>BSBM01000865.1:7452500-8652500 GCA_027924585.1 Larix kaempferi | reverse complement strand
CCAACTTAGCTAACCCTAGGACTTCCATCATTGTGTTGGGACAGAACATTTTAACCTCTGACCAGATTTCATCCTTAAGACCACTGATAAAACAACTCCTGTAGAATTCATCAGACAAGCCTTCTATGTGATTGGCTAGTTTCTCAAATTATGTCTGACACTCTCTCACAGTGCCACTTTGACAGAGTTTAGTGAGTGCTCCAGTGAAGTCATCAAAAGCACTAGGACCAAATCGTTGCAAAAGGAGTTGGCAAAAATCTATCCATTTTGGTTCGTCATGAGCCTTGATGTACCAACGATAACATTGAAGGGCTTCCTGTTCCAAATGAAAGGATGCAAGTGGAACTTTTTGGACATCAAAAGTATTATGCAGACTGAAATACTGTTATGCACGATAGATCCATCGAATTGGATCAGTACCATTGAAGCGAGGAAATTCAAGCTTCGAACCACGAAAATTGCTAGAAGAAGAGAACCCATTGGCTGCAGAGGATTCTTGCTATCGGTTATTATTCATGGCTAAATGTTGAAGATGGAAGCTGAGAAATTTTGCATCCATATCTTGGAGTTTGGTTTGGATGGCTGCAAATGCTTTCTCCATGGTTTTTGCTCCTGTGTGAGTGACAACCACACCCAAGAGATTTTTTGTTTTTTTTTTTTTGGGGGGGGGGGGTGGAGAATGGATGGATAGAAAAACACAAACAAAAGCTGATTTAGTAAAGGGAAATTTGGATTTGGGAAAAAATCGGATGGGTAATTGGGGTTTGACTAGGTTTTGGACACTTTCTGATGGACAGGGAAGCAAAAAATGGAGATTTCAGAAGTAGGGTGAAAGAATGAGAAAATTTGTCAAAGAGTGACAAAGAAGCAGAAATAGGGAATGAACACGGTGGCAAAATTTGGAGGCGAGTGGGTGAAAATTGAAGAAGTTATGGCAAACCCTAAAAATAGACAAATGTGAGATTTCCAGCTTTGGGAAGTGGAAATTGGGATAGGGTCCTCAGGAATGAAAGATGTAGAATGGGATTACAGGGGTGTTAGGGAAGTTTCAAAGGAAACAGAGTGAAAACAAGGGAAGTTTCCGGGTTTTTATTTTATTTTTTAGAATGGAGCTGGAACGGCGCAGAAGGGAGCAGAAATAGATGGATCTGTAATGATGTGGAAGTGATCAGAAACAAATGGATCTGAAACAATGCCGAATGGATCTAAAACGGTTGGATCTGTAATAGATCTTAAACGGCTGGATCTGGAACGTCTTTCAGAATGGATCTGAAATGGCTGGATCTGAAACAGCGCGGTAGTGATCTGCAACAGTTCAGCTGAAAATAGATATGGACCCCAGGTACGTGCAACTTCATAACAGTTCAGGGGTTTCACTCAGCCACCAATGTTGTCTGATGGCTTGCGTATTGGGGCAGTACCCCTCACTCCACGGCTCAGTTAAAACTAATAGCTGCTTTGCCACAAATGACAGCTCTTGGTTTACCTCATGGGTGGGAACTAGTCAATCAAGTACGGTTCGTTGCCCTTTTCGCTAGCGGGTCCTCTCAATGGGCCAACTACTTCGAGGTTCCTATGGTACTCCTCACAATGAGTTTTAGGGATTATGCCCAAGTACTTCTTACAGTTAAGCGGATAGGGATTATTCCTAGATCCGAACTTGCAACAGATGCGAAAAAAAAAATTGGCAGAAATTCCACCCAACGAGCCCAAGAAAGTTCTCTGATACTAGATGTGAAGAACTTGCAATAATTAATTAATGAAAACACATGAAATAGCAGAAATAAAAGAACTCAGAATTACTTTTATATTGATCGCAGGCCACTTCGAGGGGGCAACCTCCTTTGAGCAAGCTCAATACAAATAACTTCACGATACCTTCATTGGTCTCAACACAAACTTATATACTAAGTCTAGGCGCCAATACCATGGGTCAATACCATGTGTCAATACAAAACATGGCCTAATATAAAATATGGATCAACAATTACTACAGGACGACTTATAAAGCATATGCGTCCAACAATAATAGTACAAACTATGGATCAAAAAATACTATGGGACGACTTACAAAGCATATGCGTCAATCAACAATATACTAACAAAGTAAATAGAAGGGTTGACATGGGTTCCTAACAGGTCAAACCCTAGCAGAACAATCAAGTAGGTTCAGAAAGGATTAAACAAGTAGAAGGACACCTAAACAGTACTTGAAGCGAACTGAAAGGACTCTCGATAGGTTACACAAGACCAATCAAAGACACAAGGGTGTCTCAACATTAGCAGAGAGGAAAAGCAAAAGAAGGAACAGACCTAACATTCAAAAATCAAACCCTACAAAAAAAGGGTCAAACTTACAGGAATGTGCGCTACTATATACACTAACAACCCATGCAGACATCATAAAATGATCTACTTTATACACTAGCAACCCATGCACACATCAGAAAATGCTCTACTTTTTACACTAGCAACCCGCGCACACATCAGAAAGTATGCAGGTTAAGTGCGCAACTGTGTGGTACAGAAATGAGCGCACACTAGGAAAGATGCGCTGTTGTGTAGTCGACAAAGAAGATTTCATGACATAAAATGCGCTACTATGAGTACAGTAAACCAGCGCACAAGTTCTGAAATCAGACAAAAATGCTTTGCAACAGTAGACTGTGATGAATCAAAACAGAAAGAACAGGCAACAATGACCTATAAGACCTCTCAGAGAACAAATAGACTGAAATAGACTGGAAGAAAAACCTAACAAGGTCTCCTAGAGTAGAAAAACAACCGGTTACTCCCCAGCGGAGTCGCCAATCTGTTGTGCAGGATTAATACCTTATAGTGAGGAGAAGACACTACCAACTTCGGCGGGGTGATAGGTAAATACATTCATTGCATTGCATTTAGTTCCTACAAAAGAAAGAGATCAAGATATCGAAAGATGTACCTTTTATCAACGGTTGGTCCTAGCTTTCGCTTGATCTTCCACTATGATGAACCTGCAACACAAAGGAAACCTTCCTCAGCGTATCTTGACTGCAATAAATATGATGAAATTTAAAGCAATTAAACATCAACTACAATCAGATATTAAACCAAATGAACATATAATCCAATAGTCATTTGATTTGGGACAGGAAGGGTATTTCCACCTTTTTATTGTCAAAGAAACATGAATCAGTACAAATATACCTAATCGATCAAGATGCTTCTGCAAACGAGTCCTGAGCTCCTGCTCTTCACAATGACTTGGGAATTCCTCCAGCGTAACAACACTTAAAGCATTCCTTCTAGCTCCCTCTTTCATGGATCCTCCTAGTATTTATGGGACAAGGTAGGCAGTTAGAATTGAGAGGTGGTTGAATTGGGAGGTTGGGGAAGTTGTAGAACCAACTTCAACTAATCCCAATTCATAATATTAATATATTTTTTTACTTCATCTTAAGATGTGTGCAGGTTTCATACAACCAGAGTAGCACACAGTATGCAACTCTTGTACTTTGCAACAAGCGTTTGCAACATTTTTCAAGATGTGTGCTGGTTGTTCTTGAGCAAAGCATCGCATCTTTTGAGGTGTGTGTTGGTTTACTATAGCAAGAGTAGCACACATGCGGTGAAATCAGGATAAACAGACAGATTCTCAGTTGAAGAGTGTACTACCACCAATAAGTCATCTAGGTCAACCTAGCTCTTCAATCCATGGTGTCATTTTGTGTGATCGACAAAGCAATGTGATCACGGACAGAGAAATGCAGATTTGACCTATAACAATGACATGAAAGGGCCAAATACAGTCATAAATGCAGTAGTTAAGCCACGATGGACGACGAAGAAAATGAATAATGGTACAATTAATACCTGATGCATGCGGAGGATTTGGTAAATCAGCACTGGATTTGGAAATGATTGTCCAAAATCGATAGGATGGATGGGACGTGGCAAATCAAAACTATAAATGCAGGGCATGGGGACAGTTTGATGCATGATGTGTTAAGCAAGAATCTGCAAGGTAGCGCATGTCAGTTTACATTTCGAGCACAAGTACCGAAGAACGACCATAGCCAACTCCAATCATGCAGGAGCAACCAGAGATCATGTTCAGATTATCGTTCAAGAAGAAGCGGAGTGCCAATCAGCTTGCAGATACCGGCTGGAAGCTGAAGAGGGGGACCTGAAACTCAGCGTGACTGGAAGAAGGAGAAGCAAGTACTTCGGGAACCTCCCAAAAGGAAGCAACATCATGAGGAGGGCACCCTGGGCCAACAATACTAGGGTATATACCACCAAGCAAGGAAGGGACACCAACAATTTGGGTGAGTAAGAATGCAAGATATGTAATCAGGATGCCGCTGACACCGAAATGGGTTCCTCATGATGGAAACATTGTAGAGAAATTGCAAAAAATACAATATAGAGACCATGAACTGACGAACTACCTAGAATGCATAGAATCCACATACATTAATGTTTCGCATGGAGAAGGAGTCCCGATCAAGAAGGAACCAGCGAAGTGGGTGTTGGGATTAGAGAAATCAGGATTGTTGGGCCTCACCCAAATACCACACTTTGGGAGAATGGTGCAGGTGAGTGCATGTGTAAAGCAATTATTTCCCTATTTCCATGGAGGATACCTATGGATGCATGAAAATATTCTGGTCACAATCGACTTGATTTCAAGAATCACCGGACTACCCAAGGCTAGGGAAGAGCCTTCCAAATTATTTCAGAGGAAGGACAATGACAATAAGATCGTTGTGGGATAAAGACAGAGTATGGAGTGGAAAAAAATTCCATAGGATACCTAATCAACATAATTAAGGACCAATTTGTTAGGGTTTCAACAAAGATACTAGCAGTCAAGTTGGTGCAGAAGAACAGGCCAAAAGAATGCACATCGGGAAATCATCGCCTCTGCAGAACAATGTGCCGCAGGAGTACAAATGAACTGGTCGCAATTCCTACTAAATCAGTTGATATAGGACTTCGTTGAAGCATAGGAGAAGGGGAATCCATTCACATATTCGTGGCTCTTGATGTTGGTTGCACTAGTAGGATGGAGGGAGCCAGCGCAATATCAAGGCATGTAAATAGTAGAGGCTAGGATACAAGAAGGTGCGCGGTACCAAAAATTTGTGGATGACAACTGACAAAGAACGGAAATAATTCAACATTGTGCAATTCTACATGTTCCTAGACATGATGTGGATGGGTGCGTAAGAAATACCATGGATAACTAAGCAAGAAACAAGGAATTATCGACCAATTGCAAGGCTATCGGTCGAATCCCAAACAATTTACATCCAAGCATGATCATATAAGAAGAGGCAGTGGCTACGAACACAGTACAAGCTCATCAAGGAGGAATTGGACGCCATCATGGAAGGATGACCAATGGAATGGAAAATCCCAGTAGTAGAGCAGGATCTATCGGATCTGGATAAGGGGAAGTTAGCGACTGGACCAAATCCATCCAAGGAAGATAAGGATTCAGTCAGTTGACAAGAGGCTGCAAGAGAAGGCGATCATGTGAAAGAGCAGTCACATACACTCAGTCATTACAGAGCCTCATTGGCCATCCCAACGGATTGGGAAATAGAGGCACAGCGTGAAGAAATGAGAACAAAGCATAGGATGGACTGTGGCGAAGGAAGCACAAGTGGTGGACTTCTTGAGGAGCAAGTTAACAGTATCCTGGAGAAAATAACAACGGTTACAAAAGAAAACCGCGCAAAAGTAACATAGCATGCAACAAAATATTTTCACCAGGTAAATAAATTACTATCAACACTAACTAAGGCAGTGGTAGAGACAAGGGTGCCACACGGGGAAGTCCGACAAAGTTTGTTGACAAGAAGGGTCGAGGTAGAAATCAGCACACACCCTAGGATAGTACTCATATCTCAGTTTGGAATTAAGGAAGCATGATTCAATCATGGTATATTTCAATATACTGCCGATATTGTCATTGCAGCGAATTCAAACCATAGCAAATGCAGAAATCAATGACTACGAGGCCGCAATGCATGACCATATGGTGAGATATAAACAACAGGTGCAGAGTAGCGAGATGGAGGCACAACATCTCCAAGAAGAGAAATCCTAAACCCTGGCTGAAAAAGTGAAGGCTATGGAGGATAGAGAGCTATTGGAGAAGGTGATATCCAAGACATACGAGGGCTCCCCTCAAATTGATCAGGATATACTACTGGAAGCAAAATTCATCTTGTTAGGGGTAGTTATTGTTGACCTGCGAAAGGAAAATGAAACATTGCAGGAAAGGGTAGTACCAGGCACACCACCAGAAAAGATCCAAAATCACCAGAATGTGATAGAAGAGGCTACGACAGAGATCACAGAGATGGAAAAGGTAGCCTAGAAGATTGTTGAAGAGGTTATTGAGTTTTGGGGAATTTTGGTACAAGATGAGCAGTTGCACTAGCTGAACATGCAACTCACCGAGGAAGAGAAATAGTTGGAATCGATGAGGGGATCACTTAAGGTGATTCCCCTACTCACAAAGACGACAAAGTCCATGGATCTAAAGGAACTCCGGCATCGAGTGAATAAGGCTAGGGCGCGGCAACAGGGGAGAACAACGCACCTAGATGAATTACAAACAAAGGCAGAACAGTTGGCCATGCAGGCAATGGAAGGAATGAAATAGGTCAAGCATGACCTAGAAAAGGCACAACAAATGAATGGAGAGCACCCAAAGGAACAATAGGTAGAAGATTGTGTAGAACTCAAATTATCGATGAAAGAAGTTGTCAACCAGATTAGAGTTGCATATGATGATTTCAAGTCCCAAGTAAATGCACCAGAGGTGTCCAGCTGAGGTGGCTCAAGGGAGAGCCACAAGTTTATGTTGGGGGCCTGTTGGCATGGAGTTAGAGCAAATGAAGTGCTGAAGCCGACAACGATAGAAGGGTCATCAGTGGAAGAAAGGACCATTCATGAAGGATAAGAAGCTGAAAAAAGTGCAAGTGTTGGTCAAAGTTAGTTAGATTTGGTCATGTGGGCTATTTTGTAACTGCCTTAGTTGTATACAAATAGATCCACATTTGTAAGCCTAAGGGCACAATCATAATCTCATGAAGTGATACAATCGAAGAATAGATTGTTTGTATATGAAGATATCTATCTTTTATGTATTTTCTGCTTTCGACAAGTTTTTCCCTGTATGTGAATTCACATTAAGTCACATATTTGGAGATGAGTTAATGCATGAGGATGTTCGATTATGTCTCAATTTTTGTCGCTACGTTATGCATGGTGAGTAGTTTCTAAATGATGCGATGTGTTTAAGGTTTTGATGCTCTGTTTATTAATATGTGATGTGTGAATTTCGTTTACATGGTATTAATGTGGATGTTAAGAATATGTGTGATTTGGTAGTATAATGTGAAGGCAGATCTCTGGTTTCTGTAGTGATTAAGTAAGAGTTAGAGCATGTTCTCTGCATACTATGGAAACTTGGTTCCTGCATCCCTCTTGAAAATCTCGGGTGAGACCTCACTCATTTCGTGGGTGTTGTTGGAAAGGGTAAAACCTTTCTAGGATGGTGCTTAAGGGTGTCTGGTTGGTGTTTGTTGATAGCAGTGCGAAGTGAACCCCTGTCGATAGAACTGTTTCAACACAAAGTCAAGATCATTCACACATCCACACACTAGCATCCCCATGGCTACTAAAATCCCATTTCCAGGGAACACTCTGCAAGTGAACCCCCCTCCGAGGAACCCTCCTCTAGGGAATCCTTCACCAGGGAAACCCCCTCTGCGGAATCCTCATCCTAGAAAACCTTCACTAGGGAATTGTCCTTTAAGGAACCATCCTCTAGGGAACCCTCCAACACGAGGCCCCACTGTTGAATTTTTAACTTAGCAGTATTATTTTAATCTATTATTTAATCTGATGTATATTATTGCATTTGAAATTCAAAATTGTTGTGGAAAACAAAAGGATCACTAAAAGAGAACCATGCGGAGTAGACAAAAATTTTTACCATGGGAAACCTGAACTCAAGAAAAAACCCAAGAACCTTTCTTAAGAATAATATTTCCAAATAATAATAGTACAACAACAACAATAGAAGAACCCTATTTTATAAGGTTTTTTCAAACATCACTAGTCACCCAGTCACAAAGAAGATGCACACTTGTTGGAGAGTAAGGTGAACCCAAGAGAGAGATAAGAGTCTTCAAGATGTTTCTTCTTCAATATTCACTTTGCCCCAATATACTTGTGCACCATAGAGAGAAATATGTGTTGTGTGAGTGTGTGTTTAAATGCGTAGTGGGGTTGAATTCTCTTCGCGCCACAATTGACTTGCTATTTCTCCACTTCAATGTTGTATTTTAAGTTGACCACTTTATTATTGGATTCTTCTGTATTCTTAGGAAATTTTTTCCATTGTGAAGATGTTGTACTTATCCATCACATGAACACCTATTCACCACATAGAGACCTAATGTTGATTTGACCCACACCAAGGAGTCCTAGACACTTCTTAGTGATTATTTCAATTTCAACATTAGGATAGACTTGGTTCGTGAGGGGGTGAAATCCCTTAATAAAATAAACAATTCAAACACCCTAATATAGAATAGATCACTCTGTTATGGGAGTAGGAAATGTGAAATCACCCTGGGGACCATCTCCACACCATATGACTGGGAGATTCACTTTCCCTGTCTAGGCCATTCACCTCTAGAATGTGAATGTCTCATTCATTAATATCAAATTCAAAATGGCCTCACTAGACAATTCAACATGGCTATCTATGAGTGAATGTTTACTCGATGTTGCACTCAGAGAAACGTCAACACTCCCTTTCAGTGAGGGAGACATTCCACATCATGCAAAGTTTCACACTTGGTGAGAATGTCCACAATCTACATCTTGAATCTGTTTAAGATTACACCTATGCCATTTATCACTATCCAAACTAGCTATCTATATGAGTGAATGTACCATTTTCCATCACCATGGATTCGTATGGAGAATGTTTTCCCGATGCCACTCATATATTATGCATGTGTAACGAAACTGCATCTATACTATATCGGTATTTGTCATGTGCCAAACTTGGCATTGGGTTACACTTGCCTAATCACATTGGCCCTATTCATTAGAGTTTGTCAAATTGATGTTAAAGGTCAAATAATTGCCAAGGAGGAAAATTACTAGTTTCCTATGTTTGAGGTGGAAGCTTTGGGATTTGGAATAACGGGGATAATAAATGATGTTTGAACATTAGAATGGCATAAATATTTAAAAAAGGAGCTAAATAAATATATACAAGTGAAAATCAAAGTGGAATTTGATCATGAAGACACATGGAGGAAGTGGGACCCACATATGGCTAGATTTCCCCAGTACACTTGGCATTATTCTCTCACCAATTCAAATTAAAGGTGAATGGTAACATACTTGGGGGATTCCAAAAGGTATTATTCATTGCATGACTCATCCAAGGTCAAAATATAGAGGAAGAGTAACTCCCATGGAAGAGGAAGACACAATTTGGAGCTAGTGAGACAATTGGGCTAGATTCTTTAGTTCTATGACAACAATGATGAAGATGCTATGACACCTATGACACAAATCAGACCTGAAGGCTAACATATGACATCTATGACATGTTATGGATAAAAGTAGACTCCAAGAGGGCGCTCAAGGGTGTTAGGGAAGCTAAGATGCTTCCACATGTGATTTGGTGGAAGTGGGAGACTAGGAATTGTTGTACAAGTGGCGTTCTTTGGAATATATTCCCAACTTGAGTTGGCATGAGTCTCTTGGAAGGAATTCAACCCATGGAGGACATTATAATTTTATAAATGTCAACAACAAAGAATGAAACCATCTTTTTATCATTTCTAGAATTTGTAATTGCATTTGTGAAGAGGGAGAGCTAGTGGATGACTAGTTTCTTGCCTTAGCCAATTTCGAGGGTGAAAGATTCCCATCCAAGTTGGTAATTAGAAAGGACATTCAGACCTTTCATTTGGAGATTTAATGGAGTCTTTATTTGCAGGTTTAAGCTACAGGGCATCTCACGGTTTCTTCTATTGCAGCTCACTCCTTCAACCATTTCAGATTTTGATGCCATATTCTTGATCCTTGAGGGAGGGCATTTTTGGTGAGATATTGTACTCTTTGGGGAAGATTTTAATGTCCCATTTATTTTTTAATATGAACTAAATACTCTTTTCTTCATCTCCAGAAATTTCCAGGTCGAAATTCCTAGTAGAAATGTATAAATCTCAATTTTAATGAAAGAACAGTGTCATTTCCCCACTATCTTGTTGTGAATCAATGTAATGCTGATGATTTCGAATGAATGGATGATTATATGATGTATTTGTGATCAATATACTTCCATGGATGTCTTATACAAGTTTCATGTACTGTACTTGAGCATTTGAAGCATTTTTACTCAGTTTAGTTGGATTGGGAGGTGAAATAGTGCCATTTCCCCAAGGGTCGAATTGGGGATTTTTGCAGTTGAATTGGAGAGGGTGAGAACAGTTGTAATAATCCATTAATGGTGCATATGATAATTTAATAACATACTTAGCACCTTACATACCTCTATTCATAAATTTTAGTGGGTTTGGAGGCATTTGGGAAGCCATTTTCAGTACTTACCCCCTGGGGATTTGAACCCCAAATTACTAGTAAAATTGCATAATTGGTCGAGAATCTTAAGAGAGTTTGCAGAGGTATTTTGGTGGCCATATGTCATCCATAAACATCATATTCAAGTTATAATATCATTCATACACCTTCCTTGAAGATTTGAAGGCATTTGGAGTCAATTTGAGACCTAGAGACCAATACTAGTCAAAGGAAAATCACTAGTAAAGTTACCTACATTGATCAGAATTGAAAGCGGATTTGAAGAAGTATTTTAAAGGTCCAAAGGCACCCATGAAACAAATATTTATGTTCTAATATCATTCATATACCTTCTCAGAATATTTGGGATCATTTGCGGCAAATTTGGGACCTAGAGATCAAAACTAGTCAAAGGTCAAACTAGGGAAAAAAGTGAAAAATTGCCATTTTAATAAAATTCCTAAGAAGGGACATTATAGTGGTATCAGAGCATGGTCCTTGCACCTGTGGATTAGGTACATACATTCAAGAATAATAGGCAGCCATGTCTTACTATTATGATGGATCCTATGAGTACAATTCTTATGAGGAATATGTAGATGCTTATGAGCAATATGAAGCAGAGTGTGAATGGTACGAGGAAGAGGTGCCATCATGCAACACTTCTTACAATTTCAAGAGAAATGAAGATTATTCTTATGACTTTAAATCTTATGAATATGATTGTGTCACACCAACCAAGGATAATTCTATGAGTGAGTTCCAAAGATGGAGAGCAAAATAGAAAACCTTGCCCCAACAATATCAAGAATATCTTGCTTTTAGCAAAAATACACAAAATGCCATGTCTTTTGAGTACTTTGCTGAACATGTTTTTGAAAATAGGCCCAAAAATGAAGATGTGGAGTTAGTAAAGAAAGGTTTATGCCCTTCTTGTAAAAAACCTTGGAGTGAGTATCATACATGTGTGCATGAAATTATGTCCCACTTGAGGAGAGCTTTTGGGAATTTTTCAAAAAAGAGATTCCAAAGATATTGATCATAAGGAAAACAAGGGGCAAAATTAATCATCTTGCTTGAAGGATAAAAATGAAGAGACATCACAAGAGCATGAAGAATATTCTATTGAAAATATGGAAGATCATTTCGAGACACCTTCTAGCTTAGACATGAACCAAAGAACATCTACTGATGGATGCTTAAACTATGAAGGAGTACCTACTCATGAGTGCTCACACCTCTATGTTGGTGACATAGAGATCGCTTTTGAAAGTGTTGCTGCAAGCCCAAGTTCCATTAAGCATGATAATGAAGACCTTGTAGCAGTTGAAGAAGAACCAATATCAACTTCCCCATCACCACTTGAGCTTCATGAAGTTGGTCCAAGCAAAATTGAAGAAGATGAGGAGGTTCATTTGCAAGAGCCTCATTTTCTTGAAGGGTCCTTAAAAATGAATGAAAATAAGATCCAAGAGTCCCTCAGCATTCTCCATGACACTCAAGCATTGGTGTCAAATTCTTATTTGAGAGCTACTTCATTGGAGGAAACATCCTTCCTTGAAGACATGGAGAAGATTTAAAGAGCAATGTGCCACATCAAAGGTAATTTCATGTCTTTGCTTTTTGATAGAAACCATTTGTTTGGGCTTAATGAATTGTTACATGATGCATACTTGAAGAATAATGAGGATATTCATAAGCTCACAATTCAAAATGAGCAACTTCTTGAAAAGTTGCAAGATACTTGTTTTTCCTCCTATGTTTCAGATTGCCAAATGGTAGATTGTTTGGAGGATTCTCATGACATGGTGGATCATGAGAAATGTGGAAATTTGAATGTGCTTAATGGGTTTGAAGATGAACTTGAAGATATCCAAACACTTGATGTGGTGGAAGAGGAACTTGAATTGTCTCTTGATGAAGGTTATGCAATTTTTAAAGAAGAGCATGATTCCTCTACATTGGAACCAATATATGACAAAGGTTTCACACTTTTGAAGGAGCTGCATGATACTACCCATATGGATCCTTCCCATGATGAAACTTCTGCACTTTTTTATCATTTGGGTAAGTTAGTTCATTATCCTACATCCTACAATTCCATGTTTTGCAGCATTAGTCTCAATGAAGTATGGGTGAAAGGGTTCTTTTTTATGGTGCCACATGAGGAGTATGGAACTCCTAGATTTAACTTTTATGATGACATGGTTGGAGCAGTAGCATCCTTTGTTACTTTATGATGATGCACATCTACATGAATGCACCTATGATATGCATTTGAGTCACTTGAAGACTCATGTTTTTTCTTGCTCAACACTTGATTCATTTGATGTTGGAGGAACTTCATCCAACACTTGGGTGAGTAGATTTATGATTGGAGAACATTTTTGTTGCAAGACACATACTTTGTTATATCTTTATGACTCTCACATTCAGGGATGTATGCGTGAGACTTCTTTGAGTCATTTGAAGTCTCCTTGTTTTTTCTGCTCATTATTTGGTTCAGATTTTATTGGAGATTCTTCATTCACTTCTTGGATGAAAGAATACATGGTTGAATATTTTGATGCATATCACATCCTTTTGGAGCAGCATTATAGGACATGGGATCCTCACCTATGTCATTGGAGCAGATTTATTGGTCACTTGAAGCTTGTACGCACTTGGAAAATGGTGGTCTACTTGCTTGGAGGTATAAGCACTTTCATGACTCTTTGATGAAGCATATCCTTGATGTACATTTTCATTATGTTGTTATGTACTTTGATGATATATATTTGGTACTCATGATGTTTGGAACGATGCATACAAGAAAATGGGATCTAGGAATCCTCTTAACTAATGGTGTGGGTTGGAGAGCACTCTTAATTATTGGGGTGCAATACAAGCAATGGGACCCTAGAATAATTTTTATCTCATTGGTTTCAAATTTTTTGGGGAAACAAGTAGTATGGGAGATGGATTTCCCCACTTAATAAAGTGATTTTTATCAGAGTAGTGCAGCAGCAATCATGGTGGTTCCTCTCTAAAATCTTCATGGAAACTCAAAGACTCAAGGTTGGGCAATTCAATGGCAACTTCAAAGAATTATACAGAAAGTAGGTTCTTCAACACCCATGTTTAAAATTGCTTGAGGACAAGAAATATTGGGAAGGGAGGATTTTTCATGTCCCAAATTTGGCATTGGGTCACAATGGCCTAATCACATTGGCCCTATTCATTAGAGTTTGTCAAATTGATGCTAAAGATCAAATAATTGCCAAGGAGGAAAATTACTAGTTTCCTAGGTTTGAGGTGGAAGCTTTGGGATTTGGAATAATGGAGATAATAAATGATGTTTGAACATTAGAATGTCATAAATATTTAATAAAGGAGCTAAATAAATATATACAAGTGAAAATAAAAGTGGCATTTGATCATGAAGACACATGGAGGAAGTGGGACCCACATATGGCTAGATTTCCCCACTACACTTGGCATCATTCTCTCACCAATTCGAATTCAAGGTGAATGGTAACATACTTGGGGGAGTCAAAAAGGTATTATTCATTGCATGACTCATCCAAGGTATAAATATAGAAGAAGAGTAACTCCCATGGAAGAGGAAGAGGCAATTTGGAGCTAGTGAGACACTTGGGCTAGATTCCCTAGCTCTATGACGACAATGATGAAGATGCTATGACACCTATGACACAAATCAGACCTGAAGGCTGACATATGACATATATGACATGTTAGGGATAAAAGTAGACTCCAAGAGGGCACTCAAGGGTGTTAGGGCAGCTAAGATGCTTCCACATGTGATTTGGTGGAAGTGGGAGACTAGGAATTGTTGTACAAGTGGCGTTCTTTGGAATCTCTTCCCAACTTGAGTTGGCATGAGTCTATTGGAAGGAATTTGACCCATAGAGGACATTAGAAGTTTATAAATATCAATAACAAATAATGAAACCAGCTTTTGATCATTTGTAGAATTTGCAATTGCATTTGTGAAGAGGGAGAGCTAGTGGATGACTAGTTTCTTGCCTTAGCCAATTTCGAGGGTGAAAGATTCCCATCCAAGTTGGTAATTGGAAAGGCCATTTAGACCTTTCATTTGGAGATTTAATGGATTCTTTATTTGCAAGTGTAAGCTATAGGTCAGCTCATGGTTTCTTCTATTGCAGCTCACTCCTTCAACCATTTCCAGTTTTGATGGCATATTCTTGATCCTTGAGGGAGGGCGTTTTTGGTGAGCTATTGTACTATTTGGGGAATATTTTAATGCCATATTTCTTTTGTAATATGAATTAAATACTCTTTTATTCATCTCCAGAAATTTTCAGGTCGAAATTCCAAGTAGAAATGTATAAATCTCAATTTTAATGAAAGAACAGTGTCATTTCCCCACTATCTTGTTGTGAATCAATGTAATGCTGATGATTTAGAATGAATGGATGATTATATGATATATTTGTGATAAATATACTGCCATGGATGTATTCTACAAGTTTCATGTATTGTACTTGAGCATTTGAAGCATTTTTACTCAGTTTAGTTGTATTGGGAGGTGAAATAGTGCCATTTCCCCAAGGGTCGAATTGGGGATTTTTGTAGTTGAATTGGAGAGGGTGAGAACAGTTGTAATAATCCATTAATGGTGCATATGAAAATTTAATAACATACTTAACACCTTACATACCTCTTTTCATAAATTTGAGTGGGTTTGGAGGCATTTGGGAAACCATTTTCAGTACTTACCCCATGGGGATTTGAACCCCAAATTACTAGTAAAATTGCATAATTGGTCCAGAATCTTAAGAGAGTTTGCAGAGGTCTTTTGGTGGCCATATTTCATACATAAAAATAATATTCAAGTTCTAATATCATTCATACACCTTCCTTGAATATTTGAAGGCATTTGGAGTCAATTTGAGACCTAGAGACCAATACTAGTCAAAGGGAAATCACTAGTAAAGTTACCTACATTGATCAGAATCGAAAGAGGATTTGCAGAAGTATTTTAAAGGTCCAAAGGAATCCATGAAACACATATTTATGTTATAATATCATTCATATACCTTCTCAAAATATTTGGGATCATTTGGGGCAAATTTGGGACCTAGAGATCATAACTAGTCAAAGGTCAAACTAGGGAAAAAAGTGAAAAATTGCCATTTTAATAAAATTCCTAAGAAGGGACATTACAGTATTGCATATGCATCCTTACTACATCTATACTATCATCTTGTTATCTATGCCATTCAACTCTCATGAATGTCTTCCATTCATCTATTGAACCATCACAATGTCTGGTCCATTCACCTATCATGAATGTATTTCACTCATCTGTCAAACCATCATCACTCCCTCCCAATAAGAGAAGCATTCTCTATCACACCAATATTTCCTTTGAAGTACACAAACTTCACCTTACATAGAGGCTTGCTGAGAATGTCTACTATCTACTCATTGGTGGATATGTATTGGAGCTTCACTTCTCTTCTTTGCACCATATCTCAGATGAAGCGATATTCGATCTCAATATGCTTTAACTTGTCATGAAAAACTGAATTTTCTAAAATCTTGACACAACTTTGATTGTCACAGTGTATCACATTCATCTCTATCTCATGATCAAATAATATTGCAAGAAGCTTCTAAAGCTACACTGCTTTACGACTTGTGACACTAGTTTCATAATACTCTGCCTCTATTGTACTGAGTGTGAGAGAAGTATGTTTACTACTAAACCAATATATCATGGTTGTTCCCAATGTAAAGAAACACCTTGAGGTGCTCTTTTAATCCATTCCACTCCCTGCATAGTTAGAATATGAATAACCTTGCAACCTCACTTCACCTCCTAAGACATATCTCAATCCATGTCCAACTGTACTATGCAGATACCTCTATACATGTTTTGTTGCAACCCAATGTATCTATCTTGGCTCAACCATGTATTGGCTCAGGGTGTTTACTGCAAAACAAATGTATGGTCTGGTGTTAAATAGGTACATTAAGTATTCAATCAACTTCCTGTATATCGTGGGATCTAACAAATATGAATTTGAAGAAAAATAACTCAACTTATTCATATTTTCCTCCATCGATGTAGCCATTGACTTGTAGTCCATCATACCGGATCTCTTCAGGATCTCGACCATGTAATTCCCCTGAACGAGGAGTATCTCTTCTGGTTTTTTCCACACCTCTAATCCTAAGAAATAATTCATCACGCCAATATCCTTCATCGAAAACTCAAAGGCCAACTCCCTCTTTCACTTGACTATGAGCTTCTCTGCTCTCGTAAGAAATAGATCATCACCATATAACACCAATATCAAAGGATCTCCATCAACAACGTTGTAGTAAAGGTTGGAATCCGCATCACTCTTGGTGAATCCCAATCTCATCAAATATTTATAGATCCTAGAATACCAAGCCCTGGGTGCCTACTTGAGTCCATACATGGCCTTCTATAGTATACAAACTTGGGACTCCTTCCCATGTATCTCAAATCCTTTAGGTTTCTATCTGTAAACATATTCCTCAATTATTCCATTGAGGAATGTCATCTTTACATCCATCTGATGTATTTTCCTTCCCATCACATAAGCAAGAGTAATTATGGTTTTGATGGAGGTGTACTTGGTGACTGTTTCAAATGTATCCTCATAATCCACTCCCTCTTTCTATGAGAATCCTCTTGCCATGAACCTCACTTTGAACTAGTCGATGCTTCCATCTACTGCATGCTTGATCTTGTGCATCCATTTAGAATTCACCATTGAATTCCCATCATGTTTGATCTGCATGATATCCCATACATCATTCTTCGTGATGGATTGATATTCTTCCATCATAGAATATTTCCATACCTACTGGTCTGTTTCTTCCTCATAATAGAAAGGGTCAAAATCAATTATGTTACTCATAAATACCATGTAACTCCAGAATATTTGAGGAATTTTTATCTCCCTGAAGGAGCCACTGGGAGCCACATGCCTCTCTGCATCCTGCAATGTGTCATGAAGCCATACTGGCCTCTTCCTCATCATTGCAACATCTCTAGGTGGCTCCACTAGTTATGCTAGCTCTATGGACTCCTCGTGATTATATGAGTAATGATAAACGAGAATAGAGGGATTTGTACCCCCATCTTTTGGATACTCCTGCTCCTCACAATCAATCCCCATGTGAAAATATATGGACCTCTTGAAGGGTACCTCCTCATCAAAGGTAACATATTAACTAACCTCTATATGACATTGTCCTGATATGTATATTCTATAAGCCTTCCAGGTTTCGTTGTATCCCAAAAAGGTACCCTTCTTTCTAGAAGGTTGTAGTTTTGTGCTTTTCTCTTTCGGTATATGGATGTATATAGGGAAACCAAATATCCTCAAGAGGCTGACTTCTGGATTCACTCCTGTGAATTCCTCTTTAGGAGTCGTGTTCCCCAATATCCTATGATGACTCATGTTCTGAACATACACTGCTATGCTAGTTTCCTTGACCCATAAGAACATAGGTAGATTTTGATCATGAATCATTTCCTTCACAGCTTCTACAATTGACCTATTCTTTCTTTCTGCAGCACCATTATGTTAGGCATTGTAGGGAACTGTCTACTCCGCCTTGATCCATGCTTCCTTGCGGAAATCATTGAATTCATTTGAGGAATACTCTCCTCCATTATGTGACCTCAAAAATATTGATCTTCTTCCCCGTCAATTTTTATGTCTGAGCCTTGAATTCTTGGAAATTTATGAAAAGTTCATCTTTGGTCTTCATGATGTAGATCCATGTCTTTCAAGATAAATCATCAATGAATGTCATGTAATATAGAAAGCCACCCAAGGATGAAACAGTCATTGATCCACATACATCAAAATGTACTAGATCCAAGATCCCTTTGGATCTATTGTCATTGTTTTGAAAATATACCCTAGCATTCTCGCCAAGTGTACAACCTTTGAAAACTCCATCATGATTTGTATGAAACTATCGAATACCTATAACCATTTTTCATAATGTTAGCAAGGATTTGCAATGCAGATGAGAAAATATTTGATTCCATAGCTCACATAAATTGTTGTTTTCATGCACTAGTGCTTGAGTTCATTGTCTTGATAGTCTGTATAATACTCCCTGTCAAGCACCAATCTCTTTTGCTGATTTTTATTCTTGAGCCCTTACATCATACAAGCACTTTCTATCTACAAAAAAATATTTGAACCCTTTCTCCTCCAAGGATGATATGGAGAGGAGAGTCTTCTTCAATCATGGTACAAGTAAGACATCTTTCATATGTAGAGAATCTTCATATTCTAGTTGAAATTAGGTTGATCCAACTCCTTTAACTACATACTTGGAATTGTCTCCAAGTTCTATTTGTAGTGATGAGCTCCTTTCTGTCAAATATTGAAGATACTCTTTGTAAACTGTCATGTTCCTAGAGGCACTACTTTCTACCAACCAAGTATCACTATTATTTGTAATAATGCTTGTGAGATATGAAACAAAAGAATATTCCTTTTGAAGTTCTTCCATTATGTGATTGGTCACCATCATGATAAAAGTTGAGATCTGATTCAGAAACCCTAGAATTTGTCAAAGCTGGATTTTCCTCCACAAATAGATGCACCCTCCTAGGGAAACCTCCATAACAATTTTTCAATCCAATACGTGGCTAGAAGAATACAAAAATTGAATCCCTAATTTCTTGATTTCAACAGAAATTAGGTCAAAATTGAAAGTTCACAAAACTGATATATGCTTCCACAGATAAGTTCCCCCTCCTAGGGAAATCTCCAAAATACTATTTTCAAGTCCAATCTATGGACATAAGTGTCCAATATTGGAATCCCTAGTTTCCAGATTATGGTAGAAACAATCAATGGCAATGGTTTCTATTCAGTACTACTTAGATACCATGTTGAATTTTTAACTTAGTAGTATTATTCTCAAATTTATTTCATCCCATAGATATTATTGCATTTCAACTTCAAATTTACAGCAGAAAATAAAAGTATCATTGAATGAGAACCATGCACAATAGACACAAAGTTTTACCTTGGGAAACTTGAACTCAAAAGAAAACCCAAGAACCTTTCTTAAGAAATATATTTCCAAATAATAAGAGTACAACAACAACAATAGAAAAACCCTAGTTCATAAGGGTTTTACAAACATCACTAGTTACCTAGTCATAAAGAAGACGCGCACTTGTTGGAGAGTATGGTGGACCCAAGAGAAAGATAAGAGTCTTCAAGATGTTTCTTCTTCAATCTTCAGTTTGCCCCACTAGACTTGGACACCATAGAGACAAAGATGTGTTTTATGAGTGTTTGTTCAAATGAGGATCTAGTACACTTTATTTATATTCATCAACTCACTGGATTTCCACTAGTGGGGATGACTTCTCCTCCTACCAGGGATGACTTTCTATTTGTCCACTTCAATGTTTTATTTTAATTTTACCACTTTATTATTGGATTCTTTTATATTCTTAGGAAAGGTTTTCCATTGTGATGATGTTATACTTCTCTATCACATGCAAATCTATTCACTGCATAAATCCCTAATGTTGATTTGACCCACACTAAGAAGTCCCAGACACTTCTTAATGATTATGTCGATTTCAACATCATGCTTGACTTGTATATTTCACAAGGAAATCAAAGCCCCTAATAAAATAAACAAGTCAAACACTCTAATATAGAATAGATCACTTCGTTACGGGAGTAGGAAATGTGGGAGCACCTTGGGGACCATATCCTCACCATATGACTAGGAGATGTACACTACCCTTGTATGGGCCATTCACCTATAAAATGTGAATGTATCATTCATTAATATTCAATTCAACATGGCCTCACTAGCCAATTCAGCATGGTTATCCGTGAGTGACTGTATGCTCAATGTTGCACCTAGAGAAACATCAACACGCACAAATGTGAGCTTTCAATTTATGGATAGAATCAACCTCCTTGATTTGGTGAGGATAACCAATGATCTGATCTGCCATGACCCTCATTTCCCCCCTATGCCAACCAAACTCTCGTCGGGCATTCCAAAGTTTGAAGGAAAGGATGGGGAAGACCCCCAAAACTAGATCATGTCGTTTCACATATAGTTCTCTTCAAACAACATTGTAGACAATTCTATCATACTCCACCTCTTTCATAGAACCCTTACTAATGTTGTTGCTAAGTGGTATATTGACCAACATCACAGGACACATCCCAACTTTGTGTCCTTAGATTCCACTTTCCCACAATTATTCATGTTGTCCATCTTGTACATATTAGAAATCCTTCTTTCCTATCGACATAACTCCGCTACCTGTATCACTGACAATATCCATGAGTGGTGTATGCAATGAAGTTGTGTAATATCAAACTTAACAACAATATCTTTTTAGAATGGTTTCTAAAATCACTACTCCCAACCATTACCAATTATGTGGCATCTGAACATCCCCAAAAAGAGGAAGAGGTTATTCTCAAATCCCAACCGTTCGACT
This sequence comes from Larix kaempferi, assembly GCA_027924585.1. Classification (NCBI taxonomy): domain Eukaryota; kingdom Viridiplantae; phylum Streptophyta; class Pinopsida; order Pinales; family Pinaceae; genus Larix; species Larix kaempferi. Next base: position 8,631,376 of record BSBM01000865.1, on the reverse strand, counting down.
TGATATATGCACAGTTCGGTTATCTGTATACCATCATCCCATATGCCCCTCACGAAGACTCCTTGCAGAGGGACCCATGTGGGGGAATCCCACATTGTGGATGGTGTCATTCACATTGTTGCATCCTGACCCAATCCGTATGTACCTTACCCTTCCCTAGTGAGTAGTTATGCATATGGAAATGTACCTAACATTGTGTGTCTGTATCGAGGCCCTATTGTCACTCTGAGATACGATCCTGATTTATCATGTGCTTCATCCTAGTCGAGAATGAGTACCTCATATTCATCTCTTGCTTTGGCTCCCCATGTTCATGGGCCCTCTTGTAGTGGCACCATGTATAGTTGTACTTCTACCACCTTCGTGGCTCCTCTGGCCATGAACCCATACTATCCATCTCTTCGCCCTCTGCTAGCCGCTCTAGTGCAGCCACACCTCGCTACTACTTCTTTCCCTCATGGGAAAGTGTATGCCTAGTAGAACATGCCTGTCAAACCTACGCCCAACAACCAAAAAATGCAACCTGAGAAAAAGAATCAATGAAATAATAAAGGAAAAAACCAATGGTAGGGAGGTTGAAACCATCCCTCCAACCCACCTGATAGCACTTGAGAAAATCCTACAGATTGGTACCCTAACAAGCTGCCTAAACAAGCCAAAAACACTCAAATATCGACCAATCATCCATTTTCTTTCTATGGTGTGTATGGCCACTATACCCATCACTATATTCATTTTGCTACGAATCTGAAACTATGGAAGCAGGAGAACCAACATGAACAAGTCCTTACCGCATAGGGAAAATCGAACCCACCTTTGCATCAACCCACTCAAAACCAACTTGCAGTCCTGCAGAACTCCTTCCCAATGAAAGGAGTAGTAACGAGACATCCATTGGCACCTTATCCACCCCAACCATCTTTGTTGAGTCAACCATCTGACTCTGGGGTCCAACACATCCCCATGCTGTCCACTGACATGAGCCTTCAAATGCGATGAAACTAGTATGGTTCAACCACCAAATCCTCCACTACTAATAAGGAAAGATATACCATTCTGGTTGAGGAAACCTTGCTCCTCCATTAGCCACCTACTAAAGGTCTCTCTAAAGTTCCCAAATTTTCTTTGTGTTGCATTTCCAACAACTCTAATGCTCGAGCCACTCAGAATTATAGTATTGTAGACGACTTAGTGTAGTCCCTCACTACCATGTAAAAAATGGAAATTCTTAGGAACTTCTGTGCGAAACACAAAGCCTTATTGTTAGTGCCAGGTGTGATTTATCCTTCTGATGCTTGTTTGGTGAACTTTGATTCGGATGAAGCAAAGTCATGGATGCCCTCTTCAGTAGCCTTCCAAGTCACGGTAATTATTCAAAACATAGTGATTCATTGATGCATTATCATTGAAGGTGCCTCTACCTACATCATGTCAACTCATGTTTGGAAAAATCTCAAATCCCCCTAACTTGCACCATCCGTCCACCATCCCTCGTGACATTACAAGCTTGTGATGGCTGCACAACTGAAATTCATGAACTTCTCCCGAATTTACATGTAGAGTTAGCTGGTAAAACAATGTTAATAGATATTGAGGTTATCAACACTTCATTAGATTACAACCTCTTCCTTCGGTGTAGCTATATGTATGCGATGAAAGTACAACACATCATCCATCTTTTGACTTATGATGCTGCCCCATAAAAAGAATATCGTTAAGCTAGACCAATTAACATGTTATGATCCTAAGGGGATGGCTTGTCTAGAGAACATTTTACCCATGGTAGACAATAGTATCGGCTATGCATCTATCGTGACTTTTATGAGTGGTGGGACCGACATTTTTCATGATGCCCCCATGATTGTAACCTTCCAAGATCTACTTCCTCCACACCCAAAGGTGGAAATATTCGATCTATGTATATTTTTCTTGAGTAAAACAACAGCCTAGCCTCAACCTCAAGTCTCAATATCAACCCCAATGTAACGAATAATTAATAACACATAAATATTAATAAAAATGAAAAAGATTAATAATTAATAATTAATTGTAAATGTAATGACACGTGCGTCCCCTCAATAATTAATACCCAAGTTATTATAAAAAGGTAGCTAACATTTGTGTATTGATCATCCTTATATTATCAACTTTATATTCGGTTATTTGACTACTTATGGATCCTTTGTATCATTTCAATTGGTTATTTGAGTAAGAAACAACTTTGTCATTTCATTGGTATGCGAGCCCCTTCTTTGGCATTCTAACTACCAGCTATTGGACAAATCCATCTTTTTTCATATATTTTCTAACTTCTTGGTTTTTGACCAGTTCTGGTTGTTGGCCATTAAATTTTTTGCATTCCTCCATAGACATCTAACTCACGGGCTCTACTCGTACTTCTCAATCGATGCAACCCCCTCTTTTCCCCTCTCTCGATTTCCCTTGCTGCTTCCAAACCGGTTCCTCATCACTCTTTCCATCCCTGCGCCTTTTGTTTCACCTCCCTACGATTCTCCCCCATTCCCACGGTGCTCCATATTCCCTTCGCTGGCCAACGCTCCTCCCTACGGGCCACAATCTCCGCCCTCTCCTCCTACACCATGACTCTCCTCCCTTTGCGAATTTCCCCTTCCAATTCCCCACTTCCTTCTACAGCCCCCTCTAAGCCCTCCACATACGCCCACTCAAACTCGACGCCACTCTCCCTATCCTCCACACTCACTACTACTACACACCCCTTCATCTCCTTCATTATCCACTCACGCCACATCTCCCATCACACTCGCGCTACCTCCTCCCATTCGTCCTATCACTCCTTCCTCTCACTCCATCGACGCCCTTCCCGCACACCATACTCCATCCCCGCACACCACCCGCGCTCCCTACTTTGCGTCCTCTCCCTAGTTCGCCACCTCTCCTCATCCTAGTTCCCTCGCAACCTGCACACTCCCTCGCATCCACTCCAGTCGTCTCGTCCTTTCTCTTTCAACCTGGGCACACCTCCCCATTTGGTCGCTCATCGCCATCCCTCTTGCACATCTCCCCTCACACTGTCTACGCAACTTGCAAATGCACTCATCTGCATACGATCCGCCATCGCCTTCCTCACCATACCATTCCACCGTTAAAACCCTAAATTCCAATATTTAACAAAAAAATATTATAATAATATTATTGTTATTAAATAATAATATTTATTATACTGTATATTATAATATATATAAACTTTTCAAAAATATAATAATATAATAATAATATTATTATTAAAATTTTGAAAAAAATAAATTATTAATATCATTAATATTAATAAATAATATTTAATAATTGTATTAATTACAATTATTATATAAAAGGGGAAAAGAAGACAAGAAGTCAAGAAGTCAAGTGAAAGGAAGACAATTTTTTTGAAGAAGTCAAAGGCCATTATTCGTTCAACAATTCAAAGTAAAAGGAATACTCTTTACAAGAGAGCCATATTGGGGATTATTACTACTGTTGTTTCTACCCTTGTCGAAGAAGAGGAAACGAAGTTAAAGATGTTGTTCTTTACCCTTGTCGAAGAAGAGGAAACGAAGTTAAATATGTTGTTCTTTGATATATCTTTGGATAAGAAGCATATTAAAATGAGGTCTGTAATATCCCTTTATAATAAAATTGCCAAAGTGCTCAAATTCACCAAATTTCAATTCTAGGTATATGGATACAACTCATTCCAAACTCCTCCAATTACTTTTAGACTTGGTGAGGAAGGTCATGAGGGGTGATGGGACACATTAACACATCTATGAGACATATAATCAACTGATATACCCAACCATGGTCTGCAATTTGCAAGGGAAGAAGTTTCGAGACAAGACTAGTCAATTTGGGAAGTGGAAATCCCCCTTGGGTCTTGGAACAAATCTCTTCCAAACACTGTACAATCGCCACTAATGGTTGGTATGAGACTTGTATCTGTTATAACACATTAATTAAAGTATATTTGCAGCATTACATGTGGTTTTGTGGTCAAATAGGTATCCAAGAGAACTCGAGGAATTTACTCGTAATTTCGAGGCTCAAACCCCAAATGGTAGATGGCTCTAAATAGCTCCAAATGATCTCAAATTGTACCAGTATGTGTATGAATGATGTTAATACATAAAAATAATGTTTATAGGTGTCTTTTAACCATCAAAGGACTTCTGCAACTCACTTTAGCAATCTACTCAATGTATGGAGTTTTACTAGTAAATTGTGGTTCAAATCCCCTAAGGATAGACAATGAAAATGACTTTCCAAATGCACTCAATCCAACTCGAATTTCTGAATGGAAGCAGGGGATATATAAAGGACATCAACATGAACTCATAAGCATCACCATTCAACTTTTAATGTCTTCTATAACTCCCTTAAATCAGATGCAAGAAGACTAGTTTTGACCTTGGTGGAAATAGCATTAAATCTTCATCAATTGAAATAAAACTGAGCAAGATGCCTCCAAATGCTTAAGTGCTGAACATGAAACTTGTAATGCTCATCAATGGCATTCCATACATCATAAATATATCAGAGACACATTCTTAAATTCGAAATCATCATCAATACATTGGAAATATACAACAATCTAGTGGGGGAATGGTCACTGTTTGCTCAATAATCATCAATTTTACATACAACCACTTGATATTTCGACCTAAAACTTTATGGAGATGAAGAACAAAGTATTTAATTCATATTATAAAATAAAAGGGGGATTATAATCTACCCCAAAGAGTACAATAGCTCACCAAAAATTCCCTCCCTCAAGGATCAAGCATATGCAATGAAAACTGGAAATGGTTGAAGGAATGAACTGCAATAGAAGAAACCATGATCTGCCTTGTAGCTTACACCTGCAACAAATGAATCCATTAAAGCTCCAAATGAAAGGTCTGAATGGCCTTTCCAATTACCAACTTGAATGGGAATCTTTCACCCTTGAAATTGGCTAAGGCAAGAAACTAGTCATCCACTAGCTCTCCCTCTTCACAAATGCAATTGCAAATTCTAAAAATGATCAAAAGCTTCCTTAATTCTTTGTTCTTGACATTTATAAAGTTTCCAAGCTCTCTATGGGTCGAATTCCTTCCAAGAGATGCATTCCAACTCAAGTTGGGAAGAGATTCCACAGAATGCCACTTGTACAAAAATTCCTAATCTCCCACTTCCACCAAATCACATGTGGAAGCATCTTAGCTACCCTAACTGTTGAAATATTGTAACTTCAAAGAATATTATATTTGTACTTTATTATTTCAGAGATGTTTCATTCCTCCGTAAAGATCTTATTGTATATCCGGAGATGTTTATTCCTCCGTCGGAATGTGCTAACTTGGGTTATTAGACTTCCCTAGTGGGGGTCGGCCCTGTATGTGTTATGTGGGTCAAAGGGTTGTTAGACCACCCTAGTGGGGTCGTCCCAGTCAGTTATAATAGGGTATTTAACCTAATGGTTAAATACGAGCCTACATGTACTTGTGTAAAAGATATGTCAGAGAAGTGTATAAATAGAGGAGGTGTGTTCCTCATTTGACACACTCACTCACTTGAGAGAGGCGCACTTGTGGAGGAGAGGTCTGCTATGGTGGAGGAGGAGATCATGTCTTTGGTTTGCATCTTTGTATTTGCTGGTCATCTATATTGAGGAAGCTTTGCTGGGTTTTCTACCCCATGAGGGTTTCCCAGGATAAATTTGTGTCTCTTGTGTTTATGCTGTGCTTGTTGCTTCTTCAGTGATCCTGTATACGCTATTGTTGTGAAATGGATTGTAATGCTGCTATTTTCTGTCTTAGCATATTAAATATTAACATGGTATCAGAGCTAACCTGAACGAAGGCAAGGTATGGCACTTACGACACTTGCTTTACTTACAACAACTTGAAGGTTAGGGTTTTATATAGCAAAAGCCAGTCATCGTGGAACTTTCGCTATAAATTCATTTTGGCGAAGGTTCAGCATATGAAACCTTTACAGGTCATAGATAACATCTCCCGGTATGTTGTGTCCAAAGGGAACCCTCATATTTGTTGTACTTTGTAAGTTATGATCAGTACAAGTTAGGGTTTTTGCCTCTTCCAGATCTCAGTCAAAATCAGGTGACCTAGGAAAAAAGGTCATAACTTGAGCTAGGAAGCTCCAAATGAAATTTTGTAAAACGTGACAGGTATTACACAGACTGTACTATCTCAGGAAACTTTTTTCAGAGGCTGAGACTGAACCAATGACACGTGGCACACCGTACAAGTTCGCTCTCCTATTTTATCCAATAAACAGGTCATGTTGCGACACTTGGCATAACTCTCTCTCAGAGAGTCCAATTGATATAAGACCTGTCCGGATGGAAATATAACAGGGCGAGATATCTCACGAAAATTTTTTAGAGGCCGAAGTTCAAGTAGTGACACATGGCACGCCATACAAGTTCGCTCTCCTGTATTATCCCAAAAAAGGTCACGTTGCGACATTTGGCATAACTCTCTCTCAGAAAATCTAATTGAGGTCACACCTATCAAGATGGAAAGATAACAGGTCAGGCTACTGCAAAAAAAAAATTCAGACCCTGTGGAGCAAAAAATTTGGATTTATAGCAGAAACAATCAGGTACATATTTCTGTCAAAACAGAATTATTTTTGGAGCACCTTTATTCATGGCTTCCAGAATTTAGGGTTTCGGAGAAAGTTAGAATTGTTGGAATCGGAATCCACGGCTGAATGCTAATCAGGAAAATCAAAATTTACAGACCAAGATAGAATTTTTTGGTTGGGTAGAAGACCGGGCTTGATCAAACCCTAGCTCGGGATTTTGATTGGAAAGATGGAAAATTAGGGCTTTAGCAAAAGTTAGAATTTTTGAAGTCTGTAACTGTTAAGATTCAATATGCTAAGACATAAAATAGCAGCATTACATTCCATTTCACAATAATAGCATATACAGGATCACTGAAGAAACAACAAGCATAGCATAAACACAAGAGACAGAGATTTATCCTGGGAAACCCTCATGGGGTAGAAAACCCAGCAAAGCTTCCTCAATATAGATGACCAGCAATATACAAAGATGAAACCCTGAGACATGATCTCCTCCTCCACAATAGCAGACCTCTCCTCCACAAGTGCGCTATCCTCAAGTGTGTGAGTGTGTCAAATGAGGAACACACCTCCTCTATTTATACACTACACTGACATGTATTTTACACAGGTACATGTAGGCTCGTATTTAACCAATGGGTTAAATACCCTACTACAACTAACTGGGCCGACCCCTCTAGGGTGGTCTAATAACCCTTTGACCCACATGACACATACAGGGCCGACCCCCACTAGGTGGGTCTAATAACCCTAGTTACCACAACCAACTTGGAGGAATAAACATCTTCGGATTTATAGTATAATCACATCGGAGGTATGGAACATCTCCGGAATAAATAATATACAAATATAATATTCTTTGAAGTTACAATATTTCAACACTCCCCCTTAACGAGAAGGATATTATAACAGTATCTGCACGAGCAAGGAGTCATCAACATCATACATGATACATCTATAAATCATTGGAAGCTTTCTCAACATCATCAGTAACTCAAGCAGTTACTGGAACATCTTCAATACTGGAACATCGACATCTTCAGTATTGAGTCTTTGTCTTCTGTAGCACTTGAACAGCTACAATAATATCATCATCTGGATGCTCACGATTATCGTCATCACACGATCATCAGCATCGTCATCTCACGATCATCAGCATCGTCATCACATGATCATCAGCATCATCATCACACGATCATCAACATCGTCATCACACGATTATCAGCATCATCATCACACGATCATCAGCATCGTCATATCATGATCATCAGCATCGTCATCACACGATCATCAGCATCATCATATCATGATCATCAGCATCATCATCACACGATCATCAGCATCGTCATCTCACGATCATCAGCATCGTCATCATACGATTATCAGCATCGTCATCACACGATCATCAACATCGTCATCAATACAAGTATCCATAACAATACAAGTATCCACATCATTAGCACAAGTATTCATGCCAATACAAGTATACATATCATCAATACAAGTATCCATACTGATACAAGTAACCATGTCATCAATACATGTATCCTACCGATACAAGTAACCACATCATCAATACAAGTATCCATACCGATACAAGTAACCACATCATCAATACAAGTATCCTACCGATACAAGTAACCACATCATCAATAAAAAATCACTTTCTCGGAGACCATTCGTCTACGGATCAATTCAGGGACCAAAGTCCGGGGATGATACAATCCCCACTTCTCGGAGACCACACGTCTACAGATCAATTCAGGGACCGAAGTCCGGGGATGATACAATCCCCACTTCTCGGAGACCACACGTCTACGGATCAATTCAGGGACCGAAGTCCGGGGATGATACAATCCCCACTTCTCGAAGACCACACGTCTACGGATCAATTCAGGGACCGAAGTCCGGGGATGATACAATCCCCACCTCTCGGAGACCACACGTCTACGGATCAATTCAGGGACCGAAGTCTGGGGATGATACAATCCCCACTTCTCGGAGACCACACGTCTACGGATCAATTCAGGGACCAAAGTCCGGGGATGATACAATCCCCACTTCTCGGAGACCACACGTCTACGGATCAATTCAGGGACCGAAGTCCAGGGATGATACAATCCCCTGCCTGTTCATTCAGGACTTCATTATCGGAGACCCAGTCTACGGCTCTATTCTGGGACCTCAGTCCGGGGACGATGCAATCCCCTGCCTGTTCATTCAGGACTTCATTCTTGGAGACCTCACGTCTACGGCTCTCTTTAGGACTAGTGTTCAAGGATGATACAATCCCCACATGTATTCTGATCAATACAAGTACAAGTATCCTCAACCATACAAGTACATTAATCAATACATGTATCATCAAAAGTATGTATTCTTACCAATACATCTTATCATCAAAAGCATGTATTCTCACCAATACATCTATCATCAAAAACATGTATTCTTACTAATACATCTAACATCAAAAGCATGTATAAGTAAAACTAAGTATTCTAAGTATAAGAGTCCTAAATATAAATATTTCTAAGTATCTAGGTGTAGAGAACAGGTTACCTCATCATCGACCTTGTTGTTCGATGAGACAACCTCATCATCAGTGACTATACTACTCCCCCTTTCGAGGAGGGTCCTTTTGAACTACACCAAGCTTGTCTCGGAAGTATTCAAATTTCACTCGAGACAGAGGTTTGGTTGGTAACTTCTTCACTTGAGGTAGAGGTTTGGTTAGTACAAAGGTAACCTGTTACAAATTCAAACTTTATAGTTCCTTTCCGCGTCATATCTTGTTAGTTCCCTATGATCTTTGACTTATCATGGAACACTAGATTCTATGTCATCTTGATACAACTCTATTTATCACATAGGATCACAGTTGGTTCTATCTCTAAGTCAAACAATCCTGAAGTCAAACTTCTTCACAACTAGTAGAGCAAGCAGCCACATATTCCGCTTGTGCTGAGAGCCACACTAGACTGCTTCCAGCTAAACCACGAGATCATGGCTAATCCCAGACAATAACATCCTCTCGATGTGTTCTTCCTGTCTGATACACTTTCTTCCCAATCAGCATCTGAGTAGCCATCTGAAGTCATGATCTCCAAGATAGCATAGATCAAAGTCTATCGTATCCTTTATGTGCCTCATCACATGCTTTGCAACTTTCAGGTGAACACATCTAGTTTCCACTAGATACTGACTCAAGGTGTTCACAACAAAGCATATATCTAACCTAATATATGTTAGATACATCAATGACCCAATAATTTGACTGTACAGAGTTATATCCACTAACTCTGATGAGTCATCTCCTAATAGTTTCAACTTGGAATCCATAAGAGTGGCCATTCCATCATATCAAGTCTTCTCAAGATTTCTCAGCATACTTTCTCTAGTTGAGAAAGATTCCTACTGAGCCTTTCCATACTTCCAGACCTAGGAAGTAATACATTAATCTAAGATCTTTCATTTTTCTTTTCTACAGTCTTCTATCTGTGCCATCTCTCATCAGATGGGTCTACTGATATGAGCCTCAACATCATTCCAACTCTGTGGTGAGTTCCTTCTTGCATCCATGTCATATGTGTATAGAAGCCATATTCAACCTTGTAGCAAAGGTTGAGATCCACATCACCCATGGTGATCATTAAGCTCATCAATTGATTATCGATCCTGGGAACCCATATAAAACCTAATTCACACTTCTTCTTTAATTACACCATTAAGAGAATGGTCTTATCTTAGCCACTTGGAGCAAACATCTCATCATGATTCTCTTCCTCTTTCTAAGAGAATCTTCTAGCCATGAGCCTTCTATATTTTGTTTGATTTGTAAATCTTCTTGTTGAACATCCATTGCTTGTTCAGTGTTCATCATTCATCATGATTTTTCCTACAAATCAAAATTAGGTACATGATTAGTAATACTTCATAATCATCAAATCATATTGACATGATAACCTATTATGCATATAGATATCATTTACATAGTTATGCAACTATTTTGACCAATACTTTGGCACAACACTTTCCCATATCCTGTATGCATACAGTGGCTATCTAGATGCCTTCCATCTCTACCAGAACGTACTATCGAGAGTGTGCACAACTCTCAACATGTCAGCAAAGAGGTTTCATTCTAGACAAGCAACAATGGAATGTTTGTCCAACTTACCAATCATATGCATATTAGTAGTATACTGTTCAATGTTCTATAAATATTTACACTCACCATGATATATTATAGGAATACAAATATGCATACAACCTATTACAGGCAATATCATTTACTATTTCAAATAACAACTCAAATACTTATCTTTTATGTTTGTGTGGTTGCCTCCCGCTTGATCTTCTGTATGTCTTTTGAACTTCTATTCATTCTATACCACTGTGCATGTTCAAGTGTCATCCTCATTATCTCATACACAAACATACACCCATTAGTATGTTCTAAATGTTATCAAAACATTATAGTTCTAAATAATCTTGAAAATGTATGGTCATGATTATAGTTAATAAACATTAGTATTCAAGATTTCAAGGAAGTCTTCTTTTACTCATGCATATCATCAATCAAGATAAAAGACATAATATGCATAATCCCTTGATTACTACTTTATGAATAAGCATAACCAATCATACCAAGTATACTTAAGGGATCCTAACACAAGGTAAGATTAATGGGAAACATACCTGTATTAGTATACCTACTTAGTTATGTACAACATACCTAAACAATCTCTTCAATGATTTAGAGATCCTGAGCTAGAACCTGCATGTCTCATAGGTTAAGCATAATATAAAAAAGTCATACATACCTTGTAAGTAGAACAAAGATTATGGATGAGTCTTTGTCTTCATGTTTTCATGGTCATGGAACCTGATTTGTCTTTTGTGATGTACCTGTATCTTGTTAGAAGACAACATCAACCTCACACAACATCATAATGCATTAGTACAATCATATATCCCTAATCAATGAATGTCTTTGATCATTCACATGCATTCATACTGTTACTAGGGTGATAAGACAATTCTAACATTAATCAAGATTGTACTAATAAATAATATGAAGACAAACACATCATGAACTTAATCAAGAATTAGATTTCAAGACATACCTGAGCCTCCTTAAGTCATACCTGTCGAGACTTCTTGTAGTCTTCTTATGTAAGGCCTTAGCCTCAACTACCCCTGAAACTGGATCTGGAGCTTGATTAGGGTTTGCTAGAGAAACCCTAAAGATTCAAACTTTGACTTTCATACTTCTGAATGGATGAAAGAATATGTTTTGCTGAGCTTATCAAACTGGCATACTTCAATTTTGGAATCTCCAAAATTTGACCCCTCAAAATTGCCTTTGAAACTTCTGGATCTTCTGGATAGGATCCCGAACTAGGGTTTGATGAAGCCCACCCTTCTGCCCAAACAAAAGGTTCGATCCAAGGCTCTAAACTCTTATTTTTCTTAGGAGCTTCCAGCCGTGGTTACAGACTTCAAAAATTCCAACTTTTGCTGAAGCCCTAATTTTCCATCTTTCCGATCAAAATCCCAAACTGGGGTTTGATCAAGCCCGGTCTTCCACCCAACCAAAAAATTCGATCTTGGTCTCTAAATTTCGATTTTCCTGATTAGCATTCAGCCGTGGACTCCGATTCCAAAAGTTCTAACTTTCTCCGAAACCCTAAATTCCGGAAGCCATGAATAAAGGTGCTCCAAAAATAATTCTGTTTTGACAGAAATATGCACCTGATTGTTTCTGCTATAAATCTGAAATTTTTGCTCCACAGGGTCTGAAACCCTTTTTTTGCAGTAGCCTGACCTGTCATCTTTCCATCCTGACAGGTCTGACCTCAATTGGGTTTTCTGAGAGAAAGTTATGCCAAGTGTCGCAACGTGACCTGTTTATGGGATAAAACAGGAGAGCGAACTTGTACAGCATGCCACGTGTCACTGTTTGAACTTCGGCCTCTGAAAACTTTTCCTGAGATATCTCGACCTGTTATCTTTCCATCCTGATAGGTCTGACCTCAATTGGACTCTCTGAGAGAGAGTTATTCCAAGTGTCGCAACGTGACCTGTTTATGGGATAAAACAGGAGATCAAACTTGTACGGCGTGCCACGTGTCACTGGTTCACCTTCGGCCTCTGAAAACGTTTCTTGAGATAGTACAGTCTGTGTACTACCTGTCACTTTTTATGAAATTTCATTTGGAGCTTCCTATCCCAAGTTATGACCTTTTTTCCAAGGTCACCTGATTTTGACTGATATCTGGAAGAGGCAGAAACCCCAACTTGTACTGATCATAACTAATAAAGTACAACGAATATGAGGGTTCCCTTTTGACACAAGGTACTTGGGGATGTTATCTTCGACCTGTAAAATTTTCAGACCCTGAACCTTCGCAGAAATGGATTTATAGCGAAAGTACCACGATGACTGGTTTTTGCTATGTAAAACCCTAACCTTCAAATTGTCGTAAGTAAAGCAAGTGTCGTAAGTGCCATACCTTGCCTTCCTTCAGGTTAGCTATGATACCATGTTAAGATTCAATATGCTAAGACATAAAATAGCAGCATTACATTCCATTTCACAATAATAGCATATACAGGATCACTGAAGAAACAACAAGCATAGCATAAACACAAGAGACAGAGATTTATCCTGGGAAACCCTCATGGGGTAGAAAACCCAGCAAAGCTTCCTCAATATAGATGACCAGCAATATACAAAGATGAAACCCTGAGACATGATCTCCTCCTCCACAATAGCAGACCTCTCCTCCACAAGTGCGCTATCCTCAAGTGTGTGAGTGTGTCAAATGAGGAACACACCTCCTCTATTTATACACTACACTGACATGTATTTTACACAGGTACATGTAGGCTCATATTTAACCAATGGGTTAAATACCCTACTACAACTAACTGGGCTGACCCCTCTAGGGTGTTCTAATAACCCTTTGACCCACATGACACATACAGGGCCGACCCCCACTAGGTGGGTCTAATAACCCTAGTTACCACAACCAACTTGGAGGAATAAACATCTCCGGATTTATAGTATAATCACATCGGAGGTATGGAACATCTCCGGAATAAATAATATACAAATATAATATTCTTTGAAGTTACAATATTTCAACAGTAACCACAGCTGGAAGCTCCTCAGAAAAAATAAGAGTTTAGAGCCTTGGATCAAACCTTTTGATTGAGCAGAAGGGTGGGCTTCATCAAACCCTAGTTCGGGATCCTATCCAGAAGATCCAGAAGTTTCAAAGGCAATTTTGAGGGGTCAAATTTTGAGATTTCAAAATTGAAGTATGCTAGTTTGATCAGCTCAGCAAGACACATCCTTCCATTCATTCGGAAGTGTGAAAGTCAAAGATTGAATTTTTAGGGTTTCTCTAGAAAACCCTAATCAAGCTCCACATCAAGTTTCAGGGGGAGTTGAGGCTAAGGCCTTACATAAGAAGACTACAAGAAGTCTCGACAGGTATGACTTAAAGAGGTTCAGGTATGTCTTGAAATATAATTCTTGATTAAGTTCATAATGTGTTTGTCTTCATGTTATCTATTAGTACAATCTTGATTAATGTTAGAATTGTCTGATCACCCTAGTAATAGTATGAATGCATGTGAATGATCGAAGACATTCATTGATTAGGGCTATATGATTGTACTAAAGCATTATGGTGTTGTCTGAGGTTGATGTTGTCTGCTAACAAGATACAGGTACATCACAAAAGACAAATCAAGTTCCATGACCATGACATCATGAAGACAAAGACTCATCCATAATATTTGTTCTACTTACGAGGTATGTATGACTTTGTTATATTATGCTTAACCTATGAGACATGCAGGTTCTAGCTCAGGATCTATAAATCATTGAAGAGATTGTTTAGGTATGTTGTACATAACTAAGCAGGTATACTAATCCAGGTATGGTTTCCTATGTCATGTTAGAATCTTACCTTGTATTAGGATCCCTTATATAAGTATACTTGGCATGATTAGATATGCTTATTCATAAAGTTAGTAATCAAGGGATTATGCATATTATGTCTTTTATCTTGATTGATGATACGCATGAGTAAAAGAAGTCTTCCCTGAAATCTTGAATACTAATGATCATGACTATACATATTCAAGATTATTTAGAATTAGAATGTTTTGAGAATATACTAATGAATGTATGTTTGTGTATGAGATCATGAGGATGACACTAGTGCACACTTGAGCATGCACAGTGGTACAGAATGAATAGAAGTTCAGAAGACATACAGAAGATCAAGCGGGAGGAAACCACACAAACATAAATGATAAGTATTTGAGTTGTTATTTGAAATAGTAAATGATATTGCCTGTAATAGGTTGTAAGCATAGAATATATGATGCTGAGTGTAAACATTCATAGGGCATTGAACAGTATACTACTAATATGCATATTATTGGTAAGTTGGACAAACATTCCATTGTTGCTTGTCTAGAATGAAACCTCTTTACTGACATGCTGAGAGCTGTGCACACTCTCGATATTATGTTCTGGTAGAGATGGAAGGCATCTAGATAGCCACTGTATGCATACAGGATATGGGAAAGTGTTGTGCCAAAGTATTAGTAAAAATAAGTTGCATAACTATGTAAATGATATTTGTATGCATAATAGGTTATCATGTCAATATGATTTGATGATTATGAAGTATTACTAATTATGTACTTAATTTTGATTTGTAGGAAACATCATGATGAATGATGAACACTGAACAAGCGATGGATGTTCAACAAAAGGATTTACAAATCAAACACACTATAGAAGGCTCACGGCTAGAAGATTCTCTTAGAAAGAGGAAGAGAATCATGACAAGATGTTTGCTCCAAGTGGCTAGATAAGACCATTCTCTTAATGGTGTAATTAAAGAAGAAGTGTGAATCAAGTTCTGTATGGGTACCCAGGATCGATAATCAATTGATGAGCTTAATGATCACCATGGGTAATGTGGATCTCAACCTTTGCTACAAGGTTGAATATGGTTTCTAGACACAGATGGCATGGATGCAAGAAGGAACTCACCACAAAGTTCGAATGATATTGAGGCCCATATGAGTAGACCCATCTAACGAGAGATGGCATAGATAGATATGCAGAAGATCATTCAATGCAGAGTGTGAATGATGTTTAGTCACAAAGGGAGAATTGACAGTCTCTTGATAAGCTTGGGCTTTACCAAAAGTAAAGTTGTTCCTAACCTTTACCGTAAGGTTATGGATCATACTATTATTGTATGTAGATGATATCTTTCTGATAGGGAATGAGAATCAGATCATGAAAAGAAAGAAGAATATGGCTACAGAAATGAAAAATGAAAGATCTCAGATTGATGCATTACTTCCTAGGTCTGGAAGTATGGCAAGGCTCAGAAGGAATCTTTCTCAAACAGGGAAAGTATGCTGAGAAATATTAAAAGGACTTAATGTGTTGGAATGGTCACTCTCATGAATTCCAACTTGAAGTTCTTAGCAGATGGCTCATTAGAATTAGTGGATATAACTCTGTACAAACAAATTATTGAGTCATTGATGTGTCTAACGAATACTAGGTCAGATATATGCCTTGCTGTAAACACCTTGAGTCAGTATCTAGTGGAAACTAAAAGTGTTCACCTGTTAGTTGCAAAGCATGAGATGAGGTACCTAAAGGATACAATAGACTTTGATCTATGGAGATCATGAATTTAGATGGCTGCACAGATATTGATTGAGCAGAAAGTGTATCAGACAAGAAGAGCGCATCGAGAAGATGTTATTGTCTGGGATCAGCCATGATCTTGTGGTTTAGCAGGAAGCAGTCTAGCACAAGCGGAATATATGGCTGCTTGCTCTGCTAATTGTGAAACGGCGTGGCTTCAGAATTGTTTGACTTAGAGATGGACCCAAATGTGATCCTATGTGACAAACAGAGTTGTACTAAAATGGCAAAGAATCCAGTGTTCCATGATAAGTCAAAAGCACATAGAGATCTGACATTTCTATATACGAGATATGGTGCAGATAGGAATTAAAGTTCAAATTTGTAACAAGTTACCAATGTACTAACCAAACCTCTACTGATCCGATGTACTAACCAAACCTCTACCTCAAGTAAAGTTTTCCGAGACAAACTTAATATAGTCCAGAAGGACCCTCCTCGAAAGGGGGAGTGATGTGATCACTTATGATGAGATTGCCTGCATCAACAGTGAGGTCGATGATGTGAATACCTATATTGGTGATGCCGACAGAGAGGTTGGTGGATGGTCCTTAGATAGGGTCTAAGGTGACAAGGGGATTGCATCATCCTTGAACACATGTTCTAAAAGGAGATTGAGACGTATGTCTTCGAGAATGAAGTCCTTGGTGGACATATAGGATTGCATCATCCTCAAGAGATCCGTAGACGTATGTCTTCGAAAATGAAGTCCTTGATGGACATATAGTATTGCATCATCGTAAAGTGAGCCATAGACGTATGTCTTCGAGAATGAAGTCCTTGGTGGACATGTGAGGATTGGATCATCCCTGGACTTCAGTCCTAAAGTGAGCCGTAGAAGTATGTCTTCGAGAATGGATTCCTTAGTGGACATGTGGGGATTGCATCATCCTTGGACTTCAGTCCTAAAGTGAGCCATAGACGTATGTCTTTGAGAATAAAATCTTGAATTAACAGGTAAGGGGATTGTATCGTCCTTGGACTTTAGTCCTGTGAATTGAGCTGTAGACAAGATGTCTCCGAGAACAAAATCCTGAATGAACAGGTAAGGGGATTGGATCATCCTCGAACTTTGGTCCTGTGAATTGAGTCATAGACAAGAAGTCTCCAAGAATGGAATGATAGGACTGGATCGTCCCTGGACTTCGGTTCAAAATGTACATGATAGGACTAGATCGTCCCTGGACTTCAGTTCAAAAGGTACATGATAGGACTGCATCATCCCTGGACTTCAGTTCAAAAGGTACATGATAGGACTGGATCTTCCCTGGACTTCGGTTCAAAATGTACATGATAGGACTAGATCGTCCCTGGACCTCGGTTCAAAATGCACGTGACAAATCCTAGAATTGTTCTAGGTTACATCCAGCATGAAATAGGGTTGGCTCTGTAGATGTGATACATCCAGCATGAAACAGGGTTGGCTCTGTAGATTTGATACATCCAGCATGAAACAGGGCTGGCTCTGTAGATGTGATACATCCAGCATGAAACAGGGCTGGCTCTGTAGATGTGATACATCCAGCATGAAACAGGGCTGGCTCTGTAGATGTGATACATCCAGCATGAAACAGGGTTGGCTCTGTAGATGTGATACATCTAGCATGAAACAGGGCTGGCTCTGTAGATGTGATACATCCAGCATGAAACAGGGCTGGCTCTGTAGATGTGATACATCCAGCATGAAACAGGGCTGGCTCTGAAGATGAGATACACCCAATATGAAAAAGGACTGGCTCTGTGGCGGTAAATCCTAGATCTGATCTAGGTCACATCCAGTATGAAAAAGGAATGGAACTATGGTCGAAACTGCATCATCCCTAGACATGAGACTTGTCTTAAAGTGATAAGGATTGATCATCCTGGAACTTGATCTGGATTACATCATCCATGGACCTATGTCCTAAAGAGAGCGGGATTGATCATCTTGTAATATGATAGTGTGTGTTGCAGGGTATGCTGCTATGTTTTGATGATGGATGTATTAGTGAGAATACATGCTATTGATGATACATGTATTAGTGAGAATACATGCTATTGATGATAGATGTATTAGTGAGAATACATGTTTTTGATGATAGATGTATTAGTGAGAATACATGCTTTGATGATAGATGTATTGGTGTGGATACTAATACAGATGATCCAGATATTGTAGATCGAGATGATCCAGATGCTGTAGACCATGATGAACTGGATGCTATAGATCAAGATGATGTGAAGATACTGATCGTGTTGATCTAGACGACGATGTTGATCGTGTGATGACGATGTTGATGATCGTGTGATGACAATGCTGATGATTGTGAGGATCCAAATATTGATGTTGCTGTAGCTGTTTGAGTGCTGCAGATGATAAAGACTCAGTACTGAAGATGTTGATGTTCCAGTATTGAAGATGTTCCAGTAACTGGTTGAGTTACTGATGATGTTGAGAAAGCTTCCAATGATTTATAGATGTATCATGTATGATGTTGATGACTCCTTGCTCGTGTAGATACTATTATAATATCCTTCTCGTTAAGGGGGAGTGTTGAAATATTGTAAATTCAAAGAATATTATATTTGTACTTTATTATTTCAGAGATGTTTCATTCCTCCGTAAAGATCTTATTGTATATCCGGAGATGTTTATTCCTCCGTCGGAATGTGGTAACTTGGGTTATTAGACTTCCCTAGTGGGGGTCATCCCTGTATGTGTTATGTGGGTCAAAGGGTTGTTAGACCACCCTAGTGGGGTCGGCCCAGTCAGTTATAATAGGGTATTTAACCTAATGGTTAAATACGAGCCTACATGTACTTGTGTAAAAGATATGTCAGAGAAGTGTATAAATAGAGGAGGTCTGTTCCTCATTTGACACACTCACTCACTTGAGAGAGGCGCACTTATGGAGGAGAGGTCTTCTATGGTGGAGGAGGAGATCATGTCTTTGGTTTGCATCTTTGTATTTGCTGGTCATCTATATTGAGGAAGCTTTGCTGCGTTTTCTACCCCATGAGGGTTTCCTAGGATAAATCTGTGTCTCTTGTGTTTATGCTGTGCTTGTTGCTTCTTCAGTGATCCTGTATATGCTATTGTTGTGAAATGGAATGTAATGCTGCTATTTTCTGTCTTAGCATATTAAATCTTAACACTAACTCCCTTGAGCACCCTCTTGGAGGCTATTTTTATTCCTGACATGTCATATATGCCAGATTTCAGCCATCAGGTCTGATTTGTGTCATAGGTGTCATAGCATCTTCATCATTGTTGTCATAGAAGCTAGGGAATCTAGCCCAAGTGTCACAATTTCTCTAAGATGCCTCTTCCTCTCCCATGGGAGTTATTCTTCCTCTACATTTCAACCTCATTGACTCATGCCAAGTATTATTGACCTTCCAACTCATCCCAAGACCCTTGGGCTTCTTATGGATTCAAAATGACAAGAGGAGGATGCCATGTGGCATAGAAAATCTCGCTTGTGTGGGTCCCACTTCCTCCATGTGTCTTCATGATCAAATGCCACTTTGATTTTATCTTGTATATATTTATTTATCTCATTTATTAAATATTTATGTTATTCTAATGTCCACACATCATTTATTATCCTTCTTATTTCAAATCCCAATGCTTCCACCCCCAACCTAGGAAACTAGTAATTTTCCTCTTTGGCAATTGTTTGACCCTTAGCATCAATTTGACAAACTCTCATGAATATGGCCAATGGGCATAGGACATTGTAACCCAACGCAAAATTTGGGACATGACAAAGTCTCATGACAAAAAACAAGGTAGATTCCCGCAAACTTTTAAAAAATATGCAAATCCCATATTAGAAACCTATGGGCTTATTCAAGGAAGGTATTTCTGCATCGCTATTTGCTTGACCACCAAAAAGAATTGAATAAACATTGACCTAGAAAACCAATTAACAATTTTAGAATAAGATATAATTGACAATAACATGGTTCTTTGTTATGAGAAATATGAGCTCTTAAAAACCTACAACTATTTGTTGATGATTACAAGGTCCTAACTCAATTCAATGTTGTTGTAGTGGTATCAATGGATCAAGATAAGGTTGATATAATTTTAGGGTCACCTTGGTTAGATACATTAGGTACCTTCATGCTCAACACAATAAAAAATTTCTTAACATTTCCTTACAAAAAGAAGAAAGTCACATTCCAAGATGTTACACTGAAATCAAGTTCAAGAGTTGTGTCGTCTGAAGACTTCAAAGACATCTCAAAGGTGCTTTCACAAGAAGATCATAAATACATACAAAATATGTAGGAAGAATTCGATAAGGTCACCATGGAAAATTAAGAAGAGATCTCTCGTTTAAGAGATCATAATCATAAACTGCTTCTTCAAATCAAGAAGGCAAAGGATAAAGCACAAGACAATAAAAAACTAGGAGAGGAGAATCGAGATCTTTAGAAGAAACTAGTAGAAAATATCGAAGATAATGGTCACCTTAGGAAGCATAAACAAGATCTAATAAATCAGATTCAAAAGCTTAAATATGATGAGAAAGCGCAAGAATAAATGATCAGGAATCTTAAAACGGATAAATATTTGTTGGAAAACAAGTTGGAGCAAATTCAAAAGAGGAAATCCAAGCCCTCAAACTCAAAAATCCAAATGGAAGAAAAATAAGCAAATACAAATCTAGTCATCATCAGGTTTCAAAAAGAATCCAATCTAGTAAAACAACAAACAACAAGAACTCCTTATCAACACCCAAATTATAAAAATCATTTTGACCAATGATAGGGTCAAAATGAACATGAATAGAGGAGTTGTGATTTCAGCAAAAAAAAAAAAAAAAAAAAAAAAAAAAAACAACAACAACAACAACTAAGTAGAAAACAAGAAGTTCCATCCAACAAATCGATTAACAAACAACTCCAATAAATATAGATCTTGGATGGACTACCTCATGAACGATGCGACATTTTTTCTTAGGAATTCGAAACTTATATCATCTCCTTTTGTCAAGTGTCACAGTTCTAACACAAAATATCAAGAGATGACATTACATGCAAGGAATCAAACACAAGTCTTGTCTTCAATAAGCTTTGAGGACAAAGCTTCCCTTAAGGGGAAGGAAATGTAATGAATAATTAATAACACATAAAGATTATTAATAATCAATAATTAATAGTAAATTTAATGAGAGGGTGCATCCCCTCAATAATTAATTCCCAAGCTATAATAAAAAGTGGGTGAACATTTGTATATTCATCATCCTTTTATTATCAACTTTATACTATGGTATTTGACTATTTATGGATCCTTTGTATCATTGACATTGTTTGTTTGAGTAAGAAACAAATTTTTCATTTCTGTTATTAATTATTCTTTACACCCAACCCACCCCCACTCCCAACCAATTACCTAGGAACCAATGGGGAGCCACGCCTATTCTTCAAATATTGTTCTTCTTTCCACCTTCTAGAATCATTAACATGCTAGTAATGGAAAAAATTAACCTCCTGGGTTTGACGTTAGGCCTCCCTGTTTGGTATCTCACTCCTCTAAACCCACCTTCCACACCACATGTTGTCTTTACTCCTATGCATCCTATTAGTACTTCCATGTTGACACAACATCTATCAACAGGGGTTCACTTCGTACTATCGTCAAAAAACATCAACCAAACTCCCTTTAACACCGGCCCAGAAAGGTTTAACCCTTTCCAGCAACACTCGCAGAGCGAGTGAAGTCTCACTCAAGATAGATAAGGGGGTTGCAAGAACCAAGTTTCCGCAATGGGATGAGGACATGCATCAAACACATACAATCACAGAAACCAGATATTATAACTTTCGCATTATGCTAATAATTCATCATTTGCAGATTCAATACATAATGGACATTTGCATCAACATGGTCAAACTACTTATTCGCATGAACATAAATTACCAAACCACAAAGTATTAAACATTCTGCAAACACTCGTATTCATCATTTAGTAGAAACAAAGACAAAAGATAGAACCATAATCAAACATCTTCATGCATTCATCAAAACCTGCGGAATAACCTTCACAGAAAAAGTCAAAACATCTTATCACGGATACAAAGCAGTTCAACTATGTTGATATCAAAATCAAGGATCAATTATCAAAAGATAGATTCCCTTAGGCTCACAATCATACTCCTATTTATATGAAACTAAGTGGTTACAAAACAGTCCACATGACCAATTCTAACAACCTAAACTAATCTTGCACTTCCTTGTTCTCCACGAATGACCCTTCTTTCATGGATTATCCCTTTTCACAACTGTCAGCTTCCGCACTTCATGCGGACTGATCCCATGACAACAGGCCCCTAACACAAACTTGTGGCTCGCCCTCAAGCCACCTCAGCTAGACACCTCTGGTACTATTCTCATCCTTCGTTGCGCTAAATTTTTGAAGCTGTTCTTTCCGTTTGGAGCTCGCTGTCATGTACTTCTCGAACTCATCCTTTAGTCTCTTGTTCATTGTCATGTACTTCTCGAACTCATCCTCCAATATCTAGAAACCTTTGTCATCTATCCCTTTGGAGCCGGCTGGTGTGCTTCATGCTTGTTACGGACTGGGGAAAATTTCATCTACGTCACCAAAATGGGAAACAGGCCAACTTCTCTAGCACATCTATTTCGCACCTTGGATTATCTGCTGCTAGCGCTAGTGGGCCTCCGCCCCTGGTATTCTGGTGGTCGTAGGGACCATGTGTCTTCTAACTACTACCATACTCTTAGACATCTCTGTGGAGACTTCATCTTCATTCCTCCTGATTGTCTGTGCTGCTTCCTTTGCTGGTTGTTCATGCACACTCGTCGTTATTTTCCTTAACACACTTGGAGTGTTGTCGCGCAAAATGAAATGGATCATTTCCATAGCTTCCTTGGAATTGCTCAATCAACTTATTGCCTTACCAACTTGCATCATGGAGTTTACTAAATCTCCTCTTTCGACTTACAGATACTTCCTTGCTCAACTGATCTTCTGTGCCTGTATTTATGCTTGCTCCTTGTGTCCTTGGTGCCAGATTCTTGAATCATTTACGAAATCTTTCCCATAGCCATCCGATTCTATCATCATACTCCTCCGTCATCTTCTGGTGATGCTGATCCACAGTAATCATGCTCCACAGTAATCATGCTCGGATTTGATTCCCGTGTGCTAAATGTGCGAAGCATCCGCGAGCGACCCAACTAGCCATGCTTCCACTTTTTGTCATAATTTTTTTTTCCTCTAGTTCTCAACTGCTATGTGCCTGATCATGGCGATAGGGTTTCAACCAATTCCCATTTACCAACCTAGGAAACAATACCCCATCTAAACTTTGTAGTTGCACTGCACCTCCATTAGTGACAAAATTTATGATGTAGGGACCTAACCAATGCATTTGTAACTTATCTCGATGCTTATCAAACTTACTGTCATATAACAAAACTGTATATCCACACTGAAAGTGCTTTTTTTTAACATGGCAATCGTGCCAAGCCTTCTATTGGTACTTTTCTACCTTCTTATGAAACCTTGTGATGAACCGATCCTCATCGAGCTGTACCAGTTGTGCCAACTGTTCCTCCAATGCTCTGTCATCGCTCATTCCAATGGTTGTTGCAATGCGTAAAATTGGTACAATATACTCCATCGACATGACTGCTTCTTTCCCGTAAACGAGCTTGAACGGGGTCTGTCCGGTCATTCGTTTACATGTTGTACGATACGCCCAAAGTACCACCAGAATTTTCAAATCCCAATCATCTCGGTCTACATTGCACACCTTGGTGAGTACATGCTCCAATATCTTATTGAACGCCTCAATTGTCCCATTCGCTTGAGGGTGGTAGGGGGTGCTCTTCTTATGTTGGATTTGAAATTCCTCTATCATTGCTATGATCGTCTGATTAACAAAATAAGTCCCTTGGTCACTCATTAGTATTTTTGGGCACCCAAACCTGGTGACCACATTGTTGAAGAGGAATCGGCTGTAGTCGCAGCTGAGAAATCTTTTACCAGTGCATCTTCCTCCCATCACGTCAAATAGTCTGTCATAGTTATGATGTAGTGCAACCGTGTTCTTTTTCCTGGTGGGTTGATGGGTCCCATGAAGTCAACTTCCCACTTGTCGAAATCATGTAGTGTCACTTGGAGTACTAATGGAATTTCATTCCTTCATGACGACTTCCTTGTTCGTTGACATACGTCACAGCTCTTGGTGTATTCCGCAGCATCTCCATGCATTGTCGGCCACCATAGTCTTGCTCGAAGGATCTTCCCAGCAGTTGCACATCCTCTGTATTGTCCTCCAGCGATCCCATCATGAGCTTCCGCTAAAATCCTTTCCTGCTCATGCGGAAGGATGTAGCATCGAACTATCTCATCTGGTCCCATCTTATACAATTTCCCTACAATCAATTGAAAATATACAGCTATGATGACTAGCTGCTTCTTCTGGTTGGTAGTAAAACCTTCCCGCGCCTCCTCTGTCGCTAAAAACTAAATGATTTGTTCGTAATGGTCACTGACCATTCCAAGCCTGAAAAACTGAGCATTTGGAAATCCTTCTTCAATGCTCCTTGGTGTGAAATTCAGTTCACACCAAGATCTGATCAAACAATTACACTCACTCACAGAAGATCTCACACAACTATTCAAAGACACAAAAATTACTCACAAAGATACAATTTTGTTTTAACTTCTCATGAATAAAATACATCAGCCAACCTTATGAAAGTAATAGGATGTTGTTATATAACATTACAACATATATTTGAATGGCTAAAGATTCCAAAGAAATCATCTCATCGTCAGACTTACTAAAAATATGCTCATCCCCCCTAGGTGGCAAGTATGCTTTCCGAATCTCTCCAAAGGCTCATGAATTGCTAAATTAGTGAGCTGAAGGTGACATATGATGAAAAAAAATTCCAAATATGAAATTTGGAAAGAAGAAACATTGTGGAGTGTCATGGGTGCAAAAAACAAGTTTCCTAAGGTGACTAGCTTTTCCCCATAGGGTAAAAAGCTATAAAAAGCAGTAAAACTCAGCAGTGCGCCTTTCCTACCAAATCTTATCCAGAATATTTTAGGAATGTGCCCAAATGGCCTAGGTAGCTTGTGGTCCACACTTTGGAAGTATTGTGGTCCCCCCAATGTTGCCTTGTGGTCCACACAAGGCAATTTTCCTAGTCTATTACATAGGAATTAACCATAGAAGATGAATTAATGCAACCAATGTAATTAAATGACAAGGTAGGAATATTTAATATTCCAACACCCCCCCATAAATCTGAATTTATGGTCTAAATATCATAAAAATATAAATACTAAGGGCCTAGTAACAAGACTTGGTCACCCTGTACAATACTGTCGGTCCACAAAAACAAGGATAGAAGGAAAACCTCATGGGAAAGGCCTCCCCTCAAAACATGGACATATCAAAATTGAAGGATTTCTGATCAACCGTTCACTCCACCACATGTTGATCCATCCCAGGTAGTGATCTAAGATAGTTGAATGTCTTCTCTGTGAAAGCCTTGGTGAATATATCTGCAGTTTGCTCACCTGTGGGGCAATACTGCAAATCAATGATCTGGTCATGCACTAAACCTCTGATGTAGTGCATATGAATCTCAATGTGCTTGGTCCTCTACCTCTATACTAGATCACTTGAAACTCTAATAGCACTCTGATTGTCACAAAAGATGACAGTAGGAGTACTAAAAGCAATCTCAAAATATGAAAGAATACTTTGCAACCATACACACTGTGTAGCAGCATTCATTGCTCCTCTGTACTCTGCCTTTGCTGAAGATAATGCTATGGAATTCTATTTCTTACTGGACCAGCAAACAGGGCCACCTCCAAGCATGAATACAAATCCATATGTGGATTTCCTGTCAAGGCTATCACCAGCCCAATCTGAATTAGTGAAGCCCAAGAGATCTAGGCTCGAATCTGCAACATAGTGAATCCCATCAGTCTTTGGGCCCTGCACATAATGTAAGATTCTTTTTGCAACCCTCCAATGAATCTCATGTAGTCGTTCCATGTATCTTGATGCCACACTCAAAGCATAAGCAAGATCAGGTCAAGTGTGTGTCAAGTATATCAAGCTGCCAATCAACTGTCTATATAAAGTGTTGTCAAACAATGGTGTAGATTCTGCATCTTCTAGTCTAATTCCGGAAAGGAATGGAGTCTTAGAAGGCTTTAAATCAGCCATGTTAAACTTATTTAATAGATCATATGCATATTTTGACTGAGATACCTTGGTTCCATCTTTTGTTTGAGAAATCTCAAGCCCCAAAAATTGCTTAAGGATTCCCAAATCACTCATGGAGAAGGCTTGATTCAATGCGGTCTTCAATGAGGCTATTTGATCTGTTGAGCTTCCTGTGATCAACAAATCATCAACATACAGAACTATGATCATTATAGAACCATCTATTAACTTCATATAGACATTTGTTTCAGATTTACACCGAACATAAAATTGTGACAGAAGGAAACTGTCCATTTTTGCATACCAAGCCCTGGGGGCTTGCTTAAGTCCATACAGAGACTTTCTCAACTTGCACGCAAGATTAGGATCTGATGTATACCCTTGTGGCTGCTGCATATATATTTCTTCCTCAATTTCCACATGGAGGAATATACTTTTCACATCCATGTGATGCACTTCCCAGCGCTTGGATGCTGCAACTGCCAAAACTAGTCTAATGGAGTCTTTCTGTGCAACAGGGGAAAATGTTTCATTATAGTTAAGGACTTGGACCTGAGAAAATCCCTTTTCTACCAGCATTTATTTTTATTTTACTTTTCTACCATCCACTACACATTTGGTTTTGAAAATCCACTTGCACCTTACCAATTTTCTGCCTGCGGGGCGCTTGACTAGCTCCCAAGTTTCATTCTTCTGCAATGACTGAAACTCTTCATCCATAGCAATATTCCATCTTGGGTCATGTGAGGCTTCCTCATATGTCTGAGGATCAGAATCTATCATCATATAACATCTCTCAGAAAGGTAAGGATCATTCACATTGAGAGCAGTCTTAAATTGTGATCTAGTCCTCCTTTGGTCTTGAGGATTGTCAACTAGTTCACCTACTGCTTGCAAAGTTTTTGCAGCCCATTTAGGCCTTGTAGGTGAGTTAGAATCTGCAATAAAGTGATCCTCATCATAAAAAATATGATAATAAAAAATTTCAAGAACATCACTTACTTCTTCTTCAAGTGGTGGTGAAGAAGATTCTCCAATTTCAGTGCTCTGAGAGGGCTCTTCCTCAAAATGCACATTTCTTTTGATGAATGCTTTATGAGTGGTCATGTTCAAAAACTTATAACCTTTGGAGTCCTTTGAATATCCAACAAATAAACATGGTTGGATTTGGGGCTGCAAATCCCTCCTCTTCTCAAGTGGAATCCTAGCCCAAGCCTTTGAGCCAAAAATCCTAAAATGAGAGATATTAGGTTTGTGACCTGTCCAAGCCTCGAAAGGACCGATATGTTTGAGAGCTTTGTGTGGCACTCTATTCTAAATGTATGTGGCACAATTTATTTCCTCATTCCATAGATTGGGAGACAATGACTTTTCCTCAAGCATACACGTGGTCATCTCCTTTAGAGACCTATTTTTCCTCTCAACAACCCCATTTTGCTGAGGTGTATATGGAACTATGTGTTGCATCTTAATTCCCGAAGAGGCACAAAATTGCTGAAACTTTGATTTCACATATTCACCACCATTATCAGATCTGATAATTTTAATATGCCTTCCATACTGGTTCTCAACAGAGGCTTTGAATAGCTTGAACAGACCAAAACTTCAGATTTCAGCTTGATGAAATAAATCCAACAGTACCTGCTAAAGTCATCTATGAATGTGAGGATGTATTTGGCATGGTTCAAAGACTCATGAGGGAATGGACCTCATATATCAGTATGAATAAGGTCTAATGGTGCAATGGTTCTCTCAGAATTGGATCTCCCATACTTATGCTCAAGGTTTTTTTCTAGGATGCAAGATTGACATACACCTTTGGAAAATCTGATATTGGGCATCCCTATAACCATCTCTCTCTCATGAAGTTGGGAAAGGTATTTATAATTTAGGTGGCCAAATATTTCATGCCATAGTTTGCTGGACGCATTGGCATGGGTTAAAAGAGTAGAAGGTGAGGGATTTGGCACAAAGTGAGAAAACTTGTAGATTCTAGAACAGTGATCAGCAGTACCAAATGTAATGTTTTTTCCTATTGAAATTTCAGCTATCTCAACATCATTGGGGGTAAAGGTTACTCTCTTCGTCAGCCCTGTATGGGTCATCTGATAGACTGAAAGTAGGTTTGTATCAAGTCCAGGTACATATAAAACATTATTAAATGACCCAAACTCGAGATCTATGCTACCTTTTCCTTTGCTAGAAGTTTCAGAATTGTCTCCCAATACAATATTTGGACCACTGGAAGAGTCAAGTGAAGTGAAAAACTTACTTGTAGACACCATGTGTCTTGATGCTCCGGAATCAATAATGAATGAAGAAGGTTTGGATGTGTTGGCCATTAGTGCATGAACTCTCTCTTTATCATTAGAATTTTTCCCTCCATCTTTCCTCCTTGCGCTCTCTGGAAGAGGAATGTTGGCTTTCTCCAAGAGTTGAGCCATTTGGTCAATGGTTTTCTTCATGAAAGAGCTTTCAAGATGAAATCCCTTGCTTCAATAATTGCACTTTGTCCTCTCATTCTTCTTATTAGGATTCCTTTTGAAATTTGAAGATTCTTCATTAAATTTTTGCTTGTCTTTCCTCTCACCGGTTGGTGTCTTGAAATTGCCCTTATTCTTCCCTTTTGAACCCTTTGAATATCCAACATTTAGACAGTGGTATTTGGATGGATTTTTAATGGATCACATCAAGACCAATTTTTCTTGTTATTGTGTCAAAGACTCCATGAATTATGAAAGTGTCGTGCTCTTCCAATTTTTAATTGCTTTCCTGGTGGAATGGAAGGTTGAGACAAAGATTGAGTAGTCGAGGCCAAGCTTGGAGAGAATGGCCAAAACTAATTGCTCATCATTTTTGTCAATACCACATTGTTTCAACTGCAATACAAGAGATTTAAATTTGGAGAAGAAATCTTGTAGATTATCAAAATTTTGTGGACTCAAAGAGACTAGCTCGTTATCCAATTGGTGGCCTCTCAATTCATCGGTTTTCCCGAACAATTATTGAATTTTTAGCCATATTTCATTGGGAGAAGTGAGGCCATCAAGATGAAATAGAAGCTCTCTGGATGTAGTGAGACATAACAGCCCATAGGCTTCATCCATTCGATTGTGACATTTAGATTTCTCTACTACTGAGGTTGGCTCAACTTCAGTTTCCATTGTCACCTATAGAGCCCTTTTCTCCTCAGTAGAATCTCCATCTGCACCTTCCAATCAAAGTAATTGAATGTATTGAGGATGATCTGCTGTGAATGATCCATGGCTTCTCTGAAATAGCTTATGGATTGATTTTGGTATACTTCTGGATGCCAAATTGCACCCTGTAGAGAATAGAATTCACCCAGTGGATTGATCAATGTGCCTTCCTTGAGAATAGTTGGATCCTACAAGTGTTATAGCTTGAAATGACACCTCTCCATCTGTGATGACACTTGCATTGCTTGGTCACATGACGACACTTCTTGAGATCAAGTTCAGTCACACAACAAGACATTTGTGGATGGAGGAGTCATTTGGGACACTAAAAATGGTTGAAATTACCTCGTTCTTGACCCATTTGATGTATATGACCCTTAGGAACATTTTTCCAGACCAAACCATCTCCTGAAAATGAGCAAAAAAGCCTGTTTTTGGCCATTTTTTAACATGAGCGCTGGTACACAGGCATGATAGTAGCGTGTGTACCCTACTCTAGTGTACAATAGTAGCGCTGGTACACAGGCATGATAGTAGCATGTGTAACCTTCAGAGATTGATGTACCTACTGTTGAAGTCTTTTGCATTACTAGTTTGGATATTCCTGAAAAAGGGGGCACTTCATATGTGCCATGTGAACCCCTACCAAGCCCTAGGATTGTTTCCTTTGATTGGAATACTCTAACTGAGCCTCGTCTTCCTTCTTCAACACCTTTCCAGATAAAGGTTGATATCGGGAACCATACGGTTTATCGATGCATTGTTGATGAAGGTGCTTCTGTCAGTATCTTATCCGCTTATGCTTGGAGAGATTTGGGTTTCCCTAATGTTATTCCAACTGCTAATTGGTCGTTGACCTTTGATAGAAGACCTAGTGAACCAATCAGATTCCTTCGTCAAGCACCTGTTACTTTGGGTGGAAAAACAGTCTTAGTTGATTTTATGGTTTTAAAGGACCTTGTGGACTTTGATATGATCCTCGGGCGTGATTACGTTTATGCTATGCATGTTGTGGTGTCTACGCTCTTTCATGTGATGCATTTCCCTCATAACGAAAGCATCATCACTATCGACCAGCTTGCATTCATTGATCCTCCTTATTACCCAACTGTAGACCAATCAAATCCCTCATCATTAAGCACTACTATGTCACATGGGACTTATGTGGCATATTGTTCCTTGAGTTCAACTTCTACTGAGAATAAGTCTCTGAGTTCATGCTTACCTTCTCGGGACTTGGTCCCAACTTTTGACCAAGTGACACCTCCATATGAATGTTTAGATATGTATTCTGGGGTGATATGCTTCCTTCCGATGAATTTTTCCTAGAGCCTATAGTACAATCTGCCATTCATTTGGATGTTGATCCAGTCACAGTCATGTCCAACCCCGGTTTGACCTTAAAGTCTGATCTTCCTACTGTTGAGTCTTTGGACTCTCCTATAGATCCGCAAATTGGTGTTCCTGCTGAGTTTGATTATGCTTCTAGAATTTTCAACTCCCATAATGATGAATTTGTTTCTACAGTTTTCATCATGTTCTTCAACTTTGATCTTCATCCTAAATTTGATCTTGTTGATTGTAAGTCCTCGGGCTTGGGTACCATAGAGTCTTCATTTGAAAACTCTGCCTTGTTTATGCCTGTTGTTGATGATAGTGAAGTTGAAAGTATTTCTACCACAGTGACTTGTATCGGGTCTTTCTTTACATATGTTTTAGATATGATCTTGGTACTGATGTTTCTTGGATACAGGATTCTTAGCTGGATGTATACTTGCTTACTGGTCCTTTTCGACACCTTGTGCGACCATGTCAGGTATATTCGGAACCTTGCATATAGGTTTAGGCTTCCCCACTGTTATGTTGCATTTGAACCTTTTGCCATCTGAATTCGCCATAGAGTCGAACCTATTGGATATTGGTGTGTTAGCCATCTCTTTATGCATTGTGCACCAGTCCGACAGCAGAGCCTACCTAACATGGGTCACCCTAGTCAGCACCCTTATGCCATTCTGGTGCCCATGCTGAGTTTTTCTCATAGGCTCGGGAGCCTTTTTAGATTTACCATGACTTTGAGAAGAAGCCTCATATCTTTCTTCCTCATATATTTCTAGCCATCCCTGATAAGGCTCTCATCTTTGTGTTCAAATTGCATATGCATTTGTTATGATCCCACTTGCGCTAATGAGCCTGATGTTGGATTCCATGCTTTTAGCTTGTTATATAAGCCTCCATCTCTGATCTCATTTCCACTAATCCCTATATCATTTTTCCTTTGCAATTTGACACCTTTTACCTAGAGGAGACACACCCTGAGTGTCCTTATCTTGCTCATGTTCCTTGCATTAGGCATAGCTTTGTTCCATGCGCTTGGAGCTAGTATTGCATGTCCCTGACACTCGTCTCCTCCCATTTCGAGCATTCTTCTTTTACTTCGAGCTCATTAAAAACAGCAAGTAGGTTACGAGCATTTCTTCCACCTTTCCTTCGAGCTCGTTAAAAATAGTAAGGAGGCTATGAGCATTTCTTTCATCTTCACTTCGAGCTCATTAAAAACAGTAAGGAAGTTGTGAGCATTTTCTGTATCTCCTTTGAGCTCCTTAAAAACAGTAAGGAGGTCATGAGTTTACTTTTCCAGACTCGTTAAACCTTTACGGAAAAGATCCCTATGGAGTTCTTTTAAGCCCTTTTCAGACTCCTTAAATAGGAAAAGTTTGCCAAGCATAGTTGTCTTTTCGGGCTCGTTAAAATAACTGAACCGACATCCACTTAGGTATAGAATTACCCCTTTTCCGGGCCTTGGTGGATAATTTACGGAAAAGGTATACTCTAGGTATACTTTGGTATGCACTAGAAGAGTTCTTCTTCCATTATTTTACACTTTTTTGGGGAAGGAGGCTAACTTTATGAAAAAGGACCTTTGGAGTCGTCTTTAGGGATTTTCAGACTCTCAAAATGTGAAAACACCAAGTGAGAACATACCAATCTGGGCTTGATATAAAATCCACGGATAGGTGTATAGACGACTATTTAAGTTTTTCAACTCTATAAGCAAGAAAACACCACCGAGCACAGACCAATCCGAGCTCGATATAAAATCCAAGGATAGGTGTATGGAGTTTTCTTCTAGGTTTTTCAAACTCCTTAAATATGAAAATACCATCGAGCATGCTTTAGTTCTTTATCAATCTCGTTAAAAAATGAAAAGGGAAAGGGAAGGGAAGAATTTTAAAATATCTTTCAATATGATGGCAGCAAGTCAACTATCTCGTTGAACAAAGCACCTGTTTTGAGTCTATCAAACAAGTTGGGTTCTAGTGTTGGCCTTAAGGTAAACTTGATCTCAGAGTTCTTACTCCTCCATTTGGTTAGTCTTCCAATCATATGGAGAATCTGTTAATGTCTCCTACATTTCAGATTTGTATCGTGGTCTCTTTGTGTTCAAAGCTACCTAAGTCACTCTTGTGTCATGCTCACTGTTCAAGGATATAACCTGTGTCGGCCATTCTGCAGTAGCCTTGACCTCATGTGTCAGCCATTCCTTGGTGTCAGTATGTTTCATCATGTATTCAGTCCTACTCCAAATCAGCTCATACTTGTTGAGTGTCCCTCATGTTGGATGATGGAGGATGCATTAAGGCCTCCCTTCCAACGGACTTCTTCCCATCGACTTCAACTCATTGTACTCTGGGAATGAAGTTTAGAGTTTCGGTTAGTACCTTGGGGATTGCAATCATTAGTGGCAATTTCCTTCGCTATTGGATAGATGGGAATACATCAATGTCTCCTATCCGATGGATTCTTCAAGTGTTCGATGGCAAGACCACTTATTCGCACTTGCTTGAATGTACTAGGTACCTTGGGTTCCATTTTCATTATTGGTGGACACCCTTGCGTTTGTTAATAGTATACATCAATGACCGGTAATCAAACAATACCTCCCATGTTCGACATCAACTCATTTATTTGCATGGATAGGTTTGTACCTTGGGTTGTTTTTGGATGAAGACCTTGGGATCCTCGATAGCATCACCTTATTTATGTTATCGCCCAAGTTGCGCAAGACTGAGCCACACTCTTTTTGGCTCTTGATGAGACATAGATCTAGCTTGTTCTCTATGGCTATGTTCTCCAGTTTTGACATAGATCCACCTTGTATTTATGCGGCTATGTTTACACTTATGTTCCTCATGGATCCACGCTTGTATTCTAGTGGCCATGATATATGCATCAGTATTTGGATCATTATTGTATCCTCTTGGAGTTCATGTTCCACCATTTGAACATGGACAGTTACCCCAAGGATGAGTTTGTCTGACATTGCCTTTGCTTTTAGGTACTTCATTTGAGCCTATGATTCTTGGTTTCTCCGTTCCTCCATGATTCAACTCTTTGTTATTTATAATGTATTTCGGCCATCGTTTCCCACACTCCCTCTGACCTCATACATTAGGGGGCATCTTTTATATCTTGAAATGACACCTCTCCATCTGTGATGACACTTGCATTCCTTGGTCGCATGACGACACTTCTTGAGATCAAGTTCAGTCACACAACAGGACATTTGTGTATGGAGGAGTCATTTGGGACACTAAAAATGGTTGAAATTACCTCATTCTTGACCCATTTGATGTATATGACCCTTAGGAACATTTTTCCAGACCAAACCATCTCCTGAAAATGAGCAGAAAAGCCTGTTTTTGGCCATTTTTTAACATGAGCGCTGGTACATAGGCATGATAGTAGCATGTGTACCCTACTCTAGTGTACAATAGTAGTGCTCAAACCTTCTGAGCGTGACTCCACTGTGAAATAGTAGCACTCAACCCTTCCTGTACGCTACTCCACTTTGAAATAGTAGCGTACACCCCTGTTTTGGTCAAAATATCGAAATGTTGGGAAGTTAAGTTGGTTGGGGAACCTCCTACTCGGTTATAACTTCTTTTCCTCTCCTTCACTGATTATATAAGGAGGGTAGAAGGGCCATGTGAAGGGACCAAGTCTACAATATTTTTATGTTGGAGGAATGGAGACCCTCATCCCCCTCTCTTGTCCTTAGTTTCTAGTAAACCCTAGCACAGTTGATTAGAGGCTGGAATCCTTGGAGAACGGAAGTAGGAGACCTTAAATCTAGGTTTCGTGAAGTGCCAAGCTTGAAGGAAGGTATAACTTTATGTACTTGCTTTCATTCATCAATAACGATCAGACGTTCTTCTCTTTCCAAATATGACCTATTAATGTGTATTAGATTTTAATACAGTTTGTTTATAATCTGATGTCTTCTTCTATTATGAATATCAATCTTATATATGTAGTCAAATTTGTTTGAGAAAGGTATCAAGTTGTTTTGCAGGTCTGGGCATTGCGACACTGGATAAGCATTGAAGAACAAGGGAGGCAAATCTAGGATCAACCTTCTGAATAAGGTGCCTACATCTCTAAACCCTAATCTCTTCACTTATTTGTTATACTTGCAGAATGCTTGTAAGTCTATCTTTATCACCGTAACTTGGTAGTTTCTCCCCTGAACTATAGGTGCATTTTCCCCACAATAGCAAGATAATAGAAAGAAAAAGGAAATGATTGATAAATTTGATACCATGTGAAATTCACTTCACACCAAGATCTAATCAAACAATTACACTCACTCACAGAAGATCTCACACAGCTAGTCAAAGACACAAAAATTACTCACAAAGATACAATTATGTATTAACTTCTCATGAATAAAATACATCAGCCAACCTTATGAAAGTAATAGGATGCTATTATATAACATTAAAACAGATATTTGAATGGCTAAAGATGCCAAATAAATCATCTCATCATCAGACTTACTAAAAATATGCTCATCCCCCCTAGGTGGCAAGTATGCTTTCCAAATCTCTCCAAAGGCTCACGAATTGCTAAATTAGTGAGTTGAAGGTGACATATGATGAAAAAAAATTCCAAATATGAAATTTGGAAAGAAAAAACATTGTGGAGTGTCATGGGTGCAAAAAACAAGTTTCCTAAGGTGACTAGCTTTTCCCCATAGGGTAAAAAGATGTAAAAAGTAGTAAACTTAGAAGTGCACCTTTCCTACCAAATCTTATCTAGAATCTTTTATGAATGCACCCAAATGGCCTAGGTAGCTTGTGGTCCACACTTTGGAAGTATTGTGGTCCCCCCAATGTTGCCTTGTGGTCCACACAAGGAAATTTTCCTAGTCTATTACATAGGAATTAACCATAGAAGATTAATTAATGCAACCAATGTAATTAAATGACAAGGTAGGAAGATTTAATATTCCAACACTTGGTTCTTCCCCGGACTCTATATGTGATAGGTGGTCTGGACCTGCATTCATTCGTCCTGGCTTTATGATTATCTCAAAATCAAATTCCTGGAAGAGTAGCCATCGACAGATCTACCCTCCCAACACATGCTTGTTCACCAGGTATTTTAGTGCTGAATGATCGGTGAACATTTTAAAATCCCCCCCTAAGAGATAGTGTCAGAATTTCTGTAAGGCATAGACCATCGCCAACCCTTCCCTTTCTGTTGTCATATAATTATTCTCCATAGTAGACAGCTTCCTACTTGCAAAGGCTATCGAGTGGTCGATGTCGCCTTCTCCTGGCTGGGCCAAGATGACTCCTAATTTAGCTGATGATGCATCGACATGAATGTGGAGCTCCTTCATCCATTCTGGAAATGCGAGTATGGGTGATGTGACCATCTTTGCCTTTAATATGTCCAGACTCTTCTGGCACTCTTCGTTCCATTCAAACATGGTGTCTTTCTTCAACAACTTCTCCATCAGTGTCCTGATTGCTGTGTACCCTCTGATAAACTTCCTATAGTAGCCCATGTGTCCCAACGTAGCTTTCAATTGCTTGACTGTTGTTGGTGGTGGGAGGTCGACAATAATTGCAATCTTCATCGGGTCTACCAGCATCCCTTCCCTGCAGACAATGTGCCACAGCAAAATCCCAAATGGAGCACAAAAGATGCACTTTTTCATGTTCAATGAAATCTAGTGATGTCGACATCGTTCTAGCATTAGCCTCAAGTTTGCGACGTGATCTTTGACCAACCCATAAACTGTCCAATTGTCCATATAGATGGAAGGAAATTTATGAATGTAGTCTTTGAACGCCGAAACTACTAATCTTGAAAAAATTGTTGGAGCAATCTTTACTCCAAATGGCTTCACTGTATACTGGAAGAAACCCCATTCTATGATGAATGTAGTCTTATGTCGATCTTCCTTTGTGATTTTGATCTAGTGATAGCTCGAAAACCCATCCGTAAAAGAGTATATTTCTTGACCTCCTACTCCTTCAAGCACCTCATCCATGAATGGTGTCGGGAACGGATCCTGTAGGAAGGCATCATTCAGCTTCCTTAAATCGACACATATTCGGACTTCTCCAGTTTTCTTATCCTGGACCACCATCGGTCTGATCCACTCTCATTCTTCTACTGGCTCTATAATGCCCGCTTCCAACATTCTTTCAATCTCAGCTTGCACCTGCTCATTGTACCTAGGATTCAACCTATAGGGCCGCTACTTGAATGGATTTGCATCGGGTTTCAGGGTGATCTTCATTTCTCCTAAGTCCCCAGAAATTACTTTCATCTCCGAGAATTTTGTTGGGGGGAAATCCTAAAACTCATGCAACAGATCACTCATCTTCGCAATAGTCGAATCATCCCAATAATCTCCAATACTTGCAAACTTCGGATTCTCCACCGATCCAATGTTTACTTTCTAAAACCTGTTGGAAGGTTTTCCAGGAGCCTCAACACTACGAATTCCTTATGATTTTGGAACATATATGGCCCTCGGATCATCCTCATTGTTCGGTTCTCCTGTAATATTATAACACTCCATCAGCATTTCTGGTGTCACAGTCCACCGAAGTTCCAATGGTTGCTCTGTCGGTACTGCTTCGAATATCTTCTCGCGGATCACCTATAATGCACTATGGATGAAGGGGTTCTCATATGAGAAACAAAATGTTTGGATGAAGCCAATTGTTAGCTTCTCCCAAGAGGTTGTCCCATGTCGCAGTTCTACTACGACATACCAACTCCGCGATACTTCATCCAATGTGTGAACGAATGCATGGATCCATTCCTGTTTCACCCGTGATCCCCATTGGATTTGACATGCGTTCACATGTTCCTTTGGATCTCCTCTACCATCATATTTCCTTCCGTCGTATATTGAAGTGTTATCGAACCTAACCTCCATGAGGTGTCGACATAGTGGCCAGTTTGTGATATTAGACTTGTGCGCCGCCCACCATCTCATGGAGTAGCCTTCAAGGATTCCTCCAAGGCCAATAGACGTTGTGGTTTCGCCACTTTTTCCTCAAATTCGGTGAGAAACGTAGTCAGGTTAGGCAATCCCTCATATGTCGGCAGTGCACACTCCTCTGTGGTTACCCATCGTAGCGACTGTGTGATCCATGCACACCTCTTGAATGATACTTCGTGTAGCCAATTCTGCCAATTCTCGAGTGCCTCGTATTAATCTGACAATGCCGACTGACACTGCACCATTCCAATTCTCCATCTGTGGTAGGATTAATGTAATCCTCGGATATGTTGTATAAGCTATCCCACCCCTCCGTAAATTCATCTCTTTCTTGTTCAACATACCGCTGCCCTTCTGTAGGATCGAGAGGTGCGATGACCCTCATCTTACAATTTTCAAATGACATAGTCCGCTTCTTGAAGTTGATGATGGCCTGGTTTTCCATCGCCCAGTCTTTCCCTAGCAGCACCGAATAGGGGCTTCTGTTATCAACAATATCTATTACATCGAAGTTGGCATATGCTTTGAGGCCCCCAATTTCAACTGTAAGCTGGCACACCCGACCAAGTGGAGTGACCTTACTCTGATTTGCGAATCACAGCTGTACCAGTGACTAGGCCAACTATGGTTTTCCCATTGTTTCCCAGGTCTACTTGGTCAGAATATTCACATATGACCCTAGGTCCAAAATTATTGAGTCGAAATCAAATGCTCCAATTTGTGCCGACATTCGCATCTCTCTCCTCGTCTTTCTCTTGTGTATGCGATTGACCTTTTGCTCCTGGCGTGCACCCTCTCGTTGATGCAATAGACTGGATATTTCTTCCAACGCATCCTGATCCTTTGCCAAGTCCAGGAAACTCTCCAAGAAGGCTCTTAAGGTGTTAGCCTTCCTCCGTGACTTCGTCCTGTCAAAAATCGATGGCATATCGTAGATAACTTCTTCTTAAAGAGGTAACTGCCTCCTCTGTCTCATCGCTTCCTGCACTTTCAAGAAAAATCCCTTTCGAATTACGCATCAAAGGTGATGTGCTTCCATGCTATTAGTCAGACGGTAGCCTATGACCTTTCGACTCCTCTCACAGCTCCTCCTCATGTCACTACTCCAATAGTCGTAGTGTGGCATAGAACCTCCATTGATATCTTATGTATAGCGGGTGGCGTATTCTGATTTTGGTTCTGTGGAGCTGGTGGCATATTCTTGGTCTTCCATTTTGCGATGAGCTGCAGACAGTCTTCAAAGCCATGATCCACAGCGCTGCAATAGGTGCATTGTGGTGCTAGATTCGGGCAATCCCTCTAACAGTTCCCTTGCTGCCCACAATTGTAACATATAATCGGTCCTCGTCCTCATCCAACAGCTCCTTCGCGTCCTGCACCGGTGCCTCGACCTACGCAAAATCCTCCTCTATAACCTCCCCATGGTGGTCCATATGGTGGGTACTGCATTTTTCCATACTACGGCTGTTGATATGGTGGTTTCCCATATTGTGGCTGACCATACTACGGTTGCCCATATTGCCCTTGATCATACTGTTGCGGCTGGTTAAAATGGAGTTGTTGTTGGGTATACTGCGGTTGCTATTGTACCGTCGATTGCTCTTCCCCTTTCATAAAGTACATATCGACAGTCCGATCCTGGAATAGGTCATAGGACTTGTAATCCTTCTCATTGTGGCCAACTAACCGATAAAATTTGCAATATAGGTTTATTGTCTTCGACACCATCTTTTGAAAGTACACACATTCTTCCAGTCGATGCCCTCTGGTATGAAAAACGTGACACCAAGGCATCCCTCCCTGACTGAGGGGATTCATTGCACCTGATTGCAAATATTCTCAAAAATCTAGCCAATTATCCTTATGGTGTCCTTCTATTTTACGCTTGGTGCACCATATGTCTTCGCGGATTTCTTTCCCATTCTTTATATCTTGCAATTGGAGTGACTGATTGGCCAACTACGCCTAGATCCTACCCATTCATATCCTAGCTTCATTGATTGGTGAAGCCTCCAGCTTCATTGCAATCTCCAAGGCTTCGACTTGTGTTGCTACCTTATGTTGCATTACTGGTCCACGGATATGTGGCACTGATCCTGCAATAAACCACTCCTTGTATTGCATATCATTTATTCTGAAACTCACCTTCGCAATCAACGTTTTATACCATTGATCAAATTCCCATACCGGATCATTTCAGTATTGCTTGATTTCTTTGAGCTCGGTGACATACTGCGACTCTGATTTTGGCTATCTAAACTCAGCGACCATACCTGCTTTGATCTGTGCAAATGTCTTTCCTGGTGCTCCCATTGGAACCTTTGTGAACTTCATAAACCAATCTAACACCCGACCCCTAAGGGTTGTCGCTAGTTGTTTGTTGGCTCAGACTAACCCAGAGGTTTTCAATTAGACCCAGGTTCTTTGTGGTTCTCCCTTTGACCAACAAAACCCCTTCGCACCAGCACTTTCGGCAACAACCTGTGAGCAGGTTGAGGTCTCACCCGAGGTGAATCTTATGGGGTACTGCGGAATCAGGTTTCTACAGTAAATGATGAGTTTTTTATATGAACAAGTTGCGCAGCGCAGGACAGAAGGAGTGCACTGCGGGGCAAAGTGATGCGGTACGCAGCAGTATCTATGCTACGAGTGGTACTATGCAGTGGAGGCAACACTGTGGGCCTCACTAAGGGTTTCTTACTGCTGCGAATCTTCTACTGGAACCGCGAATTACCCACACTTATCCTCTACTTGGAATATCTCGGAAACATTAAGGCACTAAAATGAATATCACTCATCCATTCATTCAAGCACTTACGGGTTATCTTTCTAGCATTCATTCTAGAACTTGGATTATTACAACGTGAACTGAAATGATAGACATGACTAACTGTGTTGCGTTCCTTCACTGTGTTTAAGAAAGTAATTAAGCTTAACTGACTGATTCACGAACTTAACATAGAATTGAAATGTTTACCATTCATCTACTTCCGCGGAACCTAGCATATCATTCCCAAAATTATCCTATTGGTAAATGCATATCAAAGTTCTCATATTACGGCATGTAAGGAAACATTCAAGCATTCATTGTATAGAAAATACAGACAATCATCCATTCATAAACATCATCACATAACATAGGACTTAACGTGGTTCACTTCCCCGGATGGAAAGCTATGTCCACAAGAACGGTTGGTAATATATATCTTTAAAAAGGGATGGGGCAACCGTCCTTAGTCTGCACACTCAGCTGCAGACTTGGCTTTCTCTCGGCTAGGTCTCTGCGCACACAACTGCAGAGCCTTTACAATATTCTCAGCTCGGAGAGATTTTACAATACAAAAAGTGTCTTCTTAAATTCTCAGCAACAACCAAAAAGAACAACAACCCAAAAAGAGAACCCCCATCCCATACAAAATGTCTTCTTAAATAGATCATGCCCAAAGGTCATGTCTGTACAATGCCGAAGACCTAAAACCCAAAACCCTAAGGGTTTCCAAAACTACGCCGGTTTTCCAAACTGGCTTGCTGGCTCCTAGTAGCATCTACTTGATCATGGCGGATCTCCACATCCTCATTCTGTCGCTATCGGCCTTCCTGTCACATGCATTCCTGTAGGCTACTTCTGTCGAACCGTTTCTCTCTAACGGTCTTACCTTCTAAGCGTGCCAAACGTCACTTTCCTTAACAACCCACGCGTGGCCGCCTTCCTATTTTTCCTACGTCTGCCACTCGTCAATCCTGGAGTATCTTTTCTAAAAATGGATGCTACCGGTCGAACCGATAGCTATACTTGATACCTGTCCAGCACACCGCTTTGCTGGCTCCATGTTGCCTCCTAACTCCGCAGCACTGCTTCGGCGTAGTACTGGTCTTCGCATTACAACCAAAACTTTGATACTACGTGCAACTCCGTAGTTTGGTCAAAAGTTGGATGCTACGTGCAACTTCGCAGCATCCTCAATACTTGGCCAAAATTGTGTTTCTGAGTTGTGCTCAGCTCAGCTTTCCCTGCTTGCCTCAAAATGGTGCTTCAAAAACTTCATCTCAACCTGGGCCCAACATGCCCCTAACACTTACATGTGGCTTGTCCCCGAGCCACTAATTGTTTCAGTTGTCTCGCTCTGTGCCGCGACCGGTGGAACAAACTTGGCCACAAACTTGTCATATGTACCGCACAACTGCACCGCTACTTCTCTTGTATCCTCCTCAACCTGTTTAATTGTATCAAACAGTGTTGGAGTTATTTCTTGTCCAATTTGGTCTTGTACCTACTCCTATTTATCACGCAATTCTACTAGCTTATCTTCAATTTGATGCAATACCGCCATGGCATTCTCCAGGAGCTGCTGTGACTGATTATCCATCTCAGTCTCCTTTTGTCGTAATTCTTGTACTTCTTTCTTTAAGCTGGATATCTCCTTGTATCTTGGCAACCTTTGTCTGGGTGGCAAAGCTTTAACCTCTGCATTCAAATTGTCCAGCGCGGTTTGTTTTTCTTGTACCGCGGTCTTGACCTACAACAACCCTTGATCCTCTTCAAGGGTCGCGATTTCCTGTGAAACCTTATCCAGGAGAGATTGGCACTTAGCCATCTCACTTGTAATGCTTTTTGAGGCAGCGCTCACTGCTTGCTCTCTAACTTGTTGTTCAGTTAATGGCGCCTGCTTATTCAGCTTATCCTTCAATGTGGCAATATCGGCCTCATAATAAATCTCTTTATCCTGCATCTCCATCTGCAAGGATATCACCCTATCTCCAATCCTCAGAACTGTGTTTGCAGGATCATCCTGGATTTCTATGCCTTTTATATCCTTCGCCACATTGGATATGGTGGTCTCCAAATTTTGTCGGCAGTCTTGTTCATTGCATAGCTGTATTTCTGCCTTCTGCTGAATTTGTCTGTTTGCTGCAGTGAGCTCTGCTTGTAGCTTCATCGATTCAACCATCCATTCGTGCATCTCCTCCATGATCTGCGTGTGGATGAAGTGCAATCCTGGTAAAGGGATTTTGGCTAAGTTGAGCTCTACCCTCTTGACTCCCTATGTGTCCAAGACAACTTGTTCTGCTATTGGAAACGCAACAGCTAATGGGTCTAGATGGACAATTCTAGTCTTCGATGGCAGCGTTATTGCTAGCTATTGGCTTCCTTTATGCGAGGTTCCTATCGACCTCCTTTCATCCCCTGCTTCTTGCGGCAAAACAAGGATTTTTTGGACATCGTCCATTTTCTTCATTAGGCCTTGCATTGCGAGCCGTGTCTGGTGCAGGTCATCGTGGATGACCATGTCCTTCTTTTCTTTAGCTGCCATAAGCTCCTTCATCTGCTCTGAGACTGTTTCGGCTATCATCTCGTAGTCATCATCATTGAGGACTGCCTCCGATTGAATCTTTGTAGCCTTCACCTTTTTCCTCGACTTTGGCTTCTTAGAAGTCTCCTCTTCTTTTCTCTTCCCTGTTTCTTCAATGATTGGGCATGAGAGCGGGATTGGCTCATCTTCTGCTGAATCTATCTCCATGTCCATGACCTCTACGTGGAACTCTACTGGCCAATGTTTCATGAGGTCCTCAATATCCTGCTCATACATGATGTACTTTCCTAGGAACCACTCTGGTTTCCTCGTTTGTGCTTTCGGCGATATGAATATACATTTCATATCCACCTCAAAGTCGATGATGCGGATATACTTCGCCATGACCTTCTTTGTAATGCGGGGTGTCTTCGTGATTGCATCGTGTAGCTAAATATAGTAGTGGTAAAAGACTTATACTATCGCATGCTGGCGCTCTGCATTTGTGTTTGCCCAGAGGTTAACGAACTTAAACCCTCTAGGATCCTTGGTGTCCATAATGACGCTCGCATAATCTCGTGGCTCCTTCCATCCACACAAAGCAATCA
Organism: Larix kaempferi; assembly: GCA_027924585.1. Classification (NCBI taxonomy): domain Eukaryota; kingdom Viridiplantae; phylum Streptophyta; class Pinopsida; order Pinales; family Pinaceae; genus Larix; species Larix kaempferi. Next base: position 8,587,388 of record BSBM01000865.1, on the reverse strand, counting down.
GGATGATGATCCAGGTGAAATGGAACTAGCCGCCATTCAGTTGTGTGTCGTTAAGTTCTTCAAGGAACTCATTCAATAGAAACTAACACCAATTAAAGTTGTTTCCTTCGGCCGCTGCGGCACCAAGGAGTATTGCGCCTGCATGCACCTCCGAAGGCCTAGTTGTTTTGAGCATCTTTCCTGCGAGCAACTGCGTTACAAATCTTGTTGCTCTGTCCTCTATATCTTCTATCGGGAATCCTCTTTTTTCCTTCACCACCGAGTGGGTTTTCTTCATCTTCTCAACAGCCTCTTTTTCTTTGCTCTTCCCCTGGAAGAATTGCTTAGGATCCTTACCGCGCTTGCTTAGCCCAGTCATGCGGTGGATCAAATCAATATTAATGTCAATGTTCATGTCCAGCCATAGATAACCTTGGTGGATTCACACCATGAGTGTGCGAACCACAATATTCAGTTCTAGAGAACGGTCAAAATGTGGCAATCTCGGCAAGTTCAGTAGCCCCAACTGAATGACAGGTGCTAACCAACTGTCAGCTACCAAGTTCAGAGTTCCCTTGGCATACTTTTTCCAGCACATATATTAGTCTGGTTGAAAATTTGGGTACTTGGGAACATCTGGCTCGTCTTTCTTCATTCCCAAGAGGTCATAATCCTCCCATTTAAAATCTGCTATCTTTCCCAGCAGATTCTTAGCAATGTTTACATGCTTTGAGATAGGTGACAGCGGGATGTCATATCTCGCATTCTTGGACAATTTAAACACAGGGGCATTGAGTTCCCGTGGGGAGATATATTCAGGTGTCATCTTCAAAGGTTCTGTCTGAAAGACTAGTGATTTCTGTGCCGAGGATCCCATCTTTATGCTGTTGGATCGAGGTGCAGTTACAACTTTTCCCTTATCTTTTTCTTTTTCCTGCATCGTTGGATTAATTCTTGGTGATCTGCGGGATCCTTCACCTTGTTCTATGGCGACCTTCTTAAATAGAGTTTTCATTAACTGTTGAATCCCTCCGTGCTGAAAGATCCTCAGTGCTTCTTCAATGGTGAGTTCTTCTTCTCTAAAGGAAGGTTTGGACATTCATAAATGAGGTAGCGGCTAAGGTAGACAGAATATAGATGGCTACTAGCTCAGAGAGTTTAATCGCAAGAAAATTCTAAGTGCTTGATATTGCCCACGAGTCTCCCAACGGTGTTATTTATAGGTGCAACAGACCCTCTCCTGCACTCTTCAATAGCTAGATAAGCATTTAATGTGGTGTCCGTTGGCGAATTTGAGAGAATCCTTCAGTCTTTTCTATCGTCAACATGCTAAGAACGACTATTTTTGGTTTAAATGCTGAAGCGGTTGTTGCAACAATCATCTAACGACTATTTTTCTAAAAAGCCATGCAATGGCTATTTTTCTCTAGGTGCTGCGTCGAACTGTGCAACAAGCCATCTGCAACCTTGTGTGGCTACTTCGCAATGTCAAAAATTTCCAACTGCGCGGCTTCCACTATATATATTTTTCTTCTTCTTTTTTTTTTGTTTACCTTCCGCTCAGCTTTAATAGTGCTGCGCGGTGCATAGATCATTCTTCTTATCATTCCTTCTTCCTTTTATCATACATGTACATACTCCTTTACATTTCTAGTGTCCACTTTCAACTTTACTTGACACTTATAACTTCCTTCCTTTGTTCGTTATTCAGGGTTCTGCAAAGCAGTGCTATCATGGTATAGATTTAGCCTGCTTCCATTTATCAAAGTTGGCAAGGTATCACCAACTAAATTGGCTAACTGGACTGCACCAGTGTTAGTAACATGTATCACAGTATATGGGCCAAGCCAATGCATCTTAAATTTACCAGGAAATTTCATGAATTTGCTATCATACAGGAGGACTAGATCACCTACCTGAAAAACACTTGTTCTTTATATGGCGATCATGCCATGCTTTCTCGCGGTCCTTCTGAGCTTGCTAGTGGAAGCCTGCGATGAAGCAATCTTCCTTCAAGCCCAGCAAATGTAGTAATCTTTCTTCTAGAGCTTCGCAGTCTGACATCCCTGTAAATGCAGCGATTCTCAAACTAGGGACAATATATTCCATAGGCATTATAGCCTCCTTCCCATAAACCAACCGAAAGGGTGTTTGTCCTATCAATTTCTTGCATGTGGTCCTGTATGCCCATAGCACAAATGATACACACAGGTCCCAATCGTCTCTATTTAAATTGCACACCTTAGTGAGTGCGTTCTCCAATATTTTATTGAAAGCCTCTACAGTACCATTCGCCTATGGATGATATGGAGTACTACGTTGATGATGAATGTAGAATTCTTCTGTAAGTGCCTCAATCGTCTTGTTCAAAAAGTGAGTACCTTGGTCACTCATCAAAATCTTCAGACAGCCAAATCTGGTGAGTACTTCTTCAAAAATAAACTACGCAGTAGTACTGGAACTGTAGTCCTTAACTGGTTTTGCTTCTGCCCATCTAGTGAGGTAATCCGTAGTAGTAATAATATACCTTGCACCCGTTCTTTTTCCTGGTGAGTTTATAGGAACCACAAAGTCTATTGCCCATTTTTCAAATGGCTGCAATGTCAACTATGGATTCAGAGGCATCTCACCTTGGCGTGATGGTTTTCCTGTCCTCTGACAGACATCACAGTTCCTGCAATGTTCTTTGGAATCTTTATGGACCGTAGGCCACCATAGCCCTGCGCACAATATCTTCTACGCAGTAGTCCTTCCTGCATAGCGACCTACCGTGATTCCTGAGTGTGCATCGGCTAGAATAAATGGCTTCTCATGATCAAATCAAGCACACACCTGCGCAGGACTTCATCCGGCCCAAGTTTGTATAACTGACCTGCAATTATAGTGAAGTTCACAGCGCGCACCACTAACTTTTTTTTCTGCTGGACCGAGAATTCCTGGGGTGCCAACCTTGTGGTTAGGAAGTCAATGATGTCCTTGTACTAATCATCGGAAACCTGTATACTAAATAACTGCGCATCAGGCAGACTGTCTTCAATATTCGTCGGCTCCTCTCCTGACTCGATCCTTGATAGATGATCAGGTCCCAAGTTTAGCCTACCTGGCTTGACGATAATTTCAAAATCATATTCCTGGAATAGCAATAGCCATCGGCATATGCGTCCCCCTAACAATGGCTTGTTGACCAAATATTTCAACACAGAATGGTTAGTAAACATAAGGAAGTGCGATCCCAGCAAGTAGTATCTAAATTTTTGTAGGGCATATACCATCGCAAGGCCTTCCCTCTCAGTAGTAGTATAGGTCTTTTCTACTATTGAAATCTTTCTGCTAGAAAATGCAATAGGTTGGTCAATACCTCCCTCTCCTGGCTGAGTTAACACGATTCCCAGGGAAATACATGATGCATCAACATGGACATGGAATGGCTTTGTCTAGTCTGGAAAGACTAGAATAGGTGTAGTGACCATCTTTTCTTTTAATGTGTCAAAACCCTGTTCGCATTCTGCGTTCCAAATGAATGGTGCATCCTTCTTCAGCAGCTTTTCCATCACTACGGTTGTCTGTGCATAACCCTTTATAAATTTCCTGTAACATCCCGTATGGCCTAATGTAGATCACAACATCTTGACTGAATTTGGTGTTGGTAAGTTTGCAATAACTGCAATCTTCGCAGGGTCTACCATCAATCCTTGCTTACAGACAATGTGGCCAAGTAAAATTCCTTAAGGCACACAGAAAATACACTTTTTCAAATTCAAGGATATTTGATGCTGTCGACACTTCTCGAGCATCATGCGGAGGTTTGCGCAATGATTTTTCAATAGACCAAATATAGTCCAATCATCAAAATACGCTTCTAAAAACTTGTGCATAAAATCTTTAAATGCTGCAACGACAACTCTAGAGAATATGGGCAGGTGCGTTCTTCAGCCCCAAAAGGCATGACAGTGTACTGGAATGACCCCCATTCTGTAGCAAATGTCATCTTATGCCTATCTGCAGGATCAATCCTGATCTGATGATAACCAAAGAAACCATCAGTGAAAGAATATGCCTCATTTCCTCCAACGTTATCAAGCACTTCGTTTGTGAATGGAGTAGGAAATGGGTCGTGCATGGAAGCATCGTTCAGCTTTCTGAGATCCACACAAATCCTGATCTCTCCTTTTACTTTCTTGTCTTGAACAACCATGGGGCTAATCCATTCAGATTCTTCGATTGGTTCAATGATTCCTGCTTCTAGCATCTTATCTAGCTCTGAGCAGACTTTTTCCTTATAGCGCGGATTCAATCTATATGGCCTCTGCTTGATAGGCTTGGCACCGAGCTTTAAAGGTATTTTCATGACCCCTAGGTCTCCCAAAATTCCTTTTTATCTCTGTAAATTTTGTTGGAAACAGTTCCTGATACTCATGTAAGGTATCTGCGATCTCTGCAATAGTCTGGTCGTCCCAATAATCTCCTATTGATGCGAACTTCAACTCTTTGTCTGTGCCAATGTTCACTTTTTGTGTTTTTACTGGTCCAGTCATATTTGGGATTTCCAACGGAGGTCCTTCTACCTCACGCGCGCCTTCGGACTTTGGTATATCTATGTTGCGTGGGTCCTCCTCATCATCTTCATTTATATCATTGGTATCTTCAGCTAAGTTGTAACACTCGATAAAGTGCTCTTCATGTTCCTTCCATTCTGACTGTAGGTGTGCAGGAACGCACTCTGTCCCAAAAAACTCCTGCAATGTTATGTTTTGATGATGACAGTCATCCTGGAATATGCGCTTCTTGATTAGTTGTAATGCTTCATGGATTAGTGGATTCTCGTCTTCAAAACTGAAGTCCTTCTGGAAGTTCACAGCGAGCAACTCCCAATCAGTGAGTTCACTGTGCAACTCTGGGTCGAGGGTACCATTTCTCTGGGATACCCGCATCCAATGTATGTACAAATAAATGTACCCATTCTGTAAGTGGTCTTTCCACCCATGCCTTTGAAAAAATTTCAATGTGCTGACTAGGGTCTATCTGTCCATTATACTTTCCAAAGGGTAAAGTAACCTTTTCGGTGAACCGGATATGCATCTTAGTTCTGCATTGATCCCAAGTGGTCAATGCTTTCTTATGTGCATTCCACCATCTGGCAGGTGTATTGCGTAATGATATATCTAAAGATAGCAGTCTATGCTCATCTGGTATAGCTGCAGTATATTCCCTTATAAAACTATAAACATTAGCAGAACCATCATATGTGGGAATAGGACTCACCTCTTTTCCGATCCAGCGCAGTGATTTCGTAACCTACGCACATCTTCTTGCTGATACTTCATGCATGTGGCTTTTCCAATTCTCCAGTCCTATATCTGAGTTAGAGATACAAGAAGTGTCACATCGCCAGCTAAGCGTACCGTCCGCAGTAGGATTAATGTAGTCTTCCTTGTTCGCAGTCAGCTGGTATAGTCGGTCTAAATCTGGAGCTTGGGATTCTTCTTGAATTGGCTCACTGTATCTGTCACCATCTTTAGGATCCAATGGTGCGATGACCCTAAGATGCTTCCCTTCAAAGATAATCTTTTTTGTCTTCAAGTTTATGATAGCCAAGTTATCCATAGCCCAATCAATTCCCAATACTACTGGGAAAGGTTGACTATCATCCACAATTTCAATAACCTCAAAGTCTGCATGACTATGTACTCCGTCGATGTCAACTACCACATTAGCTAAGTGGCCAAAAGGTATGACCTTCTCCTGATTACCTATTCATAACTGGATAGGTGACCAGAGCAACTTTGGTTGACCCATCTGCTGCCATGTCTGATTAGTCAAGACATTCACTTCTGATCCTAGATCAAGGATGACTTCATCCATTTCAAAATCTCCTATCTATGCAGTAAGCCTCATCTCTCGGCCTGTTCTTTTGTGCTTCCTTATATGACATACAGCGCTATCTGAAGTCTCTGTTGCAATCTGAGGTCCATACTAGATGATAAGCTTCTGGAGCTCTACCATGGCCTTTTCACTTTTTAGTAACTTCATGCAACTTTGCAAGAACTGCGCAACAGAAGTATGGACGTCTGTCGCAGTACTTGTTTTATCATACTGTTATGTAGAATTTTGTCCTACGGATAAGCCAAAACTCTCTTAACTTTAAAGCAGGCTTTAAACTAACCTTAAAGCAAGAAACAAGTCAAAACAAATGCTACCTTGAATCCCTAGATCTAATAGACATCTTAGGATTAAAATGCTAAAGAGAGTAGAAGGAGTTTAACTAACCTTCTATTCAGACGCTTGTTTTTGGTATTTGCTCCAAGCTCCAAGCCTTCACAAGTGAGCCTGTCAAAATGAAACCAAAACACAAGAATGCACTATTCTCTAGCAACCTGAAACATGAGTTAGGATCTAAATCTATGCAAGATACAAATCATATCATTAAAACAAGATTAACACAAATGATTTGGGAAAACAAGACAAGTTATTCCATTACAACTTGAAGAATACTTACAAAAGGTGCTTGATGCCCAAGCCAATCCTCCAGCTCCAAGTGTCTTCTCCTCTAGCTATCTCCACAATGCTGCAAGACCATAAGTTTGGTACTCTCAAGAGTCCTCCTCTTTTCCAATGGCATGCCTCTCTTTTATAGTGAATGGTGAGGTTAACCAACAAGAGAGATGGGTGGATCTAAGGAGAGATAAGTGGATCAAGGTTTCTAATTGAAGGAGATGAGTTGAGATCGAATCAAGGACCCCCAATATTCCATTATCTTCGAAAATCCAAAATCCCATAAGCCAAGGGAAAAGAGCTATTAAAAGAGTACCGCGTTCTGAAAAGACTGCAGAACGCGGCACTGCCGCGCTTTGGGGAAATAGCAGAACGCGGTAGTGTCTAGTACCGCGTTTTGGCGAACTAGCAAGGCGCGGTAGTGTGTGTAAATAAAGTCCAAGGTGGGTCAAAAACTTGCCAGGGTGGATTCACCTTCAAGGTTGACTCATCATCTGTCTCTTCTGGATGGTGCAAAATAGTAGGGAACATGTCGTCAACTCGTTTTGTGATGGAGATGCGACACCGTGAAACATAGAGGTATAACAGATGCCCCCTAAAGTGTGAGGTCAGAAGGGACTGATGGCCGAAAGACTTTACGAATATAATGTGCAGAGATAGCATCGAGGAGAGCGACACTGAGCTGAAATAGAAACAAAGTGTTAGATATACCACCAAGGTGGGCATTCCCATGCTCGGAAACAGATGACTCAAAGCATGGCTGCCGACCAATACATTGCAGATCCATGAGTACTGAGATAATGTAAACTATGGATAGATCATGGCTACTATGAACAATCATAGATCCATGAGACAATAATGACACAGCCACGACCAATACAATAAGTGGATCTGTGTGACAATACAAGGGACATCTCCATCGCAGCCTGGATGCAGTCAAAATGTAGAGGTCCGTCCAGGGTCTTCTACCCGATCGCAAGAAGATACGAATCTAACCATGTGATTACAAGGTGTTGAAGTCGAACATGGTAGAAACCATTTGATTACCGGTCAATGATGTGGACCGTTAACAAATGCGAGGGAGATCACCAATGATGACAATGATTCCCAAGGTATCAATGGTACATCTCAACGAAATGCAAATGAATGAGTTGATGTCGAGCATCCGAGAGATTGCTTGATCAGAGGTTAATGATGTGAACCTGCTGTCAAACACGAGGAAACCTGCCATTGAGGCATGCAGGTACCAAGGTACTAATGGTTGATCTCTAAGTCTAATTCCCGGATAGTGATTTGGTGTCGACAGGAATAGACTCGTCGAAGGTGGGCCATGATGATTCCCACATCATCGACACGCACATATGATAGGATGATGAAGCAATGGAGTATGTACTGACACAGCGGAGGCCTGACACAATGAATGACTCGAAACGATGCGACCCTTTGAACATGTAACGACATGTAACAGGACTTGGCAGCAGGGTTTATTAAAAAATAGAGGATAGACACCGGATGAGTGGACTCGTGGCCAGGGAGACAACCCATGATGATGACTATAACTCAATGAAGGATGGATACCCAAATATAGACAAGAGATAGACACATGCCATGTTCAAAGGTAACGACTGACAAGCTGCAATCGATAAACTTGACTTATTCTCCCATATTTCCCCGACATGATGGACGAGTACCTCTTTCTTGTTTTACGAGCTTGAAGAGGATAACAAATGCTCGGTGTAGCTCATCTCATGGATGAGTCCAATCTCACATGTTTTACAAACCTGAGAAAGGAGGGGTTCGTCCCAAAGTGGGTCCTTCGATGTTAATATTTTAACGAGTCCAAGGAAGGAAAACTCGGTAGTTTTTCATATTTAGAGAGCCTAAAAAACTTAAAGGAAGCTCCATAATGTACTTTTTCGTAAAATTTAGTCCCTCGATCCCGAAAAAGTGTAAAACAATTCCCGAGAGAACTCTCCCAGCCGAGATTGACTGAGGTATACCTTTCTCGTAAATAGTCTAGATGGGCCGAAAAAGGGGTAACCTATCACCGAATAGACGACCTTTCAAATACTTTTACAAGTGTGAAAGAGTCAAGATCACTTGGCAATCTTTTTAATTTTAAGGAGTCTGAAAAGAGCTTAACTATGGACTCCTATGGTCTTTTTCGTAAATTTTAAATTATTCTTGTCCGAAAAAAGAATAAAATACAACCAGGATAATACTTTCCTCATCGTTTAACGAGCATGAGTAAAGTTGACCGTACTCGACACCGTTTACTTGAGTTTGACAAGCACGACACGGGTGTAAAAGCGCTTGGAATCTTTTTCAAGTTTTAAATCCAGAGCACGAAAAAGATAAAGTGGGGCTCATAATGAAGGTCAAATTATGAATAAACACCAGTGTGAATGTATCGCATTTTTACCGAGGATCCTGTCAATAAAAGCTCAAAAACTGGACATTAGCAATGTGAACAAGGGTTTATTTCAATTATTAAAAATAGTAATTAATTAATGAATTAAAAAATGTGAAAAAAATGCTATATAAGGAATGGTAAAAATAGAAATTACTATTCATTTGTGTTTTTTACCCAAAGGAGACATTTTCACCCATTTTGGAGCAAGATTTCAAGGATCCATACCGGGAGTTCTGGGACACCATTTCGACCGCCGTCTGCGCCAGGTAAGAGTGCTTGAGCCCCTCTTTCATTTCATGTAAGAAATTTTTTGCTTTCACCGAAAAAAATTAATTTTTTAGCAAGCCCTTTTGGGCAAGAATCGCCCTCCACACTACCGCGTGGGGGCCCTATCGAAAGACGCGGTACTGTTGAACAGTACCGCCCTGTATCCTCAAACTGAGGCACGGTAGTGTGGACTGCCGCGCGGTAGGGTATCCTCCAGGCGCGGCACAGGCGAATTTCAAGTTCAAAAAATCAAATTTTCTCCAATTTTTTGCTGGAAGTAAGTTGTTAAATAGTTACTAATTGTTTTGTTTGCCCTTTTGCAGGGATTTGCAACTTATTCGGAGCAAAATGGTAAGCTGGAAAGAGAGAGAGCACGAAGCGGATGATTTTGCAGCCGAACATGACTTACCAACCGTGTTCGCATTGCGAGAATGTGGTTTGCTAAAGTTCTTCAAGACCAAAGGGATCCGCCAGCAACCTAAGCTCCTTACTCACCTTATCCAATTGTGGGACCTTGACATTCAAGCTTTTCGAGTGGGAGAGCATGTGCTTGAGATCCAACTCGAGGATATTTATTTCCTCACAGGCCTCTCGAAAAGAGGGGCCCGGGCGAACTTTACCGGGTACACAGCTTCAGAATCAAGCACAGATGACTTGATTGCTCGATATTGCCAGGCGGGTTCGAGTAAGAAAAGTGGGAAGGTGGCCATAAAAGAGGTCATAAATCTTCCTGTAAAAACCGTGCTATTTACTATCACGCGTGCAGCGGGAAGCGTGAGTCCACATCAAGCATCCCGTACACAAGTGAATCTCGCAGCAGAGTGTATGGGAGGAACAGTTTTCAACTGGTGTGATGCAGTGTTGTCCAATATGAAGGAACAAGTGCACAAGTGTAGGACTGGGAAAAATACCCAGTTTGGCTATGGGAGCATCCTGGTCACTTTCTTTCTGGCGAGGGTGCCACTACTGCGCCCACATATATCTATGCCCCCTCGTCCACCTACTGAGCCATGGATGGCTCGATGGAGTGACTATGCTGGACGTCTCGGGGGACCTCAGCGGTTAGCCTTTGGAGAGGACTTCTTCTCTTGGCTAGAGGAGAAGATAGTCATGATTGACGACTATCCCTATTCAGGGGTAGATTTCCGTGAGGATATCGACTTGGCATTGCCGGAGGATGATGACTGGGACAACTCTGGTATGACCTTTATGGATATGTATTTTTTCCCTTTTGAATATTTAATTTTTATTGCTTTTTTAGAATGTGTAAAAGACGCCTAATATATATTCGCATGCATGTTGCAGACCGCGGACCACAGAGGCCAGCTGGATACTCTCCACTACGTCATGGCGGTGTGGATCGTCAAGCTGCTCCTGACGAAGAGGAAGATGAAGACGAGGCAGGAGGCGTCCGGGACATTGAGAGGAACCTGCAGGGATTGACCCATGGTATCCCTGCTATGCGGATGGATGACGTCCCTTACCACCTCCAGCGGCATACTGTGGGTGTTCCTGGTCGTATCAGTCGACTTCTTCGCAAGGTGGTTCGAGCTGTGGTGTGTTACCACCAGCAGCGGGAGGAGTCCGATGAGGGACATGATAGGTCTCCTAGGTCTCCATAGATGGTCCTTTGATCTTTTTGCGGCATGTATGCGATATGTAGGCTTTGAGGGCCAATTTTTTGTATATGGGATTTGATCCCCAATTTTGTCTTTGACACAAAATTTATGTATTTTTTGAAAAAACACTCTTATATACAGTGATATGGACCTATTTATGATCTAAATATTTACAATGACTTGTGCATTTTATTTTTTATATGATGTTTTCATGTGTGGGAAAGATGCCAATCCAAAATGTAATTAGCCAATGAATCGGCAATACAATTGAAATCTCTCGGTATGTGTTGATATGTGATAAAATCAAATGACCGTTCCAAGAGGCGTACTCTTCGAAATAAACGAAGTAATGTAGGATCGCGAACTGTGTAAATACGGTTTAGATGAGAAACCACGAGTTGGGAGTCTAAAAAGACTGATAAGGAGTCAATCCCGAGTGAAGCAACCTCTGTTAAGAGACCAATGACTGCATGGTACTCTGTGATATTGTTGGTTGCAGGACCTAAACAATTGGCTCCTGAAGAAATCAACTTGCCAGTGGGGGAATAAATCACCCATGCTGCGGAAGCGAGATTCCGGGTATGTCGGCTTGCACCGTCGGGGAATCCAAAGTAGGAAGACATCTGTGCATAAAGTCACGAGTCAAAGTAAGAGTAGATACATGAGGTCCACGCGCACACTAAAAAGAAAGCAAAAAGCAAACTAAGTACATTATGTACAAGAAGTAACCCGCGTAGGGTAACCTTACGCGTAGAAAAGCTTGAGGTATAGCCCGTTGCGGGGCCGTGCCAATGGCGTACCATCACAATCGACTAGTTCATAGGCTCCTTTTTCTAAGACACGTTTTACAATGAAGGGGCCGTACCACATAGATTCAAGTTTACCTTTTCCAAGCTTATCATGCATCTGATCATATGTAAGTACGAGGTCACCCTCATTGAAGATCCGAGGTTGAACGGATTTGTCGTATTGAGCTTTGACGCGTTTTTTGTGAGCTTCATTAGCCAAAGCGGTGTCGCGGCGGGTTTCATCTAGCTTGGCTAGGTATAGAAACCGTTCTTCTTCGGAAGTAGTGTGTGGAAGTAGCTCTATGGCTATCTTGAGTGATGGAATTTCACATTCAATCGGGAGAATGGCTTCTAGGCCGTACACCAGTTGAAATGGTGTAAACCCAGTAGCACTTTTCACTGAGGTTCGGTATGCCCACAGTGCTGAGAACAGAGCTGAGTGACAATTGGATTTTTGGGTACCCACAATGCGCTGAATCATTCGTTTCAGGACTTTATTAATGGCTTCAACTTGGCCATTAGCTTGTGGGTAATATGGGGTTGAGTTTTCGTGGCGAAAACCCAGTTTGGCACTTAGTTCTTCGATCATATGGTTCCTGAAATGGGAACCATGATCGGTCACAATAGACTGTGGGACACCGAATCTAGCTATGATATGATTGAATATGAACTGCGCTGCTGTTTTGCCGTCTTCAGCATATGTAGGCATCGCTTCAGCCCATTTTGTAAAATAGTCAACAGCTACTATGACATAGCTATGCCCCCCGACTGAAGTGGGCTTACAGTGCATAAAATCAATGCCCCACTTGGAGAAGGGACCGACGGCAATGACGGGATGGAGTGGAGCGGGATGCGAGCGTGCTTTGCTGTGAAAGAATTGACATGGCGGACACTTCTTGACTGTTTCAATGCAGTCTTTGAAAATTGAGGGCCAAAAGTATCCTGCTCGCAGTATTTTCTGGGTTGTAGCCATCCCAGAGAGATGACCACCACATGCTCCAGCGTGGCAGTCGTTGAGAACGCGTTCCGCCTCATCTAAGGTCAAACAGCGTTGAAGGACAATGTCGACACCACGTCGATACAGAGTATCGTTCACTATAAGGTAGTATTTTGCGTGATGTCTGATACGTCGTCGTTCATCGCGGGTGAGATCAGGACGGAAGCGTTGGGTTTGGAGATATAAGAGAATATCCCCATACCACGGATCAGACGTGCTAATGAGGAACAATGATTCGTCGGGAAGAGAATCAATGGGCTCGGATTGCTCAGTAGCACGGGGCAGGTTACAAATTAATTCAGCAAAGACCAGAGATTTCTTAGACTTGGCTTTGACAAATTCCAAGTCAAACTCTTGGAGGATGACAATCCAACGGGAGTACTTGCCCCCAAGCACTTGTCATGTGAGGATATAGTACATTGGATTGAAATCGGTGATGACGGTGGTCCGGCGGCGTAAGATGTAATGACGGAATCTCTGGACAGCAAATACTGTTGCTAGAGCCAGCTTTTCAACATGTGAGTAGCGAGTTTCAGAGTCGAGAAGACTCTTGCTAAGATAATACACCACATGTTCTAGGCCGTTGTGATCTTCCTAGACTAACACCATACCAATGGTGGAAATCGAGGCTGCGAGATAAAGGATGTAGTCTTGTGTGTAGTTGGGGGGTTGAATCACAGGATCTTTGGTTAAGGCTGCCTTTAAATTGTCAAAGGAGCGTTGGGCTTCGTCATCCCATATGAAGGGAATATTCTTCTTAAGAAGCCGCATGTAGCCTTTTTTTATCTCGGACAGATTGCAGATAAAACGGCGTAGAAAGTTTGCATGCCCTTGCAAACATTGAAGTTCTGGAATATTGGTAGGTGACGGCAGGGCTATGATAGCTGCTACCTTTGCGGGATCTAGACGTATCCCGTCTTTGGAGACTATGAAGCCCAATAGTTTTCCGGCTTCTACACAGAAGACGCACTTATGTGGGTTCAAACGTATATTGTAGGGCCGGCACCTTTCGAAAATAGAACTCAAGTGATCTGGATGTTCTTCCCGAGTTCGAGAGTGAACGGGAAGGTCATCAAGATATGGCTCTACGATATGTTTGATGTCATGGAATGCGTAGGACATCGCCCGTTGGAAAGTTGCCCCAGCATTTTTGAGGCCGAAAGGTAACTTTCGATATGCAAAGATCCCCCAAGGGCAGATAAAGGCCGTTTTGTGTTGGTCGGCTGGGAGGATATCGATCTGATTATAGCCAGAGAAGCCATCCATAAATGAAAAGATAACGCTTCTGGCACAGTTATCGATGATCTGGTCGATAAACGGAGTTGGGTAGTTGTCCTTGGGACAAGCTTTGTTCAAATCACGGTAATCAACACAGACTCTAATCGTTCCCTGTTTCTTGGCTACGGGAACGATGTTGGATACCCATTCTGTCAATGGGACAGGATAGAAAAAACCAGCACGCAGAAGTTTTTCAACTTCTGCTTTAATGGCGGCTGCCTTACGAGGATGAACGGGTCGAAGCTTTTGCCGAACAGGTCAGGCGCCAGGGAAAGTTGGAATTTCGTGGACCACAATCGATGGGTCAATCCCTGGCATCTCTTCATAACTCCAAGCAAAAACATCGCGGAAAGTTTTAAAGTAGGCATTATAGAACTCTGTTTCGAGAGGAGTACATGTTTTTCCAATGTGTACGTTTTCCACGATACCAGGCTTTACCGAAATGTCGATGGGAGTGGTTTCCATAAGGTTGGCCAAGTTGCCTTCAGAGAATAATTCGTCGAGGGAAGTGGGGAACTTGGTTTGCACCATCCCAAGTGAAGCACTGGATTTGGTATCAGGCTCAAGTGACTGAATGGTGGGGAATGAAGATCGATGATGAAAATCTCCCCAAGGTGGCTCATCAGCGCACATAACCTCTATGATTGATTCGTCAGTGGGAAAAATCAAGTTGAGAGGATCAAACAATGGTGGGTGTGTATGAGTTTCAGTCGAGAGCTGTGCCACTGTGTGATCAGTAGAACAGTCGACCCAATCTGTGGCTGATTGGATCGCGTCATATGCTGCAAGGCTTCTATTCAAAGGCATGGAATTGCCATAGCCTTGGATCTGAGTAGGACTCGGAATCACCCATGAATCATCGGAAGGGGTGACATGCGATGAAATCATGTTGAATGGTTGAAGATGGGTTCCCAGCTCTGGAAAAACTCCAATGAGGGATGAATCCTTCATGAGACCAACACCTATGTCTTGGAACCGGTACCGAGGTTGATCCAATAACGGGACGGTATTGGTGGAGTTCGGATGGGAGTCTGAGATACAGTAATCCAGTTGATCAATAGTGACAATTTTCCCTTCATGAGGAAATTGTACAATCCGAAAGACTGTAGATGCTATGGTGGTCATGGCATAGAACCAGTTCCGACCAAGTACGAGATTGTAATCCAAAGGTGCATCTACGACTTCGATGTGTACGGATACTGTTTTGCCCCCCAGTTCAACACCGATTGAGGGAATGAGTCCATATGGTTGAAAACCATGTCCATCAAATTCCCTAAGAGTAGTGGGAGAAGTTGTGACCTTGGGTGAGCCTAAGGCTCTCCAACAGTTCAAAGACATAATCGACGTGGAAGCACCCTCATCTAACACAGTGCGGTGGATGACATTTCCACGGATTTTTGTATGCACCTGGAAGGCTAGCTGGTGAGAAAGCCTAGGTTTAGCGTGCTCCAAGTTAAACATGATGGAGTTTGAAGTATCTGGGTCCAGTGCCCCCAGTGCTGAAAGTAGGGTTCTATGCTGCGTGGGGCAGTGTTGGAGAACCTCGAGAGTTGACATAGCGCAAGGTGCTTGAGCCAAATCCTCAACAATGTTGTAGTTTTGGGCAGCTCGCGCATTCGGATTGAATGTCGCCTTTCGTATGGTGCCCTTGGGTGGGCGTAGAACTGTATCCATAAGTGGTCTCTCGATATGGAGATGACCGTTAGGAGGGGAAATAGGAATCGGATCTTCCACAGGAGATTTGCCTTTGGCTATCTCCGATTGTTTGTTTGAACTTGGAGGATTGTCATACGTCTTTGAACGAGTGGTAATATTAATCTCCTCATTACTTGTCATTAGGATTTCGCGGTTTGTGGACGTCTCTCCACGGGAAGGATTGGTCGGGTTGCCCCCTTGTGGGGATTCTTGGGCAACCATTTGCTGTTGCTGTTGGGGGAAAGGGTCAGTTAGCACTGCCGAGCGAGAGGATCCTTT
Source organism: Larix kaempferi (assembly GCA_027924585.1). Classification (NCBI taxonomy): domain Eukaryota; kingdom Viridiplantae; phylum Streptophyta; class Pinopsida; order Pinales; family Pinaceae; genus Larix; species Larix kaempferi. The sequence goes on along the minus strand of BSBM01000865.1, from coordinate 8,571,581 downwards.
AACGAATTTTTGGACCTCGTCCTTGTCGGGACAGTCACGCATATAATGATCATCTTGACAAATCAGGCAGGGAAACTTAGCTTTCCGACGTGGTTTCTGGTCATTCTGAGTAGGTTGTGGCTTGGGGTTCTCCTGCTGGTTCTTGTTGGGTTTGCCACGATTGTTTTTCTTCTTTCCTCCGGATGGTTGTGATGTAGATTGGACTACATTCACTTCGGAGGAAACAGCAGGAGAGGCAGAAGCTTTTGAAGCGGCCTGGGTCAAAGCGGGGGAAGCAGAAGCTTGTTGTCCCGTCGAGTTGGTAGCAGGCTGAGCTTTGACTGAACCGACAATACCATCAATGGGTGGTTCAGTGGTAGGCTTTGTAGGATCAGTGTGAACGCGGGAGGCATGTGGAAGAAGTTCATGTAATGTACCGGATTGAGTATATACCAAATCCATGTATTGTGCTGCCGATATGGCTTGTTCTTCTGTAACCGGTCCGTGCATAGCAATATCTCTGGCTATGGGAGGCAGAAAGGATTTTGTAAACCAATCAGCAAGTAGCTGATCTGGAATAGGTGCCTTTATTAGACTACGGCATCTTCGCCACTCGTGGATGTGATCCGAAATGTGTGTAGAAGTGGTTTGACGCAGTGAAGTTAGCAGTTCTGTTCCAGTCTCATACCTGATGGGAAGCTAGAAATGTGTCAGAAAATGCATAGCCAAAGTGTTGAAATCACGAAAAGAGTGTTGTGGCAGCTCAATATACCATTTTGCTGCCGTTCCGGTGAGCGTGTGTTGGAAGAGATGAAGTCGGATGGAATCATCCATCAAGGAGTTGGATGAACACCAAAGATGGAAGGTCATCACGTGGTTCCTGGGGTCTTCCCCGGGTTTTGCATCGAACTTAGGAATGTCCGATGGTAGTTTGGCTGAGATAGGTGGCCAGTGAGGTTCGTGCCATATAGGATCGTTGATAAGCCTCGACAAATTAGGTAGATCAAGCGTGGCCAAAAAGGGAAGTTGACGGTTGGTCTGCGGGAATGAGTAATAACCATGTGGTGCCGAGAACCCTGGAGGGCCCTGCATAGAATATTGTTGTGTGTTATACCCATATGAGTTTCCCGCGGGATACTGCTAGAAATTCTGTGGATGGTAGGCCATCTGGTTAATCGGTTGATTCTAAGCAACCGGTTGGTGAGTGTTCTGTTGAGTGGGTATAGTACTCTGAGGCTGTTGATACCCAGGAATGGTTGCTGTTCCTTGTTGGGGAAAAGTTCCTTGGAATTGTTGTGTTCCAAGGATATTACCACCATACTGTGCAAGTGGAGGATTTCCTATAGCAGGGTTGGGGGGTGGTTGCGACGGTGGTGTCCATGGAAGGCTCGTTCCTGCTTGAGAAGCGAGTGGAAATTGCAATGATGGGTTCCATGGAGTTGTAGCAACTGAAGGGTAAGGGAAGCCAGAATTCAAGTTGGGGGAAATCTGAGATTGCCCCCCAGCTTGGTACCAGTTTCCAAAAAGTGAGTACCCCCCACTCTGCGGGATTTGATGATCCCAAGAAGGAAGCATGCCTGACAGGGGTTGTTGAGAGTAAGGCCCGGTTGGAACACCGGAATAAAGTTGTCCACTGCCAGGTGGATTGTACATACCGAACTGAGTAGATGCTGCTGGTTGGGAAGCTTGTTGGATTGAGCCAATAGGTTATCTGCCAGCAGTTAGGTTGGATGGCCCTATATGAGGAGGCTGTTGACTAGGAAGTGGGTTCCCAGCAAAAGGTTGTCCTCCAACTGGTTGGGTTGATGGCCCACTAGTTGGAGGTTGGTGACTCGGAACAGGGTTCTCAACAAAAGGTTGTCCACCAACTGGTTGGGTTGATGGCCCACCAGGGGGGATTTGGTAGCTAGAGTTGGGGACCACTGTAGTCGGTTGTCCACCTCCTGAGATAGTGTAAATGGTGGCTGAGGGTGATCCTTCGGTCCAACCGGAAGATGGAGCAGTGTGACTAAGCGTTCTTCCGCCGCTGGTCAAATATGATAACGTGGATTGGCCAACGGTGCCAAAAGTACCTATTTGGGGAGGGGGTCGTCCATATCGAACAGGTGAGGACGAGGAAAAAACTGGGTTATCCCTCATAGAATGTGCACCAAATATAGGTGATGACAGCAAATGCGGGGAATTTATCCTAGGGGTATTAGCGTCGTCCATGACATGTTCAATGGTAGGAGGACCCTCGAAAACTGGGTTCGAGTTCATGTCCTGGAAAAGGTTTTGGGGATCCGGCAGGAAACTAGGTATGGTAACATCTGGAGGTCCTGCGCCGTCTGCAAAGGAGTGTCGAAACTCCGTGCTAGACGGGATGTTGGGATCCCTATAGTCAGAAGGATGAGTGTCAGGGGGATATCTAGAAGCTGACGAGAGCATGTGCTCTGTGTTGTGTCTAAACCGCGCCGATGCTAACGGAGAGTTCACTAGGCTAACCATAATAGACTGAATGGAAGCCATGATTTCATGTCCCGGTGGGATATTGGGTAGAGCTATAGTATGAGGTACGTTGCTAGAAGAACTTGTCTCCTGAGGATGAACACTGGGTGATGTAGTGATAACAGGCAGAAGATCCGCCTGGGAAGTGATGAAACCATAATTAGGTTCAAAGGGTGTGTCAGGTAGACAAGTATCTTCAACGATTTCAACGTATCCGCCTGGGACTGAAATTAAGCCAGGTATGTCCTGGTCGGACCCTTCTGTGGTGCCAATAGATCCGTCTATATCATCGTGAAAAGTATCTGATGGACGGGAAGTGTTGGCATCCGGTAGAAGGATGACCTCTAGTCTAGTACTCTGGGTTGTACTAGGTTCAGTTGCGGTAACTGTGTCCACTGTAACAGATAAATCTGGAATGACAGTGGGTGAGGTGACAGTGGAAGTCTCAGACGTGCTAGTGGTTGCAGAAGCTGCAATAGATCCTGAGACTGTGCTGTGTGTGGCAGTTACGGGCGTAACTGAAGATGTTGTACGTGTCGGCGGTGGAATGTTGCCTCGACCAGCACCACGGCCAGGGGGAGCAGGAATGCATGATGCAGGCAGACCAGTAGTCCGTGGCGATGGTGGTGGTGGAGGGCTTTGGCCCTGTTGTCTTCGTGATCTTTGTGGTAGATCTGACATGATGACAGGAAAATGAAAATCGGGGGCAGTATCGTGAACAAAGAACTCAAAAACTCTAATGCAACCGAGTGTGCAGAAGAGGAGCTAGAAAAAGCAAGCCTCACAGGCCAAAAAAGCAAGCTCTAAAATCTATACTGAGACCGGTGTCTCAATAAGCGAGCTGATCAACAAAAATGGCCAGAATGCCAACAAGCAGTCCCTATAAATAAAAAAAGACCCTCTACAAAGATGAGATAGCAAGCAAACTCCTAACTAAGAGCTGGAGACCTCAGCAGGCTGTATCCTTCGCAAGGTGATGAAATCCAAGTTGAACAATACAACATGAGAGACCGATATAAGAAGGATATCCCTCTACCGAAAGGGATCCTGGGTAAAAGAGCCCTAGTAGAATAGATACTAAGCCACCTCGTTCATGACACGTCGAAAAAGGTTTTGGGCACTTCAGCCTTCCGAAGAAGACAGCGATCGATGTTGCCTTAGGGCTAAGTGGAGTGCGTTATTCCACAGAGTCTGTCCGGTTCTCAATCTCGCGGCCGTTTAACCCCTGAAAGTTGGAAACAGTCAGGAGGCCCCTCCACAAACTAGCTGTGACCGTGTCAATAAGTACTAGAGGATTTTAGTTCCCTAAAGACAACGACTATGTCTCAGATGAAAATGACAAGGGGGAATTATTTTGATGCCTATCCCCGGTGTCCTACCTAACTACCAAATTCTTTTGATTTCCTCAAGTGAGGTTAAAGTTGGTTTAATTAGGGTGATTAATTTTAGTGGTTGTCTTACTCAATCGGGTAGTGGACGTGAAACTTGATGGTGTTATGACGACTCAAACCATGCAAATGAGAATGAATCACAAATAAGCCTTTGTCTTCGATGAAATCTAGCTAAGGTAAAGATAGAGGTTCTTCGATCAAATATGCATGAAAATTTTCACAAGCAATCAAAGTAAAAGATTTTTCTTTTCTTTTCGATTTATAAACAAAGCCAAACTGAAGTAAACACTCTTTTCAATGCACTGATTTTACAATTTACAATGCTTCTACAATGAGAATTTCTATGGCAAAATCAATGGTTCATTTCCCTATGCAAAATACCACTAGACTTTTTCAATTTAAACAACAAAATTGCTCTCAACTAATGATCTTTTTAATTTACTGAAAATGATAATGATAATATGGCTGTAAAAACTACAATATTCAGTAACAGAGAATAACGGTGTTGAGTTGGTTGTAGTGAAAAAAAATCAAGTTAATGCAATCAGACTGAAAAATGACCAATATTTCAAATGTGCCACTAATTCAATCAACAATCAAGCTCACAAACTGGATAATAAGCACACCATGCAGACTGGAAATTAACCAGGATGCTAACAGGCAACAGTAAAGACTACCTAGGGCAGAGAGAAACTCAGGAAACTAAGCAAAGGTAAAAAATTTAAAACACTTGCAGACACTACCGCGGGTGATGGTCTGGCTGAAGCGCGGCACTGTGACAGTACCGCTCTGGTACTAATGCAGAGGGCGCGGTACTACCGCGCTGGAAGTAGTTATGAGGGCGCGGTACTGTGGCAAGGGGATGAAAGAGCGCAACTTGAGAAGAAAAAATAAAATTTTCAGGGTTGTTGCTAACCCAGGGGACTCAGTGATTAAACAGGGAGATAAATACTGCGAGGAGGGGTGAATAAGGGTAAAAAAGGACCAAGATTCAAACTGGTTTGAAGTGCAACAAAAACTCACAATTCAAAGATAAATGACTGTGAATTGAATCAATCAAGCAGTAATCAAAACCAGCGGAGTCGCCATTCTTGTTATGTAGAATTTTGTCCTACGGATAAGCCAAAACTCTCTTAACTTTAAAGCAGGCTTTAAACTAACCTTAAAGCAAGAAACAAGTCAAAACAAATGCTACGTTGAATCCCTAGATCTAATAGACATCTCAGGATTAAAATGCTAAAGAGAGTAGAAGGAGTTTAACTAACCTTCTATTCAGACGCTTGTTTTTGGTATTTGCTCCAAGCTCCAAGCCTTCACAAGTGAGCCTGTCAAAATGAAACCAAAACACAAGAATGCACTATTCTCTAGCAACCTGAAACATGAGTTAGGATCTAAATCTATGCAAGATACAAATCATATCTTTAAAACAAGATTAACACAAATGATTTGGGAAAACAAGACAAGTTATTCCATTACAACTTGAAGAATACTTACAAAAGGTGCTTGATGCCCAAGCCAATCCTCCAGCTCCAAGTGTCTTCTCCTCTGGCTATCTCCACAATGCTGCAAGACCATAAGTTTGGTACTCTCAAGAGTCCTCCTCTTTTCCAATGGCATGCCTCTCTTTTATAGTGAATGGTGAGGTTAACCAACACGAGAGATGGGTGGATCTAAGGAGAGATAAGTGGATCAGGGTTTCTAATCGAAGGAGATGAGTTGAGATCGAATCAAGGACCCCCAATCTTCCATTATCTTCGAAAATCCAAAATCCCATAAGCCAAGGGAAAAGAGCTATTAAAAGAGTACCGCGTTCTGAAAAGACTGCAGAACGTGGCACTGCCGTGCTTTGGGTAAATAGCAGAACGCGGTAGTGTCTAGTACCGCGTTTTGGCGAACTAGCAAGGCGCAGTAGTGTGTGTAAATAAATTCCAAGGTGGGTCAAAAACTTGCCAGGGTGGATTCACCTTCAAGGTTGACTCATCATCTGTCTCTTCTGGATGGTGCAAAATAGTAGGGAACATGTCGTCAACTCATTTTGTGATGGAGATGCGACACCGTGAAACATAGAGGTATAACACATACAGGGTCGGCATGTCTTCAACATGCGGTGTTTCTCTGCGCAGCAGGATCCTTGATAACTTATCTGCTGGTTCTCTAAAGGTATCCCGCGTGTCAATGAAGATCTTTTTGTTCTTCTGTAGGTTAAGAGGGGGTGCTTTTCCTGGAGCTTTCCTTATTCATAATATTTCAAGGGGATCCTTCTTTGTATGTGTTGCCCCTGATGTTGAAGCTTCCGCTCCTTTGTCGTGGCCTATCTCAGCGCCACTGCGCGTGACCACATTGATGCTCGGATCCACTAGTCTATTTTCTACTGCGATCCACTGGACGTTTGGATTCGGAGCCTCTGTTCATCTTCTCTTCTGCATTTCCACCTCTAATACTAGGAAATCTTCAATGACATGCTCAAATGATTTACAATAATTGCACGTAGTGCATGGGTTAACACAATCTCTAGACACGTGCCCAGGTTGGCCACAGTTATAACAAATGACTTGGCCACGGCCTCTTCCCTATGTCGGACCAGCATTTCTTCCTCTGACGCAGTATCCATAACCATGACCTCTGTATCCTCCCTGGTCATATTGTGCATTTTCTTGTTTCAGCTAGGTATCTTCTTGTACATGGTACAAGCCAGTGCCTCGAATTGAGTCCATATCCCTTTTTCTTTCATTCATTAATTCATATGCGCGGCAGTTGGATTCATCATGTCCAACTAATTTACAGAAATTGCAGTATAAATTCTTAGGAGTTTTCACATATTTCTGAATGAGGTAACAGTCTTCAGGTCTATGTCTTGTGGTTCTGCAAATTTCACGCCATGGGGCCTGATTCTGGTTTAATGAGTTAGGTGCACCACAGTTAATATAATCGCGGAATAGAGGGCAATGCTCGCGGTCATGACCTTCTCCTTTACAACTTCTACACTAGACCTCCTGTCTAGGTTCATATCTTTGTTCTTTACCATTTTTCATACTTTGCAGTTCAAGTGTCAGGGTGGTCAGCTGGTTCTGGATCTGAGACATCCCAGAACTAGTATCACCAATCGGTGAAGCTTCCAGCTTCATTGCAATTTCCAAGGCCTCTGCCTAGGATAGAACCTTCTGCTGCATCAATGGTAATCTGATATGAGGTAACAACGCAGCAATGAACCATTCTGTATGATGTTTTGGTGGTATAACAAAACTTACTTGGTCTAGTAAGGTCTTAAATTTCTGATCAAATTCCCAGACCGTTTCAGTTGGTATCTGCTTTATTTCCTTCAGCTCAGTTATACACTAAGACTCGGACTTAGGTTTCTTGAACTCCACCACCAGCGTGACTTTAATTTCTGCGAGGGTTCTCGGCTGTACGGTAGAGTATTTCATAAACCAATGTAGTGCTCTATCCCTGAAAGTTGTGATGAGTTGTGCTTGTTTCACGACATTGTCTTGGATTTGTCTTACACTCCATACGGCTTGACAAAGGAACCAATGCTGATCAGGGTCTTCTAGGCCAGTTCCTCTAAATATTGGCATTTTCATATCAGTGTTTTCCATTGTGCTACTAGGTGGTGGGGCGCCGGGATTAGTGTACGGCTGTTGTAAAGGGATCTGCACAGTAAATACAAATGGGACTATCGGGAGAGATGGACTAAGCTGAGTCTTCTATGGGGTGTCCTGCATAGCGGGTGGGTTCTGCGATAAGGGTGGTGCGGTTTGTGTAGCCGGCAGATTCTTAGGGGTAAATGGTTGTGCAACTTCGCTATCAAGATCGCAGGGGATCTTAGTATCTATATGAAGTTTAGGGCCTTCAGGATTCTTATTAATTTTATATCTCTTACCACTTCTAAGAGTATGTGTCTCTTTGTCAAAATCAATATATGTGTTGTTTATCATGACAAACTTCAAGCATATTACTGCATTCTTAGAACACCTTTCTCAGATAATAGCATCTTAATGTATAGACTGAGATTGTTTAGAAACTTACCTTGGAATCCTCCAAAAAAATGTGCTTCTACTTGGCTGTAGGTTTTGAGTGTGTCTACAACAAATTCTCTTACAAATCCTTCTAGCATATGATTGACCCAATAATCAACTGTGCGTGACAATGGGTTGTCTAATGCTTTAAGTTGCGCTATGAGCTCGGGAGTCCACTCCGTAGGAACTCCTTCTTGGAAACAGTTTTTCTTCTCTATGATCCATGAGATCCATGCATGCAACTCGTTTGGAAATGATGCCCAAAATATCTTGTGAATGTCGTCCAACATATATCTATCCGACCACTGTGTGTCACTTAGACGCGGATGTCTATTTTCTTGTCTGTTAAAATCGCTTATGGTCTTATCCCACCAAGCTTGGATTTCTATCTTTTTCAAGATGCCAATAGTCAGATCCTTCGGGGAACTGATATTCTTCTTCACACATCGTGATTGCAACTCAACAGAACCATTTCAACTCATCATGGATTCTAGCACGGCAACGGAACCATTTCAACTCATCACGGATTCTAGTGTGGCAACGGAACCATTTGTTGGCTCAAACTGACCTAGAGGTTTCCAATTAGACCCAGGTTCTTTGCGGTTCTCCCTTTGACCAACAAAACCCCTTCACACCGGCCGTTTCGGCAACAACCTGCGAGTAGGTTGAGGTCTCACCCGAGGTGTATCTTATGGGGTACTGCGGAATCAGGTTTCCACAGTAAATGATGAGTTGTTTATATGAACAAGCTACGTAGTGCAGGAGAGAAGGAGTGCACTGCGGGGCAAAGTGATGCGGTACTCAGCAGGATCTATGCTGCGAGCAGTACTGCACAGTGGAGGAAACATTGCAGGCCTCACTAAGGGTTTCTTACTGCTGCGAATCTTCTACTGGAACCGCGAATTACCCACATTTATCCTCTACTTGGAAGATCTCGGAAATATCAAGGCACTGAAATGAATATCACTCATCCATTCGTTCAGGAACTTACGGGTTATCTTTCTAGCATTCATTCTAGAACTTGGATTATTACAATGTGAACTGAAATGATAGACACGACTAACTGTGCTGCGTTCCTTCACTGTGTTTAAGAAAGTAATTAAGCTTAACTGACTGATTCATGAACTTAACATAGAATTGAAATGTTTACCATTCATCTACTTCCGTGGAACCTAGCATATCATTCCCAAACTTCTCCTATTGCTAAATGCATATCAAAATTCTCATATTACAGCATGCAAGGAAACATTCAAGCATTCATTCTATAGAAAATACAAACATTCATTCATTCATAAACATCATTACATAACACAGGACTTAACGTGGTTCACTTCCCCAGATGGAAAGCTACATCCACAAGAATGGTTGGTAATATATATCTTTAAAACGGGATGGGGAAACCATTCTTAGTCTGCGCACTCAGTTGCAGACTCTCCTTTCTCTCAGCTAGGTCTCTACACACACAGCTGCAGAGCCTTTACAATATTCTCATCTCGGAGAGATTTTACAATACAAAAAGTGTCTTCTCAAATTCTCAGCAACAACCGAAAAGAACAACAACCCAAAAAGAGAACACCCATCCCATACAAAATGTCTTCTTAAATAGATCATGCCCGAACGTCATGTCTGTACAATGCCTAAGACCTAAAACCAAAAACCCTAAGGGTTTCCAAAACTGCGTCGATTTTCCAATCGATTTGCTGGCTCCTGGTAGCATCTGCTTGAACATGGTGGATCTCCATGTCCTCATTCTGTCACTATCAGCCTTCCTGTCGCACGCATGCCTAAAGGCTGCTTCTGTCGAACTGTTTCTCTCTAACGGTTTTACCTTCTAAGCGTGCCAAACGTCGCTTTCCTTAACAACCCACGTGTGGCCGCCTTCCTGTTTTGCCTACGTCCACCGCTCGGAAATCCTGGAATATCTTTTCCAAAATGGCTGCTACCGGTTGAGCCGGTAGCTATACTTGATACCTGTCCAGTACACCGCTTTGTTGGCTCCATGTGGCCTCCTAACTCCGCAGCACTGCTTTGGCACAGTACTGGTCTTCGCATTATGGCCAAAACTTTGATACTGCATGAAACTCCGCAGTCTGGTCAAATGTTGGATGTTGTGCACAACTTCACAGCATCCTCAATACTTGGCCAAAATTGTGTTTCTGAGCTGCGCTCAGCTCATCTTTCCCTGCTTGCCTCAAAAAGGTGCTTCCAAAACTGCATCTCAACCTGGGCCCAACACTGTCCTTTTTTAATATCTTCATCCTGGACCTTCTTCGCAGTCCATACTGCCTCGCACAAGAACCAATACTGCTCAAGATCCTTAGTCTCATTCCCCTGGAAAGTGGGCATTTTTGTGTCATATTCCATTCTAACGTTCCTATTGTTAATGTGTACTCATGCACTACTTCTACCACTGCACGTAGGGAAACTCTGCGAATAACTTTTGTTTCTTCCTGTGAATTTCCGAGTAGTGCGCGGGGTTGAAGGTATGTTGTAACTTACGATTTGTCCCTCTTCTGCTTCTGGGGTAGCCTGGTCAACGTCTCCTTCATTTTAATAAGGTATCTTTGTCCCTTGTGGTCCTGTTTCGCAGTCTTTCGTTCCGGTCCCTTCAGGAGACTCTCTCTTAGTCCTCCTCCTATTCTCAGGTCACCGGAATATCGCCCCACTCCTCAAGGTACCACAGTCTTCCTTAGCCTCCCTTAGAAACTCGCCGTCGCTCATGTCCATCTACCCCACATCTTTCTATTAGATCCGCATTCACGCGATGCCCACAACCTTCGCACACTGATCTTTATACTCGTCGGAAGTCATCCTCAATATGCCCTTCTCACAAACGAGCATCTTAATCCACAGCTTTAGAAACATTAAGAATCTTCCTCTCGACCCTTTGAAAAATTTCCTTTCCGCGTCATTGTACGATTTGATTGTGTCTATTGCAAACTCACTAATGTATCCCTCTAGGATACTATCCACCTAGAAATCAACAACCCTTGATACCTTATTGTTGACTCATTTTAGCTGTTGGATCAGTTCCGGAGTCCAATGATCAGGCTCAGTCTTTTGGCAATGATTTTTCTGAAATGTCAGTTGTGCTAGCCACTCATGCAATAGCACCAAGAATTCACTCAAGAACACTTAGTGGATATCTGAATAAATATACTTATGCAACCAACTGCTCACTATCTGTCCAGGGTTCCGATTTTCACCTTCTGCGAATTCCTCTGCCTTCTTGTCAAACCACTCTTGAATCTCTGGTTTCGTCGGGTGCCATAGCATCTCCTCTTCTTTTCCTCTCCAAGGTCCCGGCAATGAGACCATTTTTTGACACAACGTATATCGACAGGGGTTCACTTTGCACTATCATCAACAAACATCGACCAAACTCCCTTAAACACTGGCCCAGAAAGGTTTAACCCTTTCCAGCAACACTCACAGAGTGAGTGAAGTCTCACCCAAGATGGATAAGGGGGATGCAGGAACCAAGTTTCCACAGTGGGATGAGGACATGCATCAAACACACATTATAATCATATAAACAAAAGATTATACCTTTCACATTATGCTAATAATTCATCATTCACATATTCACCATTTGCAGATTCAATACATAATGGACATTTGCATCAACATGGTCAAATCACTCATTCGCATGAATAGAAATTACCAAACCACAGAGTATTAAACATTCCGCAAACACTTGTATTCATCATTTAGCATAAACAAAGACAAAAGATAGAACCATAATCGAACATCTTCATGTATTCATCAAAACCTGCAGAATAACCTTCACAGAAATAGTCAAAACATCTTATCGCAGATACAATGCAGTTCAACTATGTCGATATCAAAATCAACAATCAATGATCAAAATATAGATTCCCTTAGGATTACAATCATACTCCTATTTATATGAAACTAAGTGGTTACAAAATGGTCCACATGACAATTTCTAACAACCTAAACTAATATTGTGCTTCCTCATTCTTTGCGAATGACCCTTCTTTCATGGTGTAGCTAGGGTTTTACCCCTAGCTTGTGCCAATGAGCACCTACTAAGGAGAATGGACTCCTTAGTAGCAGTTCAGTAATGATTAAATGATTAAGCTAAAACAACAATTAACAAACTACTTTAAGCATTGCATAAGACATAAATGAAAGATGTAAAAAATGGTTTTATATTAATGTTACCTTGGGTGTCAAGGTTGATGAAGCCCTTTGCAGTGTCCAAGAGGATGCTCCAAGCTTCAGAATGCTCCTTTCTCCTTCTCCAATGTTGGGGATGGGCCAAAGGTGGCTCTCAAGGTGAAAATAGTTCAAAGGTGAACTAGGGTTTCGAGAGAGATTTTGGCAGAGTAAGGGTGCTTGTGATTGTGGATATGGAATAAGGGATCTCCATCACCTATTTATAGTTTTTTGGTGGTGGAGTGCTGACCCATGGTTTTAGGGAACACATGGTTTTGGGCAGCTGTATAGGGTTTTTTCCTCCTTTTCCTCATTATTTTATATTTTTTATTCCTTTTTAGGGGATTTTTGCTATTTTTGGAGGAAAAGGGGGTTTTTTAGCCTTTTTCAGGCTATTTTGATGGTTTTGTGGCCTTTTGGAGGCATTTTAGGCCTTTTGGAGGCTTTTTAATGGGATTTTTTGGGATTTTAAGGGAAAAATGGTAGGAAAATGGACAAATGAGCCATATAATGTGGTAATGAGGTAGTGAACACTTTTTGGGTGTTAACACATGGATTATCCCTTTTCGCAACTTTCGGCTTCCGCACTTCATGTGGACTGATCCCATGCCAACATGCCAATCATCCTCCTCTAAGAGCCCTGAAGGAAGCAATTATGTCCCCACCCCTTCCCCTTAAGAAGAAAACTAGGGGCAAAACGACAAGTGAGACACTACTTGCAAATCAAAATAAATCCATGAAACCTCCCCCTATTTACTCATCTCGAGCACCCTCTCCTTGCACTCTGTACGATGTTTTGCGTCATGCTACGGAAACATTCTAGTGGTCCATCTTCCTAGCACTTCCAAGATGCATAACAAGTTGTTGCGCACCAATAATCCTTGTGTAGTATGTGATATGGTACTCGTTGACTTGCACTGAATCTCTACATAGCCCCAATTCATATTCATCGAAGGGGTTCACCCTTCCTTGACTCCTCAGAGCAGGAAAAACACCATTTATTTCATCTTGTCCTCTACTAAACCTTTTGAAGTATCCCACGGTACCACTTCAACAGATCCAGGACCCCAATACTTGGCAAGTCTCTCCTTTTGAAGTGATGAAGAAATCCTAGAAGCTCTCACAAATCTTGACTTTCCTTGGGATGACATGAACCATCGCCTGTATTTTATTCCCAACAAACCAATCCTTTTGTCCCCATCCATGGACCAAATTTTCATAGAGTCAAAATATTTCATATCCCATGAAAATGTTGATTGGTTCAAGAACCCAATCCCATCTCATGATGCCTTTGAATAAGGGAATATGGAAAAAATGTATCCAACCATCTAGATGGATATCTCAATTAAACCAGGTGTTACGAAAAATATCACCTCGGGCACCTCTTGTACCCTCGAAGAGATTGTTGCCTATAAAGCACTCTTTCAAATAATTTCATGATGTGCTCACATGGTCACACACTGGGATTCTTGGCCTTGATCATGCCATTGTTGAACACCATATCAACACATGACCTGACATTACACTCATACGCCATAAATAAAGACCCATACACCCCTTGAAAGCGCTGACCATTAAGGATGAGATTGAAAAGTTGAGCAAATCCGGTTTCATTTATTCAATTGGTTATACTACCTAGGTATTTAACCCAGTCCCCATGAACAAAAGCAATGAACCATCTGTGTCTGCACCAATTTTCATGATTTAAATATGGTTTGTCCAAAAGACAACCTCCCCACCCCATTTGTCAACCAAATGATCGATGCTTGTGTTGAACATCAAGTCTTATCCTTAATGGACGAATTTTTGAGGTACAACTAGATTCAAATCCGCAAAGAGGATCATTATAAGACTGCATTCACTATTCCCTATGGCACCTTTTCCTATCGATTCATGCCATTCAGGCTAAAAAATGTCGGAGCCACCTTTCAATGCACCATGTATTACTATTTTCATGAATTGGTTCACATTACCCTTGTTTACTTGGACAATCTTACAACACGATCCGAGAAGTGGTTGTAGGATTTGGAGGACCTCCAATGTTGTATCTCCTGAAGTGATGCCTTATTCAAGGTCACATTGCAAATTGGATTTTTATCCTTCAAGTGTGCAACCTTATGTTTGTGACCCTTGAAAGAACCAATGCCTTAGCTTTGGTGCAAATCATCATGAACTTACCATATAAGTATGTAGCATCCCCTATCATTGACCATATTCCTTATGAATATTTGTTCACCATTAAATATGACAATCCTTGGTACGCAAACATTCTGTTGTATTTGTGAACTAAGAAATTCATCCCTCACCTTAGCCGCGATGGTTATTATTGCATCTACCAGTAAGAACCTCTCTACTTACTCATAGATGATGTCCTCTATCGCCAAGGAGTTGACACCATGTTTTGGTGATGCGTCACTCATGAAGAGGCCAAACAAGTCCTAAACAATTTCCATAGTGGGGCTTGTGGTGGTCATCTCTGAGGGATGGACACTACCCAAAAATTTATCTGTGACAGCCATTTTTGGCCAACCATGTTTTCTGATTGCATTGAGGCAGTCAAACCCTAACACAATTTCCATAATTTTTCCCCAAAGGGAAGAACTCCTCCCGTGCCACTACAACCAGTGGTCACTGTCGACCCTTTCTGCAAATGGGCTATTGACTATATGGAATGAAATCCCATGTTAGTTGGTGCCCATAAGTACATAAATGTTCCCATTGACTACTTCACCAAGTGAGTCGAGGCCATGTTGACCTTTAATAATTGTACCAATCAAACCACAATGCGTTTCTTTTCGAATCATGTCATTGTGCGATTTAGCGACCCTCGCTAACTAATGTCTGACAACGATTCCCATTTCAAAGAATCCATCTGGAAAGAGTTGTCTTACCTATTAAAGTATGAAAACCAATTATAATCCTCCTATTACCCTCACAGAAATGGACAGGTGCAAGCCATCAACAAAATCCTTAAAACCATGCTCCAACAAATGTTGGATAAACACAAATCCAATTGGCACCATATGCTCTTTCTAGCCCTTTGGGCCTATCTCACATCAACAAAAACCATGCCGATATTAACTCATTTCCACCTTGTGCATGGAGTCGAATCAATTCTCCTGATCAAGTGTCAAATCTCATCCCTACACATCACTATCGAACTTCTACTAGAGACCACTACTCTGGAACAGTGCTTGATCACTCTCAAACAAGCTGATGAGGATCATCATGTAGCACTCCAAATGATTGAATCGACCAAACATCAATCGAAATCCCATTGTGACTCTAATATCTACCATGTCACTTTAAAAGAGGGAGACCTTGTCCTCGCCTATGACCAACTCATGAAAAACTTTGAAAGGGAAAGTTTGTGTCCACGTAGCAGGGACCATATGTTGTTAAACACTGTCTTGGCAAAGGGGAATAAATCCTCGCCGATTCTGACAATCATCACTTGAAAAACCCCCGCAATGGGTTGTACCTCAAGCTATTTTGCGCTTCACTTGACCAAACCTGTTGTTCATTGTATTATAGAATTTTCCATTTTTGTTTTATCTTTTTCAAAGAAGATCCTCATGGTTTTTTTATTGACCTTATCATATGGATACGTATACTACCGTATACATCATTTACATAGATGATGCAAGCATATATTGTCTAAATCTCACCTCGGTTGCATGGGTACTCTATTCCTTGTCACACATCCTAATCCATATCAACAGTGCATGCGTTAGTGTAGAAACTAATAATAGGAGGAATACGATGATGTGATCGGTATCTTGATCAATGCTTTGCACATGAGCATTTGTCACCTTCATGTTTACCTTGATTTCCAACTGCTTGTTGCACAATCGAAAACTATTACCTAGTACGCAATCCTTGCCTCTTTAGAAAGTTCTTGTGCACTAAACAATTGGTTAGACTATTTGAAACCATCACATTCATTCATGTCCAAAAGAATTTCCACTGTGTCACGGATCATATGGATAACGATATTCTAGAGAGACACATCAACCATTAATAACTAGAAAATAAACCAACCATTTTCATTTCATCTCATTTTGCATACATGTGTAAATAAACATCACATCCATCTCTTCACATAATAAAAAAAACTCAAATTATATATATATATATACTTCTACTCTTCTCAAGTATTCAATAAGTAGTTAGAAACGTTTTAGATAAGTAATACATGTATCTCCTTATAAATATTTTTAAAGCATATAAAAATGAATTCAATTATGTCGTGATTATAATTAATTGAGTGTTGGAACTAAATGATACCAGCACCTTTAAAGCACGAGAGAAATAGTGTTTGAGTTGCCACTAGCAGAGAACAGATTTGATGTTCACCAATGCAGGAGCTTCACAATTGAGTTTACACAACGATATGATGGGTTGGCACAAATATATATATATATATATATATATATATATATATATATATGGGTGAAAACACGAAGTTGGGTAACACTTTTGGCTTGTTTTTGACAAACAAAACTGCTAAATTTTATGTTTTTGAACTTCGAACTCTTCAAACCCATATCTCCATTAGGAATTTAAACTTGAAGTAAACACAAATGTTTTAGAGCATTGAATTATCTTTCTACTCGTATTTGTTTTAAGTTTTTTTATTGACATATCGTGGGACAAATTTGGTGCACACCAATGGCATATAATTGAAAATTTTAGGTATGGATAATGAGTGACCTGTGTGGACGTCGATTTTTTGATAGATGGTTATTCATTTTAGGGAAAAAATTTGTATGCTCATAAGCTACACACACTACACGTGTGCATGGACTATATTTTTAGTTTTTTAAGACTTGGGAACTATTTTTTATTATTTATCGAAACAGCATATGTTTAGAAAATGGTGCATTATCGACACAGGTTGGTGAGCTTCAATTTATTTTTAGTGTGACTCTTATTGGAAAAACTAAAAGTGCCATTTTGAAGAGGACAATTGAATTATGATCTCTGTGAAGATTTCAAATTTTTTGGTGTTGTCTTTGTTATGATATTGAATTTTCATTTCGGGTGATTTTCAGAGTAATAAAATTATTAAGGGATAAGGTTTAGAAAAAAATTATTAATAAATAGAAATTCAAATCGAAATGAAACAATTATTATATCATTGGAAACTAGGTTCAGAGATGAATCCATTAGTTCCAAGTCTGAAAAATAATATTTAAAATTTGCATGGGTTTGGGCTTGTTGAAGTTGCAGGTTCCAGAAAGATGCCATATATTTTCGCAAGTTTTATTGACTATAAACTCTCGGCCGAAAATATCTTCCAAACTCTCGGCGGAGAGTTTAGTTCAAACTCTCATCCGAGATTTTTTTTTTAAATACAGCGCGGTGATTGGTTCAAACTCTCGGCCTAGAGTTTTTTAAAACTCTCAGCCGAGAGTTTGAACTCACAAAACTCTCAGCCTGGAGTTTGAGGTTGACTTTTTTTTCCCCTTTTCATCCACGCGCCCTCTTTTTTTTTCACTCCGTTGTCATGGAATTGTTTCCCATCTTCATTTTTTCACCCATATATATATATATATATATATATATATATATAGATATATATATATATATATATATATATATATATATATAAGTTTACATCCACATGCATATGTGTATATATCTATATAAAATTCATATGTCCAAAATATAGTCCTGTCTACAACAAGGAGCCCAAACTCTATAAAATATAATAATTTCATCAGTCAAAAAATCCCCCATTCTCATAGCATGGGGGGGATATCTCTAAGGATACTGACTAGTCATCATTGTACTTCAAGGACTCATCCACAGTCTCATCCTCACTGCTATCATTAGCACTGCGAGGTACACCTCCTCGTGCCATCTTCCACATAGCCTCAGTTTCTATGAAAATATGACGCATGATAGGCCTCCAGTAATTGGGCACGTGGAAGTAGATAGTGATCAGATCCTTATATAGGTTATACCACCCATCATCCATGACACCCTCTAGCAATTTCCCTATGTCAAAGAACAGTGCATCCAATGCCGCCTCCACACTCCTACATCGTTGTTGTGTGTGAGAGGCATGGTCAATACCCTCAACTTTGTCGTAGCATATTTGGTAACTCGATGGAGGAGTCGGTCCTACATCTGCAGACACATATGACCAATCATCAGTATCGACATAATATAAAAAACAAGCTATCAATTATGCTATTTCTATAAGACATAACTGTAATAAAAATTCATACATACCATTAGGTCCCCAGGATTGACCAGGAGGGCAGGGTAACTCAGGGTCCTTTTACTATAGTCCATGCCAACAGAGGGATAATATTCAATAACCACTGGAATATTTCGCCACTCACGAATCATCATCTCACCCCAACATATCATCTTGGGATCCATAGGCCCATAGTCTCTCACCACTAGATGCAGTTGCAGTGATGAAACTATCTCAAATAAAAATGAGGATATGAATGATGAAAACCCAAAGTATCCACCAATGCAAATGACTTGGTTCATCTCTAGCCTATGTTCAAAAACATGTGGGCCCACCCAAAGTAGGCCCCATCCAGCACCCTCTCAACAATAATCATCTTTCCAATTGAGATCTTGTGTAGAACAATAGACCCAAGGACTCATACTACAATTGTGGTAATGACATGTGTCTCGAAACTCTCAATATCACACAGTAGAATGGACAACTTGTGAAGTCAGGTCATTCCAACATAATGATGATCAAGTATGTCTTGCATGCTCACATCCCACGGACATTTGGGATACATGTCCCCAATCACTCCCAACATTGGGAGCCCAGTCATAAAATATATGTACTGGAGGGTGAGATCCACTCACTCACCCTACATAATGAAATACTCAATGTCACAATCCCAAAAATCAACTATCTTGTTGAGTAGAAATTGTGCACTGCACATCAGCAGGTTCTCGAAGATCTTGAGAAGCCTCTGCCTTGCTAGATTGTCCCAGATATCACAACATATGTTAGCCACATCCTGATCTTGCCAGTTCATCCTTGAAATCATGTAAGTTAACCAAAGCACCTAGGATTAGTTAATAATAATAAAAAACATGTCTTTAAGGTGGGTATCACTTTTCCATAGTTTTAGTGCGGCCTAGGTCATGCCTATTTGGAAGAATAGAGAAACCTAGGTCACTCATGTTCTCCAAACAAGTGCGATCTGGGTCGCACCTTTCTCTTGGATAGGAGCGACCTAGGTCATACCTGTCCTCCATAAATGTGCAACCTGGGTTGTGCAGTTCGCCTTGAAAAGTGAAACTCAACCGAAAATCCCTCACGAGGTTTTGTGAGGTCCCTCAAGTGCCTAAATAAAAAACTGAAATAGATAAAAATGACAATAAGGGTCAGAGTACAAACCTGATGATCATAGAAATGAAATTTGACGGTTGAATAAGAAGAAATATATATTTGAATATTGGGGCACACATGGTTATATATTCAGAATAAAAAACCTATGCAAAGGCTACAGGGAATTCCTTCTAGGAATCCAAGATGTAGGAGAAGTACAAATCTTTCCTCGAGAACTAAACTTTGGATTTGGTTCCACTTCCTTCAGAAAATAAGCTTGTAAAATGTAGATGGATCTATAAGACCAAGAAATCAATAGATGGACATGTGAGAAGGTACAAGAAAATATTGGTTTCCAAAGGATTTCAATAGATCCATAGGATAAACTATGATGAGACCTTTGCTCCAATAGAAAATATGTACTCCATCCAATTGGAACTTACCATTGCAGCATCCAGGGGGTGGGATGTTCACCATATGGATGTGAAGAATTCATTTATTCTTAGGGATCTCTTGGAGGATATTTTAATGGAGAAAGCTCGAGGGTTCATACAGAATGCATCCTTGGTATGCTGACTAAATGATTCACTCTATGGACTCAAGTAATCTCATAGAGCATGGTATGTGGAGATGTATGCTTATTTGATTTCTTGGCACCATGTGAGATGTAAATCACATCCAAACATCTACATGCTAATCAAAACCTTAGATTCCCCAGTGAACCTAGTTCTATATGTTGATGACCTCTTGATCACAGGAAGTTCGGCCTCAACAATTATTGTGGTCAAAGAAATTCTACATGATAGCTTCTTTGTAACGGGCATGAGTCCACAACACTATTTACCTAGTCTTGAGATCAGTTGTGATGCTTCATGCATCAAGCTATCTCAGAGAAAGTATGTGAGGGATCTCTTGAATAGATTCAACTTGAACGAATACAAGTTGGTAACCACACCCTTTTTGTTTTGGGTACATATTGATCATGGATAGGATACACCATTGGTGTCCAACACCTTGTATTAACAACTTGTGGCCCGAAGACTTCTATGTCTTATCCACACCCAATTGGATCTTTCATATGTAGTGGGGGAAGATTCCAAGTACATGTAGGAGCTGCATGAGTTACAATGGAATGATTCCAAGAAAATTCTCTTATATGTTTAGAGAACCAACATTTATGGATCCACTATGCAGTAGGTTATGCATTAGATCTCATGGGTTTCATAGATTCTGATTGTTCTAGCAATATCATAGATCACAAGTCCACTTTAGGGTATGCACTTAGTTTAGGTTTTGGTCACATCTACTGGTAGAGCAAAAAACAATTAGCAATTGCTTTATTGTCAATAGAGGTCAAGTATCGAGGAGTAGTCAACACCACTATTTAGGAACTTTGGATTTAGAACTTCCTCACCAAGCTTGATACCAATTCCATTGTCGAACTTTCATTTGGTGAGATAATCATAATACTATAAATTTTTGCAAATACCCAATGTAGCGACAACATACCAAACACATCGATATCCATATGCATTTCATCAAAGAGTTGGTACATGATAGGATCATCTATTTGCAGTACTATCCATCTGCTAAACATATTGTCGATGGCGATCGTCTTGAAGTGAAGGACATAGTTTCTTATCTATTGCCTTTATTTCTTCCTCTTTGATAAATTGTACTTTGAGGGGTACTTTTACCCATGAGGTTTTCCTTCTTTCCTATATTTTTCATTGTTCATTGTTAGATGCATTGTAAAATTGGTACCTAACATGGCCTTGGTTGTAGGGACCCATTCATCATTCACACCCTAGTAGTGTTTAGGGGGTGATTGGAGATATTACACACTAGCGACCTCCATAAAGTGTGGCTTTTAATTCCATAAATCATGGCTTTTAATGCCATAAATCATACTAACAACGACCTCCATAAAGTGTGGCTTTTACTATTGGTGAGTGTCTAAAATATATCTAGATCACTACTATGGCAACTTCACTTAGCCATGCAGACTATATCATGAGTAATTTTACTCATTCCAAAATAATACAATTCATTCTCTTTCTCAACCTTGTCTTGTTTCCCTTCTCTCTCTCACAAGCTTTATGTGATCTTTTTACTATCTAGGTTCACTGTGAAAACATCACATCTTCCACTATTTATGCTTTGAGGTGGTAGTTTTATTTTATTTGAACATATTGGAAAACTAATGTATTTTTCCTATAGATGATATTTTGTCCATAAATCAATTTTTTCAAATTCTATATGTGTCACGGGTGGATCTAAATTACTAGAGAAAGCTTCACTTAGAATTTACCAAACCTAGATAGGAAAATAGAAGGAATATTAAGAAAATATTAAGTAGAACACAAGAGAAAAAAACTCATGTGGATTGATCTTCCATCGCATTATTATTCAACAACATGTGTACAATATATAGATTCTCTCAAGAGAAAAAATCAAGAGGCTTAGTGGTAAGTTGAGTAGCTCATAATAATGAGGCTTAGATTTGACCAATTCACCCATCAATGACCTGAGGCCAAGTGTAACTCATAAATTGGACCATAATGAGATTCAATGAACATTGATCGACCATGAGGAGGTTAGGCTAGTCAAAATAGTGTGAAAGGTACTACTATGAGGGTGCATGGGTGAGTATTTGGGTAAGTAGTGGCCATTAATGCACAAGTTAACCAAATAATTAAGAGGGTGCACTCCATCTCCTTAAAATAAATAAATGCAATAACTCCCACATAAATGCAAGGTAGTGGGGAGCATTGACTCCTAAAATGAAGGAAATGAGTGGATAAGTGGACAAACAAGGCTTCATGGATACATCACTAGTCAAAGGTGGTCAAATTTGGACAAACTATGGTCCAAGACACTAGCCTTAAGCACTAGAAGGCCAAATAACACTAGGTAGAACAACATGAAGGTTTGTGTCATGTATATGATGGGAACATTGTTCTAATAAAATTTTGGAATCTAGGTTATTCTGATTTTCGGTATAGGGATTCAATACTTTAAGGTGGACATATCCACAAAAACCTCAGATACTTGGTTCTCATTGTAAGAGTTATAGGTTGTTTCTCAAACATTTAGAATTTTCTACAGATACCCTATAGCTAATATTTTTACATAAATCAAATCTTGGAACCTGGGTTACTATGATTTTTGGTACATGAATTCACTACTTTGAGTTGGACATATCCACAAAAAATCTCAAATACAATGTTCTTAGTTTAAGACATATATGTTATTTTTCAAACATGTAGAGTCTACTTTGAACCCTCTGTAGTTGATAATTAACTAGCAATTGGGAGCCTAGGTCATTGTGATTTTTAGTACATGGAATCCTTACCATGATATGGACATATCCACAAAAAATATCCAATTCTTATATCTTAATTTAAGAGTTGTAGTTTGTTTCTCAAAACTATAGCATTTGCTACACATCCATTGTAGCCACTGCTACATATCACTTATTGTGGCTTAATTGATTTCCTCTTGATGAATTTTGAGATTTTTAATATTGGGATAGATTTTTCCATTTGTACTTATTGGACATAATCATGAAAATATGTCATGAGGTGCATTATTGGACATTAGAATTGACTCAGATGATAATATTGAATCTGTGTTGTAGTGTATAAAAGAGAATGTATCTACATTTATGATGAAAATATTTCAATTTTGGTTTATGGTATTTAGAAGCATACCAAACATTGTCATTGCATATATGAATTGGATACATTGTTTTTAGTATAGTATAACGGTTTGGGAAAATTGATTTCACATCTTTGCCATCAATGGACATTTAGACCAACAAAACCTATTTCGATTTTTTGGAATGAAGATATTTTACAAATTAGTATGAAAGCGAATTGTTACAACACTAGGGGTTGTATGGGTTTAGGGGGTACTAGATGACAATCATATTTTCATATGATGGTGAACTAATAGAGTGTTATTGTTACACAAAGAATAGTGTTCCATCAAGCTTACTGAGTGACTCAGTAGGCTAGTAAATTTTGGTTGTTAACACTATGTACAATAGATCTTATCTTGTTAGTCGAGATATATGTCAATATAAAGAATAATATATTCATAGTTTAAAGAGATATGTTTTCTCACTTTCTAATATGGATTTTAATTAATATATTAAATTATATAGAAATCATTATGGTTTAATATCACTAAGCAAATGGTTTAATATCATTATGGTTTTATCATAAGCAAATAGATCTATTGTAAATTGGGATTACCGAGTATTTAAAACTATCAAATTTCTTGAGGTATAAGCCTTTATTCAAATTTTTCACTTTAAAAAGGTTTGTTCCTCAAAATATTTATCCCTTTTGGAAATTGATAAATATAAAATTACAATAGATATATACTTGTTTATTTTATTATGACAATTTTTTTATAGTTTATGAATGTTACAAATTTAGAAATGGCTCTAGATGCACCTATAAATAACAAAGAGTGTAAATTTTAATATACATATATTTTATAAGTGTAATTATGTTTGCCTAATTTATGCAAAAAAAGTTTGTAGGTAAGAAGAAATTATATTAACATAAAGAAAAGTACATAGCTCAAATTACAATTTTTTCCAAGGGACCTTAGTGATAACTCCAGGCTCAAAACGGGCCTCTTCTATCTTTGATGTTACAAGAATTACATAAAGTTTCCCCACATAGCTTAATATTAATAATACAAACTTAAACCTACTAAAAACTAAATTGAAACAAACCATAACTAGACTACCGAAGTAAAACCATGTCACTAGAGCCAGATGCAAAAGGAACAAAACAAAACCCAATAGAGGTATGACTCGGGCTTCCCAAGGTGTCACAAATAACCCCATCTGGTTGCTCGGAATACAAACATCAAGTTTTACACCCTCCACCATCGAAAGCTATGAAAATCAAATCCGCAACCAAGTAGCAATAGCATTGATATTCATATGCATCACCAGAGAATCATAATGATGCACAAGGATTTCATCTCTTTCCTCCTTTAGTTTCATTTCCCATAGCACATGCCCCATCATATTCTTCATTATCTAGTATAGGGCCATTGTGCGTTCATAGAGTGTTATCCTAGTTGTGGTGTTGGTTGGGTCCATGACCCAATCCTCCAGATCTAGGGACTCCATTTGCATCTTCTCCTCATCCAAATCCCATAGGTTAGCTTTCAGATCCTCCAACTCAATATGGACTTCAAGAGGGAGACCCATCTTGAAATATCGAGCCTCCTGAGCTACATGGGCCTACACCCTCATTCTACGTTGTCCTCCCATGGGCCTCTTTCCTTTGGCCTCTATCTTAAGCTTCGATACCCCACTCTCCATTACATAACCGAGAGACTACAAATTAGAACAAGAGCTCTCCCACCTCCACGATGCCAGAAACCTCGCCTCTCTATGATTCCATGAAAACATGCATCGATGATGGTGAACTCTATCACCTTTCATGCCAATAAATAGGGGATCGCCACTTCCAAAAATGATTATTTCATCCTTCCTGATCACATGTCATTCCTTTGTAATGTCCTGTGATGCTCCATTATTCTCCATAACTTGCCATAATGGGGTCTTACATGAGTGAAACACTTCCTGACACGATGACAAGACCCGCATTTGTTTCCCAAATAGTCCTGACCTGTACCCACTACCATAATTGACATCCTATCTTCTCGAGCTATAAACCTTGATCCCAGTTTTGTACTCATTGTTCAAAGCCAACTAGATTTCTTGAGTGTTGGTAGCCGCCAAAGGAGTCACATCCATTATTCTCTGAGCTTATCATTAGGATCTAAATGTCCTGTCAATCATATCTTCCAACCTACCTTCCATAATCAGAATGTGATCCTAGGTCCCCCTATTAGCCAAGATATCGGCAATGCAATTCCCTTTATGTCTAACATGGCTGAAAGAACTGGCCCTTACCTCCGAGAGGAGAACAACTAACCTTTCAAGCCAATGTTCCAGCCTCCAATGGGTTGACACATGGGAGCAATGCTTCCCATTTTGAATATGCTCAGCCATTTGTAGAACTAATTCCAAGTTACCTTCCATTTTTAAAGGATACCAACCTTGTCATTTGGCTATGAGCAAACCATGAATTAGAACTTCAAGTTCAGATGCATTATTGGTTTCGTGTCTAATAAACCCAGTGAAGATTCTAAGAATTTTTCCCTTGTGATTTTTGAAGAGGCCCCCAAAACCAGTTGGTCTTGGATTTCCCTTGGAGGCGCAATCAAAATTTAGCTTGATAATCCCATTTGGGGGGGGGGAATCCAATTGTTCAGACTTCAATCCTTTTTCCTTTGAGGTCTTGGGCTACTAGTTGATTCAAGAGGGCTGAAAATACCCCAAGCATAAAGGATGGATTATTTCTCTCCATGGGATTTCCAGTCACTATCATTCCATAGAGTTAGTTGAATACTTTCCACTATACGAATTTTTATGATTTCCCACACTCCATTCTCTGAGTTGGTTTTACCTTCAAAAGATTGATGGTTCCTCTCTTGACATATTTCCCATAGCAAAAAACCCAAAAAAGGCTGCCATCAACAATTGATGATTGAATTTTGAAAAGGACTTTTCATGCCATTCTGCCACAACGAGGTCTGTCCATCCACGATTCCAGTTGGATCTGCAAAAAAAGGGAACCCTTTATCCCAGAGATTGGATGCAAAGGGACAAGTATCTAGGAGATGGTCGATACATTCTTCCGTGTTTTCAATTATACAATTTATTTTTTAATTTTAATTGTGACTTTACATTATGTATTTTAGCCAACTTCTATTTCTCACCCACCTAGATTGTAAAAAGTGTCTCTAGACACTAAAATCAAATATATTAATTAGTGGTAATTAGACATTAATGCTAACACTAGTGTTAATAAATTGTCATCTCAGTAGTTTTGATATCTATACAAGCATATATCCATCTTAACTTTGGATCTACCAAAGATTTATTTTTACTATAATGATTATTTTTATAGTAATTTCCTATTTTGTTTTTAATTAATTTATTAACATCTAACATAGAATTTACTATCAATGCTAAATTACTTCCAATATTTTTAATCCCTTTAAATTACTATTTTTTATAAGTCTTATAAAATTATATGATAAACAAAGTTTCATTGCTCTCCTTTGACATTGACATCATAACATAATTTATAATTAACATTTTTTTAAAGAATAATTATCTCATATTTACAACTAATTTAAAAATATTTTGGTTTCTCACATATGATTAATAAAATAAAATAATTAACCATTAAAAATTACATGTAAATTATCTTTCTTATAAATTAATGTATTTTAATAACTATAATGGAATGGAGCAATAGTATAAAATATTCAAATTTAAACAATTCTTATTAATAAATATATTAAAAAGAAATCTGTGATATATCTATATATATAATAAATTAGGAAGGAAAAATCATTAAAAAAAAAATACTTAACATTTTAAATAAAAATTTAATCATTTTTAATAAACATAAATTAAAATTAAAATTAAAATTATGAATATGATTAATAAAAATTTTCTCATCCATAAATGTATAATACTATTTTACTCATCGATATGGATAATTTCCTCTTCACAACTGCACATAAAAAAATTCAAAATAACGTTTTTTACAACATCAT
Organism: Larix kaempferi; assembly: GCA_027924585.1. Taxonomy (NCBI): domain Eukaryota; kingdom Viridiplantae; phylum Streptophyta; class Pinopsida; order Pinales; family Pinaceae; genus Larix; species Larix kaempferi. The sequence continues at coordinate 8,544,546 of BSBM01000865.1, read as the reverse complement.
TTTCAATTGTAATAAATAACATTTTATTTTTATAAAACCTTAATGAAAAATAACAATCCAGGTATGAAAGCACAATTATTCATAAAAATATAACCAAAGTTATAAACTAGGATTTTACCTTCGTTAATAATTTTCTTCCATAGTTTAGTTTGTTCTACTCGATGTTGGGATGTTTCCCATCTGTCATTTTCTTGATTTCACGCTTTCTTAATCGAATTAGTGATCAAGTCTTCACCATCACATCAATCAAACACAAAGCTTCCTGCGCACGGTTGTATTACAGCAACTCGTGAGGATATTATTTTTTAAACTATTTCCAGTTCTAGATGGCTGTGCAATCAAACCTAACATGATTGATTTGATTATCGATGATATCTGCTCTCAATAACGTAGTGATCATTCAAGTTTCAACTTACTCCCATACCAATTTACGACGAGAGGATCTGTTTTTAAACTATTTCCGGTTAGAGAGAGCTGTGCAATCAAACCTAACATTATTGATTTGAATATCTACCATATCTGCTTTCAATATCGTAGAGATTATTTGAAGTTTCAAGTTACTCCCTTACCACTTTAAGAATGCATTTCTTTGGCCTTACTACTGCTAAACATTTGACAAATGACACGGACTAATATCTTAAGTGTAAAAAAATGATGAAGAACAACTAATACAGACTGTTAAGTACGTATCATTCTGCAATGACGAATTCACATACTTATCTTAATATATTTCCTATAACCATTCCAAAAGAGAGAGGAATGTTACTTTGGAAGCAAAATTGCTATTTTACATTCTTCATATTGGCAGTTTTACGATGGTGGCATTTAACAAGCTTGCAGCTAGATTGTCACACAGGGGTAGAGTACTTTAAACTTAGACATCTTTATATTTATATCTATCGGTGTTTATATCTTAGAATTTGGGATGAACTATTATTTATGCTTTTCCTAGATTGAAGGAGGATGAGACAAGTGTATTGTCTAGATTGAATTTTATGGTACTAGTTCAAAATTCAAAATAAACGATTATAAAAAAATTAATAAATAACTTGTAACTAATGCATGGATAACTGGTAGCTCATACATAGATAATAGATAGACAACCCATTTAACTAAAGAAGGTAACAAGTAGTCATGGCATGAAGAACAATAGGTGATTACAATTAAGCATGGAGAACAAGTAACATAACTTCTTCATGGCACTTAATTTGTGATCTATAAGTGTTCACCGACCACAAGTTGAGTGGTTATGCTAGTTGTATACACGTGAGATTTCCTTCAAAGTTGTTTTCAATTCTGGATTGCATATAACCACAAGTCCTTGGGAGAAATGTGGCCTGATCATAGGAAAGCAAATCAAACAATGTGCAAACTGACATAATCCCTACAATACAGAATCTTTGTCTTTCAGGAAACTATCTTCCATTCAATGGGTAACACAGAGAAGAGTAGAAGTTTTGAAATGAAATTTGCCCTTAGTTTATATCGTTTACCAAAATCCTATACTCAGAGGACAATAAAAATCTCAAGTTATCGAAAAAACAATGGCATACCATGTAGATTGAAAAAACAATGGCATTCCATGTAGAAAAATTGGAGTAGACATGGTTTTTACACACAAATAAAAAACTATAGTGAGGGATCGATTGACATAAATCAATATAATGAGTGATTGATTGACATAAATCAATGGTGTATCTCAGTAACTCATCTCAATCTCTAAATAAGGTGTCCATACTTCTTTAATGACTTATAGAACTTTCATCTCCAACTTCATATTAGCTAAGAACCAACTCTAACTTTGTGCCAAACACTAGTATGCCATAGCTTGAATGAGAACAAGTTGTACTTTAAAGCCTATAATCAACTTGACTGTACATACTAAATAACTAACTATCCTATGGACATATTTTAATTTACCAAGACACTTAGGTACCCAATCATGATGCTTGAATCAATTCTCTAAAAAAAACTAGTATAGATACAAGATGTATCAAGTCAATCCTACCATTTATGCACTTACCGATATCATGACTTATAGCCATAGTTCTTCATACAATCTTTCATCATGGAATAACGAGAGGGGTTAAAGCATATTTTTCTCTTTGGTTACAAATACATTCTTTTCCTTTGCATTAATTTGCATACTTGGAGTCTTCATATAGGTCTTCAACATCACATTTCACCATACATTTTGTTAAAGTCAAAACAATTTCATTTTCATAGTTAGCATCTTCCACATTTTGGTAAAGTATATGTCTTGCAGCTTCCACACTAACCTTGCATTTGTTAAACCTTGCATTTGTTAGAGTCATGAATTATAACAAAACAATTTCATTCTCATATTTAGCATCTTGCACATTTTTGTAAAATATATGTCTTGAAGCTTTCACACTAACCTCACATGTGTTAAGACTCTAGGAGTCATGAATTATAATAAAACAATTTCATTTTCATATTGAGTTGGTTAAGCTCAAGATGTTTGCTAACCTCAATGAATCTAAGAGGGTCACGAAAACTCAGTTTGATGATGTGGATGTGTGTATCAGGTTTTGATGGACCCGTAGCAACTTACAGAGATACCAAAGAGTTCATAGAATACATTTTATGCTAATTGCTGTAAACCTAGGCAATTTTCCAATGTACAAGAGAAAGCCTAGGAAAAGAGAATTACAACAACTTTAATAATCTCCATATTTCTTCCAAAGACTAATAAATGGACTCAAATAGATATTATTGAATAGAATCAGGCTATATTAGACTGATATAGCAATAATTGAAGTACATCAGATCCATACTTACAGACAATTCACAATTCTTCAATGGATTTTACAACAAGAGCAGGAATCGTCAGTGGAAGTAAGAAAACAAGAGATAGAACCAATGGATCAGAGAGATATACAAAAGAAAAAAATATTGGATGTTCGTGGATGGATTAGGAAAATCTGATACAAATCATGGGGGCTATTACACGGCTTGAAAATCAATAAATACAAAGATAGAGTTGCACAGGCGCGCTCCTCAACACAGAAACCTTGGCTCTGGTGAAAACGGTTGTATCTTGGTCATTCAGACACCTTTTTCAACAAGAAAAAAGGTGTTTATTATTGAAAATGACCCTCCAGACGCAATGGAGTGGGTCTCACAACCCATAAATTCTCATAAATTCTTAAACCAGAACCTCCATTTCGGCCCTTTAACATTGTTTCCATTAAATGAAGGGGTTGAACCGCACAACAAGAACACCAACCACTAGATCAGATCTGCTACTTCAGAATCTAATGGATGCACTGACACAGTTTGTTTGACTGGAACAAGTTTTCAATGGGGAACATCACCCAAATCTAGCTATGGATCAGGGGTGCATCTCCCAAGCCTCTGAGAGCAATCTCTCAAAACAAATATCAAAATGACCAAAAGATGTGAGAGTGTGTGCACCGCCTTCTTTTATAACTTGGTTTGATTCTTGGGAAATTAATCCATGAGTTAGATACATTGAACCTAAGCAATGGATCTTTCCTTCTAGACTTCTCTCATAAAAAATAAAAAATTAATAATTAATAATTTTTAGGAGAGAATATCTTTTGGTGAGTTGGATGCTTCTTTGGTAAGTTCATTTTTCCTTGGACCTACTTGCCTTCATGATTTTGCCCTCCTTAGATAAAATTAGCCTATAGATCTTTCCTAAGGCTTCTAGCTTGCTTTCTTGCTTTTGCTAATCCTCCTTGAGCCTTATATCTCAAAATATCTTCACTGTTTTTCCTGCTTTTTTGCTTTTAGAACTTTCCTGGTTTTATGCTTTCTTCTGCTTTTAGGTTTCTTTTCTTGTTTTTACTGCTTCTGCTTTTCTACCGCTTTTCTGCTTTGCACTGCTTTTTCTACTTCCTTCTTTGGGAATCTTCTTTTGATCAAAATCTTATCTCCTATGCGCCCTCATGGGTCCCTTGGCATTTTCCAAATAAAATTAAATATTCAAAATGAGATTACATCATTTTGTAATTTAATTTAATACAAAACAACTATAGTCCAATTTTATTCCTAGTCAATTTATTTAATTTTCCTCCTGAACCTAAGGGACTGAATGGATTAGAGGGTTTATCCATGGTGCTATCAAAATGGGGACATGACACCAAGGCTTCCAGCTTTAGTAAATATATTGTTCTTCAAAAGAAGGTGATCTCGCAGGAGAGAGTCAAGCACAAAAGCAACCATTTCTATAGTGCCACCCCTAGAATAGCGGATTATAGGTACAACCCCAAGAGTTTCCAAGAAAGAGAAAATTCCATTCACAATCGCTTCTATTATTGCCTCTATATCCTTCTCCTAAGCCTTGGGATCATTCAACTGCATGTATGTGGAAGGCTAAGCAAGAGAAAACATACCATTGTCAAGAGTTATGAATTCGAGATATTGATCGTACACCTTTCCAATCCTGTGAATGTAATATGATTTGAGTGTCCCTGTAGCAAGCTCCTTGAGAAGAGGTTGAGACAGTGAAGATGAAAATTTCAAATGCAAGATCTCATACACACCCCTAGAAGCATCCACTATAATTCTCTCTATGTTTGTCGATGTGGGTTGAACAAAGTATATGGCTGGAACATCCGGAATTGTATGTCTTTATTTCTCAATTATGAAATACAGCGTAATACTGTGTTTTCAAAGTTTTTTCACATGAATCAGGGGTGAAAAAATGTCTCGGTAGAACTTGTCAAGAATGAGGACTTTGTACACCTCCTCGTCTGCAATATCCCCACTTGCTATAGGCTAGTTCAAATTCAACATTTTCACTATACATTATTTTTGTTTGATGGTAAACCCTTCCATATTTCTTAGAGCCATCACGTTCCCTTCTTAACGTTGGAAAATATCTTGATTTGTATGGAACACTATTCTACTATAGTGTGCTATCTCAACTTGAGAGGTTGAAATCCATGCCATTGATGATGAGCATGACCACTCTCTGCTAAATAGCTGAGGGTTTATTGAAGCCATATTGGTATATTCTTAGAAGAAGGTCCTCAGGAATACGCATCTGATAAAAAATGGAGACCACTTCTACTCCCGGACTTGTTTCAAATATTAGGTTTTCATCACCATCTAAGTTTTGTTCGTTGTTGTGGTTCCTACTTCCGCCCACAATGGAAGCCATTCTTAGTGTGGATAGAGACAGGAAGAATCCTTTGTTTTCTTTCCACAACCTGCAGGTCCACCATCAACACAACTCGAGACTCCTAGAATCGATAGTTGAGCATCTTAGAAGTATATATTTCCCTATGGTTGGAAAGCTATAATATCCCTTACACCCCTGCTAATTTTTGTAAATGTAAATGTTATTGTACGTGTTTGATGGTGAGGAGCTCTAGGCCAAGTCCCCACCAGTAAACCTTGTAAGCTAAGTGATTTTTTTCCTAGTTGTATTTGGGAGTACCTGATTTAGGAGACTGAGCTCTTTTGCGACTTGCCATAGAGGGCACAAATCCTTTGAGGGGGAGGGGGTGAAATGGCTTGGAAGCCATGGTTTGATGATAGATGTTGTCATGGTGCCACAAGCACTTTAGTGAACATTGAAGTTCACCGAAGGTTACTTCTGTTTTTGGTTATGGGTTAGTCTTAAAGAGGGCTTGTCGAGGTTACCCATAACTCTCGAGGGGCAGTAAGTGTCTCCTAAGACCTAAATTTTAGCACTAGATTAATCTATGCTAAAATCTATTAAGTAAAACTATTAAACTCCTACCGATGTCCTTGACATCCTAGTCCCGGCACAGGACATTATGGTTTTCATCATCGAAACCCATTATCTAGTTATTAGTGTAAGCTAAACTATTCTATCATCTTATGGACTAAGTGATGGGTAATTAATGCCTTATAAAGATAGACAAAATTAATATGTATACATATATATTTATGCTATCACCAATGATAAGCTATATATGCATATAAGATACTTATGTAAACTGCATATATACATATATATATGAATATTATCACTTTGATAAATATTATTTTGATAATGGAATGAGAAACTCTATATAAATATATATGAAGAGATGCTATTTCATGAAATATTAGTTGTGATAATATTTTAGGTGTAAAGCATTATATATATAGTTGTGAAATGTTATATTAAAGGTTTCATACTTTACCTTGTAATTTAATGACAAAGCTATTTAACTATATTGAGATGGAGATATAGTGGTATTCTTAAAGAAAGGCTTTGTTACATTTATAAGAGTTATGTATACCGGTGTGCACCCATATTGTTAAATATGTTAGTTAATAATGAACTATAATATATATTTATGGTTATTGTTTGGGGGTTATATATATATATATATATTTGTAAGGCATTACTAAGCCTATAACATTAGAAATAATGTATTGGATTTTTTGGAAAAAGCTCATTAAAAGAAAGTATTGAAATTAAAAGGGTTTGTTGTTCAATATTTTTAATGCTTGGAGAGATGAGAAAAAGTTACGTCTCTTGAAAAGTTTATTTTTATTTATTTATTTAATGTGTGTGTGCTTTACAAGATGGGAGAAAATGTTGGTAGTTGAAACCGCCACTTGTCTGTCGATTTAAGGAACCAAAACATTAAGAGCTTGAAGGGGCAACTTCGAGGGGAGGGTAGAGGCATGAAGGGGCATCTTAGAAAGGCCACTAACATAGGAAGTTTGCCATCTGTCTCATTGATGAGAAACGCCCAAGTTCTTCTCTTTGCCAGATGTCTACCCATTATGAGGGAGGTCGATAGTTATAAGATGAATGCTCATTTTGGAGTGGAGGCGTGAACATTGGGGGCTTTTGTGCAGAGATTGAAAGGTCTCTATATACTTCCATTCCTTGGAGTGAGCTCGATCCCTCTCCAAGACCTTGCTCTGTGTTTTGCTTGATATGTATATTTCTTTGTTCAGATGTGGAACAACTAAGTGGATCCCAAGATCTGTGATGAGCGTTTTTACTTGTGCGTTGGGGTAGGTGGCAACCCCAGAGTCTCCATAGAGATATACGAGATCAATGTTTGAGGATCTATGTTATTTGGTTTACGTTGGAGGTCTTATATATGTGCAGGATGGGTTTGAAATCATGGTCTTTGATCTGTTCAAGCGAGAGGTGGTCTGATGTTTTGGTGGAACGATCCTTGCTTGTGCGCATGAAGGAAATGCAATCTATTGTGTTAGTGGATGATTCCGCCTATGCGTATGAGGGGTTTGTGATCCTTGCTTTAGGTCTGATCCAAATACAAGTAAGTATAATTTATTCTGATTCATTCGAAAGAGATACCAGTTTTTGAAGCCATCGTTGCAGTATAGATATAAATAAATACCTTATACTCTCTGCCTTTAAGATTGACAGACATGCGATCTGGTGTGGTAACGGTAGGGTATAGGTTGAACCCTCTGCATAAGACTCCATAGAGTCTGCTTATCTGTGTTATATATATATAATCATTATATGTAGTAAGTTATTTATTAAATTAAACGCACAGGAATGGGAGACCTCTCCATAGATAAGTTCAACCCTAGGCTCAGTATTCCCTACGGGTTAATTTTTATTGAAATTGATTTCACAAGCTGGGTGATCTCTCCATAGAGAGGATCGACCCAAGCTTAATCTAAACTGGATGTGTTCTCTTAGAAACGAATAGCAAGATGGGTGAGCTTTTATTAATGTATATATATAATTAATGTCGATGTGCAAGCGTATAGCTTCATTCATGGTAACTCTTGGTTATATATATAAGTGATGTGTTGGGAAGCATTTAGTTCCAGCCTTGTTAACCTTGTTGTGTAAATATCCCTGCATATTTCACATCATTTATTGTATATATAGTATACCCCGTTGTTAAGCCGTGGAGAGATTGGGAAACTGAGATCGTTGATCCATGTGATGTAATTATCTCTGCCCAAAATTATTATATATATATATATATATTATATAATGTTGCATGTCCTTACACTTGCGTTGAAAGATGCAGTCCTGTGCTTTGCTAGCTTTTAATTGCATATCCACTATCGTGGATTGAAAGGAGGCGCAACCTCACTTGGGTGGTTTTTGTGTTTGTTTTCGACTACATACGTACAATATGGTTAAAGGGCGACATGATGGAACATTGTATATATATTACCATGTTGTTGAACCATGGAGAGATTGGGAAAAGACGCTGAGGGATTTCCTGTTTCACATTTTATAGATATATACGGTTTCTGATTGAGTTTACTCCTTGTATGTATGTTGGGTTTATATATTATACATATTATAATGTTGTATGTTTTAGGTTTCTGTATGTTTTACATATTTAAACATATGTTGATTTTCCTTGTATTGTATACACTTGAGGAATGGATGCGCAGAGATGGGGTATTGATTGTTGTACATATATTATAATGCCTATGTTATGTTGGGGAAGGATCCCTATATATATTTCCATATATATATATATATATATATATATATATATATAGATATAGATATAGATATATTAGCAAAATTGGATCATATCCATGTTGTTCTATTGATTGCGCAGGGCATTGGGGAATGGATGGCTGGTTAAGCCTAATCCTTGTCCCCTCTTCATAGCATAATCTTAAGCTAGTACAGTTTTGAGACTTATTAATGTTTTCTTATTAATTAATGCAAGCGATCTTGGTATTACTTATAAGATTGATTTATAAGCCTTTTTCCCTTATTACAAACGTAAATGTACAATTAATGTACTACATGTGTGGGGAGTGTTGGTATGATGTTCCATACCTGTTTGCTGGTTTAGATGTATGATAAACCTAGAGTGTATCATGGTTGTATACAATATGAGCCATCTCGGGTAGGGAACACCTGTTTCACATCTATTGTATCATGTTATAATTAGGTCATAAATCCCTTGGGGATGGAAGGGTGTCTCACTTTATTAATTATCATAGTCTGTAGGGATCATCTGGGGAGATAATTTCCTTGTAATGATTATGAGTTTGATTGTCGATGGTTGGTAAGTGCTCCCTGTGAGAGGCTTCAGAAAGTAGAAATTATTGCACACACGGTGTCGCAGATTGTACTCTTCTATTTTGATAATAAAGATGCGACATTTCCTTGGTGGATGTATCCCAAAGGGTTGGGTGAACCACGTATACCAGTCTCTTCCACATGTGTACTTGATATGTTTAAATTTACTTGTGAAATGTGATCTAAAATGGTAAGTGAAATTCACTAAAGAATGCTAAATGTCTATTTCATAAGTTTACATGTAAAATGATACTAGTGGATGTTTGATAGTGTAATTAACATGAGAATTATTCACTTTTGTATTGTTATGTACTAATTTGTTAGAATAGACTGGAGCAATAGTGATCTTTATACTATATGGATGATCATGCTTAATGTATGAAGGAAAGGTAGTGATTGATCAATTGTTATATGCAATGCTAATTACCATTGAAGTACATATATGATATTGTATATAATACGACTAATTCCTTAATTGTTGATGTGGAGGAAAATCTTACAACTCAATCCTTAACAAACAAAAAATGGAAGTTGGGTACGTTACAAAGTGGTATCAGAGCAAGGTTTCAGCACTTGTGATTGATTGGGCTCAGCAGGAGGTATGAAAATATAAAATAAGGTAACACTACCATGTTCCATTCTTCATTATACTAGTAATATGTACTCTGATATACTGCTAAAGTAGTAACATTCTCCTAGTAAGATTGATAAATGATAGAGATACAATCGCATAGTTAATTGAAAGGACTTTATGGAACGCATGATAAAGTGGCGCTATCCTATAGCAGTATATTTTTTGGTTATGAGTTATTTAGCCAAGATATAAGTAGACTATGATTTCATACTGATGTTTGAGTCCCTTTTGCATATTTACTATAGGTAGGGAAAAGCTTGTTAAGAGTGCATGCTTATCTTGGATGACTAATAAATTGGTTGTTTGTATCAAGATCAAGAGAAATGTTTTGATCCATCTTTCTTGTATAAATGAAAATATGGAATAATATGGTGAGTTACGTTATCATCTTGACCAATAGATTTTTGGATTAAAATTGTAAGCACAGGGTGATGCTTTGGTTTTGTTCTGGTGTTATGTACTATGTGGACGCACGAGAAATGGAATTTGGATTATGATTTAACCCTCGATACATTCGGAAAGGAATGAAAATACTCTCTAGAATTTCTTTGATATATATATAGAGATATGTTTATATGCAGAAATTGTTTTACAATAATCTTGTAAATGTATAAAGACGCGAGTTGAAAGCAGTGGAATGGTGATAGAATTACCATTTGAATTATTGAAGAGGTTGTAGACTTATCAGGGGGATAAGCTACTATACCTCATAATAAATCAAAGTTAAGGAAAAGAAAACAATCAATGGTGTGCTAACATTGCAGCTTATGGCCGCAAGGTTATCGTTATCTGCGGGACTTGTTGAAAGACAAAAGGAATGATGCATATTCTGCATAAAGTATGGTAAGAATAGTGAAGGACTCACAAGGTATATACTCATAGCATGAGTAAGATAAGTAAATAGGTAAACCTATTATTTATCCAATTATGTCGCATTTTGTGGCGACTCACAGAATTTTGAGATAAAGTTGCAAAGAACTATGATTTGTTATGTGATACAAAAATATTATTGTGTTTTTGTGATTGACACTTGAACTCCATGAAGATTTAGCTAATATACCTATTTGGTTGATGTGTACGAGGAATTGATCGCACGAAGTGAGGTCTTGGCATTTCAGAACCAAGTTAATCAATGGCAAGAGGATCACTAAAACCGAAGGGATTTCGCAAAAGGAACTCAGGTTGGCCATGATAGTGGCATTAGAGCTACAATGTGAACCAAGAGTTCACTAATACAATCTTATGGGACATTGTTGTATGCACATGAGAAAGTGTGACCAGAGAAGTGAAAATCTTGAGAGCATGAACAGAAATTAAAATATAACTCTACACATAATAAAAACCCTCATCCTAATAAGATAAGCAGGAGGGGGAGGGAGGCACCCTACAAATTAAAATAAATCTAACATAAAAGAAAGCTAACTTAAATAAAAATCTAAACAACGAATAGGAACGAAGAAGAGAAGGATAAGTTTGGAGCACAGACATGAATCAGAACAAACCACAGCCGGATATGGATTAAACACGAGAAGTGTTTTGGTAGGAGTACTACCAATTTATTAAAGGAGGAATTGGACACGAGAAGTGTTCTGGTAGGAGTACTACTAATTTATTGAAGGAGGAATTGGACACGAGAAGTGTTTTGGTAGGAGCACTACCATTTGCATGCAATGCCCTGTGAGGCAGTGAAACATGAGATGTGTTTAGGTAGGAGTACTACCAATTAATTGCAGGAGCACTGTAATACCCTGTGAGGGTGTGTAAAGGTTGATTCTGGGATTCAGAGACTTAAAAGTCCCTGGGTCACTCAAGGAAACTCACGGGAGCTGAGTGAGTGTTGGGGTTGTCTGTTGTAATCAAAAATTTTCCTGGACTCAAGCGAGAAGGCTTGAGGGGAAAACGAGTTCCTGGACTCAAGCGAGTAGGCTTGTGGGGAAAAAGAGAATTGTCTTGGACTCAAGCAAAAAGGCTTGAGGGAAAAAGAAAAGACTTCATGGACTCAAGCAAGGAGGCTTGAGGGGAAAAGAAAACATTTCCTGGACTCAAGTGAGAGGGATTGAGGGGAGAAAGAGTTTCTCGTGAAGCACAGGAACTACTTTATGATGATTTGAGATGGCGCACCGGGAAGTGTTCCTACTATGCATATGTTATCCACGAGGTATGCACATATACTTATGTTATGAACTTGTATACTTGAAATTTTACATATTTATGTTGAAGTATGCGTGGGTTATGTTATGTTATGAGCATTAACAATATTGTTTTCAAGGAAAAGCAAGTAGAGAAAGACTAAAAGTACACAAAAAGAAGTGTCATGACAAGGTTTTGGAAGATATTATCTTAGATCATGATCTATATGTATGCAATGTATGACTAACATACGTGCAGGGGCGGGAACTTATGAATACAATCTTAGTAAGAAGATCGAACTCTAAAATAATTGCCATGAAAAAGCCGCAACAGATGTTGCAAAAGAAAATGATTACTTATGTTCTAAATTGATTTTGGAAAAATCATATGTATGCATGTATTTATGATAAGATTCCAGAAAAAAAAACTTGTGTGGTTCGTGAAAAGTACAGGTTATGAATGATATCAACATTGACGAGATCATGAAAAGTTCAAAGGCAAGCAAAAGATGAGAAATGAAGAACATGCAAAGAAATCCAAGAGTGGAAGAAAAACGGTTGAAAAGCATGAACACCGAGGACGGTGTTATTCTTAAGGGGAGGAGGATGTAATATCCCTCTTTTACACCCCTGCTAATTTTTGTAAATGTAAATGTTATTGTGCTTGTTTGCTAGTGAGGAGCTCAAGGCCAAGGCCCCACCAGTAAACCTTGTAAGCTAAGTGATTTTTTCCCTAGTCGTATTTGGGAGTACCTGATTTAGGAGACTGAGTTCTTTTGCGACCTGCCATAGAGGGCACAAATCCTTTGAGGGGGAGGGGGTGAAATGGCTTGGAAGCCATGGTTTGATGACAGATGTTGTCATGGTGCCACAAGCACTTTAGTGAACATTTAAGTTCACCGAAGGTTACTTCTATTTTTGGTTATGGGTTAGTCTTAGAGAGGGCTTGTCGAGTTTACCCGTAACTATCGAGGGGTAGTAAGTGTCTCCTAAGACATGAATTTTAGCACTCGGTTAATCTATGCTAAAAGATATTAAGTAAAACTATTAAACTCCCACCGATGTCCTTGACATCCTAGACCGAGCATAGGACATTAGGGTTTTCATCATCAAAACCCATTATCTAGTTATTAGCGTAAACTAAACTATTCTATCATCTTATGGACTAAGTAATGGGTAATTAGTGCCTTATAAAGATAGACGAAATAAATATCTATACATATATATTTATGCTATCACCAATGATAAACTATATATGCATATAAGATACTTCAATTCCGAGTAAGATTAAGTTCTGCTGATTCCCAAAGGTAAATGAGCCTGAAACATTGTGCCTAGGCATATAGATTGAGTTGCAGTGATGAGCTTCGCCCTCCGAAGCCGATCTGCATAATTGTAATGAGTTGTTTCTATTTTCAATAAAATTTCTGATGTGAGCAAGCAATAATCCGCATTTAATGAAAGCTTGAGGTTCTAGCACGTTTGGTATCAGATCCAGTCACCATTCAGCATTGAAGCATTACATGTTATTTTCTGTAAGTTGATGTTCAGTGTTTATATCTGCTAAATCTGTTGCTTTATTTCAGTCATCTATATTTGTTTACTCTACAACTGGTCCTGTAGGTGGTGGAAATGACCACTGAGTAAATTGCTTGGCATGTGAGGGTGTAAGATTGGGTTGTCGTAAGTCGTACAGGCAGTTGAGCCGAGGTAGGCGTGAGTAAGTCCTCAGACCAGACAATACATTGCGAGCACTCATCCTCTTTAAATCATGGACCCTGCAATGGATACAGTTGAGATCACCCAGATAGAGTGTGAATCCAAATATACTGAAGTGAAGTTAGCAGACCGTAGATCATCCTTTCCAGGAACATCTTCTTCTGATAATTCTTCTATCATTCACATCGATGATATAAATCCATATGTGAATTGGAAACTACCTAAAATGATTCCCTCTGATGTCTATAAGCTTAGGTGGCGGCAGCTTCGCTCTGCAACTCAAATAAAAGTGTCTTCAATAGATGTGTCTTTTACTGATTCCGATGATCCTGTACATATCAATTTAATAGATAAAGCTCAAATTGATTGGGCGAAAAAAGAAGGTTTTTTATATGCACACTTGTGTGCTATCAAGTTAGGCTTAGGACCACTTGTCCATCCATATTTGCCTGTTTCTTCTCTATGTGTGGCTGTAGATACCCGTCATACTAATTTTGCGGACGCCATAATTGGTGGTTTTACTGCACCTTTGCATAATGGTCCTGCTTTTGGGACTATCTTCCCTAAATATGATGTCAGTCTGTCTGACCCTCATATCTATGACTTGTTAAAGGCCTATATCCAACCTCAGGGTTTCCAAATGCTTGCGGATTCAAAGATCATCCAACTTAAAGAAGATGTCTGTATTCGCTTCGAAAATGATACTTTTCCTGCCCTTCATTCCACTGTCCATCATAGTTCGCGCTTGCAAAGTGTGGTGGAAACTGATACATCTCGACATGCTACTCCCGCCACATTTGATTGGACTAGTATCACTTACCTAGAAGCATGGGAAGTTAAATACAAAGAATTTAGAGATGTAGAGGCAATGAACAGATTGATAAAGAACAAACCTTTACAGTTTGATAGAGAAACTAATTCATTCCAAGCATCTACAGGAAATCCTCCTCCTCATTTTGGTCTTCCTTTGATTAGGTCTACTTCTCGTTCTTCCTATGATAATGCTAAACGCCAAGCTACTAGAAATATGCTCTCTTCTTCTTCCCGCTCTGCTGAACTGTCATTCACAAGGTTGTATGATACTGAGCACCATGGCCAACATGATGACTTCCCTGCATGTAAGAAATTAATTCAGAAATTGTAGCATCATACAAAAAAGGAACTCCCATCTTTGGTTATGTTTTCCCTACCACGCCAAGGACATGAAATAGAGGTTGTAACTCCTAGTGGTAGATCATATATTCCTGGTCAAAATTTACCAGATGTTCCTTTTCGTCAATTTACAAATGATGGCTAAATGAAAAAAGAATTTCTGCCTCTAAAATCTTCTGGCCCTGATCAGAATGTGTCTGATGAAATTAAGATGGCAAATTGGGGTAATATGCAACATCATACTGCTAGGAATATTTATGATATGCATCATGATATTCTCTTTCTGAAGAAAAGTTGCTTAGAGCAGAAAAATCAATTAGAAGCACTGTCTACAAAGCTCGAATTATTTAATCATCTGTTACATGATGCAACTAAAATTAAAGTGAGTCTAGATGAAGCATCAAATAAAGCACAAAGGAGACTTTCAGTCCTAGAAGATCTGCTAACAAAATCTGAATATCTAAAGAAAAGATCATATACTATTCCAGATCATGTCTTTAAGTTAGCATCTAAAGGTCATTCTCATAAGAAAAGTGTGTCCCTTGGACAATTTACTGTTCAAGATACCGACTCTTTACCTACTTGGGATTTTGGTCAAACAGATTCAGAAATTGCTGAACTTGATGAGTGGATTACAGAATTCCATAAATTTAAAAGTGTGGTAGATCCCCAAGTTGTTTCTCGACTTGGAGCCTTAGATTTAGGATTCCCTGAAGAATCTTCCTCAAATAATCCACCTCATAATCCTCAACCAAATCCTAGAAGACCTCCTCCTTCTTTTGATGTACATATGGCAGATGTAAATGCTTCTACTCCTCCTCCTCAGAGATTCCATTTTGGAATCAATTGATCTCACAGATGCCAGAACAACCTGTTCTGAACATCCAATGTTAGACAAGAGCTGAGATAAAGAATGCCTTGCAGCTCTTAAGTCAATGGGTCTTATACAAGAAAAACCAAGATAATAATCTAATTGGGCAAAATATTGCAACACAACTGATTGTTGGACTTTCGGGTTTAGCAAGTGAATGGTGGCGCTGGCTACCTCAGGAATATCGCAATGAGATGTTAGCAGCAGATGATGTTGATGAGCAGATCTTAACTGCCCTTGGTAGAGAATTCTATGGCCCAGATCAAGGCGAAGACTATGACCATTTAGCTTCACTGTTTATGTCAGCAAGGTTATGTGATCTTAGCAAAAGTGAAGATTATTTTTGCTATATGCATCAATTATTGATAAACTCAGGTAAATCTGGTGATCCTGCTTATTTAAAACATTATCTGAGAAGTTATCCTGGTCATGTCCCAGATGCAGTTGAGCAGCATCTTAAAGATAAAAACATTACTCTCAGAGGAATGTCATTAGCACAATTGCATGGTTTTATACTTGAAACATGGCAAGAAAACTGTCTTGAATGCCGTGTTAGTAAAGATTTTAAAAGACACCAAAAGATGTTTTCTGCCTCCTTTTGTAAGGATGTAGCTCAAATGCCCGATTGGGGTTGTGGTGCGCACAACAGAGGACATTTTGGAAAAGAAACCTGTCATTGTAAAAAGAAGAAAAAAGGATTCTATACTAGTGAGCCCAGATATCACCCTAACAAGCATTACAAGCATAAGAAAAAGAAATACTTTGAAAGGAAATTTCATAAAAATCCTTTCAAGAGATTTGTGAAGAGAGGATCTGAAAAAGGTCGCAAAGATGTTTGTTTCATCTGTGGCAAATCAGGCCATTGGGCTAGTAAATGTCCAGAAAGGAAGTCCTGCCCGCGGTTAGTAGCTTTTTGTACAACTTTAGATCCACGATGGTGGGATCTTTGTGAATTTTCTTTAGATGACCCTGTTCCACAGGGTGAAGTTTTATTTCTTCCTGATGATAGCGACGAGTCTGATTCAGATTCTGATTCTGAACCAATTGCTTTAGCTAAGTTTGCTCCTTCCTCTTCCTCTGATTCCAAGCTAGAGTCTTGTGCAAACTTAGGGGGTGTGAAGTGCCAGAGTTAGATTTCTCTTTATCTATGATGTCTTTCAGTTAGCAATCTTCTGTAGAAAAACAATTGGCAAATTTAGATCTGTAACTAAGTATAGTGCCTATTTACTGAATATATGAAAAGGCAAGATCTCAGAGAAGAGAAAAGAAGATTAATGAGTCAGCTTGAGAAAACAAAAGGTAAAGAAAAGGTTCTGACAACACCTTTGGCTTTACAATATAACCCAGCTGATATCTATAGACATTATCCAGATCAGCATGAAGAAAGACAGAGTCACAGAAATGACAAAGAGAAGTTGTTAAGGTTGCAAATCAAAGAGAAACAACAAGCATTGAGAAAGCTTGTTACAGAAATTGAACAAATGAAAGAAATGCTGATAATTGTTATTATGGAAAAATATCAGTCTTCTGATGATGATCTAAGTAAACACCTTGAGCAAGCCCTCGTCGACCCTGAAAGAAAAGAAGATTCTCCCTCCTCTTCTCCTCCTCAATCTCCTGCCTCCCGACTTCCCAGTTTGTTAGGAATGTTCCAAGGTCCTAAATTGTTTGTAAAGATTTTGTTTTGTGCTCTAGAGTTTAAATCCTATACTTTAGATTGTATGATAGATTTTGGTTGTCAGTTGAATCTTGCAAAAGGTTCAGCTATCCCTAGTTTTTATTGGGAAAAAGCTAAAGATCATGGTTCAGCCATTGAAGGTATTACTATTTCCCTCATAGGTAAAACCGAATATTTCCCTATAAAATATCCAATTCACCTACCAGTGTATCCTTGTACAGATTAGATAGTTTGAAGGAAGACTGTGTAATCGGTTCTGAATGTTTGCATCATTGGAGTTAGTTTTCTATAGACACTACAAAAATGTTATTCTCTTGTACTATCAATAACCAGCTTGTGGTTTCCCCTTTGTCTTTTACTCCTACTTACCGATGTAAATCTCCATTTCCTAATCCTATTCCCAAACCCAGTATGGCAACTTTGAACAAAATGGAAAGAGTTGTGGCTTATGCAGAAAGCCATAGAGAAAAGTCTCTTGCAGCAATAACTAAGAAATTGATTAAAGATTGCTGTTCAGAAAGCCCAAATGCTTTCTGGAAAAGAGAGAAGTATTTTGTTTCACTTCCATTTGACCCTCTTCAGAAGATTAAACCAATGAAAGCTTCTGCTAGATTAATGTCACCTTCTGAGAAAGAATTTTGCGCTGCAAAAGTAAAGGAATTGCTAAGCAAAGGATTAATTGAACCATCAAAAAGCCCATGGGCATGTAGAGCCTTTGTGGTTAATAAGCATTCAAAACAGAAAAGAGGAAAACCCTGACTGGTGGTCAATTATAAACCTCTGAATGCAGTATTGCAGAAAGTTCGATATCCTCTCCCTGATAAGTCAAGTATTCTGCAAAGGATTTCTATATGTTTTATCTTCAACAAATTTGATTTGAAATCTGGTTTTTACCAGATTGGAATAAATGAAAAAGATCGCTTCAAAACAGCTTTTGTTGTCCCTCATGGACAGTATCAGTGGAAAGTCATGCCGTTTGGAATAAATAATGCTCCCTCTGAATTCCAAAAAAGAACGGAGGACATTTTCAGAGACAAGCAGTGGGAATTAGTCTTCATAGATGATATACTCATCTGCTCCAAGAATTTACAAGAACATTTGAAGCACTTACAATTGTTTTATGATTTGGTCTACAAACATGGATTGGTCATGTCCCAGCCAAAAATGGAGATAGGTAAAACAGAAATGGATTTTCTTGGCTTCAAGATTCAGAAAGGCCAAGTAGTTTTACAAAAACATGTTCTTTCTGTTTTCAGTAATTTTCCTGACCAAATAATAGAGAAAGTGCAGCTTTAGAGATTTCTTGGAAGCCTGAATTATATCAGACCTTTCTATCGAGGGAAAGCAATAGACATTCATGTGTTGCAACAGTGTTTGAAGAAAAACCATCCAAAGTGGTCTGAAGAAATGACTGTGGTAGTCCAGTCATTTAAAAGGGAAGTGCAAAATCTCCCAGCATTGAGCCTTCCTCAAGGCACTGGTCGGTTGGGAATTGAAACTGACGCTTCTTCAAAAACATGGGGTGGTGTGTTGATTGAAATCATTGACACCAGAGAAAATATTTGTGGCTATGTTTCTGGTTCCTTCAAGTCTGTAGAACTTAATTACCCAAGTAGCCATAAAGAGATTCTTGCTGTGAAAAAGACTGTGCAACATTTTATTTTATTTCTTAAGCCTATTAAGTTTGTTATTAGAACAGATTTGAAATTAATGCCAGGTATCTTTAAAAATGAGAACCTGATGGCAGAAAATAGCAGTAGAATTTTAAAGTGGTTTGTTTGGTTAAGCAGTTTTGATTTTGAAATTGTTTATAAACCCAACTATCTAAATTATTTGGCTGATATGTTAACCAGAGAACAATCTCAGCTTGAAGAGTCCAAGCCTTTACTGAATATGTTTACTCCAGGTTCTAATTCTAGTTCTGGTAAAGGAAAATCTCTTGCTGAGCTTGTTTATCAACCCAGAGAATCCCTATTTCTAAAACCATGGGATGACTCTGTTGCTCCTGAAGAACGCAAACAACTTCTGGATTTTGCAGACAGAAGAGAAGCTGAAAGGTATTTGGATTTGACTCTGATCAAGCAAATCCACGAAATTCCTTTGAAAATCCAGATAATGGAACGTTGGGAAAAATCTGCTTTCCAAATTTTTCAGAAGGCCAGAGAAAATTTAAAGCAGTGCAAAGAACTGTGGATAGACTGTAACTATGAAGGAGAAAATGCCGATGAAGTTTGGTATGTAGATATTGGTGCAGGTGATTTAACCCGGACTAGTTATAATTTGATTCTGCAATTTTGCAGAGAAGAAAATTCTGTGGTTATTTGTGGCGACCCAGGCACTCTCAGAAATAAAGCTTGGTCCGGTTGGACTGAAGTATTACTTGATAAGTTTTGTCCCCGTGTTGATTGGGAAAACAGAAGAGCCAACTTCATTCTGCATCTACAAGCAGACATGGAAGTTGCAGATCAAAACCATTAATGGTTTAAGTTCCTGTTGAGACACCATGGTGGACACTATACGCGGCTTGAACATACATTGTTCATTAGACAAAATTTTATCAAGCTTGATCATGAAGGAAAAAGGATAGATTCCAAAGTTCATACAAGACAGCTCCCACTGAACTATCGTGTGGAATCACTTTTTGCAGGAGAATATCTTTGTCCAGAAAATTCAATCTTTAAAGGATCTGATGTTGAGAGATGCTTCAGCAGTGATCTCTATCCTCCTGTTCCATCCTTTGATGATTCCCATCCGTATGAAGATGATTACGACCGTGCTCTCAGTGATGAAATCCGTGATGAGATTCTTGGCAGATTTGACTATACCTGCGGTGGGATTATGATCAGTGATCGTGAAGTTTTCCTGTGTACCCAAGGCCATGATCCATATTCGCCATAAAGTTTGATGCCTTGCTTTGAAAGCCGTGGTGGGCCGGATTGCTCCACAATTGTAATAATGATTCCTTTGTAGGCCATTGTTGTCGGCCATTTGTCTTTTGCTTTCCGTAAAAGTCGATTCGGGTCCCCATATGTCACTGACCACTAAGCGACAAGATAACAATCATGACAGTCCTCATCATTGCCCCGAATCTTTGCTTTTGACCGCCATTTTCCGGTCCAGACTCACCGGGTAATTGGTTGAGAGTTGTATAAATAAGAGACCCTCGGGCTCATTTGATGGATCGAGTCTTAGATTTTGCAAGCGATCCAATAGTTGGAGCTCTGCAAGAAGTCTTAGGTTTGGTCAAGAACCGAAGGTCTGTGCTTTGCAAGTTTCCCTAGTGGTATAACATTGCATCAGAACACCCAAGCTCAGTCTGTAAAAATGTCATGTGTGTGTATTAGGTGCTAGTAGGCATATTTCAGTGTCTCGAGGAAGCTTCCAAGTAAGATACAGTTCTACTGAGTCCCAAAGGTAAATGAGCCTGAAACATTGTGCCTAGGCATATAGATTGAGTTGCAATGATGAGCTTCGCCCTCCGAAGCCGATCTGCATAATTGTAATGAGCTGTTGCTATTTTCAATAAAATTTCTGATGTGAGCAAGCAATAATCCGCGTTTAATGAAAGCTTAAGGTCCTGGCGTGTTTGTGGTTTATATATATATATATATATATATATATATATATGAATATTATCACTTTGATAAATATTATTTATAATAATATTTTGATAATGGAATGAGAAACTATATATATATATGAAGAGATGTTATTTCATGAAATATTAGTTATGATAATATTTTAGGTCTAAAGCATTATATATATAGTTGTGAAATGTTATATTAAATGTTTCATACATTACCTTGTAATTTAATGACAAAGCTATTTAACTATATTGAGATGGAGATAAGTGGTATTCTTAAAGAAAGGCTTTGTTACAATTATAAGAGAACCATATTTTGAAAATGGTATTGTAATTTAATGACAAAGCTATTTAACTATATTGAGATGGAGATAAAATGGTATTCTTAAAGAAAGGCTTTGTTACAATTATAAGAGAACCATATTTTAATATGGTAATGAGAGATATTTAAATATACATATATATGCGCACTTGTGTGCAGATAATTTGTTAAGTGTTTTAGCTAATTTAATATTGGAGTATATTTTTATTACAAGGGTTTATTAATCCTATGCTATGAATATATATATATATATAATACTAATAAGGGATATTAATATTTTATAATTGCATACATTCACATGCATTAAATTGACAATGCAAGTATTTATGCCTACATAGTTGGTTGGTATTAGGTAAAGAATTGTTAATTTACTAAGCTTATCCTAGACTTTTTGCAAAAGAGAGACTTTTAATAACTATATATATGTATACCGGTGTGCACACATATTGTTAAATATGTTAGTTAATAATGGACTATCAATTATATATGTATGGTTATTGTTTAGGGGTTTTATATATATATTTGTGTAAGGCATTACTAAGCCTATAACATTAGAAATAATGTATTGGATCTTTTTTACAAAATCTCATTAAAAGAAAGTATTGAAATTAAAAGGGTTTGTTGTTCAATATTTTTAATGCTTGGAGAGATGAGAAAAAGTTACGTTTCTAGAAAAGTTTATTTTTATTTATTTTTTTAATGTGTGTGTGTGCTTTACAAGATGGGACAAAACGTTGGTAGTTGAAACCGCCACTTGTCTGTCGATTTGAGTAACCAAAACGTTAAGAGCTTGAAGGGGTAGCTTGGAGGGGAGCGCATAGGCATGAAGGGGCATCTTAGAAAGGCCACTAACACAGGAATTTTGCCATCTGTATCATTGATGAGAAACGCCCAAGTTCTGCTCTTTTCCAGATGTCTACCCATTATGAGGGAGGTTGACAGTTATAAGATGAATGCTTGTTTTGGAGTGGGGGCGTGAAAATTGGGGGGTTTTTTCACAAAGATTGAAAGGTCTCTGTTTACTTCCATTCCTTCATTAGGTAATTCTAGGCTGAGTGTCATCTCCGTAGTGCGCAGAACAGAGAGATGTCCCTGCTCGTTGGAGTGAGCTCGATCCCTCTCCAGGACTCTGCTTTGCATTTTGGTTGATATGTATATGTCTTTGTTCAGATGTGGAACAGCTAAGTGGATCCCAAGATCTGTGATGAGCGTTTTTACTTGTGCATTGGGGTAGGTGGCAACCCCAAGGTCTCTGTAGAGATCTACGAGCTCAATGTTTGAGGATCTATGTCATTTGGTTTACGTTGGAGGTCTTATATATGTGTAGGATGGGTTTGAAATCTTGGTCTTTGATCTGTTCAAGCAAGAGGCGGTATGATGTGTTGGTGGAACGATCCTTGTGTGCATGAAGGAAATGCGATCTAGTGTGTTGGTGGACGATTCCACCTATGTGTATGAGGGGTTTGTAATCCTTGCTTTGGGTCCGATCCAAATACAAGTAAGTATAATTTATTCCGATTCATTCGAAAAAGATACCAGTTTTTGAGGCCATCACTGCAGTATATATATAAATAAATACCTTATACTATCTGCCTTTAAGATCGACAGACATGCGATCTGGTGTGTTAACGGTAGGGTATAGGTTGAACCCTCTGCATAAGTCTCCATAGAGTCTTCTTATCTGTGTTATATATATATAATAATTGTATGGAGTAAGTTATTTATTAAATTAAACGCACAGAAGTTGCAGACCTCTCCATAGATAAGGTCAACCCTAGGCTCAGTATTCCCTACGGGTTATGTTTTATTGAAATTGATTTCACAAGTTGGGTGATCTCTCCATAGAGAGGATCGACCCAAGCTTGATCTAAACTGAATGTGTTCTCTTAGAAATGAATAGCAAGATGGGTGAGATTTTATTAATGTATATATATAATTAATGTCAATGTGCAAGCGTATAGCTTCATTCATGGTAACTCTGTGGTTATATATATAAGTGATGTGTTGGGAAGCATTTAGCTCTAGCCTTGTTGTGTAAATATCTTTGCATATTCCACATCATTTATTGTATATATAATATACCCCATTGTTAATCCGTGGAGAGATTGGGAAACCGAGATCGTTGATCCCTGTGGTGTAATTATCTCTCCATATACTTATTATGTATATATTATAATGTTGCATGTCCTTATACTTGCACTGAAAGATGTAGTCCCGTGCTTTGCTAGCTTTTAATTACATATCCACTATCGTGGATTGAAAGGGGGCACAACCTCACTTGGTGGTTTTTGTGTTTGTTTTCAACTACATATGTACAATATGGGGAAAGGGCGACATGATGGAACATTGTATATATATTCCCCTGTTGTTGAACCATGGAGAGATTGGGAAAAGACCCTGAGGGATATCCTGTTTCACATTTTATAGATATATACGGTTTCTAATTGAGTTTACTCCCTGTATGTATGTTGGGTTTATATATTATACATATTATAATGTTGGATGCTTTAGGTTTCTGTATGTTTTACATATTTAAACATATGTTGATTTTCCTTGTATTGTATACACTTGCGGAATGGATAAGCAGAGATGGGGTATTGATTGTTGTACATATCTTATAATGCCTATGTTATGTTGGGGAAGGATCCCTCCATGTATTTCAATATATATAGATTAGTAAAGTTGGATCATATCCATGTTGTTCGATTGATTGTGCAGGGCATTGGGGAAAGGATGGTTGGTTAAGCCTGATCCTTGTCCCCTCTTCAGAGCATAAACTTAAGCTGGTACAGGTTTGAGACTTGTTAATGTTTTCTTATTAATTTATGCAATTGATCTCGGTATTACTTATAAGATTGATTTATAAGCCTTTTTCCCTTATTGCAAAGTTAAATGTACAATTAATGTACTACATGTGTGGGAAGTGTTGGTATGATGTTCCATACCTGTTTGTTGGTTTATATGTATGATAAACCTAGAGTGTATCTGTAATGTCCCTTTTTAAGAATTTTATTAAAATGACCAATTTTTCTCTTTTTCCCCAAATTCGACCTTTGACTAATTTTGATACATGGGTCTCAAATTTGTGCCAAATGATCCCAAATATTATGAAAAGGTATAAGGACGACGTTAGAACATAAAAATGCGTTTTAGGGATGCTTTTGGACCTTTAAAATACTTCTTCAAGTCCTCTTTCATTTCTGGCCAATGTAGGGAACTTTACTAGTAATTTCCCTTTGACTAGTATTGGTCTCTAGGTCTCCAATTGGCTCCAAATGCATTCAAATCTTCAAGGAATGTGTACGAATGATATTTTTACTTTCTTATGATGTTCATGGATGATTTATAACCATTAAAAGACTTCTGAAAACTTGTTTAAGATTATGGACAAAGTATGGAATTCAACTAGCAATTTGAGGTTCAAATTCCCCCAAGGTAAGTTCTGAAAATGGATCTCCAAATGCCTCCAAACCCACTCAAAATTATGAACAGAGGTAGGGGATTTCTAAGGTACATTATTTAGGTCTCATGTGCACCATTAATCAGTTATTAAGTCTTTTCTAACCTTCCCCCAAACAGCAGAAAAAATCACTAATTCGACCCTTGGGGAAATGGCACCCAATCTTCTCCAAATGTAAATAAACTGAGTAAAATGACTTCAAAGGATTAAGTACTGAACATGAAACTTGTATAATACATCAATAAAATTCCATTCATCAATAAACCATCATTATTTTACTTATCCATTCGAATCCATCAACATTACATTGGTTCACAACAAGGTAGTGAGGAAATGACACTGTTCTTTCATTAAAAATGAGATTTATACATTTCTACTTGGAATTTCGACCTGAAAATTTCTGGAGATGAAGAACAGAGTATTTAATTCATATTAAAAAATAAATGGGGCATGAGAAGCTACCCCAAAGATTACAATAGCTCACCAAAAATGCCCTCCCTCAAGGAGCAAGAATATGCCATCAAAACTGGAAATGGTTGAGAGAGTGAGCTCCACTAGAAGAAACCATGAGCTTCCCTATAGCTTACACCTACAAATAAAGACTCCATTAAATCTCAAAATGAAATATATGAATGGCCTTTCCAATTACCAACTTGGATGGGAATCTTTCACCCTCAAAATTGGCTAAGCCAAGAAACTAGTCATCCACTAGCTCTCTCTCTTCACAAATGCAATTGCAAATTTCTCAAATGATCAAAAGCTGGTTTCATTCTTTGTAATTTAAATTTATAAACTTCTAATCTCCTCCATGGGTTGAATTCCTTCCAAGAGACTCATGCCAACTAAAGTTGGGAAGAGATTCCGAAGAACGCCACTTGTACAACAATTCCTAGTCTCCCACTTCCACCAAATCACATGTGGAAGCATCTTAGCTGCCCTAACTTCCTTGAGCGCCCTCCTAGAGGCTGTTTTTAGCTCTGACATGTCGTATATGTCATATGTTAGCCATCGGGTCTGATTTGTGTCATAGGTGTCATAGCATCTTCATCATTGTTTTCATAGAGCTAGGGAATCTAGCCCAAGTGTCTCACTAGCTCCAAATTGCCTCTTCCTCTTCCATGGGAGTTAATCTTCCTCTACATGTTGATGTATATGTATCTTCAGAATGTATTTCATTTATATATTATTATACTCCTATAGAGATGTGTCATTCCTATATACGGAAGTGTCGTCATGTGTATTGACAAGTGTCGCAAGTGTCTTAACTTGCCGATGGGTTATTAGACCACCATGTGTGGGGTCGGACCTGATTTATGTAATATATGGTTGATGTACCTAGCCAGACAAGTCGACCCCATAAGGTCACTAGGAAAACAGAACAAATATAAATAGAGATCGGGAGATCTCTATTTGGATCACTCAGAAACTCATTCTTCCTTCACTCGGAAAGTGGTGCACATGTGAGGAGAAGGTTCAGCTGCTAGGAGGAGTCTATCTCTTGTATTTTGGTTGTACTTTGGTTGAGCTATTGCTCTCTCTATCTATGAGGAAGCTGTGGGGTTTTTCACCTTAGGGTTTTCCCTTAGGAAACTCTGTGTGTCTATTGTCTCTCATGCTTTTGATTATTGTGATGATTGACATGCTTTTTATGATTGATATGCATTGATATACTGTACATGTTGTTCTCTTAGTAAATATCGTAGAGTATTGTGAATTAATGCTCAAAATTTAACATGGTATGAGAGCTAACCTGAGAAGAAGACATTGTGCAGTGACGGAAACCAAGGGTTTCTTGTTTATTGGGTTTCTCTCCACAGATTTTGGAAAAACAGTATAGTAGATTGACTCTACTCATCAAGGAGAATATATCTATCCAATCAGAATTCAATTCTAAGCATTTTCAGATTAGGCTCTAAAAATTATGGTTTCCACAAAAATAGGAATTTCTGGAATCTGAAGACATAGCTGGAAGATCCTTGCAAAAATCGAAGTTTAGAGCTTTGGATCGAGATTTTTGGCTAGGTAGATCTCCGGGAAACTCAAACCCTAATTTAGGGTCCTCCCTAGTGAACCCGGGAAGACTAAAAGGAATTTCTGAAGGGTGAAGCTTTGCAGATCTCAAATTCTGAATACTCCAGGCTGATCAGCTCTTCAAGGTGCATCTTTCTACCCTTTCAGAAAGTTGAAATTCATATTTTGAATTTTTATGGTTTTTCCGACAAACCCTAATCCGAGACCAGATCCAGTTTTCAGCCAGTCAAGTGGTAAGACCTAAATCTTTTCTATTTCCATTTGAAGTACTCTTTAAGATGTCTCACCACACCAAGCTTGAGGATAAGCTTGAAGGGGCTGATAACTTCCGAGCCTGGAAGTATAGGATTGGGTTAATCCTGGAAGAGAATGAGTTGGATTCATATGTAAAAGAAGACATCCCTATCCCAGAGGATGAAGAGGCTAAGATATTGCATAAGAAGAACTTGGTCAAGGCAAAGAGAATCATTGCAGATTCTATCAAGGACCATCTCATCCCCCATGTGTCATCTCTGAAGACACCCAAAGAGATGTTTGACTCCCTGACCAAGTTATTTGAAGGGAAGAACATAAATTGGAAGATGAATCTGCAAAATCAATTGAAAGGGGTCAAGATGTTGAATGGAGAGACCATTCAATCTTACTTCTCCAAAGTCTCTCAGATCAAGCAACAACTTGAAGCTGTGGATGAAGTAGTGGACAATGGTGAAGTAGTTATGACCACTTTGAATGGCCTACCTAGGTCATGGGACTCCTTTATTCAAGGAATCTGTGCAAGAAAGAAATTGATCGCTTTCAGTAAACTGTGGGAGGAATGCTGTCAAGAAGAAGCTAGGCTTGTAACCCGAGAAGAAAAGATGGGAGGTGAAGATCAAGCTCTCACAGCTCACACCAAAAGAAGCAAGCCCAAGAGGGAGCACTCTCACTACAAGAGATCCTATCACAACCAACAAAAGAATAAGAAGGATCTAAGATGTTTCGCATGCAATGAGAAGGGTCACTTTTCTTCAGAATGTCCCAAGAACAAAAGGTATAACAACAACTCTAGCAAGAAGAAGAAGGGCAGCAAAAGAAAGTTCCATGCTCATGCTGCTGAAGATGATGAACCTCCAAAGAAGAAGGCTAGGGAAGAAAGTGATGATGACTCATCAAGTGAAGAAGAGTATGTTCTAATCTCTGCTCTCCTAGGTACTATCTCTCATGGTTGTAATGATTCGTTAATTGACAGTGGGGCTTACAAACACATGACTGGGTTTAAAGAATATTTTGTAAATCTATCTGAACATGAATCACCCCATAAAGTGAAACTTGGGGATGACTATCAATACCCCATCAAAGGAAGTGGTGAAGCCTCCTACAACCTAGATTCTGGAAAGTCCTTGAAGATGAAAGAAGTTCTTTATGTACCTGGGCTCAAGAAGAATCTTCTCTCCATATCTGCATTGGATGCAAAAGGCCTGAGGGTTGCATTTGTAGATGGCCAAGTTCTGATGTGGCCAAAGGGTAAAACTATTGATGATGCAGTGGTGATTGGAGAGCAAGAGGGAGGATTGTATAAATTGAAGGGACAACTTGAACATGCCATGGTGCATGATTCCATGGAGCCAAGTGAACTTTCGCATAGAAGACTTGTACATATGCACTACAGAGCATTACCAATTGCAAGTAAGGCTATAGAAGGTCTCCCTGAAATTAAGACCAAGCATGAAGGTGTTTGCAAAGGATGTGCAAAAGGTAAGATCATTAAGAAGGCTTTCCCAAGTAGTGAAAGCAAGGCAAAAGATATCTTGGAAATTATCCACTCCGATGTATGCAGTCCGATTTCATCTAGTTCTCTGAGTGGGTATGTTTACTATGTCTCTTTCATTGATGACTTCTATAGGAAGACTTGGGTTTACTTCTTGAATAATAAAGATGAAGTATTTGATAAGTTCAAGGAATTCAAAACCTTGATGGAGAAACAAACTGATAAGAATATCAAAACATTCAGATTCGACAATGGTGAAGAATTCACCTCAGGTGACTTCAGGAAGCTATGCAGTGATTCAGGGATTAAGAGGGAGTTGACTGCTCCTTACAATCCACAACATAATGGAGTTGCAGAAAGAAAGAATAGAACAATCATGGAAGAAGCAAGGGCAATGCTGCATGACGAGGATCTACCTATGCATCTATGGGCAGAACTAGCTAGAACAGTTGTATATGTGCAGAACAGAACACCCCACAAGATATTGGACAAGAAGACACCAGAAGAGGTCTTCTCTGGTAAGAAACCTAAAGTCAGCCATCTTAGAATATTGGTTATCCAGTATACACTCATGTCCCAAAGGAAAAGAGGACCAAGCTAGAGCCTTCAGGAAAGAAGGGTATCTTTGTGGGTTAGAGTGAAAGCTCGAAGGCCTACAGAATATACTTTCCAAGGTTCAAGAAGATTGATGCAACAGGGATGTGACATTTGATGAAAACTCAGCATTCGTCAAATCAAGAAAGACACCTGTTGAAGATTATGAAGAACCTAAGGAAACTAGATTTCAAGACACTACCATGACTGAAGCAATTCCAGATGTTGATCGTGAAATCGAAGATCTGCAACAACCTATAGATCCACCGAGTGAGGACAACTCTCACAAAAGGAAACTTGCATGGGCTAGAGAGCTCATTCAAGATGCAGAAATATTTGGCATTCTAGAAGAAGAACACAGAGCAAAGAAGAGAACCAGATCACATACCAGCTATGTTGCTTTACTCTGTGACATCATGAACAAAGAACCTTCCAGTTATGAAGAAGCAGCGGAAAAGAAAGAATGGAAGGATGCCTTGATCGAATAATACCAATCAATAATGAAGAATGATGTTTGGGATGTTCTCCCAAGACCTGAAGGGAAGTCTGTTGTGACTTCCAAATGGATCTACAAGATCGAGCATGCTATAGATGGAAGCATAGAGAAATACAAGGAAAGATTCGTATCTCATGGATTCTCTCAAAAAGAGGGAATAGACTATGAAGAAACTTTTGCTCCTATAGCCAGGTACACTTCCATCAGAACAATACTTGCCCTGGCTGCAGCGATGAAATGGAAGATACACCAGATGGATGTCAAGACTGCCTTCTTGAATGGTGTAGTTGAAGAGGAAGTGTATGTGGAGCAGCCACTCGATTTTGAAACACATGACAGGGAGTCATATGTGTGCAGATTGAGGAAAGCCTTGTATGGCTTGAAGCAAGCTCCCAGAACTTGGTATGGTAGGATAGACAGTTTCCTATCTAGTTTGGGCTTTACCAAGAGTAAAGCGGATTCCAACCTTTACTACAAAGTTGAGGAAGGAAATCCTGTGATTCTACTCCTGTATGTAGATGACCTATTTGTAACAGAAGATGACATATTGATTGCCGATACAAAGAGGAAGCTTACTGCTGAGTTCAATATGAAGGACTTGGGAATGATGCACTATTTCCTAGGTATGGAGGTGTGGCAGAATGCAGATGGGATCTTCCTTGGAAAAGGGAAGTATACTGTAGATATCCTAAAGAGGTTTGGGATAATGGATTGCAAGGCCATGGCCACACCTATGGAATCAAATCTGAAGCTTTTATGTGATGCTTCATCTGAGCCGATTGATGTCTCTATGTATCGTTATATGATTGGGTCCTTAATGTACCTAACGAACACGAGACCAGATATTTCAATGAACACATTGAGCCAGTTCCTGACGGATCCGAGGAGTGTTCACCTGGTTGTTGTAAAGCATATTCTGAGGTACCTGAAGGGTACAGTTGATTATGGGCTCAAGTATGAAGCGAATCAAAAGTTTAACCTGCAAGGTTATGTTGATTCAGATTGGGTAGGCAGTGCTACTGATAGGAAGAGCACATCTGGGTGCTGCTTCAGTATGGGATCAGGTGTGATCTCTTGGTTTAGAAGGAAGCAATCCAGCGTAGCACTGAGTACAACCGAGGCAGAGTATGTTGCAGCCTGTTCAGCTAGTTGTGAGGCAGTATGGCTATGGAAGCTACTGTCTGAGTTATTTGTTCTACCATTGGAGGCTACTGGTATCTTTTGTGACAACCTGAGTTGTGTGAAGCTGTCTGAGAACCCCGTGTTCCATGACAGGTCAAAACACATAGAGATCAAATATCACTATATCAGGGATATGGTGCATAGAGGAGCAGTGAAGCTCCTGTATGTTGCGACGGACAAGCAGATTGCAGATGTGCTGACGAAACCATTAGTCAGAGTGAAGTTTGAGTACTTCAAAGAGAGGTTTGGTGTTCTTCAGATTGATGACACTTCGAGGAAGAAGTGATGGACACATTTGCAGAATCCATTGCAAGCATGTTGGAAGGAGGATCCTTCACATAGCTGTGGATGTAAGCGTTGGATGATGAGCATCAGGACGATGCTCCAGTTACTGCTATGTATATGTATGCATCCTGTTGGATGCTGGATATGATCGGTTGGCTCATTTATATGTATATATATGTACGCATCATGTTGGATTTTGGATATGATTAGTTGGATCATTTATATGTATATGTATGTACGCATCATGTTGGATGTTGGATATGATCAGTTGGATCATTTATATGTATTTGTATATGCATCATGTTGGATGCTTGGACCATGTATCTGTATATGTATCAGGTGGATACTGTGTATGATCAGATAGATCATGTATGTTGATATATATCAGGTGGATACATTGTGTGGATCATGTATCTATGTATGTATCAGGTTGATACATTGTATGATCAGGTGGATCATGTAGGATGATATGTATCAGGTAGATACTTGGTATGCATCAGGTAGATGCATCATATGATCAGGATGATCATGGATGATGAGCTTCAAGATGTTGCTCCAGATGACATGTAGCAGGATGTTGAAGTGATGATGATCAGGATGATCATGTGTACATCAGGATGATGTATGGTAAGTATCAGGTTGATACTTTATGGCCGTGGAACAGGTTGTGCAGATGAGCATATAATTTGGCCCTGGGAGATTTGCAGATAATCTTTCGAGGTTTTGCCTATGGCATGCAATCTAGCCCTGGGATATCTGGCAAATGCTCTTTCAAGTTTTTTCTCTGGGAGGACATATAATTTGGCCCTGGGATATCTACAGATAGTCTTTCGAGGTTTTGCCTATGGCATATAATCTGGCCCTGGGATATCTGGCAGATGCTCTTTCGAGGTTTTTTTCCTATGGTATAGAATATGTCCCTGGGAGATCCGATAAGTTGGGCTGTGTGCCCGTAATAAGTCCTGGGATGCTCTTGCGAGGTTTTTCCATGACCACATATAATATGTTCCTAGGAGATCCTATAGGTAGAGCTGTGTGCTCGTAACAGCCTGGGATTCTCTTGCGAGGTTTTGTGGTGACCACATGTAATCTTTCCTTGGGAGATCCTATAGGTAGAGCTGTGTGCTCGTAACATCCTGGGATGCTCTTGTGAGGTTTTGTGGTGAGGTCACATATAATATGGCCCTGGGAGATCCTACAGGTCGGATTTGTGTACCTATAACATCCTGGGATGCTCTTTCGAGGTTTTGTGATGCACATAATAAGTCCTGAGGATTCCACAGTATGACTAGTGATGATGAAGACCTGCAGGTGGTGGGCCTACATCCAGTATGAAAAAGGACTAGCTGTGTAGAACTTCCTATGACGAGTAGATACAGAGATTGGTTGAGATAATAGCAACAGTGACGATGATGATGATGATTCAAGGACGATGCATCGATGATGATGATCCAGAGAACAAGACTTGTGCTAGTAGATCTATGTCGAGAAATACCTTCCTAGTTAAGAGGGAGTGTTGATGTATATGTAACTTCGGAATGTATTTCATCCATGTATTTCATTTATATATTATTGTACTCCTATAGATATGTGTTATTCCTCTATATGGAAGTGTTGTCATGTGTATTGACAAGTGTCGCAAGTGTGTTAACTTGTCGATGGGTTATTAGATCACCATGTGTGGGGTCAGCCCTGATTTATGTAATATATGGTTGATGTACCTAGCTAGACAAGTCGGCCCCATAAGGTCACTGGAAAAACAGAACAAGTATAAATAGATATCCGGAGATCTCTATTTGGATCACTCAGAAACTCATTCTTCCTTCACTCAGAATGTGGCGCACATGTGAGGAGGATGTTTAGCTACTAGGAGGAGTCTATCTCTTGTATTTTGGTTGTACTTTGGTTGAGCTATTTCTCTCTCTATCTCTGAGGAAGTTGTGGGGTTTTTCACCTTAGGGTTTTCCCCACGGAAACTCTGTGTGTCTATTATCTCTTATGCTTTTGATTCTTGTGATGATTGACATGCTTGTTATGATTGATATGCATTGATATAATGTACATGTTGTTCTCTCAGTAAAGATCCTAGAGTATTGTGAATTAATGCTCAAAATTTAACACTACATTTCAACCTTGGATGAGTCATGAAATGAATAATACCTTTTTAACTCCCCCAAGTATGTTACTATTAACCTTGAATTCGAATTGGTGAGAGAATGGTGCCAAGTGTAGTGGGAAAATCTAGCCATGTGTGGGTCCCACTTCCTCCATGTGTCTTGATAAAATGCCACTTTGATTTTCACTTGTATATATTTATTTAGCTCCTTTATTAAATATTTATTCCATTCTAATTTTCAAACATCATTTATCATCCCCTTTATTCCAAATCCCAAAGCTTCCACCCCAAACCTAGGAAACTAGTAATTTTCCTCCTTCGCAATTATTTGACCTTTAGCATCAATTTGATAAACTCTCATGAATATGGCCAATGGGATTAGGCCATTGTGACCCAATGAAAAATTTCGGACATGGAAAATCCTCCCTTCCCAATATTGCTTTTCCTCAAGCAATTTCAAACATGGGTGTTGAACAACCTGCTTGCTGTATAATTCTTTAAAGTTGCCATTGAATTTCCCAACCTTGAGTCTTTGAGATTCCATGAAGATTTTAGAGGGGAACCACCATACTTGCTGCTGCACTAATATAATTAAAATAACTTTATTAAGTGGGGAATCCATCCCCCATTCTACTTGTTTCCCAAAAAAAAAGTGAAACCAATGAGACAAAAATGATCCCAGGGTCCCATTGCTTGTATTGCACCCCAACAATTAAGATTGCTCTCCAACCCATACCATCAGATAAGAGGATTCCTGGATCCCATTTTATTGTATGCATTCTTCCAAACATCATGCGTACAAAATATATATCATCAAAGTACATAACAACATAATGAAGATGTACATCAAGGAGATGCTTCATCAAAGAGTCATGAAAGTGCTTATACCTCCAAGCAAGTAGACCACCATTTTCCAAGTGCATACAATCTTCAAGTGACCCATCAAATCTGCTCCAATGACATAGGTGAGGATCCCATGTCCTATAATGATGCTCCAAAGGATGTGATATGCATCAAAATATTTAGCCATGTATTCCTTCATCCAAGAAGTGAATGAAGAATCTCCACTAAAATCTGAACCAAATAATGAGCAGAAAAAACAAGGAGACTTCAAAGGACTCAAAGAAGTCTCACCCATACATCCATGAATGTGAGAATCATAAAGATATAACAAAGTATGTGGCTGCCAACAAAAATGTTCTCCCATCATAAATATATTCACCCAAGTGTTGGATGAAGTTCCTCTAACATCAAATGAACCAAGTGTTGAGCAAGAAAAACCATGAGTCTTCAAGTGACTCAAATGCATATCATAGGTGCATCCATGTAGATGTGCATCATCATAAAGTGACAAATGATGCTACTACAAATGTGAATAAGAATGTGCTCCAACCATGTCATCATAAAAGGTAAATCTAGGAGTTCCATACTCCTCATGTGGCACCATAAAAAAGAACCCTTTCACCCATACTTCATTGAGACTAATGCTGCAAAACATGGAATTGTAGGATGTAGGAGAATGAACTAACTCACCCAAATGATAAAAAAGTGCAGAAGTTTCATCATTGGAAGGATCCATATGGGTAGTATCATGCAGCTCCTTCAAAATTGTGAAACCTTTGTCATAGATTGGTTCCAATGTAGAGGAATCATGCTCTTCTTTAAAAATTGCATAACCTTCATCAAGAGACAATTCAAGTTCCTCTTCCACCACATCAAGTGTTTGTATCTCTTCAATTTAATCTTAAAACACATTAAGCACATTCAAATTTCCACATTTCTCATGATCCACCATGTCATGAGAATCCTCCAAACAATCTACCATTTGACAATTTGAAACATAGGAGGAAAAACAAGTATCTTGCAAATTTTCAAGAAGTTTCTCATTTTGAATTGTGAGCTTATGATTATCCTCATTATTCTTCAAGTATGCATCATGTAACAATTCATTAAGCTCAAATGAATGGTTTCTATCAAAAATAAAAAATCACTAATTCGACCCTTGGGGAAATGACACCCAATCTTCTCCAAATGTAAATAAACTGAGTAAAATGAATTCAAAGGCTTAAGTACTGAACATGAAACTTGTATAATACATCAATAAAATTCCATTCATCAATAGACCATAAGTATTTTACTTATGCATTCCAATCCATCAACATTATATTAGTTCACAACAAGATAGTGGGGAAATGGCACTGTTCTTTCATTAAAATGAGATTTATACATTTCTACTTGGAATTTCGACCTGAAAATTTATGGAGATGAAGAAAAGAGTATTTAATTCATATTACAAAATAAATGGGGCATGAGAAGCACCCCCAAAGATTACAATATCTCACCAAAAACACTCCCCCTCAAGGAGTAAGAGTATGCCATCAAAACTGGAAATGGTTGAGAGAGTGAGCTGCACTAGAAGAAACCATGAGCTGCCCTGTAGCTTACACCTCCAAATAAAGACTCCATTAAAGCTCCAAATGAAAGTTCTGAATGGCCTTTCCAATTACCAACTTGGATGGGAATCTTTCACCCTCGAAATTGGCTAAGGCAAGAAACTAGTCATCTACTAGCTCTCCCTCTTCACAAATGTAATTGCAAATTTCTCAAATGATCAAAATCTGGTTTGATTCTTTGTTATTGACATTTATAAACTTATAATTTCCTCCATGGGTCGAATTACTTCCAAGAAACTCATGCCGACTCAAGTTGGGAAGAGATTCCAAAGAATGCCACTTGTACAACAATTCCTAGTCTCCCACTTCCACCAAATCACATGTGGAAGCATCTTAGCTGCCCTATGTCCCTTGAGTGCCCTATTGGAGGATATGTTTAGCCCTGACATGTCATATATGTCATATCTCAGCCTTCAGGTCTAATTTGTGTCATAGGTGTCACAGCATCTTCATCATTGTTGTCATAGAGCTAGGGAAT
Source organism: Larix kaempferi (assembly GCA_027924585.1). Taxonomy (NCBI): domain Eukaryota; kingdom Viridiplantae; phylum Streptophyta; class Pinopsida; order Pinales; family Pinaceae; genus Larix; species Larix kaempferi. The sequence continues at coordinate 8,508,615 of BSBM01000865.1, read as the reverse complement.
CTAGCCCAAGTGTCTCACTAACTCCAAATTGCCTCTTCCTCTTCCATGGGAGTTACTCTTCCTCTACATTTTGACCTTGGATGATTCATGCAATGAATAATACCTTTTGAACTTCCCCAAGTATGTTACCATTCACCTTGAATTCGAATTGGTGAAAGAATGATGCCAAGTGTAGTGGGGAAATCTAGCCATATGTGGGTCCCACTTCCTCCATGTGTCTTCATAATCAAATGCCACTTTGATTTTCACTTGTATATATTTATTTAGCTCCTTTATTAAATATTTATTCCATTCTAATGTTCAAACATAATTTATCATCCCCCTTATTCCAAATCCCAAAGCTTCCACCCCAAACCTAGGAAACTAGTAATTTTCCACCTTGGCAATTATTTGACCTTTAGCATCAATTTGATAAACTCTCATGAATATGGTCAATGGGATTAGGCCATTGTGACCCAATGCAAAATTTGGGACATGACAATATCATGGTTGTATACAATATGAGCCATCTCGGGTAGGGCACACCTGTTTCACATCTCTTGTATCATGTTATAATTAGGTCATAAATAGCTTGGGGAAGGAAAGGTGTCTCACTTTATTAATTATCATAGTTTGTAGGGATCATCTGGGGAGAGAATTTCCTTGTAATGATTATGATTTTTATTGTCGATGGCTGGTAAGTGCTCCCTGTGAGAGGCTTCAAAAAGTAGAAATTATTGCACACACGGTGTCGTAGATTGTACTCTTCTATTTTGATAATAAAGATGCGACATTTCCTTAGTGGACGTAGCCCAAAGAGTTGGGTGAACCACATATACCGGTCTCTTCCTCATGTGCACTTGATGTGTTTAAATTTACTTGTGAAATGTGATTGTAAAGGTAAGTGAAATTCACTAAAGAATGTTAAATGTCTATTTCATAAGTTTACATATAAAATGACACTGGTGGATGTTTGATGGTGTAATTAACATGAGGATTATTCACTTTTGTATTGTTATGTACTAATTTGTTAGAATAGACTAGAGCAATAGTAATCTTTATACTATATGGATGATCATGCTTAATGTATGAAGGAAAGGTAGTGATTGATAAATTGTTATATGCAATGCTAATTACGACTGAAGTACATATATGATATTGTATATAATATGACTAATGCTGGAGGGAGAAAAGTGGGTGAAAGAAGAACGTAACGTAAAAAGTATATTTGATAAAAATGTAGAATATGATTACAACAATCGTGCCCCGGGTAATTTATACCCTAAATGGGGAAGAGAGGTGACTTTTCAAGTGACCTCTTAGTTTAATTACATTAATTTACTAAAATTAACCTAGATTAATATTTTAAAATTAGCATTTGTAACATTGCCTTCTTCTTTTTAAAATGCTTTGTCCTCAAAGCAGGGTAATGACGGATATTGCTGAACGAATTTCTCGGTTTCCCATGATGCGTCTTCTTCTGGGAAATTCTTTCATTTAATGAGGTATTCTTTGATCCTTCTAGTGCATAATTTTCGTTCTCTGATGTTGATGATAGCTTCTGGTTCTAAGATAAGTTTCCCTTCTTTGTCCAGAGCGGGAAGTGTTGTTTGAACGGATTGATGTTCACTCAACAATGTTTTTAAATTTGAGACATGGAAGATGTTGCGAATTCAACTCGAATCGGGTAGCTTCAATTCGTATGCTACCGGGCTAATCTTTCTGACAATTTGGTAGGGTCCATAGAACTTGGGTGCCAATTTGTTTTTTCCTTGTTGCTTTAGCAACAATTTTTTGTATGGTTGAAGCCTTACAAATACCCAATCTGCTAATTCAAACTCTCTTTATGTTCTATGTTGATCTGCTTGCTGCTTCATACGATTTTGTGCCATAGATAAATTATCCTTCAGTACTTGCATTACTCGCTGATTTTCTTCAAGTTGACTTTTTACTATGGTTACTTTTGTATAACATTGAACGAATTCCTTCCATCTGGGTGGCTCATAACTATGCAATGCTTGAAAGGGTGTCATCTTAGCTGACATGTGATAGGTAGTGTTATACCACCATTCGGAAAGGTGTAACCATTGTAACCATTTGTTATGTTTGTCAGTGACAAAACTATGAAGATATGCTTCCAGACATTTGTTGACAACTTCTGTTTGCCCATCTGTCTGTGGATGATAAGATGAACTTATGTTAAGAGTGATCCCAATTTGTTTGCAGAAATCCTTCCAAAAATTACTTGTGAATTTGGAATCTCTGGCGCTAAAGATAATTCTTGGGAATCCATGTAATTTGTAAATATTTTTACAAAATACTTCAGCGATCTGTTTAGCGGAGTCATTTTTTTTTATACCCATAAAATGTGCATATTTCGTTAATCGGTCCACTACCACGAAGATTTTGTCCTTACTATCAGATAGGGGTAACCCTTCAATAAAATCCATAGAGATTTCCTCCCACTTTTGCTTCGGAATGTTAAGTGGGCAGAGTAGCCCTGGAGTCATGACGGTTTCACTTTTATTCCTTTGACATGTGTCGCATTCAGCTACACATTTTTTAATGTGTTTATGCATTCCTTTCCAACAGAACGATTGTATGGCAATGTAATATGTCTTGAAAAGTCCTACATGTCCTGCGGCGGGTGAATCGTGAGCTTCTATCATCACCTTAGTTTTAAACCTTGATGTTGGGTTTAAATAGATCCTTCCTTTGTACCACAAGATGTCATTTTGCCATTCAAATTTTGGACCTCTATTCGGATCTTCGATTAAGGCACAAGTGTTTGGGTCTTTAGCATATTCTTTTCATATTTCGTCCAACCACTACGGAATAACGATTGAAATTGCATATGTCTGGGCTTCATCCTTCCTAGATAGAGCATCAACAACTATATTGGCTTTCCCTTTTTTATGTAATATCTCCAAATCAAAAGTAGCGATTTTTTCTATCCACTTGTGTTGTTCTGTTGACAATGCCTTTTGTTGAAGGAGATATTGAAGACTGTTATGGTCTATTCTTATCAATATTTTGCTCCCTAGAATGTACTGTCGCCATTTTGTTAAGGCATGTATAATGGCCAACATCTCTTTATCGTAAGTGGACCTCAAACTTTGTCTCTTATTGAGCTTTCTACTTTCGAATGCTATTGGGTGACCTTCTTGCATCAAAACTACTCCTAGTCCAAAACCTGAGGCGTCACATTCGACTACGAACGGTTTTGTGAATTCAAGCGTGGCTAATACAGGTGTTGACGACATCATGCATTTTAATGTTTCAAAACATTTTTTTGCTTCACTATTCCATTGGAAGGAATTCTTCTTCAATAAATTTGTGAGGTGCAGTTTTATGGGCGTAATTTTTTACAAATCTTCGATAGTATCCTGTTAGGCCTAGGAATCCCCTTAGTTTTGATATGTTATTGGGTTTGGGCCATTCCACGATTGCCTTGATTTTTCTTGGATCGACTTTAACTCCTTCCTTCGATATCTTATGGCCCAGGTAGTCAACTTCCTCTTTTCCAAAGGTCCACGTAGACCTCGATGCATAGAATTGGTTTTCTTCCAAAATGGTAAGTACTTGACTTAAGTGTTCCAGATGCTCCTCCCATGTTCTGCTATATATGAGGATGTCATAAAAAAATACTAGTATGAATTTTCTTAAAAATGGCTGGAACAATTCGTTCATTGCGGCTTGAAACGTAGCTGGAGCGTTAGTCAAACCGAAGGGCATTACTTTGAACTCATAATGGCCTTCATGAGTGCAAAAAGTAGTTTTTTCTATGTCTTCCACTCTAACTTTGATTTGATAATAGCCAGATCAGAGATCCAATTTTGAGAAATACTTGGCCCCATGAAGTTCATCCAGCATCTCATCAATGAACGGAATCGGAAATTTATTTTTGATAGTTATTTTGTTCAGTCCTCTATAATCTATGCATAATCTGAACAAACCATCCTTCTTTCGTACTAACACTACTGGGGCTGCATATGGGCTTCTGCTTTTTGAAATGACACCACATTTTAGAAGATCTTGAGTTAGCCTTTTGATCTCTGTTTTATGGTGATGTGGATATCTGTATGGTTTGCTATTGACAAGTTTTGACCCTGGTTCAATCTCAATTATGTGTTCAATCTTCATGTTTGGTGGGAACTCCTTAGGAAGCTCTTGGAACACCTTGTGATGTTTTTGAATTAGATCTTGTATCTCTGGTTGTTTGTCCATATCTCCTTCATATGCTAGAAGCTCCATTTCTTGACATTGAAGTATGTACGCTGGTGCGCCTTTCCGAAGTAGCTTTTCCATCTGATGTGACATAACTAACTGTGTTGGAGGTGGTTGGAACCCGTATAACTTGTATGTCTTCCCGAGTGACTGGAATTCAATAAAATGCTCTTGGTGATTTGCGGAGTATGTGCCCAAGTTTTGTAACCATTGTATTCCTAATACTACATCAACTCCTCCCAACGATACCACAAAGAAATCTGATTCTAAGTTGTACTCTTGCAATTGTAGCTTGACCTTATGACATTTTCCTACGTTGTCAATCTTCTTGCCATCTACTACCATAACCTTCATGTTAGGTACTAGAAAAATAAATAGGTTAAATACTTTAGCAAGGTTGACATTAATGAAGTTATGGGTGTTGCCACTGTCGATGAGAACTATGACGTTATTCTTGTTCGGGTACACATGGTACTACCAAAGGACCGAACACCAAGAGAAACCACTTCACACAAACAGATCACAGATCAACACACCGATGTTTTGACGTGGTTTAAACCCTCTTGAGGAAAACACTCTACGGCCCCGACCAAATAGCTTCTACGGGACAATTTATTATGCAAAGAAATAAAGTTACAAATGAGCTTCTCATAATCGATCAACTAAACAATGACCCTCCATGCTCTTTAAATAGAGATCATGGACCAATGGGGTGTTAAGCCACGGATCAAGGTTAGGTTTGATCTAAGAGAAGTTGAGCCGTCGGATCACTCTATGTCGGAAACATATCGTGACCGTCGGATTAAGTATTTACAAATGCATACTAATGCATACTAAAGAAACACACTATCCCTAACGGATATATTACACAAGTTGATCTTAACTAATTCCTAAGTGTCTAAATATCCTAACATCCCCCCTTAAGAACAACTTGGGATAGGATTGAAGGATTTACAAAAGTGACACTATTAGGAGAAGGAAGGAGGCATTAGAGCCTATCCCCCCTTAATGACAAGTTCCTGAACTCCTAACATAGATCGAATTTTAGAAAACTTCGCTTCTGTAAGAGACTTGGTGAAGATGTCTGCAACTTGATCATCTGTAGGGCAAAAGAGCACTTCAAGAACACGATCATGAACAAGATTTCTGATGAAGTGCATATGTAGCTCAATGTGTTTGTTGCGTTGATGTAGAACTGGATCTTTGGCAAGCTTGATGGCACTTTGATTGTCACACCAAAGTGGACTAGGCTGTTGCTGCTCGAATCCAAACTCTGAAAGGATCTGTCGAAGCCATAAAGCTTCCTGAATGGCATTAACTGCTGCTCGATATTCTGCCTCTGCTGAAGAAAGAGCAAGAGCTTGTTGTTTCTTACAAGCCCAAGTAATAGGTCCAGATCCCAGACTGAAAACATAACCTGCAGTAGACATTCGATCATCAGGATCGTCGGCCCAATCTGAATCAGTGAAACCAACCAACAAAGGTTTCCCCTCTGTACTGTAATGAATCCCAAACTAAACTGTACCTCGAATATATCGAAGTATTATTTTAGCTGCTTTCCAGTGACTTTCATGAGGTGTCTGCATATAATGGGCAACACGACCAATGGCAAAGGAAAGGTCAGGACGGGAATGAGTCAAGTATAAGAGACTACCAACAAGATGTTGATACAAGGTGGCATCGACTTCAGGTGAAGTACAAGTGGCAGAAAGTTTGACTCCAGACTGGAAGGGAGAAGGGGCTGGTGTACAATCTTCCATGTGAAAGCGACGAAGAAGGTCACAAGCATACTTAGACTGAGAAAGAAAGATTCCTTCTTTGGTTTGCAGGACTTGGAGACCAAGAAAATAATGCAAATGTCCAAAGTCTGACATTTCAAAATTTTGTTTAAGACTGGATTTCACATGGGTTATAAGCTTAGGGTCACTACCAGTAAGAATAAGGTCATCAACATATAGAACAAGTATGATGAGATGGTTTTCTACTTTCTTGGTATAGACATTGGGGTCAGAATGGCATCTAGAAAAACCAGTGTCAAGGAGAAAGTTATCCATTTTAGCATACCAAGCTCTAGGAGCTTGCTTAAGGCCATATAAGGATTTCTTAAGGTGGCAGACAAGGCTAGAGTTATTCTGAACATAGCCAGGAGGTTTTTCCATTTAAATTTCCTCCTGTAAATCACCATGTAAGAAGGCATACTTGACATCCATTTGATGGAATTCCCAGTTGTGTAAGGCTGCAAGGGAAAGAACAAGGCGGATGGAGTTCATTTTTGTGACAGGAGCAAAGGTTTCATTGTAGTCAATCCCTTCAACTTGGGAAAAACCTTTGGCAACTAACCTTGCCTTAAGTCTTTCAACACTTCCATCTGATGCATACTTAGTTTTGTAGACCCATTTACATCTGACAAGTTTTCTTCCTTTTGGAAGAGGTACAAGATCCCAAGTATCGTTCGCCATTAAGGAACGATATTCTTCATCCATGGCTGCATCCCAATCTGGATTCCCTGAAGCTTCTGCAAAAGTTTCTGGATCATGATTCTTGGAAACTTGAGACAAAATAGAAGAGGCTCGCTGAAACTGAGAACGTGTTCGACGTTGATCTCTAGGATCACCGGCAAGATCACCAGCTGCTTCACATGTTGAACGGACCCATCGAGGAAGCACTTGTGCTGGTGCAACTGGAGGAACATGAGCAGGCGGAGGTGGATTTTCATCCTCACTGTCATCATCAGAAACTGGAGTTGGAAACCTGTCAAGAAAGTTGGAAGAAGAAGAAGAAGAAGGCACAAACGCCGAATCAGGCTCGCAGGCCACAGATGGCACAATCGTCGAGTTAGGCTCGCAGGCCAAGAGATTTTCATCAAATTTAACATCTCTTCTAATGATTATAGCATGAGAATGTGGTTGAAGAAGTCTATAACCTTTTACATCTTTAGAATATCCAACAAATATGCACTTTTCACTTTTAGGCTGCAATGCTTTCCATTTTTCATCCGGAATGTGAGCCCATGCTTCACTACCAAACACACGAAAGTGACTTACATCAGGTTTAATTTTACTCCATGCTTCTTCCGGTGTTATACCTTGTAATGCTTTTGTGGGGGTGCGATTAACTATGTAATTTGCACAATTTATGGCTTCAGCCCAAAATTGAAGACTTAGTCCCTTAGATTGGATCATACAATTAGCCATTTCTTTTAAAGTGCGGTTCTTCCGCTCAGCTACACCATTTTGTTGTGGTGTATATGGAACAGTGTGCTGTTGTTGGATGCCTTGTTCAGTGCAGAAAGTAGTGAACTATTTGTTAACATATTCTCCTCCATTGTCAGATCTTAACTTAATAATTTGATGACCAGATTGTTTTTCAACAAGGGCCTTGTAGGCCAAGAACATGTTAAATACTTCGCTCTTAAGTTTTAGGAAATAAACCCAAGTGCGTCTGGTGTAATCATCAATGAAATTTAAGAAATATTTGAAACCAGAAAAGGAAGCAGATGGAAGAGGACCACACAAGTCACTATGCACAAGCTCCAAGGGAACCGAGGCATGCCAAGAGGCACGTTTGTCAAAACTGTCCCGATGATGTTTTCCGAGTACACAACCGGAGCAAACACCATCTCTGCAAGATACCACCGGAAGACCTGTCACCATATTTTCTTTACATAGTTGTTGCAATGAGCGATAATTTAAGTGACCAAATCGCTCATGCCAAAGTTTGCTCAAGTTATCACTATGAGCAACAAAAACTGAAGGGAAAGGTGATGACCCAAAGTTGTTAAACTTGTACAACCTGGTAATATCATCAACAATTCCGGTAGCTAGAACCTGTTGAGGATCTTTAAAATCCTTGATTACAACTTGGTGAGGTGTAAAGGTCACAGTTTTACCTTCACCAGAATGAGTGATCTGATAGACTGATAACAAATTGCAGGAAATTCTTGGAACACATAGTACATCACTAAAATGACCATTATCTACTGGAACTGTTCCAGGTCCTACAACACTTAGAGATCTATCATCACCAACAAATATTTGTTTGGTGTTACATTCATGCATAGTAGAAAAGATGGCTTGATCCTTAGCCATATGATAAGATGCTCCAGAATCAATGAGCCATTCATTTGAAGTAGAAGAAGAAGATGCATTATAAGAATAACCAGATGCACAAAGTGCATGTCCATGAGAGGCAGATTCTGAAGGCGAATCTAGGCTGATGTGGTGCTTCTTCATTGCTGCTTCCAAGGCTGCCATCTTCTTGAAACACTTAGATTCATCATGATTATCTTTCCCACAATAGTTGCAATGACGCTCAGTCTTCTTGCCTTTTGGCTTGGATCCTTTGTCATTTTTTAAAGAAGGAGCTGACTGAGAGAGCTTTGGACCCTTGTTTGACTTATTATTGCGAAAATTTTGTTTCTTGGGAGGCTTGAACTTTTCTTTCTATTGAGACAATAAAGCTTTCCCAGATGTATCTGCATTGTTGATTATTCCAAGATGAATGAGTTTATCTTGTTCCCTAATCAAGGAATCACAAAAGGATTCAAGACTAGGCTCTTGATAGCTAGCTGCATTCAAGGATGCTTTCATGGAGTAAAATGTAGATACAAAAACAGAATATGCAGGTCCAAGTTTGGAAAGAATATGATAAATGCATTGTTTGTCTTCCCTCTCAATCTTACATTCTGCACATAAGAGCTTGAGAGTTTTGTACTTAGATAAATAATCTTGAATGCATGAAAAGTCACTTGGATTTAAAGAAATCAACTCATTTTCGAGTTGGTGACCTCGAATTTCATTGTGTTTACCAAACACAGTTTCCAACTTGTCCCAAGCAGTATTAGGTTCATCAATTCCAGATATGTGGAATCGCAAATCAGTAGAGATTGACATCCTAATAAATCCACGAGCTTCATCACATCTATTTGCCCATTTTATTTTCTTATCATCATCAGTGGGTTCTTTTTCTTTCCCTGTGGTAATTCTGAAAAGTCCCCTACTTCGTAGAACATCCTCCATATGAGATTTCCATGAGAAATAGTTGGAACTGTTAAGTAGAATATCACAATGGGCGGCCATATTTGTAAAGTAATGGTTGTAAAAGAAGAAACCAATAGTTTGGATGTGAAGAGCTCGAAAAAATAGGCGGTTTAAAAAAAAACGGCACTGAAAACTGACTCTATATGATGAAGTTATGCTTGAACAAAGAAACTGTTGAAGATGTCCCCAATAGTGATGTGGCAGCTAGAGAATGTCTAGCAAAAAAAAGAACCCCCCTCTTCCCAAGATGAACCTTTTGACAATCACTTTACAAAAAAGTTACTTTAAGTGAATCACTTTCGTAAAATAAGTGATTTCACTTTTACAATGATATTACTTTTTAAATAGTGCAACAATAAATAAAAAACTTAAGTGACTCACTTCTATTTTTATTTTTTATTATTTAAGTGAGAGGCACTTTTACAATAAAGTAACTTGAAAATAGAAATTGCATGCACTTTTCTTTTTAAAAGTAACTTCCTAAGACTTGAACTCAAGACCTATTAAGAAATAAAGCAACTTTGAACCAAGTGAGCTAGATTAAAATGTATGTAAAATATGGGAATGAGGAAGGGTTTTTTTTTTTTTTTTTTTTTTTACTCTTCTTGCTCGGTTTGCGTGCTTGCCCTTTTTCCTGCAAAACAGACCACAAAACGAAACAAAAAAAAACTTTTCCACACTTGTGGAGTTAGATCTTGTCCTCTTGCCCGGAAAGTCTACGTTTTCTCTCTGTTTCTGATTTGCCGAGATCGCGCAAGGTGCACGGCAAAGAGCATACGGAGTCGAGAAAAACCCTTTCCCTTTCTGTTTCTGATGTGCCGAGATCGCTCAAGGTGCACGGCAAAGATCATACGCAGACGGGAAAACAACAATCCAAACCCAAATAAAAAATGTAATAGTAAAAAAAATGAAATATGATATTTTTTCTTATTAAAAAACGAAATAAAAAAAATGCGTCACTGTAACATTATACCTTCAGATTTGATGAAATACGCGTTTCTGGAGCAACCGGGAACCGTTTTCGATCAAACGAAAACTATTTCCCAATGGAAATGACGCTCTGGACGTAATGGAACACCTCCCACAGCCCATAAATGCACAAAAATACCATAACTAGAAACCCTTTCGAGTTTCGGCAACAACAGTTCAAGATCTAGATCATAACCGGAAGCGGCACTTCATAAAAGCTCCGATACCATGTTCGGGTACACAGGGTACTACCAAAGGACCGAACACCAAGAGAAACCACTTCACACAAACAGATCACAGATCAACACACCGATGTTTTGACGTGGTTTAAACCCTCTTGAGGGAAACACTCCACGGCCCCGGCCAAATAGCTTCTACGGGACAATTTATTATGCAAAGAAAGAAAGTTACAAATGAGCTTCTCATAATCGATCAACTAAACAATGACCCTCCATGCTCTTTAAATAGAGATCATGGACCAATCGGGTGTTAAGCCACGGATCAAGGTTAGGTTTGATCTAAGAGAAGTTGAGCCGTCGGATCACTCTATGTCGAAAACATATCGTGACCGTCGGATTAATTATTTACAAATGCATACTAATGCATACTAAAGAAACACACTATCCTTGACGGATATATTACACAACTTGATCTTAACTAACTCCTAAATGTCTAAATATCCTAACAATTCTTTTTGATATGTCCTTTAATCTTCAATGTTTGTAGTTGGGAGATTCTGGTAATAGCGGCTAATGAGATTTTTGGGGTGTCGTCCTCGATTTCTATTTGGTAGTCTAGTTGACTATTCGTATCCTTCTCAATTGGTTCCTCGACTTCCAACCTCTGCTTCTTCTTCATCACAGGCATACAATTTCTTTTGTAACCATCTGTGCTTAGGATCCCATTTGTCTCCATAGAACTTGCATTTCCTTTCCCTTATTCTTTGGGCCTCTAAACTGGGCTTTGTTCCTTCCCTGAGTTGTGGCGGTGTATATCTTGGATTTCCTGTGTATGTTGATTGGAAGGGATTCCTTTTGTAGTCGTCCTTAACGAAATTTGTATGAACAGGTTTCTTGAATTTGCTTTCAATGATCCTGGCTTTACATCAGGCTTCCTCCATGGGTGAGATGTTATGTAACTCTAGTTCATCACGGATGTGTTGTTTAAGACCGTGTATGTAGGTCTGTAAGCGTTGGTCATCGATTAACTCTGGAACTCGAGTCGACAACGCTTCCCACTCACATGTGTATTCATCGACACTGCTTTTCTGTTGTAACCTTGTGATTTTGGCAAAGAAGTCTTTTTCTTCAATGCCTTGGAATCTTTCAATGACGTCGCTCTTGAAACTAACCCAGTTGTGAGAACAAATTCTTGCAGTTTCCTTCCACCATAAGTACCAGTTGTAAGCGTTGCCTTCTAGATGCATGGCGGCATATTTAACTTTCTCCTCTTCGTAGTGGATATTGTGGATGTCTAAGTATTCCTCAGCTTTGTTAATCCACGCTATGCACTGTCATTTGTCCCCATCATATTTGGGTAGCTCGAATTTCACCCGAATTTGGCGTCCTTGTGTGTATGAGAATGATGACGATATGTTGAAAGGATCCGGCTGCTCCAATGTCCCGAGAGAGTTGGGGTGCGGAACTTTTGGTAATGGTAATTGTTATCACATATATAGTAGCCGGGCTACCATACATTATTTTTCTCATTCCAGTACACTATTCAGCCAGTTCCCTTGCATTTGAGATGCCGAGATGAGCATCTACATTGGATCACTATCAGATTGTGGACAGCAGTTGCATTCCCCATGCCATGACTGAGGTTCAGGACACTCAGAGAGGTGACCGATGTAGCCATTATACCATTGGTACAAAGCAGACAGTAGTGCCCAGAGTTACAGCAGCAGTCTCAGAGGACAGATGATGGTACAGGTTGATGAGCTTTCAGGTATATGACTCAGCAGGTATATCATGGTGTTATGGTTAGATTGCTTTTATACTTATTCTTGTAGCATATCTTAGCACTTGGTGTCATGATCTGGCGATCATATAGATATTTGGACCTGGTTGGCCTATTATATATATCATATTGTCCCTACTCAGACTTAGAAGTTCACTATTCATACTCATTGGTTTTACCCTCCTTAGGGAGAATAGAGGTGATCATTACACCATACTTTGGCTTGCTAGTGTTGGCTCCATCATTTCATTGTCTTCACCCATCCATGGCCTACCTTTTAGATTATCACCCTGACTTACTACTTGACTAGTGGCATGGAGGACTTTTCCCCACTGTAGCCTCTGTATTGGATGAGCTTCCCTGTTTATTGTGTCTCGGCTCTGAGTTGGTGACAAAACTTACCTATGGTGAGTTGGAGTTCCTTGTGAATTCCCCCTAGTCACTAAAGTTGTGTTGGCTAAACCTGAAACTTTTAGTGCTGCCATCAATACAAAATCTGGAAAATAAAATGCTATATCTTGTATGAAAAGCCCATTCATGCAATGTGTTTCTAAACACACATGAATGAGAGGCATGCCAAATGAACATGGCAATAACAATAAAATGTTGTATCTTTTGGAAAACAAATACCTAGGTAAACAAGCTGTCCATGACACACCTAGAAGTGCTCAGGTAAACAAGTGCCTTAAAAACACACCTGCAGCAGAAAGCCTAAAGAAAAATGTAAATCTATGCAATGTGTTTGTAAACACACATAGATCAAGGCTATGGAAACTTCAGGCCCAGAAAGCAATGGAACTTAAATCCTATATCTAAACAATTGCTGGCCTTATTTGTATTATGGATTGTGCGCATCTGTGAAGGTGAATAAACCCTCTTTAAACAACTCATCCATTTGTGAGACACCGCCATTCCCTGTGTTATTGCTCATTCAGTATATACTATGGTGTATTCCCTTTCCCTTGCCAAAGTGTCACAAAGTCAAGACAGTTAAGTCATCCCTTAGCCTAGCCAAGTTAATTTAGCCTTCACCCTTCACTAGCAAATTGATCACAACTATGAAGTGAGTATGATCCTGAAAGTCTAATCTGAGTAATAATAATAATTAACGACACTATATATTTGGATTTAGATCGCCAGTCATGATTACTCTGTGTTATAATTGCTATTTGAATAAATTGTAAAGCATGTATTAACCGTGATACTTTTCAGCAGCCTTGGATGATGGACTGAGTTATATTTGGTCATGGTTGGACCTAGTTTGACCATGGAGGACCATGGGACATGAGATGTTAGACCTTATGAGGATATGGATAGATGATATATGGTCTATGTACACATGCATGATGATTCTATGCAGCAGCTACAGGGTTATGATGATGATTCTTGGGATACAGCAGTGTTTGATCATTTACAGAGCATTATTATTGGCCTTGTTCCGGTATATTGGATATTTATTTTGATCATGCAGAGACTCATATGGTGTATGAGTACACATCTTGGATAGATTTGGACCTTCTGAGTCCAATGGGACAGTTTGTTTTCAGTTCCGGGCTCTTACAGTGATGATTGAGCCTCAGTAGGCTGTCCCAGTGCAGTTTTGGTCTGTTGGAGGCCCTGTCAGGGCAGAGATGATTTTTATCCGGTTGACCTAGGGCGCTGATGATGGAGGGGGTGGTCCAGCCACTTGTTTTTACCATATTACCCCCCTCCCGGACACATTGGTGCCCTCACCTTGACAGCGCCAGCACTCCAGGAGGCTGTTTGGGGCAGTTTCACGCTTCCCGAGGCATTTCAGGATTGGTAGAAATGGCTATTGAGGAAATCGATTTGGACTACTGAGGCAAAGTTATGGCATGGGATGATCAGTGATGATAGATCGGGACCTTCCACACCTTCTCCAGCAGTTTCAGCTTCATCGGGGCCCGCATCCATCATTTATGGCACTTTCTGTGGATTTTTGAGGTCTTTTGAGGACCACGACTTTACTATGGAGGCACGATTTGGTACATTCATGATTATTTTTTGGGTATTGTGCTATGGGGATTGACCAAGGAGGGATAAAATTACCCTTGGACCCACCATAAGCCTCTTATGATATTTCATCATCATGATTTGGTGGGATTCCCCTCTTCTAGGGCGATTTTGTCCACTTATGTTATATTTTATGTGTGATCCATGTATTATATTGTTGAGCTCATCTCAACCATTGATTTGACTTTTGTATCTTATAATCTTAGCCACTCATTCATAAAGTGGTTAGGGTTTTGGTGCCTCTCCTTCCTATTTAAAGGAGAGAGCCTCTCATTGTAAAGGGTCTTCGGCTCTTGGATTATTGGTATAGAAAAATATTCTTGTGGAAATTCTTGTGGTCTCCTTTGCATCTGGTGTTCTTAGATGGTGATTGGAAAGTCTATTGCAACCTAGCATTTGGAAATTGTGGTAAGATCTATCTTTTTTTGAAATCATTGTTTGTCTACAGGAGGGCGACTTCAACAAGGGCGATTTTGCAAGGCTTCTTCAAATCGACTTTCTTGGCATTCGCTTGTATCAGGGGGTTATCATTAGTATCATTGTGATCTATGCTATCTTTCTCTTACCTCTTTTGTGGCATTAGTCTTATCTCTTGATGCATCAAATCTGATATTGTTGACGTTTGTTGTGCAGGAGAGAGGGCGCATTGGCTTCTTGGACCAAATCGACTTGCATAGAAACTACCTCAAAGCTTCTCAAATTGATCGGGTTTGCATAGATCATCATCATCAAGGCATCTACAAGGTTACCCAGGTAAGATCCACAGGTTTGTTTCTCTTTCCTTTATCCAATCCATTGACATAGCTCATAAATTGTTAAAACCCTAAATATCTTAAAACCCTCATTTTACATTTTCTCAGATCTACTTAGATCTATTGGGTTGTTGGGCGTAATATTAAGAACCCACCTCTATAGCATCCACGGCATCCCGGATCTATAGTTTGGTGAGGATTGGCTTCCATTTGATCCCCTTCCCAGGCCAACTTAGCCTCTCCCAAGCAAGGCGCACTTCACCAGTTGAGCAGGTTGACCTAGATCTAAGTGGTGGGTGTTTGAGATTCCACTTGATTTGACATCTACACATCAAATAACATACACCCAGGTTGTCCCTTTCTTGAAATTCACCTTGTGGGCCCCATTCCACATTTTAAGGGATTTAATCCCCTTTTTGGACCACTTGGAACACTTAAACTCAGATCTACTAAGATCTAACCGGTGGATTGCCACGAAATTATAGATCCATACTCCTACCTGACCGATCTACTAGGATCTAAAGTTTGGATGCCATCCGACATGATCTGACCCACCTAAACCCCAATTTAAGCCTCCTTGGGTAAAGTCGCACCACCTTGGAGAAGTGAGTTCACTCACTTCTAGGAACTGGGTACTTGAGATTATTGCAGATCTGAAACCGGAATAATTCAAAACCTAGGTCTAGACTGTCACTTTGTCAAATCTTGCCTTGGGGGCTGCATTCCTTGTTTTAAGGGATTGTGGTCCACTTGGGTTAAACCTAGATCTAGACACATTCAACCATCAAGACCTATACTGTCCACTTATCTCACGTTGTAGGAGTCCTAAACCATAAGTCAACCCCACTTTGACTCCACTTCCCAATTCCCAAGGCACTGGTTTATCTCCAAGACAACCCAACTTTCCTAGATTGTTGGATTGACTTGTGGTTTGAATTTTGCACGGTGAACTATACCCTTAAAGCTATCATGAATCATGGTCAAGATTGTCTCATGTACTAGTTAGCCCCAATACATCCCTCAAAACTATCCTGCATTGGACACGGTTCCCAAGGCAGTGGACCTTTTGACATTGACCTAGTACACTCATCCTAGATCTCACTTCAAACATTATAAGTCACTCTCACATCAACTATGAACCAAAGCTATACCTATTGAACCCTCACTTGGCTTGTGACTTCATCCTTAGGTCTAGGATAAACCATACATCTAACTTCACTTAGAAATACCCTGATTTGGTGTCTTGGTTTTGATCTCTCCTGTCGGGAGTAGATCGGGTCTCCCCCTTTGTTGTCTGGGCTAGATAACATAAAGCGAAGGTTTCCTCGACTGGCGTGACAACCATACATATTGGAGGTTGAGGTGATCGTGGTTGCACCTTTCAAGTTGCCCTTCCCTATTGCCATCCATGACTGGATCCTTCCATAGGGGTAACTACAGTTTAGGTGATAACATTTTGGCGCCGTTGCCGGGGACGCAATAGGCTTACCTTGGAAAAGCTAGTAGTCCTTCCCGCATATACAACGACACATATCTTGGTAGAAGAGTTTAAATCTACCTGGCGACTCCCAATCGTGACTCCGCTGAGGAGCGAGCTCATTTACATCCCTATAACACTAGAATTTAGACAGATCTTATCATTATCTAGAATCCATGGGGTGCATCATTTTGTTTTCAGGTTCTTGAATTTAAAATAAATATAAAAATATAAAAAATATAAAAAATATAAAATATAAAAAATTATTATCCATGGCTGCTTCTGAGCGACCTAGAACTTTCGGTCGTTTAAAAGTTTTTGACTTTTCAAAAATTGTTGGGTATCCTCATCATATTCCTCATCAAGCATGTGCAAGGTTGCCTATTTTCGATGGAAGTTATGAAATATCTGCTAGAAGGCACCTTGAACATTTTAGGGAAATTATTAAAGAGTTATCCATAACCCATGAGGATGTGTGTATGAGACTATTGGCTTCATCTTTCAAAGAAAGAGCTGGACTCTGGCTTTCGAATTTGAAACCCAATAGCATTTCTGGTTATGACATGTTTGAAAATAAATTCCTAGAAGAATGGGGAAGTGAATTCGATGATATGTATCTTTCAAATCAAATCCAAGATCAAAACCTTCCTCTTTCCGATCATATTGTGGAATCATTTAACAATCAAATATCAAGTGATTTGTCAGCATCCGGAGATGACCTTTCCTTCCCAATTTCTTCTGATGATAAGTCTTCTACTTTTGAGTCAATCGAAAGTCAAATCTTTAATCATTGTACAAACCATAAATTTTCAAATTGCTTTTTAGGTAGCCCTAGTCCTGATCCTGAGGGAATTTCTGAGGATGAGCTTTTAGTTAACAAGTCTACTGACGTTCCTCTCTCAGAGAAACTCATGAGTCATTCTATTTTTAGTGATCATTCAATTCCTTATCAACTTACTGAAGAAGAAGAAAGTAGGGACACAGATCAAGATCCTCTAGTGGTGATTTCAAGTGATCATTGTGCAAATAATCAGGATATGTTAAATGAAATTATTAATCTCACCCCTGATCAATTAAATGAAAATGATCTCTTATCCTCTTATAATTTTAATGATGAATTAATAAAAGATCAATATCAAGATGAGGAAGAGTTAATAAATCATACTAGGTGTTCTAATCTTTGTTCCACTTCTTACAATGAATCTTTAAATTTTCCTTTTTTCATCTTTAATCAAGATAACTTAGAGTTAGATAGTTATGGTCAATCTTGTTCTCAAGTTGTAAATGTTAAATTTGATCAAAAGCTTGAAATTATTCCTAGAATAAAGAATATTTTCTATTATCAAAATCCAAGGTCAAACTTGTCTATCCATTTGGGAGAAATTTCATATTTGCAATCCACCCTCCTTTCCCAATTCTTTCAATCATCTTTGGGTTGGGGCTCTAGTCAATCTTTTGCCTTGGAAATTTTTAATAGGAAGTATAAGCATGATTACATGTTTGGAGGAAAAGCACTTCATGTCCCTTTTCAGTCACCTTGGAACCATAATGTATGTTGTCAAGCTATCAATCATTCTTGGTGGCTAGGAAAGGTGTTTAAAGATCAATTCCATATTTTCTCCATTTTTGAGCATCAAGTGGGTCTGACTTTGATTTTCCGTCTTTTAAACTTTAATTTATCCCCACTTGAATTTTTGATCATCAATACCAAGGAGAATCAAATTGAGTATGTGAGAGAAGTAAATGAAAAAGTTAATTTGTGTGAAAATGAATCGAATCACATGTCTTGTGTCCTTCCTCTATCCATCTCTGAGTTTAACTTGCATAAATTTTATGATCCTATCAGTTCTTTGATGGAGGATGTTTGCATCAGTCAGTGTTCCCCTTGGCATAATTTCATATTGCATCATTCAAACCATTCTTCAATTTATGAACAAATCAAGAAGACTGTGCCCTTAAATTTGTTGATCTTTAGCCCAATCTTGACTTGTTCTAGTATCAAAAATCAAATAAGAATCATTAACCTATTTGATGAATGGTTGCACTGGATTTATGATTTTACCTAACATTTGTGATGACTGGTTAGATTAGGGTAGGTAGGAAACCGAATAAGCCTACTTGGGCAGTAGTTAGTCTTTTCAGCCATTGAGTCTGGCACCTAGTTTATCTCTAAGCTCCTTTGTAAGCTCTTAGTTTAGTTGAGTACCTGTCACTTTTCTTTTCCCTGCATAATAAATTTCAAATTTTGCAAATTATGTTAGTAGTTTAATTTACTTTTTGCATTTATACTTTATGCATTTATATTTCTGACATAGAGTAGATTTTATTTCAGTTGATTTTATACTTTTCCCACACATGCGGCATGAGGTATTTTTTTAGATGTTTGTGAATGCAGAAAATAGGTTGCAAGAATAAAAGCTGGAAGTAAAATGGTAGAGTGCTGGATCGTGGATTCGAGTAGCAGAGTTCAAGGACCAGAGATTCTGAGGTTCTCAAGCGCTCATTTCAGCAGAGCACTTGTCCCAGCCGGAGCCAGATGTTATCACATATATAGTAGCCGGGCTACCATACATTATTTTTCTCATTCCAGTACACTATTCAGCCAGTTCCCTTGCATTTGAGATGCCGAGATGAGCATCTACATTGGATCACTATCAGATTGTGGACAGCAGTTGCATTCCCCATGCCATGACTGAGGTTCAGGACACTCAGAGAGGTGACCGATGTAGCCATTATACCATTGGTACAGAGCAGACAGTAGTGCCCAGAGTTACAGCAGCAGTCTCAGAGGACAGATGATGGTACAGGTTGATGAGCTTTCAGGTATATGACTCAGCAGGTATATCATGGTGTTATGGTTAGATTGCTTTTATACTTATTCTTGTAGCATATCTTAGCACTTGGTGTCATGATCTAGCGATCATATAGATATTCTGACCTGGTTGGCCTATTATATATATCATATTGTCCCTACTCAGACTTAGAAGTTCACTATTCATACTCATTGGTTTTACCCTCCTTAGGGAGAATAGAGGTGATCATTACACCATACTTTGGCTTGCTAGTGTTGGCTCCATCATTTCATTGTCTTCACCCATCCATGGCCTACCTTTTAGATTATCACCCTGACTTACTACTTGACTAGTGGCATGGAGGACTTTTCCCCACTGTAGCCTCTGTATTGGATGAGCTTCCCTGTTTATTGTGTCTCGGCTCTGAGTTGGTGACAAAACTTACCTATGGTGAGTTGGAGTTCCTTGTGAATTCCCCCTAGTCACTAAAGTTGTGTTGGCTAAACCTGAAACTTTTAGTGCTGCCATCAATACAAAATCTGGAAAATAAAATGCTATATCTTGTATGAAAAGCCCATTCATGCAATGTGTTTCTAAACACACATGAATGAGAGGCATGCCAAATGAACATGGCAATAACAATAAAATGTTGTATCTTTTGGAAAACAAATACCTAGGTAAACAAGCTGTCCATGACACACCTAGAAGTGCTCAGGTAAACAAGTGCCTTAAAAACACACCTGCAGCAGAAAGCCTAAAGAAAAATGTAAATCTATGCAATGTGTTTGTAAACACACATAGATCAAGGCTATGGAAACTTCAGGCCCAGAAAGCAATGGAACTTAAATCCTATATCTAAACAATTGCTGGCCTTATTTGTATTATGGATTGTGCGCATCTGTGAAGGTGAATAAACCCTCTTTAAACAACTCATCCATTTGTGAGACACCGCCATTCCCTGTGTTATTGCTCATTCAGTATATACTATGGTGTATTCCCTTTCCCTTGCCAAAGTGTCACAAAGTCAAGACAGTTAAGTCATCCCTTAGCCTAGCCAAGTTAATTTAGCCTTCACCCTTCACTAGCAAATTGATCACAACTATGAAGTGAGTATGATCCTGAAAGTCTAATCTGAGTAATAATAATAATTAACGACACTATATATTTGGATTTAGATCGCCAGTCATGATTACTCTGTGTTATAATTGCTATTTGAATAAATTGTAAAGCATGTATTAACCGTGATACTTTTCAGCAGCCTTGGATGATGGACTGAGTTATATTTGGTCATGGTTGGACCTAGTTTGACCATGGAGGACCATGGGACATGAGATGTTAGACCTTATGAGGATATGGATAGATGATATATGGTCTATGTACACATGCATGATGATTCTATGCAGCAGCTACAGGGTTATGATGATGATTCTTGGGATACAACAGTGTTTGATCATTTACAGAGCATTATTATTGGCCTTGTTCCGGTATATTGGATATTTATTTTGATCATGCAGAGACTCATATGGTGTATGAGTACACATCTTGGATAGATTTGGACCTTCTGAGTCCAATGGGACAGTTTGTTTTCAGTTCCGGGCTCTTACAGTGATGATTGAGCCTCAGTAGGCTGTCCCAGTGCAGTTTTGGTCTGTTGGAGGCCCTGTCAGGGCAGAGATGATTTTTATCCGGTTGACCTAGGGCGCTGATGATGGAGGGGGTGGTCCAGCCACTTGTTTTTACCATATTACCCCCCTCCCGGACACATTGGTTCCCTCACCTTGACAGCGCCAGCACTCCAGGAGGCTGTTTGGGGCAGTTTCACGCTTCCCGAGGCATTTCAGGATTGGTAGAAATGGCTATTGAGGAAATCGATTTGGGCTACTGAGGCAAAGTTATGGCATGGGATGATCAGTGATGATAGATCGGGACCTTCCACACCTTCTCCAGCAGTTTCAGCTTCATCGGGGCCCGCATCCATCATTTATGGCACTTTCTGTGGATTTTTGAGGTCTTTTGAGGACCACGACTTTACTATGGAGGCACGATTTGGTACATTCATGATTATTTTTTGGGTATTGTGCTATGGGGATTGACCAAGGAGGGATAAAATTACCCTTGGACCCACCATAAGCCTCTTATGATATTTCATCATCATGATTTGGTGGGATTCCCCTCTTCTAGGGCGATTTTGTCCACTTATGTTATATTTTATGTGTGATCCATGTATTATATTGTTGAGCTCATCTCAACCATTGATTTGACTTTTGTATCTTATAATCTTAGCCACTCATTCATAAAGTGGTTAGGGTTTTGGTGCCTCTCCTTCCTATTTAAAGGAGAGAGCCTCTCATTGTAAAGGGTCTTCGGCTCTTGGATTATTGGTATAGAAAAATATTCTTGTGGAAATTCTTGTGGTCTCCTTTGCATCTGGTGTTCTTAGATGGTGATTGGAAAGTCTATTGCAACCTAGCATTTGGAAATTGTGGTAAGATCTATCTTTTTTGGAAATCATTGTTTGTCTACAGGAGGGCGACTTCAACAAGGGCGATTTTGCAAGGCTTCTTCAAATCGACTTTCTTGGCATTCGCTTGTATCAGGGGGTTATCATTAGTATCATTGTGATCTATGCTATCTTTCTGTTACCTCTTTTGTGGCATTAGTCTTATCTCTTGATGCATCAAATCTGATATTGTTGACGTTTGTTGTGCAGGAGAGAGGGCGCATTGGCTTCTTGGACCAAATCGACTTGCATAGAAACTACCTCAAAGATTCTCAAATTGATCGGGTTTGCATAGATCATCATCATCAAGGCATCTACAAGGTTACCCAGGTAAGATCCACAGGTTTGTTTCTCTTTCCTTTATCCAATCCATTGACATAGCTCATAAATTGTTAAAACCCTAAATATCTTAAAACCCTCATTTTACATTTTCTCAGATCTACTTAGATCTATTGGGTTGTTGGGCGTAATATTAAGAACCCACCTCTATAGCATCCACGGCATCCCGGATCTATAGTTTGGTGAGGATTGGCTTCCATTTGATCCCCTTCCCAGGCCAACTTAGCCTCTCCCAAGCAAGGCGCACTTCACCAGTTGAGCAGGTTGACCTAGATCTAAGTGGTGGGTGTTTGAGATTCCACTTGATTTGACATCTACACATCAAATAACATACACCCAGGTTGTCCCTTTCTTGAAATTCACCTTGTGGGCCCCATTCCACATTTTAAGGGATTTAATCCCCTTTTTGGACCACTTGGAACACTTAAACTCAGATCTACTAAGATCTAACCGGTGGATTGCCACGAAATTATAGATCCATACTCCTACCTGACCGATCTACTAGGATCTAAAGTTTGGATGCCATCCGACATGATCTGACCCACCTAAACCCCAATTTAAGCCTCCTTGGGTAAAGTCGCACCACCTTGGAGAAGTGAGTTCACTCACTTCTAGGAACTGGGTACTTGAGATTATTGCAGATCTGAAACCGGAATAATTCAAAACCTAGGTCTAGACTGTCACTTTGTCAAATCTTGCCTTGGGGGCTGCATTCCTTGTTTTAAGGGATTGTGGTCCACTTGGGTTAAACCTAGATCTAGACACATTCAACCATCAAGACCTATACTGTCCACTTATCTCACGTTGTAGGAGTCCTAAACCATAAGTCAACCCCACTTTGACTCCACTTCCCAATTCCCAAGGCACTGGTTTATCTCCAAGACAACCCAACTTTCCTAGATTGTTGGATTGACTTGTGGTTTGACTTTTGCACGGTGAACTATACCCTTAAAGCTATCATGAATCATGGTCAAGATTGTCTCATGTACTAGTTAGCCCCAATACATCCCTCAAAACTATCCTGCATTGGACACGGTTCCCAAGGCAGTGGACCTTTTGACATTGACCTAGTACACTCATCCTAGATCTCACTTCAAACATTATAAGTCACTCTCACATCAACTATGAACCAAAGCTATACCTATTGAACCCTCACTTGGCTTGTGACTTCATCCTTAGGTCTAGGATAAACCATACATCTAACTTCACTTAGAAATACCCTGATTTGGTGTCTTGGTTTTGATCTCTCCTGTCGGGAGTAGATCGGGTCTCCCCCTTTGTTGTCTGGGCTAGATAACATAAAGCGAATGTTTCCTCGACTGGCGTGACAACCATACATATTGGAGGTCGAGGTGATCGTGGTTGCACCTTTCAAGTTGCCCTTCCCTATTGCCATCCATGACTGGATCCTTCCATAGGGGTAACTACAGTTTAGGTGATAACATTTTGGCGCCGTTGCCGGGGACGCAATAGGCTTACCTTGGAAAAGCTAGTAGTCCTTCCCGCATATACAACGACACATATCTTGGTAGAAGAGTTTAAATCTACCTGGCGACTCCCAATCGTGACTCCGCTGAGGAGCGAGCTCATTTACATCCCTATAACACTAGAATTTAGACAGATCTTATCATTATCTAGAATCCATGGGGTGCATCATTTTGTTTTCAGGTTCTTGAATTTAAAATAAATATAAAAATATAAAAAATATAAAAAATATAAAATATAAAAAATTATTATCCATGGCTGCTTCTGAGCGACCTAGAACTTTCGGTCGTTTAAAAGTTTTTGACTTTTCAAAAATTGTTGGGTATCCTCATCATATTCCTCATCAAGCATGTGCAAGGTTGCCTATTTTCGATGGAAGTTATGAAATATCTGCTAGAAGGCACCTTGAACTTTTTAGGGAAATTATTAAAGAGTTATCCATAACCCATGAGGATGTGTGTATGAGACTATTGGCTTCATCTTTCAAAGAAAGAGCTGGACTCTGGCTTTCGAATTTGAAACCCAATAGCATTTCTGGTTATGACATGTTTGAAAATAAATTCCTAGAAGAATGGGGAAGTGAATTCGATGATATGTATCTTTCAAATCAAATCCAAGATCAAAACCTTCCTCTTTCCGATCATATTGTGGAATCATTTAACAATCAAATATCAAGTGATTTGTCAGCATCCGGAGATGACCTTTCCTGGCCAATTTCTTCTGATGATAAGTCTTCTACTTTTGAGTCAATCGAAAGTCAAATCTTTAATCATTGTACAAACCATAAATTTTCAAATTGCTTTTTAGGTAGCCCTAGTCCTGATCCTGAGGGAATTTCTGAGGATGAGCTTTTAGTTAACAAGTCTACTGACGTTCCTCTCTCAGAGAAACTCATGAGTCATTCTATTTTTAGTGATCATTCAATTCCTTATCAACTTACTGAAGAAGAAGAAAGTAGGGACACAGATCAAGATCCTCTAGTGGTGATTTCAAGTGATCATTGTGCAAATAATCAGGATATGTTAAATGAAATTATTAATCTCACCCCTGATCAATTAAATGAAAATGATCTCTTATCCTCTTATAATTTTAATGATGAATTAATAAAAGATCAATATCAAGATGAGGAAGAGTTAATAAATCATACTAGGTGTTCTAATCTTTGTTCCACTTCTTACAATGAATCTTTAAATTTTCCTTTTTTCATCTTTAATCAAGATAACTTAGAGTTAGATAGTTATGGTCAATCTTGTTCTCAAGTTGTAAATGTTAAATTTGATCAAAAGCTTGAAATTATTCCTAGAATAAAGAATATTTTCTATTATCAAAATCCAAGGTCAAACTTGTCTATCCATTTGGGAGAAATTTCATATTTGCAATCCACCCTCCTTTCCCAATTCTTTCAATCATCTTTGGGTTGGGGCTCTAGTCAATCTTTTGCCTTGGAAATTTTTAATAGGAAGTATAAGCATGATTACATGTTTGGAGGAAAAGCACTTCATGTCCCTTTTCAGTCACCTTGGAACCATAATGTATGTTGTCAAGCTATCAATCATTCTTGGTGGCTAGGAAAGGTGTTTAAAGATCAATTCCATATTTTCTCCATTTTTGAGCATCAAGTGGGTCTGACTTTGATTTTCCGTCTTTTAAACTTTAATTTATCCCCACTTGAATTTTTGATCATCAATCCCAAGGAGAATCAAATTGAGTATGTGAGAGAAGTAAATGAAAAAGTTAATTTGTGTGAAAATGAATCGAATCACATGTCTTGTGTCCTTCCTCTATCCATCTCTGAGTTTAACTTGCATAAATTTTATGATCCTATCAGTTCTTTGATGGAGGATGTTTGCATCAGTCAGTGTTCCCCTTGGCATAATTTCATATTGCATCATTCAAACCATTCTTCAATTTATGAACAAATCAAGAAGACTGTGCCCTTAAATTTGTTGATCTTTAGCCCAATCTTGACTTGTTCTAGTATCAAAAATCAAATAAGAATCATTAACCTATTTGATGAATGGTTGCACTGGATTTATGATTTTACCTAACATTTGTGATGACTGGTTAGATTAGGGTAGGTAGGAAACCGAATAAGCCTACTTGGGCAGTAGTTAGTCTTTTCAGCCATTGAGTCTGGCACCTAGTTTATCTCTAAGCTCCTTTGTAAGCTCTTAGTTTAGTTGAGTACCTGTCACTTTTCTTTTCCCTGCATAATAAATTTCAAATTTTGCAAATTATGTTAGTAGTTTAATTTACTTTTTGCATTTATACTTTATGCATTTATATTTCTGACATAGAGTAGATTTTATTTCAGTTGATTTTATACTTTTCCCACACATGCGGCATGAGGTATTTTTTTAGATGTTTGTGAATGCAGAAAATAGGTTGCAAGAATAAAAGCTGGAAGTAAAATGGTAGAGTGCTGGATCGTGGATTCGAGTAGCAGAGTTCGAGGACCAGAGATTCTGAGGTTCTCAAGCGCTCATTTCAGCAGAGCACTTGTCCCAGCCGGAGCCAGATGTTATCACATATATAGTAGCCGGGCTACCATACATTATTTTTCTCATTCCAGTACACTATTCAGCCAGTTCCCTTGCATTTGAGATGCCGAGATGAGCATCTACATTGGATCACTATCAGATTGTGGACAGCAGTTGCATTCCCCATGCCATGACTGAGGTTCAGGACACTCAGAGAGGTGACCGATGTAGCCATTATACCATTGGTACAGAGCAGACAGTAGTGCCCAGAGTTACAGCAGCAGTCTCAGAGGACAGATGATGGTACAGGTTGATGAGCTTTCAGGTATATGACTCAGCAGGTATATCATGGTGTTATGGTTAGATTGCTTTTATACTTATTCTTGTAGCATATCTTAGCACTTGGTGTCATGATCTAGCGATCATATAGATATTTGGACCTGGTTGGCCTATTATATATATCATATTGTCCCTACTCAGACTTAGAAGTTCACTATTCATACTCATTGGTTTTACCCTCCTTAGGGAGAATAGAGGTGATCATTACACCATACTTTGGCTTGCTAGTGTTGGCTCCATCATTTCATTGTCTTCACCCATCCATGGCCTACCTTTTAGATTATCACCCTGACTTACTACTTGACTAGTGGCATGGAGGACTTTTCCCCACTGTAGCCTCTGTATTGGATGAGCTTCCCTGTTTATTGTGTCTCGGCTCTGAGTTGGTGACAAAACTTACCTATGGTGAGTTGGAGTTCCTTGTGAATTCCCCCTAGTCACTAAAGTTGTGTTGGCTAAACCTGAAACTTTTAGTGCTGCCATCAATACAAAATCTGGAAAATAAAATGCTATATCTTGTATGAAAAGCCCATTCATGCAATGTGTTTCTAAACACACATGAATGAGAGGCATGCCAAATGAACATGGCAATAAAAATAAAATGTTGTATCTTTTGGAAAACAAATACCTAGGTAAACAAGCTGTCCATGACACACCTAGAAGTGCTCAGGTAAACAAGTGCCTTAAAAACACACCTGCAGCAGAAAGCCTAAAGAAAAATGTAAATCTATGCAATGTGTTTGTAAACACACATAGATCAAGGCTATGGAAACTTCAGGCCCAGAAAGCAATGGAACTTAAATCCTATATCTAAACAATTGCTGGCCTTATTTGTATTATGGATTGTGCGCATCTGTGAAGGTGAATAAACCCTCTTTAAACAACTCATCCATTTGTGAGACACCGCCATTCCCTGTGTTATTGCTCATTCAGTATATACTATGGTGTATTCCCTTTCCCTTGCCAAAGTGTCACAAAGTCAAGACAGTTAAGTCATCCCTTAGCCTAGCCAAGTTAATTTAGCCTTCACCCTTCACTAGCAAATTGATCACAACTATGAAGTGAGTATGATCCTGAAAGTCTAATCTGAGTAATAATAATAATTAACGACACTATATATTTGGATTTAGATCGCCAGTCATGATTACTCTGTGTTATAATTGCTATTTGAATAAATTGTAAAGCATGTATTAACCGTGATACTTTTCAGCAGCCTTGGATGATGGACTGAGTTATATTTGGTCATGGTTGGACCTAGTTTGACCATGGAGGACCATGGGACATGAGATGTTAGACCTTATGAGGATATGGATATATGATATATGGTCTATGTACACATGCATGATGATTCTATGCAGCAGCTACAGGGTTATGATGATGATTCTTGGGATACAGCAGTGTTTGATCATTTACAGAGCATTATTATTGGCCTTGTTCCGGTATATTGGATATTTATTTTGATCATGCAGAGACTCATATGGTGTATGAGTACACATCTTGGATAGATTTGGACCTTCTGAGTCCAATGGGACAGTTTGTTTTCAGTTCCGGGCTCTTACAGTGATGATTGAGCCTCAGTAGGCTGTCCCAGTGCAGTTTTGGTCTGTTGGAGGCCCTGTCAGGGCAGAGATGATTTTTATCCGGTTGACCTAGGGCGCTGATGATGGAGGGGGTGGTCCAGCCACTTGTTTTTACCATATTACCCCCCTCCCGGACACATTGGTGCCCTCACCTTGACAGCGCCAGCACTCCAGGAGGCTGTTTGGGGCAGTTTCACGCTTCCCGAGGCATTTCAGGATTGGTAGAAATGGCTATTGAGGAAATCGATTTGGGCTACTGAGGCAAAGTTATGGCATGGGATGATCAGTGATGATAGATCGGGACCTTCCACACCTTCTCCAGCAGTTTCAGCTTCATCGGGGCCCGCATCCATCATTTATGGCACTTTCTGTGGATTTTTGAGGTCTTTTGAGGACCACGACTTTACTATGGAGGCACGATTTGGTACATTCATGATTATTTTTTGGGTATTGTGCTATGGGGATTGACCAAGGAGGGATAAAATTACCCTTGGACCCACCATAAGCCTCTTATGATATTTCATCATCATGATTTGGTGGGATTCCCCTCTTCTAGGGCGATTTTGTCCACTTATGTTATATTTTATGTGTGATCCATGTATTATATTGTTGAGCTCATCTCAACCATTGATTTGACTTTTGTATCTTATAATCTTAGCCACTCATTCATAAAGTGGTTAGGGTTTTGGTGCCTCTCCTTCCTATTTAAAGGAGAGAGCCTCTCATTGTAAAGGGTCTTCGGCTCTTGGATTATTGGTATAGAAAAATATTCTTGTGGAAATTCTTGTGGTCTCCTTTGCATCTGGTGTTCTTAGATGGTGATTGGAAAGTCTATTGCAACCTAGCATTTGGAAATTGTGGTAAGATCTATCTTTTTTGGAAATCATTGTTTGTCTACAGGAGGGCGACTTCAACAAGGGCGATTTTGCAAGGCTTCTTCAAATCGACTTTCTTGGCATTCGCTTGTATCAGGGGGTTATCATTAGTATCATTGTGATCTATGCTATATTTCTGTTATCTCTTTTGTGGCATTAGTCTTATCTCTTGATGCATCAAATCTGATATTGTTGACGTTTGTTGTGCAGGAGAGAGGGCGCATTGGCTTCTTGGACCAAATCGACTTGCATAGAAACTACCTCAAAGCTTCTCAAATTGATCGGGTTTGCATAGATCATCATCATCAAGGCATCTACAAGGTTACCCAGGTAAGATCCACAGGTTTGTTTCTCTTTCCTTTATCCAATCCATTGACATAGCTCATAAATTGTTAAAACCCTAAATATCTTAAAACCCTCATTTTACATTTTCTCAGATCTACTTAGATCTATTGGGTTGTTGGGCGTAATATTAAGAACCCACCTCTATAGCATCCACGGCATCCCGGATCTATAGTTTGGTGAGGATTGGCTTCCATTTGATCCCCTTCCCAGGCCAACTTAGCCTCTCCCAAGCAAGGCGCACTTCACCAGTTGAGCAGGTTGACCTAGATCTAAGTGGTGGGTGTTTGAGATTCCACTTGATTTGACATCTACACATCAAATAACATACACCCAGGTTGTCCCTTTCTTGAAATTCACCTTGTGGGCCCCATTCCACATTTTAAGGGATTTAATCCCCTTTTTGGACCACTTGGAACACTTAAACTCAGATCTACTAAGATCTAACCGGTGGATTGCCACGAAATTATAGATCCATACTCCTACCTGACCGATCTACTAGGATCTAAAGTTTGGATGCCATCCGACATGATCTGACCCACCTAAACCCCAATTTAAGCCTCCTTGGGTAAAGTCGCACCACCTTGGAGAAGTGAGTTCACTCACTTCTAGGAACTGGGTACTTGAGATTATTGCAGATCTGAAACCGGAATAATTCAAAACCTAGGTCTAGACTGTCACTTTGTCAAATCTTGCCTTGGGGGCTGCATTCCTTGTTTTAAGGGATTGTGGTCCACTTGGGTTAAACCTAGATCTAGACACATTCAACCATCAAGACCTATACTGTCCACTTATCTCACGTTGTAGGAGTCCTAAACCATAAGTCAACCCCACTTTGACTCCACTTCCCAATTCCCAAGGCACTGGTTTATCTCCAAGACAACCCAACTTTCCTAGATTGTTGGATTGACTTGTGGTTTGACTTTTGCACGGTGAACTATACCCTTAAAGTTATCATGAATCATGGTCAAGATTGTCTCATGTACTAGTTAGCCCCAATACATCCCTCAAAACTATCCTGCATTGGACACGGTTCCCAAGGCAGTGGACCTTTTGACATTGACCTAGTACACTCATCCTAGATCTCACTTCAAACATTATAAGTCACTCTCACATCAACTATGAACCAAAGCTATACCTATTGAACCCTCACTTGGCTTGTGACTTCATCCTTAGGTCTAGGATAAACCATACATCTAACTTCACTTAGAAATACCCTGATTTGGTGTCTTGGTTTTGATCTCTCCTGTCGGGAGTAGATCGGGTCTCCCCCTTTGTTGTCTGGGCTAGATAACATAAAGCGAAGGTTGCCTCGACTGGTGTGACAACCATACATATTGGAGGTCGAGGTGATCGTGGTTGCACCTTTCAAGTTGCCCTTCCCTATTGCCATCCATGACTGGATCCTTCCATAGGGGTAACTACAGTTTAGGTGATAACAGTAATCTTTCCAAGATGGTTTTTAAAACTACCTCATTTTTCTTTTGGTTATCTTGTAGAGTGAAAACGGAATTCTCTATTCGTGACGTGATTTGTGTCCAAGTCGCTGCCAAATTGTTACTGGTTTGATCGATCTTTGCCTCGAGTTCCTCATAGTTCTTCTTAATCTTCTCATTGATTGAATCGAATCGGGTGTTTAATTCACTCATTGATCTGGTGATTGGTGGAATCTTCTCGGCCCTAAACGTGGATTTATTTTTATTTGCTGTACGAAGCCAGCTCGTCACGATTTGATTTTTTTTTCAAGTAATTATAATAATAATAATTATTATTATTATAATATAGTTTTTTTTAAAATTAAATAATAATAATTATTAATAGCAACAATATTAATAAATATTATTAATATTAGGTATTAATTTAAAAAATGGATGATGGAGGCGGTGTTAGGGAGGCGGAACTGATGAAGGGTGCAGGTGGATGGAGAGTGGAGCAATGGAGTGGAGTGGCTGATAGGAAGCGGAAGAGGTATAGAAAAAAACGGAAGAGATGGCCATGGAAGGGTGGACGTGTAGGCTAGGAGTGGTTGCGCAGTGGAGGGGTGTTGCGGGGTTGGAGTGATAAGGGAGGGAGGTGGAGACGAGAGAAAGAAAGGGACAGAGGAGGGAGGGAAAGGACGGGGAGGACGCGCGCAGAAGGAAAATGCATGTAGGAGAGAGGGAGCACGCAGGCGGAAGTGGGAGTGGAGAGGTGCAGCAAGTGGAAGGAGTGGGGAGTTTCCGCGTAGGTGAGGGCATGAGGGCGCAACAGAGGGCAGAGGACGGAGCAGGAAAGAGAGTGGGGGAGGGCAGAATGTGGTGAATGCAGCGGAGGATGGCGTGGGAGCGTGGGGGAGGGAAGAATGTGGTGAGTGCAGTGGAGGATGGCGTGGGAGCATGGTGGAGGACAGCGATGGAGCGGGAATGGAGTGGGGTGTGTGCAGCGGAGGTGGTGGTGGTGGTGCAGGGACGGTGGCTCTGATACCAATGGAGGGATAAAAGTGGGTGAAAGCAGAACGTAATGTAAAAAGTATATTTGATAAAAATGTAGAAGATGATTACAACAATCGTGCCCCGGGTAATTTATACCATAAAGGAAAAAAGTGACAGAGGTGGGAGGGAAAGGATGGGGAGGACGCGCGGAGAAGGAAAATGCATGTAGGAGGGAGGGAGCATGCAGGCGGAAGTGGGAGTGGAGAGGTGCAACAGGTGGAATGAGTGGGGAGTTTCCGTGTAGGTGAGGATGTGAGGGCGCAGTAGAGGGCAGAGGATAGAACAGGAAAGAGAGTGGGGGAGGGCAGAATGTGGTGAGTGCAGTGGAGGATGGCGTGGGAGCATGGTGGAGGACAGCGATGGAGCGGGAATGGAGTGGGGTGTGTGCAGCGGAGGTGGTGGTGGTGGTGTAGGGCCGGTGGCTCTGATACCAATGGAGGGAGAAAAGTGGGTGAAAGCAGAACGTAACGTAAAAAGTATATTTGATAAAAATGTAGAAGATGATTACAACAATCGTGCCCCGGGTAATTTGTACCCTAAATGGGCAAGAGAGGTGACTTTTCAAGTCACCTCTTAGTTTAATTACATTAATTTACTAAAATTAACCTAGATTAATATTTTAAAATTAGCATTTGTAACAAATGCCTTAATTGTTGATGTCGAGGAAAATCTTACAACTCAATCCTTAACAAAAAAAAAAAATGGAAGTTGGGTACGTTACAAAAGCTTTTATAAGAACAACTAAACATTTTGAAAATACATGTTAGGCAATCCTTGGAGCTCAGCAAAGGACCAAATAAACTAATGTTGTTGTAGTGATCCATTTGCGAATACCGTTTTACTTTCACAACCCTTTTCTCTGTTCATGGTTGACTATGGTTGTTCATGGTTGACCATTGCATTCATGGTTGACCATGGTTATTCAAGGTTGACCATGGCTATTCAGGGTTCACCATTTGTGTTTTATGGTTGAATGTGGTTGTTCATGGTTGATTATCGTTGAACATGGTTGTTCATGCTTAACCATGGTTGTTCATGGTTTAGCATCATTGTTCATGGTTGTTCATAATCAACCATTGCATTCATGGTTGACCATGGTTGTTCATGGTTGATCATGCTTCTTTATTATTGGTTATGGATGAACATGGTTGTTCATGGTTGACTATGGTTGACCATCATTATTCATGATTGACCATTGTGTTCATGGTTGTACATGGTTGTTCATCGTTGATCATGCTGAACTTCATGGTTTACTATGGTTGTACATGGTTGACCATGGCTATTCATGGTTGACCATGGCTATTAATGGTTGACTAAGGCTAACCATGGTTGAGCATAATTTACTATGTTCAACCATGGTTAAATCTATTATTGACCATGGATGAGTATAGTTGACCATGGTTAACCATGTTTTACCATCATTGTTGATGGTTGACTGTGATTGACTATGATCGACTATGGTTGACAATAGTCATCATTCACAATGGTTGACCCTAGTTAGTTGACTATGGGTGACTGTGGTCGACTATGATTGACTATGGTCAATCATGGTTGGTCAATCATGGATGACCATGGATGACCATGGTTGACCTTGATTAACTATGGTTCTTCATTGTTGATCGTGGTTGTTCATAGTTGGTTATGGTTGACCATAGTTGACCATGGATGTTCATGGTCGACAATGGTTGGTCATGGTTGATCATGGTTTACTATGGTTGACCATGGTTTTTCATGGTTGGTTATGGTTGACCATGGTTAACTATGGTTGTTCATGGTTGACCATGGTTGGTAATGGTTGACCATGGATGGACACCTTTAACTACAATTTATTATGGTTGACTATGGTTGTTAATGGTTGTTCATGGTTGATTATGGTTGACCATGGTTGTTCATGGTTGACTATTGTTGACTATGGTTTAAGTCTTAAATGTTTTGAAATAGTTATATTTAATTTCAATGTTTAGGATTATGTGTTAATATGAAATTTATCATGCTTTTTGTTAGATTACAATAATTATCAATACTTATTTACAATAATTATCAATGCTTATACTTATAATATTAAAATGAAATTTCATCTTTTAATTCAAAACTAAAACCTCAACATAATTTAATTAAGATATATTAAATATAATTATACTATAAATTACATATGTTATATAAGAAAATGTGTTTTTTTTATTATAATAATTTTTATTTCTCAATTTTACTTTTAAACTATATCACTCATTAAAAAATCATTAATTTTCTAAAAAACTATATTATTTATATCATACATGAATAAATATAGAACATTATAAATTTTTATTTAATGTTTTTAAATTCCAAAAATACAATTATCCCATATAATATCCATTCCAAATTTAATTGCTCCATAAATTTGTTATTAATATATATTACATTTGATTCAAATTATTACAGTTTATTTGTTTAGAAGTCTCTATCTTTTATATAGGCATAAAATAGAATTTCAATTGTTAATGCGGATTTGTTATTAGTTAAAAAATTGTTACATCCCATTGGTTATTAGTTAAATAATTGTTACAGGGCATTTGTTATTATTATCTATAACTTATCAATTGAAATTTATTGGATTTGTATGTATAAAATCTACTTGAAACATGAATTAATCATTAAAGACATTTCATAAATAAAAGCAATTTAATTGTTTACATAAAAACAAGGTAATTTAATTATTTACATAAAAACAATATTCAGTGTTGTGTGTCTGTCTTCAACCTAAACTTTATTACCTAATCAAATGTACACGTATTCAACTTTATTACCTAATCAAATATACAGGTCTTCAACTTCACCAAGACAGCTTGAACTTTATTACCTAATCAAATATACAGGTCTTCAACCTTACCTAATCAAATATACAGGTCTTCAACCTCACCTCCTGAGAATTGATTTTGATAAGCAAGTCAAACCTATATTAATGTACAGGTCACAGTTCTTGATTTTTTAAGATTGAACTGAAATAAACGGAATCATATGTGCTCTCAAATCAACGCTAATCCAATCCAAATATCAGAGAAAAATTGTATTTGAGACCGCGTTGTCTCATGCATATGAATGTACAGGTCCCCAGATCTCGATTCCTTAACATTAAATAAACTGAATAATATGTGCTCTCACGATCCAAATGTCATTAAATAAACTGAATAATATGTGCTCTCACGATCCAAATGTCACAGATAAATTGTATTTGAGACCAGATTGTCTCATATTTATACTTATCTTCCCAGGTCATAAGATTTATATGTATCGTTCTAACACTTTCCTTAGGAATTAGATACAATGGGAACTAGTCATTAGTATTTCAGAACTCCCAATTTTTTTTTTTTTTTTTTCAGCAGGAAATAAAATATATTATTAATATTCATTAAGAATCAAATAGTACATTAAAAATCAAATAGTATATGATTATAAATTTTAGAGATACATATCAAAAAATAATTATCCAATATTCAGCAAAAAGCGTCAGAGTAACTTCAAAAAACCTAAAAAATATATATATATAACTCAAAAAAGCTACCCAACTTATAATTCATAAATATTTATGAAACCAACAGTTCTGCAACTATCCTGAAATTTCTCCCACAGATATGCCCTTCAGCACCACTCATTGCTAACTCCCAATCTTCATCACGATTAAATAACATATACACAGTATTTAATGAATCAAAAAATAAAAAATGAAATATTAATGGTGGGTCTAAAGAATAAGATATACAAATCGGCTCCCATACAAATGTATGAGCTATTGGACATACTAACCTCATACAAATGTATGCGCTATTGGACATACTAACCTCATACGAACGCTTGTTTGACACGTATTTATTCTATCAGATTTCCATCGAGTAACATTAACAAATCTGACAGAACGCTTGTTTGACACAGAGGTATCTATCCTATCATATTTTCATCCATTAACATTAACAAATCTGGCTTACTACAAAGATGTGATACAGTTAACCCTAATGAAAAAGTAAACCGAATGTCGAAAATCGTTGCCATACCACTTTTTTTTAACAAAGACAGCCAATGTGAAGCCCTTTCCATAAACTGTTTCCATACCATTTTCTTTAACACAAACAGCCAATATGAAGCCCTTTTCACGGCCTATCATGAATCTAGAAAGAAATGGAAGTTGCAAAAGGTTTATATTCCAACAACTTACTCCTCAAGATTAGAGAAGAAATAGATTGCAACAGGTTTAAATTAGAACAACTCGGTCAATGCCAGATCGCAATATTACAAACCAGTCTGCTCCTCAATGCCAGATCAATGTAAACGAAATGGAGTGGGCGATTGAAACGACTGTTCCTCGATTAAGGGGTAATTTCATGCTATTTTTACATACCTGGGTGTTGACCCAGGGGTTCACTTCACACTATCGTCAACAAACTATTAACCAAAACTCCCTTATACACTGGTCCGGAAAAGTGTAACCCTTTTCAGTGTTACCGCAGATGGATAAGGAGGCTGCTAGAACCAAGTTTCTGCAGTGAAGTTGAGGATATGCTTTCAATAACCAGAGATTATAATATTCCCAGCATATTATTAACTTATCATTCACATCTTAAGTCATTCACAGAGTTCAACAAACATTTCGAACAACATATTCCACATACTTATTCAGATTAGCAGCACTTCTTAAACCTATAACATATTTACATCAATCAATAAAAAAACATTCACATAACATATTTCACATTCATCATAACATCATTGCATAAGAATAAATACAAAGATTATACCATAACCTAACATCTACATTCATTCACCAACCTTGCTGAATGAACCTCGCAGAAATGTCAATACACCATGTTGAGGATACAAGGCAAACCCGGCCGCTTCTATTTGATTCCAAAAGGGTCTACATGAGCAACTTAACTAATCTAACCATTCTTGAGCTCCGGGAACACCACGAATGGTCTTTCTTTCACATAAAGACCCTTTCACACCTGTATGCTTCCGCACTTCCTGCGGATCTATCCTGTGCCAACACTGGGACACGTTATAATTTGGTTGCTATGCTCCTCAATTGAAATGACTACCACCTGTTACTCGATTCATCGATTAATTGATGCCATTCCTACAAACCGAGCGCGGCTTTATGTTTTTGGCCGTTATAATTTCCCATGTTATACATAATCCCTTTTATGAGTGGCCGATGTACAGTATGGTGGATATTAATATGTTAATCAAGGCGTAAATTAAATTAAATTTTTAATCAGCTATTAAAATAGGCTTGACATTTATCTCATTAAACCTCGGCCATGAGGGAGAAGGAGAAAAAATGATAGCCATTAATCTCTAATATAAGATTAAATGTTGAAAAAGTTGAAATAAAAACAACTATGAACTTAAATTTTAATCCTATTTATACAACAAACTTTGTTTTTCTTTAAAAAAAAACTCACAATATTTTAACCACACTAACCATCTAACCTTATGTTGAAAAATTCTCTCAATCTTCCAACCACTTATACTCAATGTAATTACAGTTTTACAATTTTGTTAGATAGATTCTCTCATTCAACTAAATCCAACAACGTTTTAAAATTAAAGACAAACTCTTCACGTAGACCAATAGTCTACATTTCACTGCTCAATAACAAGCACAATTGATAAGTCAAATAGGAGATGATAATTCCAACATGCTATACTAACAACCACATTTAAATTTCATAAATAACAACTGCAATATGGACTAATACCCATTGTTAATGTTATAAAACGACATACAGATAAATGTTCTTAATATTGTAATCTTCATAAGACCTATTCTTACCATCTAATTCGGACATTTTGGGAGGACTTTTCTCTTCATAAGCGGGTGACTGATCTTTGCAAGATCTGAACTAAACAGCTGGTGTACATCAGAATCAGAGAGAATGTAAAATTCTTCGAGAGGATTTGCAGGGAACTTTCTCTTTACCAGATTTGATCTGGGTTTAAGTGGTGCAGGAGGACAGCACAGCACCTGAGGTATCTTATGCTCCTCTGACTTAGGAGTTTGGCATTCTACTTCTTCTTCTTCTGCAATATCTACCAACGAATCCATGCATTTTTCTGGAATACCAACGCTAGTCATAACCTTCAAAGTACTTTGAGCAGCTGCAGGTGGTACCAAAGCAGGCTTGATTCCAGTTACATGGAATGAATCTACCTCTGGACTGACAAGATCCCTCGTCTTTATTTTTGCTAGAGTGGATGGTGTTGGTCCATTAGCTGGAGCCATACTATCAATTACAGAAACTTCCTTGTCGTTCTATTAACTCCACCAGAAATCTAACCGTTCTCACGACAGAGTCCAGTATTCAAGATCAAAGAGCACAACCACATATCTTACTTCAATTTTACAGAGTAAGGAGACGCGGGGAAATTATTGCCTCTAGACAGTATAAGCAGTTTCAACCCTTGCCTGCATAAAAAGTTTATGCAGCCTCAACCGGAGGAAGAGAGGTCATTATAACGAACGTTGGAAGGCTCGGAAATTGGAATTAACGCCAGAGATAGGATTTGACGATGACTTCTCAACGAATATTAGAAACGTGTTAAAGTAGAAAAGAAGTAATTCGTTGGAATTTGTGAATGGACGTACTATTCCTAATCTCCCGGAATTCTCATTCTCTGCTAGTCTTTATTCCAGTACAACAAGATAATTAATCGACAATAAAAATTTATGTACGGAGGATCGAATATATCGGTAACTAGGTGACCATTCACATCATATTTTCACTAAAACAAGGTGAGTCTGGAGGTATTTAGACAGTAAAAATATCTCTATTGAGGATGGTAACTTACCGGATATTAAACATTCCACCTGAAACCTACCCAAAAAATTAGGGCACTGAAAATGCCCATCCATAAAAAGACCGAGACACGATGACATAGGATTCCCAACTACAATCTTATATTTATCTTTCTTTTTAAACCCTTGAGCCTCGCTACAGTGCCACTAGTCTCTGTTTTCAACACCGCGTAACAACTCTTCTTACTTCATCAGCGTACTGGCAGATGGGAACCATATTAACATAGACCGCTGAAATGGCCGCATCCTATGTTAGTAAACTTGTCTGGTTAGTTGACATCTTTTTTTAATAGCAGCGACATATGTTGTTAACCTGTTTGTTCATTTCTGAAAATTTTGTTCCACTACATGTCAATGAAACGCACTAACTGATCGTGGAGGTTGAGGCACTGACTCCTTCACTACGATGATTGGCTGCGATAAGGGAATTGAGATTAAGTGTCGTAATTATGACAAAACAATGTTGATACTATGACTGAATGAAATTAATTAGGAATTGATTCAATGTGGTTATTTATTTTCCCAAAAAATTTACTAACTCTAAATTTTGAATCGACGTGGAATCACCCATTCTTCACCTTTTCTATGAAATTTATTTTCCCAAAAAATTTACTAACTCTAATTTTGAATCGACGTGGAATGACCCATTCTTCACCTTTTCTATGAAATTTCCATGTATATATATTAATTTCACTCACCTTAATTTTGTATGAGCATCGAATCACCTATTTCATTTATGTAATAATTTTTTTTCATTTCATTTTAGTTATTAAAGCGTTTAGTATTCATCTAATTATACAACTTTTACTTAGAAAATTTAAATTTAATGTATATGCAGTGTAGGAAAATAATAAATATATGGCTAGAAAGTTATGGAAAAATAGATAAAGGTGAGTGAGATTTAGGAGCTATCTTTCAACTACGAATCATGTTGTTACTCTTAGGACCATTGCTTAGGAGTGTCATAATAATAAAACTAATCTTCCATGTTGCTTAACATTTGACACACTTCTTATAAGTAACATTTGACAAAGTGCCTATTGAGTTTAGGGTGGTTGTGTGAGATGGTTATTGTCAAGTTTAGGAACTGTGTGAATTGGTAAAAAGAAATTAATTGTAATATATAAGTGAAGCAAGGTTGTCCCCTGTCCCCTACACTTTTTGATATACACATTGACAAGCTAGAGGGTTGTTTGGAAGACACGAGTTGTGTCGACATGAATTTGGTTGGTATAGGCATCATCATTCTCCTTTGCATTCATGATATTGTCCTTATGGCAAGGAGTCCCTATGATCTTGATAAGCAACAAAAAATGCTGAAGGATTTTTTTTCTAGTATGGCTATGACTAGTAACATTGACAAAACAAATGTGATGATAATCAGGTCAGGGTGTGTGCAAGAAGATGAGGGTCACTTTAGATGCAATGCTACTTTTTTCAAATCTCGTTCCTGATACCTAAAACATAACGCATTTCTGATATTTAGCACCTGCCATGGTAAGACCCGAGCCTAACATGTCATTGGACATGTAGGCTAGGTAACCATAACACGTACGCGTTATGTAGTTACAAAACGCGTACGCGTTATGTAGTTACAAATCGCGTACGCGATATGTAAAACTAAAAATGAATTTAAATACACAGTCCCGACGATTGCCGACCACCCGCGACACTCACGCATCAGAAACGCGAATAGAGGC
Source organism: Larix kaempferi (assembly GCA_027924585.1). Classification (NCBI taxonomy): domain Eukaryota; kingdom Viridiplantae; phylum Streptophyta; class Pinopsida; order Pinales; family Pinaceae; genus Larix; species Larix kaempferi. Next base: position 8,468,447 of record BSBM01000865.1, on the reverse strand, counting down.
GAAATTGACCCTGGACGAGGATGGTTTGTGGCCCACTCAAGTATCCGTGTTGCTCGATTTAGCTGGAGGGGAGAAAAATTCACCGGTGGATTGTCATCTAATCAGGTAATTCATTCACCCATACCATTTTTTTGTGATTTTTTAACCCAAATTACTATTTTTTTATTGTTTAAAACAACCTAGTTTTGTAATATTGAATAAATTGGGAATAACCCAATTTCTAATTAAATTCACACCTCCCTCAACCAAGATTAGTGAATAATTAAAATGAAACCCTTTTCAAAAACTCAAAAATTCATAATCCAACCAAAAATTGAAAAAAATAAAACTCCCCCCTTTCTACAATGTATTCATTTAAGTCACCCGACACGAGGACACGGGACACAAGTGTCCCCACCAGGCTTCAAATTTGAAGCCTTCAGGCCACTTCAAATTTTACCCACACTTTATAGAAGGCCACTTCAAATTTTACCATGTAAAAAAAATTTAATTTCATGGTAAGCCCTTCAATAATTAAATTAACCACTACTGTTTAAAATTGCAACAGAAGGGTAGCTTCAAATTTCACCCATCAACAATTTTTAGTGGGAAATTGGGAATGCGGCTACTAGCTAGGTGACTTGGGAGTGGGACTCGGTTACTCTCCAATATCCACGTGTTCGATCATCCATGGATCATGGACCATTGGGCCTCTAATAATATCATTGAGCAACTTACGTGGACGGGCTTACACTGAGTAGCCCATGGCTTGAACGCTTCGAAGTTCTCGTGTTTGTAGCGAGCGCTTACGTGTTTAACACATTTAATGGCATCAACAAAATTTTTAATCCTGGAAGGTGGCTCATACATGTTGTTGCTAGCGAGCTTACCAAGTTACAAGTTATCACATACCAATTCGTGAATGCTAACTCCGTGAGTTAATTGAGTATTCAATGTATAATATATTATGTTAATGTGCCCCCGCGAATTTGGCATTTCAGACAAAATCCACAATCCATAAACTTCTTGTAATATTGCAGGTTGTTGCTCCTGCCCGTGGCCCCTACCTATAGCCCTGTGTTTTCTTTTTTGTATCAAGTTAATCCTACCGTCTACGGCTCCCAGCCTCACACCCTGTGTTTTCTTTGTTGTATCAAGTCAATCCTGCAGCTCCCGAGTTCCACCTTTTGTTTTCTTTGTTGTATCAAGTCAATGCTCGAATTCCATGCTTCCATGGCTCCGACCATCAATATATAATATTGCATGAATAGAAACAAGATTTTTCTTATACCCCTATTCCACTGTGGTTGAGCTACTTCCAAGTTCCACCTACCCTATCTCCTCCAGTCCTCCAGGATAGTTTGCGGAGCGAAGCTTGCAATGCCAGCCTGCCATAAACATATTTAAAGAAATTCGTTTTCTTTGAGGAGCTCAACTTCAAGGCTGAATAGATTTTTGACATCCTATGAATTTACAGGTCTGCTATATCCACTGAAAAATAAAGCCTCTCAACTTTACTACGTCAGTAAACATTGAAATTTTGATGTACTATTACATTTTCAAATGAAAAGAATAACTTATTATTAATAAAAAAATCAAATCATATTAATATATTAATGAATTTGAATTTAGCTTCCCAATATTAAAATAAATTATACATTTTAAATGATCCACAACCAAATATTATCCTGAGAAGGAAATGGAAAAAAGGAATTTCCTCAACACAACATGCTATTTCCTTATGATGATGCTTTTATGTTTATGATTACCAACCTTGGAATCAGGTTTGGTTATCCGAAGGTGTAATATCTTCTAAGCTAAGTCAATAGGTAGGGATGTTGGTATTGATATAATTATGACAAAGTTTTATAAAGGATTAGGAACAATTCCGTTGGCTTGTAGATGACATATTTATGGATAAAAAGCTTGTTGTTATGAGATAATGACATCATGCCTCAAAAACATGTCCCATACAATCTAATGTTAATGGGTGCTCTACATAGAAATTGGAATGTCAACATTTGTGAGTACAATAAATATGTTGATGATTTTGGCCTACTACAACTTTAATATATTGAGTGGATTGATAACCTTCACAATTATATAAGAGATTGTAGCTATGACTAGGAGGAGAGTTAACAATGCAACAAAATCAAGTAATCAAATTTTGTGCATAAAATGAACATAAGACTCCCACCAAATTTCACTGAATCTACGTCTTAACAAAAGAACTCATCGTTTCACGGGATTCCACCCCATCAATCCTTTTAACAGTAATGGCCATAACAGTTGCTACAACCCTAGCGCGAGAAAAATCAATCGAGCTACGCATGACAATACTTGAAACCAGACTTTTTGAACTCCCTATTACGTCATAGGAATCAATACTACTTTCTCCACAACATGTGGCACCCTCAATATCTTCCATCACCGCAATTTACATTTGATAAAAAACTTGTTCCCAAATAGTAATTACCCCATTCTTTGCTCTAAAAAGGCCTCGGTTAACCTAGAATCCAATCCATGCAACATGAACACATCCATATATACACATAGAATAAATATTAATAAATTTCTCATAGCCCTTCAATAGTGTTCAATATCTCATAGCCCTTCATAGTGAAATGGGACCCCACCCTTCAAATTTGATCCCTGGTCCCCACTAGACACGGTGACCCCCGGAATTATGACACGTAGGACACGGTGACCCCCGGAATTAATATATTTTTAAAATATATTAAAATTTAAAAATATAGACATATAGATCCAATAAAATTTAACATTTACAATTACAAATATTCAATAGAAATTACATTTACAATTACAAATATGAAATATTCAATAGAAATTAGATCATTCACAAATCACAACACATTTGTCATTCACAATCACAAATCACAATGAGACATTGAGACACATAGATGCAAACTCATCACTACCCTGATCCTCCTCCTCCATGCCTGAATCAACAAACTCATCACTGCCCTGATCCTCCTCCTCCTCCTCTCTGCCAATCTGACTAACTTACTTTTTAATTGTCAAATGTTTAATTTTAAGTTTTAAATGTATGTAAGTGAATGCCATTAAATTGCTTATGTGAGTTTGATTTAATACATGTTCAATTTTGAAGAGACGTCATTATATACCATGTATATGTTTCTAATGATTTTCGTATTAATGTCTTTATTGCAGTTGCGGCTATGGATACCAATGCCGAGATATTGATTGAGCTTGCCCAATTGAGGGGCATAAGTGCAGCTTTTAGTGGTGGTGACAGGATTCGCCGTTCACTTGCATCAACCTTGGATGCAATTGTGGACACCATTTCACAATCTATGAATGTCCTATATGATATTGCATCTTACAGAGAAAGAAAAAGACAACAATATGTTGATGGGCTAGATTACAATGCAGTAAAAAAGTTGAAAATATCCAAAGAGCTTATATTTGCATTGTTTAGGGACCCTCGGATGGGGGAAATCCCAAATGCAAGCAAGCCGCATATCTCCATTGAGTGGTGCATGTTTCAACCATTTGTTGATAACTGGATGGACAAATGGTACATGGTTTTTGATATGCCACCACACAACAACAGGGAAATTCCCTTATATTTCCCTCGAAAGATGTACGTAGAGTTCGTGTTGCATAAACACGTTAACTATTTTGACATCTTACAGTTTCAGGGGATCGGTGGGGGGATGCCCCAAAACCGACCCAATGCCAGGCTTTGAGACCAGGATTTCCCTATCCCTGCACCTTGCAGGCAGTTTCCTGGGCCAGATGTCCCACCAGCACATCGCATTATTCCGCAGACACGGGATGCATTTTTTAGTTTGGCACGGGCGGTTGTTCGCCATGGCATGATGGTTCAACATATGGGTGAGGAAGGGACATCTGTCCCTGGTGTGGTACATACACCAGCTCGTCACCATGCAGGACCATCAGCTAGTGCAGGACCATCAGGACCATCCACTAGTGCAGGACCATCAGGACCATCCACTAGTGCAGGACCATCGACACATCCCCATCCTAGTACTGATCCTCACGAGTGCACATCATGTGGTCGTCCCTGCTATGGTATTGCCTTAGATGTTGCCTTCAGTGGGTGTTTGAGAGGGGTATGTTGATGGCTAATTGTAATAAATTCTTCATTTATTTTCGTCTTTGTACACATATATATAGTTTGAGCTAATATATTAATTTTGTGAACTTGTAGTTGATGCTTTATGCCGGCAGTGACGCCCCAGAGCCGGATGTTCCAGACTCTACAGGGGGGCATGATGCTACCCATTTGGTAGGCCCATCTTATATACCACCTATTGCCGTATCTCACACCGAGGTAAACATTTTAAAATTTCAGTTTTTTAATACTTGTTAATTTGTTAATTTCCACATACTTTACATTTTAGTTCATTAATGCTATCTATGGTCTAATATTTACAATTATTAAACTTGCAGATGGCAGATCCTTCACTGGGGCAAGGTAATGTGGAGGTAGTACCCATGGTCATACCGTCCCCTGAAACATCTGGGCTCCAGGTAAACAATTAAAAATGACATTTTTTAAATACATGTTTGTTTGTTGAATCATGCATGTCTAACTACATGAACACTTGCTGACTGTAGGCACCATCCGAGACATTTGGCCCATTGCCTGGATTTGTATCTCCCTCCAGGCCATTCGTGAACAAGGGTCGTGTGCATGTGAGGCGTTCTACTCCTAGAAAGACTCCAGCTGCCCACGACCATGGGCTTACTCACACCATGGTAATGTATATCCTTCGATGATATTTTTTGTTTAACTTGAAATCCAGTGCATAAATCGTTTTTGTTAATGTTTGAATTGCATGTTTACTGCATCAGGAACCCGAGTTGTCTACTGAGAACCTCGCATCGATGGTTAATGCAACAGTTAGTGCCGCATCTGTAATGGCGACTGATCACACACAGGTATGTAACTATTTCAACATTATCTTTACATAGTTTATTATTGTTGGACCTATTGTTTATTCATGCATTTCTAACTATTTCAACATTTTTTCATTGTAGCCACCACCAGCAGGAGCAGTGCCTGCCCCCCCTGGTTCGACCATCCTGAATGTTCAACCGACGGCTCCATCTGCTACACAAGCAACACAATCTCCTTTGTCAGTTGAGGTGAGATGTCCTTCAGTGACCAAGTGTTTCATGCACTTTCCATGCACCAGTTGATAATTGTTGAGCTAATGTATTAGTGTACATAGTTAGTTGAATTTAACAATTGATATTTAATTTGCAGGATCCAGGGATGCACATTGATCCTAGGGATGTGCCTAGAGGATCAACGTCGGGAAAGAACAAGAGAAAGCTTGAGTTTTGATAGTTTTGGATAGTTTTGGACACATGTGCTTTTGGATACTTTGTATATATATGTACTTTTCGATACATTCAGTTTTGGAGACATGTACATTGACTTTATTGTGCATGTACTTTTGGAGACATGTACATTGACTTCATTGGATACATGTACTTTTGGATACTTTTGGATATACATGTACTTTTGGAGACATGCACTTTTGGATACTTTTGGATATATATGTACTTTTGGATACATGTACTTGTGTCAATCTAATGTGTTGATTTGTGTGGATTATCTATTACTCATGAATGCACTATGTCAAAAGAACAAACTATTATATTCAAAGGTTTCAACGAATTCACTACATGCATGCACTAATTGGTATCTAATTAAAATTTGTGATTTTGGATGATCATTACAAGTTATGTCAAAGTTATTGTTCGTGTAATTTAATCAAACTAAATGCAATACAATGTTTTCAAGGTTTCAACGAACTCACTCATGCACACCCATTGCCATCAACTACCAATGAAAGTCTAACATTATGAGGTTCTTCTTTAAAAATGGGTAATATTTCCTTGATGATCGTAAATTGAGAACCATTTGTAGCCACTCATATAATACCATCTTCACTTATCTTTGTACATGATAATTCATATAATGTGCTATGTTTTTTAACCTAAACAATCATCAAAAACCTAGAATTATAGGGATATGACAAAGAACCTTATGGGGCACCTTATATATTACCTAATTAGTTCAATATCTATTGATCCCACATTCATGGCATTTTAAATTTGTTGCATGCTATCCATAATATATCATTTGATCATAATTAGGACATGCATCAATTGTTTGATACTCCTTTCTTGTATCTTTCATAAGGGCACACAATTCTCAATATGTGCAAGGTAAAGTATTTGATGGTTATAGGAAAATATTACCTAACAATCTATAAGAAAAAATCAATTTATGTAATAAATAATGGATATTGCAATGTAGTTATTACAATCACAAAAAATATTAAAAACTTATATTTATCATTAGTGTTATTGTGTATACATTAGGATCTTTGTCATACCATTGTTTGAAATGTCATTCAATACCTTCAATTTTATCAACATCAAATTAGTAGACAAAGTGACTCATCTTTGATCTCTTGTATAGGCCTTTGTGTGCCTTATCAATAAGATGTACATCATGAATATTATCATAGGTCTCATACATAGGTGCATCCTCATCCATGCAAACAAAGGTGTCATGGATCAACCTATTATCCCTTTATTCTCAATAATAGTAGTATCAAATTCAACTCCATCACCCCCATTATTGCTACTCTAAATTGCAGCCTTAGGAGTTTTGATCATGTGTTTTTGTCTCTTTAGGAGTTTTGAAGTATTATACTCTTTCAAAAATAATATGGAAGTTCAAATATTTAAAAGTGGCTTAAATTATAAAATGGGCGGAAATTCACCAAGTGTCCCTGAACGGCATTTTCATGCGACTTGCAACTCGACATAACTCGGAAACCGGACGTCGGACTGACGAACCGTCGACTCCGTTGGTCTCCTGGCGTGCAATTACCTCTAGGGGGCCCTCTCCCTCATCTCCCCATGGCCCAGTGGCTTCATTGTGCATTCATTTCGTAAACTAGGGTTTTGCTCAGTTTAATTGCATGCAATCTCTCATTGGTGGGTCAACTCTGCAAAAACCTCCCCCGAGCCAGTGTTGGCAGTGTTCCCACGTCAGCATTGCCCACACACACTTGCGGGAGCCAACGGCACGCAATCTTCCTACTCCGTTTGCTTTTTGGCTCCCGGACGGAAATTCACCAAGTGTCCCTGAACGACATTTTCATGCGACTTGCAACTCGACATAACTCGGAAACCGGACATAGGACCGACGAACCGTCGACTTTGTTGGTCTCCTAGCGTGCGATTACCTCTAGGGGGCCCTCTCCCTCATCTCCCCATGGCCCAGTGGCTTCATTGTGCATTCATTTCGTAAACTAGGGTTTTGCTCAGTGTAATTGCATGCAATCTCGCATTGGTGGGTCAACTCTGCAAAAACCTCCCCCGAGCTAGTGTTGGAAGTGTTCCCACATCGGCATTGCCCACACACACTTGCGGGAGCCAACAACACACAATCTTCCTGCTCTGTTTGCTTTTTGGCTCCCGGACGGAAATTCACTAAGTGTCCCTGAACGACATTTTCATGCGACTTGCAACTCGACATAACTCGAAAACCGGACATCGGACCGACGAACCGTCGACTCCGTTGGTCTCCTGGCATGCGATTACCTCTAGGGGGCCCTCTCCCTCGTCTCCCCATGGCCCAGTGGTTTCATTGTGCATTCATTTCGTAAACTAGGGTTTTGCTCAGTGTAATTGCATGCAATCTCGCATTGGTGGGTCAACTCTGCAAAAACCTCCCCCGAGCCAGTGTTGGTAGTGTTCCCACGTCGGCATTTCCCACACACACTTGCGGGAGCCAACGGCACGCAATCTTCCTGCTCTGTTTGCTTTTTGGCTCCCGGACGAAAATTCACCAAGTGTCCCTGAACGGCATTTTCATGCGACTTGCAACTCGACATAACTCGGAAACCAGACGTTGGACCGACGAACCGTCGATTCCGTTGGTCTCCTGGCATGCGATTACCTCTAGGGGGCCCTCTCCCTCGTCTCCCCATGGACCAGTGGCTTCATTGTGCATTCATTTCGTAAACTAGGGTTTTGCTCAGTGTGGGAGTGTGCAATTTTTGCACACGGGGGTCAAATTTGGAAAATCATCCACTGGGAAAGTATGGCTAGTGTTCCTAGCCCGAACCTGTCTAGACACACCAGCAGGACTCCCCGGAACCTGGTTTTGTTGCATGGTTGGAGTTCTATGCCCCCGGTAGGTATCCAGCAGGTGTCCCTGAAGGCCTTCTGGTAGTGAGACGGGACGAGCCATAGAATGAAGACCGTGGCTCGGATCGACGAACCGTCGAATCCGTGGAATTCAGCACACCGGGATAGTGCCAGGGGTGCCCCTCCCCTCCTACCCGGTGGCCCATGTGTCACCTTGCAGGTCCATCTTGGAAACTAGGGTTTTGCTTAGTGTGGGAGTGTGCAATTTTTGCACACGGGGGTCAACTTTGGAAAATCATCCACCGGGCAAGTATGGTTAGTGTTCCTAGCCCGAACCTGTCTAGACACACCTGCAGGTCTCCCCGGAACCCGGTTTTGTTGCATGGTTGGAGTTCTATGCCCCCGGTAGGTATCCAGCAGGTGTCCCTGAAGGCCTTCTGGTAGTGAGATGGGACGAGCCATAGAATGAAGACCGTGGCTCGGATCGACGAACCGTCGACTCCGTTGGATTCAGCACACTGGGATAGTGCCAGGGGTGCCCCTCCCCTCCTACCCGGTGGCCCATGTGTCACCTTGCAGGTCCATCTTGGAAACTAGGGTTTTGCTCAGTGTGGGAGTGTGCAATTTTTGCACACGGGGGTCAACTTTGGAAAATCATCGATCGGGCGGGTATGGCTAGTGTTCCTAACCCGAACCTGCCTAGACACTTTGGAAACTAGGGTTTTGCAGGTCCATGATGATGATGATGGTGATGATGATGAAGATGTTGATGATGATGGCTTGGTCTAAGGTGGTGCTCTCAAATAGCTAATTCATTATGAAATATTTAACAAGACATGAATTAAATTTAATATAAGTGTATTTTTTAATATAGTGAGCATGAATTGAATTAATTTTGTTGGGTGAAGCCAATAACCAACATGATGAACATAATATAATTTTAGGGTTTACTGATCATATGTAAAAAATGGCATATTCATAAACTTGACATACAAGAGAACTTTTGGCATATTTATAAACAACGTAAACGTAAATTTGGCATATCAAGAACGCAAAATTGACATATTCATATGAAACATACATGTGAAAATTGAGCATATATCAATATTCAATTACAAATAGTATAAATAGTATAGTATTAAAAGTATGTAATGTACCTCATCATGCTAGATCCCACCTATTATCATACAACCAAGCCCTCCGAATCATCTCTTATACTGATGGTCTTCATTAGTCTCTCGTGCTCTGTATCCGGTAAGAAGTAGCGTACCTTCGATGTATTTCGACTAGGCATTGTTTGTACCTGAAGGTTTGTGCCAATGATTAAGTTGGTAAAGTGATACACACTTGCACCTGGTTTGTAATCCCTGTAAACATATCCACCCTTTTTTCTTCCATTGTTGTCCCGTGTCAAGTATTCACCTTTAACAACCATAGACCCAGTTGGAAAGTGGTTGTTTTCATCGTCAGTCATGGACACAATGAGTGTTTGCTTTCCATCTATACAGCGTGCCAACCAGTATTCATCACCCCATTCAGTATATTTTGAGGAAACCACTGCGTATATGTGCCCTGCATTATATGATTGTAGGTATATGATCAAAATATTTTTCATGCGATACAAGGCCATTAATGTGCATTTGAAGACTTCGTAAACAAACAAAAAATGTTAAGGAAATGCATCATACCGGGTTGTACAAGGTCTAACCACTTATACTATGAAACGAGAACTATATACTAAGAACGAGAACTCTAGCCATACAAACTCATATTTTTGCATAAAAAACACCGAAAACAACCCCCAAATCAAAAAGTGTTGATGCCAGTATCATGTTTTCATAAAAAACACCAAAAACAACCCCCAAATCGAAAAGTGTTGATACTAGTATCAACGTTTTTTTTTCTCTGGGTTAAAAATATAGCCATGGCTTAAAAATCTCATACTGTTGTTTACGAAAGCTTTAAATCAACCCCTAAATTGAAATTTTCTGTTTTCAACAAATAAATTCCTAACCCTAACCCCCAACAAACTATTACAAAAGTTAAAAAAAAAATTATAATGAGCCCCTCCTACCTTAAATGGTCAGGGTTGTCTCATTTGCCCTATATTAATAATTTTTTTTTAAATTTACATTTAAAAAAAAATTACACATCTGACAAAAACCTAAACTTAAAAAATGAAAAATAAAACCTAAACTTTACCAAAAAAAAATAACAAAAAACAATATAGACTTTACAAAAAAAACAAATTAAAAATTTAAAAAAAAAACTTTACAAAAAATAAATTAAAAATTAAAAAAAACAAGTTACAAAAAAAAATTAAAAATTAAAAAAAAAAACCTTACAAAAAATAAATTAAAAAACAAATTAAAAATTAAAAAAACCACTTTACAAAAAATTAAAAATTAAAATAAAAACCAAACTTAAAAAAAAAAAATCAAAATGGACCAAGGGGCCGCCCCACGGGCGGCAGCTCGATGCCGGGGGCGGCCCTTTGGGCGCCCAGGGTGCGGAGCTCCGCTCGATGTGCGCCCAAAGGGCCGCCCCACGAGCGGCAGCTCGATGCCGGGGGCGGCCCTTTGGGCGCCCAAGGGGGCGGATGCTCCCCCCATTTTGATTTTTTTTTTTTAAGGTTTGTTTTTTATTTTAATTTTTAATTTTCTTTTGTAAAGTGTTTTTTTAATTATTAATTTGTTTTTTAATTTATTTTTTGTAAAGTTTTTTTTTTAATCTTTAATTTTTTTGTTATTACGTGTTTGGGCGCCCACCTCTTTGGGTGCGATCTTTGTTTTTTTTGTTTGTATTTTTATTTTTATTTTTATTTTTAATTTTTGTTTTGTTTAATTTTTAGATTTTTTTTAAAGTTTGGTTTTGTTTAATTTTTTTTTTTGATTTTTTTTTGTTGTTGTAAAGTTTAGTTTTCTTTTTAATTTTTAATTTTTTTTTAAAGTTTTTTTTTAAATTTTAAATTTGTTTTTTAATTTATTTTTTATAAAGTCTTTTTTTTTTAATTTGTAAAGTCGAGTTTGTTTTTTGTTTTTTTTTTTGTAAAGTTTAGGTTTTATTTTTTATTTTTTAAGTTTAGGTTTTTATTTTTATTTTTTAATTTTTTTAAGTTGGGTTTTAAATTGTTTTTAATTAAAACGATGTGTGAGGGGTAATGGGGTAGTGGGTAGGGCATTAGGGAATGTAATTTTCGGGGGGCTAAGGTAGAAGGTAATGTAGGGGGCTAGGGCATTAGGAAATGTACTTTGTTTTTTTAAATGTTTATTAATGGTTGGTTGAGGGGTTAGGGTAGGATATGTAATTATTTTTTTAAATGTAATTTTTTTTAAAAATTACTAATAGTTTGTTAGGGGGTTAGGGTAGAAGGGACGCATTATAATTATTTTTTAAACTTTTGTAATAGTTTGTGGGGGGGTAGGGATAGCGTTAGGATAGAAGGGGGCAATGTAATTTTTTAAAATATTTTCTTTTTAAATTTTAATAATAATTGGTTAGGTGGTTAAATATTATGAAAAATAATGTGAAAGAGTATCATTTTTATACAAAATGACTAAAAATCTATTAAAAATGGGTTTAAATGTCTTTTTTTTTCTCGATTTGTTTACTATTTTTTCCATAAAAATATATTATGATTAAATTTTAAAGATAAATTTCGAAAATGTATGTGTTTTTCATTATAGCTAGCTTCTAAATGTATGTTTTTTGTTAAATTTCTAAAAAACACACTTGAAAATAGAAATTAAAAATACTTTACAATAAAGATGTGTCAAAGGCCCAAAAAAATGCCTCAAAATGAAAATGTGTGATACTGGCATCAACCCTTTTTGAAACGGAGGTAAAAATAGCTACTAAAATTAGGAGAGAGAAAAACGAGAACTGTGTCGAGTTCTCGTTTCATAGTATAAGTGGTTGTCTGAGACATGATCAAAATCTGCAGAAATAGATGATTAGTCTTCTTCCAACGGAGTTAACTCAACAATTGCACGCTGATCAAGTGGAAGTGATATGCGATCCCATCCATAAACCCAATCCAATGATTCACACCCATCCCAGTCACCATCACAACAAGGCGGGCAAAAACAAGCGAGTTTTCTGGTCCAAATTTCAAATACTGGGTTATCATAGCTTCGAACCGAATGAAAGCCACGAGTCCCAGGCACAGTCTTGCATTCCCATGCATGTGAATGATCTATGTCTACCACCTCCCAAAAAAATCTCTCCACATGTCTCTTTCTTGTGGATTCTACTCGCATAGTTGATTCCTCTCCCATTACTGACGTGCACCACCTGACTATAGATTGAGCATTTAGAATAGTAGATTCTGTAGATACTTTCAATTCCTCTCTTTGTAGGGCTGTTTTGACACATGCTCCGGCTCCATCATGCTCTCCTTTACCATGCCCAGTCTCAAAATAGTTCCACATATGTGGCACTTTGTAGTTTTTATGCAATGAACACAACCACTGAAATATGCGTGCATTTTTGAACTGACCAGCACACCCATCAGACCAAATCCAGTGTCGGTCCATCTGTATGTTGCTTCCCTTCAAGTGATCATAGAACATGATGAAGCAATGACGTACATAGTGGAAGTCGTGGCACCTATCATCACTTATGTAGAAGTGATATTCCTTTAGAATTTCTCTTTGCTCTTCAGTGCTATTTGGGCCATGCCTATATGTGATATGGACCATCAAGGAAACCTGCTCAAAGTGATAATACTGACTTTGGATCTCATTTTGAGGTTGCAGAGTGTAGTTCTCGGCAAAATCAACAACTGAAAGTATAGTACCAAGGGGAAATGTATCTCTGCATATTCTAAACTTCTCATCCTGCCATCGTGCCACGTGGACATGCTGAACATATTGATGTGTCTTTTCAATAAATTCCTTGATGAAGTCACTAACTTGTACCTGGTGACACAAAATGATCTCAATGTCAGTTTTTTGTTGTAAGTAAGGATTGAAATGTAACCGTTACAACATAATTTTATAGATATAAATGCATACCTGAGATGCCACCAATTGTATTTTTTTGCTTTCTTTCCCTGGGACTATTTCATAGTTGATATATTTGAAACTTTTCATGTCTGTAACCATTTTCCCAAATTCACTGTCTCCATTCTCGTGCATACATTGGCTCAATAATGCCATTCCAGCACAGTTGGAGCATGTTCCATCCAAACAAGATTTTGCATAGTATGTTTTCCCCTCGGGCCTATTGCACATGATGCTATGAATGAATTCTCTTGATGAAGTCGGTGGTATTGTCATGGAGCAATCCTGCACAATGTTAGTATGCAACACACGACGAATGTACAAAAATGTTTCATACTAATATTCATATTCTACATGGTATCTACAACAACAAGTGTTACGAAGAGTATTTATTCTAACATACCATGGCTTACATTTCTCAAAAGATCTTTGCCCCAAGTTCAATTGTCTATGCTCAATCTTAAATTTCTCGTAAAGCTCTGTCTGTGTTATATCAAGAAGATGCTTAGTATGTGGTTCACGATCCTTTGAACCCCTTCTTAGTTTTAGTACATCCTTTCAGTTTGAAGAAGGCCTTGTGTGATCATGCCAAAAACTGTGCACTAGTCCCTTTACTGCATCAACTAGCTTCATGTCACGACGTGGCAACCGACCAACAAAGGCCCAAAAATCTGTCTGATCGGTTGTGTCAAGATGTTCTCTTCTAATAGAATACCTACGGAGGGTTTTTACATTCAAATTAACTAGTTTGGATGTAGGCCTGAGAATACGAAGGGCCCTAGTGTTCTTATCTGCAATTGATTGTGACAACACACGACGAGCAGCATTGCGGTCCTTTGAACGTGTGTTCTTACCAATTTTACCAAATGCATCTACTAGGCTTTTAACTATATGAGAACTTGGTTCAGAATTCTTTATCATCTTTATCCCTAACTTTTTCCTAACAACATTCATGCTCCTAGATTTTAACAATGATAAAAATAATCTACATTTATCTCCATCACATTTAGAAACAAAATATTTATCAAGTATATGTTGAGTTTGATAAGCAATACTACGTTTAGATAGCGTACCTTCAATGGAATTCATAAGTCTTTCATCAACTTGTATACGCTTCGGAGTTCTTCGACGTGTGCTTGCTAATGGAGGTAAGGGGGTTGGAATCGTACCATGTAGCGCATCACCAAGACGCTCTGGCGTTTCAGTAGTAGCTTGGTGTCATTCATTCTCTTCCTGGTAGTTGGATGGTGGAAGTCCAACATCCTCATCCATGGTCTGTGGAAGTCCAACATCCCCTTGTGGAAGTCCAACATCCTCATCAATGGTGTGGATAACATTCTCTTCTTCAACAGTAGGCAAAATGTCCAACGCCTCTTTGACTTCATCACTTGTATAACCACATCCGGATAGCAAATTGGGTGTTTTGTTTGTGAGCTTCATCTTGAGATGGTAACTTATCACTTTGACTTGAAGTGGGAATTGAAACATCCCCTAATGAGAACCTATGTTTTGCTTCTTGATTACTTCCATGGGGTGCTTGTTCAACAACTATTGTGGAAATTGAAGGTCCCTCTTGTCGTGGATTAATAGGATGAACCATGGTATCCTCTACAATTGGATTTGGATTATTTTCCAAAGAAAGCCTCCGATTCATCATGTATATTCTTTTCTTTTCTTTCTCTTCTTCAATGACTTCTTGAGGTCTCTTCTTCCTTGTTGATTTGTTTACTCGGTTACGTGCATTCCCCATCACCACAATGATCAATTCAAGATAGTTTGTTTTTGTTGCTCCTCAATTACAAGCTCTTCAATAATAAGCAAATGGAAGTTCTTCCTTGTTGGTCTTGAAGCTTGATATCTTATCTTGTGTGCTCCTCAAATATAGGCAAAATGAATCTTTCAAAGGCCTTATCTTTGGTGTTCTTCAATTGGAGATTCTTCAAGCTTGCTGATTATTTTCTTCAAATATGGCCATATAACCCAACACCATAGTGAGCAACCATGAAAGATGTCCTCAATGCTGCACCTGCATAAAAAAAAATGATGGAGTTGGTGTAGAATGTGAAAATTTTCAGACGCGGACTCGTGCTGTTCGAAAAATCGCGGGATTGTTGTTTTCGTTCGGATAGAGTGAAGTTGCTCTCGGACAGCAACAGTCCATTATTTCTGGAGTTACAAAACGCGCACACGTTATAGAAATACAAAACGCGTGCGCGATATGTAGTGAAAAAACGCAAATGCGATATAGTCAAGCACAATAAATAGGTTAGGTGCACGGCTAGGGCAACGAACAAAATCAAAGAAAACTAATAATTTATATGGCTGCATACAAAACAAATGTTTTGTATGGTTTAATACCCCCTAGATCTCTCCCAATAATACCTAGATACCCCCTATCTCTTTCTAAATATCTGTCCCTCATTCTCCCTACATCCCTCCCTACATGTTTCTTTCATGTTTCTTTCTCTCCCTTACTCCAGCCATGTCTCTACCACCCCACTCTCCATCTCTCCACCTTCTCTTTATCTTCGTCATTATCCCTCCCTATACTACTCTCTCCCTTCTTCTCCCTTAATCACTAACCATCTACGCCTTTATCCCTCCCCCCTGCCCTCTCTGTCTTACCTTGTTCCTAGAGCCCCTCCCCCATAAAGGCCTTTAGACCCTCTTCTAAACATTAATCCCTAAGTGCATAAGTGCACAAGATGATGAGGAGGAGGAGGGTGATGACAATGAAGATGATCATGATGTAGATGAAGATGATAAAGATGATGAGGAGGAGGAGGGTGATGACAATGAAGATGATCATGATGCAGATGAAGATGATAAAGATGATAATGTTGATGAAGATGATGGTGATGATGATGAAGATGTTGATGATGATGGTGATGGAGATGTTGATGATGATGGTGATGATGATGATGATGAAGATGATGGTGACATGATGGAGATGTTGATCTGATGAGGAAGATGATGATGATGATGGTGACGATGGTGATGATGATGAAGATGTTGATGAGGACGATGATGGAGATGAAGATGATGATGATGAAGAAGATGATGATGATGGAGATGTTGTGTTGATGGGGAACCTAGAGATGACAATGATGATGAAGATGGTGATGGTGATGGTGATGGTGATGACGATGAAGATTTTGATGATGATGCTGATGGCGATGATGATTAAGATGTTGACGATGATGGTGATGGTGATGTTTAGATGATGATCATGATGATGTTCAGAAGATCATGATGGTGATGATGGTGATGATGATGGAGAAAATGACAATGATGGATATGTTGATGAGGAACCTGCAGATGCCAATGATGATGATGATGGAGATGTTGATGAGGAACCTACAGATGCCAATGATGATGGTGATGACGATGAAGATGTTGATGATGATGGTGTTGGTAATGATGCTGATGATGATGATGATGAAGATGAAGATGATGGTGACATGATGGAGATGTTGATCTGATGAGTAAGATGATGATGATGATGATGATGGTGATGATGATGAAGATGTTGATGACGATGATGACGGTGATGAAGATGATGATGATGAAGAAGATGATGATGATGGAGATGTGTTGATGGGGAACCTAGAGATGACAATGATGATGAAGATGGTGATGGTGATGACGATGAAGATTTTGATGATGATGCTGATGGCGATGATGATGAAGATGTTGACGATGATGGTGATGGTGATGTTTAGATGATGATCATGATGATGTTCAGAAGATCATGATGGTGATGATGGTGATGATGATGGAGAAAATGACAATGATGGATATGTTAATGACGAACCTGCAGATGCCAATGATGATGTTGATGGAGATGTTGATGAGGAACCTACAGATGCCAATGATGATGGTGATGACAATGAAGATGTTGACGATGATGGTGCTAGTAATGATGATGATGATGATGAAGATGAAGATGATGGTGACATGATGGAGATGTTGATCTGATGAGGAAGAAGATGATGATGATGATGGTGATGATGATGAAGATGTTGATGACGATGATGACGGTGATGAAGATGATGATGATGAAGAAGATGATGATGATGGAGATGTGTTGATGGGGAACCTAGAGATGACAATGATGATGAAGATGGTGATGGTGATGACGATGAATATTTTGATGATGATGCTGATGGCTATGATGATGAAGATGTTGACAATGATGGTGATGGTGATGTTTAGATGATGATCATGATGATGTTCAGAAGATCATGATGGTGATGATGGTGATGATGATGGAGAAAATGATGATGATGGATATGTTGATGAGGAACCTGCAGATGCCAATGATGACGATGATCGAGATGTTGATGAGGAACCTATAGATGCCAATGATGATGGCGATGACGATGAAGATGTTGATGATGATGGTGCTGGTAATGATGATGATGATGATGATGATGATGATGATGAAGATGAAGATGATGGTGACATGATGGAGATGTTGATCTGATGAGGAAGATGATGATGATGATGATGGTGATGATGATGAAGATGTTAATGGTGATGAAGATGATGATGATGAAGAAGATGACGATGATGATGGTGATGAAGATGATGATGATGAAGAAGATGACGATGATGGAGATGTGTTGATGGGGAACCTAGAGATGACAATGATGATGAAGATGGTGATGGGGATGACGATGAATATTTTGATGATGATGCTGATGCTGATGATGATGATGATGATGATGATGATGATGATGATGAAGATGTTGACGATGATGGTGATGGTGATGTTCAGATGGTGATGATGATTATGGAGATGTTGATGAGGAAGGGGGAGATGACAATGATGATGAAGATGTTTATGGTCATGAAGATGATGATGATGGTGATGGTGATGATGATAGAGATGTTGAAGATGATGGAGATGGCGATGAAGATGATGATGATGTTGATGATGGTGAAGATGATGAAGAAGATGATGATGATTGAGATGTTGACCTGATGACGATGAAGATGATGATTATGGTGATGATGATGAAGATGTTGATGCTGATGATGATGGTGATGAAGATGATGATGATGGAGAAGATGATGATGATGGAGATGTTGATGAGGAACCTACAAATGCCAATGATGATGATGATGATGGTGATGACAATGAAGATGTTGATGATGATGGTGATGGTAATGATGATGAAGATGATGATGATGATGGTGATGGTGATGGTGATGTTTAGATGATGATGATGATGATGATGATGAAGAAGATGATGGTGACATGATGGATATGTTGATCTGATTCAAGGAAGATGATGATGATGATGATGATGGTGATGATGATGAAGATGTTGATGATGATGATGGTGATGAAGATGATGATGATGAAGAAGATGATGATGATGGAGATGTTGATGTTGATGGGGAACCTAGAGATGATAATGATGATGAATATGGTGATGGTGATGGTGATGGTGATGACGATGAAGATTTTGATGATGATGGTGATGGTGATGATGATGAAGATGTTGATGATGATGGTGATGGTGATGTTTAGATGATGATCATGATGATGTTCAAAAGATGATGATAATGATGATGGAGATGTTGATTTGATGAGGAATATGATGATGATGATGATGATGGTGATGATGATGGAGATGTTGATTTGATGAGGAATATGATGATGATGTTGATGATGGTGATGATGATGAAGATGTTGATGATGACGATGATGGTCATGAAGATGATGATGATGAAGAATATGATGCTGATGGAGAATATGATGCTCACAACTCCCTCTAGTCTCTCTCTCCCCAACCATCCATCTCTCTCTCTCTCTCTCTCTCTCTCTCTCTCTCTCTCTCTCAAACACACAAACATACACACACATTATGTCACTTTCCATTCTCAAACCCATCCCCCCTCCATCCATATCTATCTCCAACTTTCTCCCTCCATCCCTCACCCTACCTTCTCTCCCTCCCTCTCTCATCGCCTGTCTCTCACCTTCTATCCCTACCTCATCTTTCCCTCAACCTATCCCAATCTCTCCATCACTCCCTCTCTCTCCATCGCCACCACTCTCTGCATGTCTCCCACCAACACTTTCTGTCCCTCCCTTCCTATCTCTTATTTCGTTCTATCCCCATCTATCTCTCACTCCGTCCAAATCCATTCCTCCCCATTGTCCCTCTCCCTCCCTCGCTCTATGTCTCTCCCCCCCTTGTATTCTTTATTTCTCTCTCACATCCCCCTTGCCTCCATCCATTCCCCCTTGTCACTCAAGTCTCACTTTCAACTTCTAACCCTATACCTCTTCAGAACCTAGTCTACTCCTAATAGTGCTCTCAAGCTCCACTTCCCTTCACCCCCTGTAGCCCATCATGTTCTCATTCCCTTCATCTCTCCCCACTCAAGCTTCCAACATCCTTCTAAGCCCTTGACCCTTTCCCACCCCTATTAAATATTAACCATAGATTCCCTTGACCCTTCCCCACCCCTTCTCAAATATTAAACAAAAATTCCCTTGACTTCCACACCCCCTCTTTCTCAAGTATTAAACATGTATTTTATGATTTGAATAACGCGAGCGCGTTTTGTAACTATATAACGCGTACGTGTTATGTAGTTATATAACGCGTACGCGTTAAGTATTTATATAACGCGCATGCGTTATGTAGTTATATAATGCGTACGCGTTATTTACATCTAAAAGCGCGGCAATATTTTTGAATTTAAACAGGCCGAGTCACATGCTCACATGTCAACAATAATCCTATGTGTATGCTTTGGAGTTTGCTTCGGTAATTCCAAACCTGTGCTATGTTAATGAAAAACCAAAGCTAATTGGGTATTTCTTCCAGTTTCTGGAGAAGCCTGTGCTTAGCCACTCGTTACAATATGCTACACAAAGTCATTTTTGACGAAATCTTAGACACAAATAGCATTTTTTCTGCAGATTCCAAATATGTAACTTTTATTTTGAAATATTAATTTTTCCTATTTTCTTTCAATTTCTTTTCTGTCCTACCTCCTTAACTCATGAAACACACTGTTAGTGTTTCTTCCATAACTTTTTCAATTCTCAATCATTTCAAAAAAAAATTGTATGGTGCACAAGAGGACACTAACCTCCACGTTCTATGAAAAACCCATTTCAAGATTTTTGCATTAAGACCTTCAAAGGCTCTACCCACAAAAGAGGTACTATTTTCGAGGTTTGATCACTTAGACAATTATAAAAAAATTATAAAATTACTAATTTAATTTTCGAAAAATAATGGCGCACAAGTGCTATGTGTTCTCTACATGCATGCCGATTTTTGTAGCTTGATTCCATCATTTAGGCCCTCAAAGGCTCTACCCACAAAAACATATACCTTATCATTTGCCTGAAAAATAAAAAGTGTATATTAGGAAAAATGAAACTTGACATAGCTATGCAAATTTTCAATACATAAAAGTTATATATTCAGAAACGTGATTCAATTTCCTACATTTCACCTTTTTTACTCAATGCAAGATATTTTGCATAAGTAGATCAAAAAATCCAAGTAGGTTGAGGGATGCCTGCTTTTTCAGTTTTCTATTGCATCTAACGTGCCAAAAGTGACCCTCATTAGCTTGCACTGACCCATCACAAAAGATTAGTTATGCTAATTTTCTTGTATGACAACAACATCTTGGAGGAAATGACTTTGTACAAATATCTCAAAATTGATCTTCATCACAAGCTTAAATCGAATTATGGCATTGAGAAAATGATTAATGGAGGTTGGAAAGTTTATTATGGACTTGAAAAAAGATGTAAATCAATAGACCTTTGGATTTAGGATAAGAAGAAACTCTTCTTTGAGAGTCTCATCACTCCTGTTATATTATATGGATGTGAAGTTTGGGATCTCAACATATTTAGAGAATCGTGGAGAATGATAAAGAAAATACGGAAGTGCTTTATAACATATAATCTAAAAATTAAAAGTAGTGCACCATATCCTATCTTCATCATAGAAGTGAGTCTCTTCCCCATTGGGAGCATCGCTATGACTAGGTACCTAATGTACAAGAACAAGGTAAAAAACATGGTAGACTAGAGGATTCCTAGGATTGCTTCATACTCTAATCAAAACAACCTATGTCTTAAGCAAGGTTGGAGTAAATATGCCATCATCATCCTCATCATCATCATCATCATCTTCATCACCACCGCCATCATCATCAATGCCTTCATCATCATCACCATCTTCATCATCATAACCATCTTCGTCATCATTGTCATCTCTAGGTCGCTCGTCACCGTCGCCACCATCATCACCATCTCCATTATCTTCATCACCATCTCCATCACCATTGCCATCATCATCAATGCCTTCATCATCATCACCATCTTCATCATCATTGTCATCTCTAGGTTCCATCATCATTGTCATCTCTAGGTCCCTCATCACCATCACCAACACCCTACTGATTTCATCATCATCCACACTAAAGCTAAACTTAGTGGATATCCCCTCATCCTTGGCAGACGATGGATTGCAACAGCTGACGCTCATATAACATGCAGGTAGGGAGATATGACCATCACAAATGGATTGCAAACCAAGACCTTGACTTTATACCCTCCTGCAAGACCTTATGTAGATATCTAGAAACTGTGGTGGCAATATGAAAAGAAAGATCAAACCCAACCCATACATCATGTTCTAACCATAGATACCACCTTAACATTAAAAGTACCACATGAAGACACCATCATTTCAAATTATATGAAGAATCTATATGATCGACCAACTACCAATAGAAACAATTTACAACTAGTTGAATTAGACATAGAGCAACACATCTGGCAAAGGCTTTGTCTCATGGAAGAAACAAATACCACTGTCAAAACAATAGAAATTGCCCCTAACCGAACATTACAGATTAGTGATCACTTATTACCTTAAGCAGGAAGAAAAAGTAATTCACTTCCTTAGAAACTATCAAACAACTTTCGCATGGACCTATCTTGACATGAAAGGAATAAGTCCAGCTATTTGTCAACATCACCTATATATCAAAGAACGAGAAACCCTTGTTAGGAAGTCACAACGCAGAATGTATCCAACCTTGAGATACATTGTTAAAAAAAATTACAAAATATCCTTGACGGATGATTCGTATACCCAATCTCAGACAGTGAATGGGTATCACCATTAGTGATTGTTCCAAAAAAGGGAGGAAAATGGAGAGTCTGCATACATTACAGAGATTTGAATAAATAAACATAGAAGGATCACTTTCCTTTACCATTTATTGACTAGGTTCTGGATACCTTAGCTGGGAAGAAGTTATTTTCCTTCCTAGATGGATTCAATGGATATAACCAAATCTAAATTCATCCAACATACCAAGACAAGACAATCCTTACATGTCCTTGGGGAACCTTTTCTATAGATTCCTTCCTTCTGGGATTTGAAATGCCCGTGCTACTTTTGAAAGGGAATTTTTGAGTATCTTTGTTGATTTCATCCATGACCGTATGGAAATACATAGGGATGACTTTACCCCTTATGGAGAAAGAATATGCAAAGAAAGACAAGAAGGCATGGGAAACCAAATATCAAGCCATGCAAGATGAATATGATCTATTAAGGCAGTGGGTTATAGGTAAATATATATTACAAGGGGCAAAGAAAATCCTCTGGGATGATATCATTGTGCAGGAGGAGCAACTAGGACCATACCTGGACTTTATATCAGATAAAGAAGCTGTGGTCAAACTAGCAAGGCTAGCGGTCATAGTGGAAAATGAAAAATTGAACAAAAAACCCTTGGATTACGCTCATAATGTAGTATAATTTCTGAGTGGTTTATCTGAAGACCAGATGCAAGTGGCATCCATCAAAGATAGAGTGACCATCATCATCTCGGATAAGAAGGTGATGCCCAAACATCAGCAGGTGAAGACCATCCAGGCAGGGATAGATATCTTAGCCAACAAAGTGAAGATGTTCAGAGATGTATTCGACCCACTGTTTAAGAAATGTTTGGATCTATTATGGGAGGAATATGGGACCATGAGGACAAAAGAAGAATACCAGGAGAAATTGGAGGAATGCTAGTCAGACTAGGAGTGTTTTGCAGATTTGTAACAGCCCCTGGAAGGTAAATTGGTGGTGGAGAAGTTGACCAAGGATTTCGAGCTCCTCACGACATTCAAAGAGGCCCACACACTCCTCGAAGGTTATTCCTATAGAGAACACACTGAAATGAGATTTCTCCTTAAAGAGCTCACGTCGTCAGACTTACAACAACAGAACAGTGGAAATTGATTGAGAAATATGGTAAGGGAAAATTAAAGTTGGGTGTGTGAAGGGTTCAGAGAGAGTGGAAGCAGCCAACTGGAGAAACACCAGATCATTTTGTCTTTTTGTTTGATTCAACTGTCATTTAGTAAAAATGACCAGTGAATGTAAAAAGGAAGTTAAGCTAAATTTTGCCAGCTCTTTCTTAGGGTAGTAGTGGCGACTATACCCACGTCATGTGTCATAAGAAGTTGTAACTGTTTTCTGTTCATAATAGCTTGATCCTGAGGGCTAAGGAAGATCTATATATTCAATGTAAAAAAATGAAGAAGGGTTGAAAACTTTTGGAACCGGTGTATTGCTTTGTACTGAACATTTTGAGACTATTTTTATAAAGTTGGCAAAGCCTTGCAGGAGTTTTTCTCAGAGATTCATGTGTCATCATATTTACAGTCTATTTATTTATTCTCCCATGTGAATGTTTTTCTTCCATTGTTAATTCATTCTGTTATGCTATTCATGCTTGGGCCAGTGTAGTATTTGAATAGGATTCATATTGATTATGCCTTATTCTTATCACTCCAAGCATTACACGATCAGTTCTACTAAAATCGACATGGAATGCATATCTTTATGCTCCATATTGATGGATTGTTTCGCTTTCTTCTAAATCACCCAATTAAAGGCACTTCGACTGTAGATTGGTGGCTTCCTTTCCTATGAATAGATGTATTTGCAAAGCATTGTCATAATTTCTATCAGCTATGTGTTTTGACTCCAATGCCCAATGGAGATCCATGTTGCTTTCAACCAAACAACAACTTAAAAACAATTGGTCCCAACAGAAATCTGACCTTTTGAGTATGCTTTGAATGATTATCTTGAGTAATAAGAATCCTGTATGTTTGTCATTCTCAAATCTGTGATTAGTTTCATTTTTCTTGAGTTTAAGAGATATCCCTCTCTGACTGTGCTGGGTCAGTAGCATAAGTCTAAAGTAGTTTTGTGGTTACCCCTGTTCGGCCTCTCTGCAACCTAGAGGTATGATTTGGGTGCTAACACCAACCATATACTCAACCCTCTTTCCAACACGGATATAATCAACCACCATTTCCACCAGCATATGGACACCAACCCTGGACAAAACCCCATGGCCAACAGAATTATCTAACATCCTATTGGATGCCACCTCAATGGTAGAAATCTCAACCACCACAATATGGACAAAAATCTCATTCTCAAGGATGGAGACCAAATCAACAGCCACCAACCAATGCAAATTAGGCACAATGTCAAAATCCTAACCCTTCAACACCAATACCACATCTACCAGCTCAGCCAACACCAAATCCTAACAACAGGCAAGTCTAGACAACGTATAATAATGAAATAAATAACTACCCAACAGATTCTTTGGATTCTATACAAGTCAATCAATTAAACCTACGTTCTAGAAAAATTATAACAAGGCCAACGGAAGAACCATAAATAAATCCATCATGATCCAACACACCAGATCATACACCGGAAAAACCAATTGTAGAAGAAGAACATCATGTATGGGATCAACCGTTACTTATTCCACCTTTTCCTCGGAGATTGCAATCAGAAGAAAACCAAAAAACAGAGAATCCTATTTTAACAGAACTCAAAAATTTGTGTGTCAAGATATCACTCTTGTAGGCTATTAAATAAATTATGATTTACAATCAGTATATTAAAGATACTTGCATAAAGAGGCCAGGTAGGAAAAGGAAAGACCATGTTACCATTAATGTGATAGGACAACTAGTAGAACTAATGATGGGGAGAGTCATTAACCCGAAATATGCTTACCCAGGGAGCCCCATAGTAGATGTACACATAGCAAGAAGTCCTATTTCTAATACCCTTATTGACTTAGTAGTAGCCATAAATGTAATGACACAAGATACCATGCTAAAAATGGACATCCAATAGCTCCTATGATAAAAAAAACTATGATTATACAACTCGTAGATACTTCTATAGTTAATCCAAATGGCATATTAGAGAACATTATGGTCACCATAGACTCTTGGAAATACCCTGCTAATTTCATCATCATCCACACTAAAGCTAAACTTAGTGGATATCCCCTCATCCTTGGCAGACGATGGATTGCAACAACTGACGCTCACATAGCATGCAGGCAGGGAGATATGACCATCACAAATGGATTGCAAACCAAGACCTTGACTTTATGCCCTCCTGCAAGACCTCATGTAGATATCTAGAAACTGTGGTGGCAATACAAAAAGAAAGATCAAACCCAACCCATACATCATGTTCTAACCATAGATACCACCTTAACATAAAAAGTACCACATGAAGACACCATCATTTCAAATTATATGAAGAATCTATATGATCTACCAACTACCAATAGAAACAATTTACAACTAGTTGAATTAGACATAGAGCAGCACATCTGGCAAAGGCTTTGTCTCATGGAAGAAACAAATACCACTGTCAAAACCATAGAAATTGCCCCTAACCGAACATTACATATTAGTGATCACTTATTACCTAAGCAGGAAGAAAAAGTAATTCACCTCCTTAGAAACTATCAAACAACTTTTACATGGAGCTATCTTGACATGAAAGGAATAAGTCCAGCTATTTGTCAACATCACATATATATCAACGAAGGAGAAACCCTTGTTAGGAAGTCACAATGCAGAATGTATCCAACCTTGAGATACATTGTTAAAAAAAATTACAAAATATCCTTGACGCATGATTCGTATACCCAATTTCAGACAGTGAATGGGTATCACCATTAGTGATTGTTCCAAAAAAGGGAGGAAAATGGAGAGTCTGCATACATTACAGAGAGTTGAATAAATATACATAGAAGGATCACTTTCCTTTACCATTTATTGACTAGGTTCTAGATACCCTAGATGGGAAGAAGTTATTTTCCTTCCTAGATGGATTCAATGGATATAACCAAATCTAAATTCATCCAACATACCAAGACAAGACAACCCTTACATGTCCTTGGGGAACCTTTTCTATAGATTCCTTCCTTTTGGGATTTGAAATGCCCCTGCTACTTTTGAAAGGGAATTTTTGAGTATCTTTGTTGATTTCATCCATGATTGTATGGAAATACACAGGGATGACTTTACCCCTTATGGAGAATATTTTGAGGAAGCTCTCACCAACCTAGAAAACGTTCTTAAGAAATGCATTGAAACAAACCTTATGCTTAAGTAATGACAAGTGTCTCTTAATGATGGATCAAGGGGTAGTATTAGGACATTGTGTCTCTAAAAAAGGAGTAACATTAGTCCCTACGAAAATTCAAGTGATAATCGACTTGCCTCCACCACATAAGTTTATAGATGTTAGAAGCTTCATAAGGAAATCATGATATTCATAGAGAATTATGGTAAATAACTGCACCAATGTTTTATTTAATGACTAAAGATACAGAATTTCAATGGAGTGATAGCTGCAACCAAGCATTTGAACATATCAAGTAAAAAATCATCGAGGCACCTGTCTTACAAGGGCCAAATTGGAAGCTTCCTTTCCAAATACACTTTGATTCCTCAGACAGAGCAATAGGATCAATTCTCCATCAAGAGGACATTAAAATCCCATATGGCATCTACTATATTAGTAAGAACCTTACAGGACCAGAGATCAACTACACTGTCATAGAAAAGGATTTTCTTGCAGTCAAATACCTAGTCAATAAATTCAAACACTACATCACTATATATCAGGTATTCATTTACACTGATCACTCAACAATCAAATATTTAATGAACAAATCAGATGTTAGTTGTAGAGTAATTAGATGGCTTTTGTTACTACAAGAATTTGATATAACCTTTGTAGATGAGCCAGAAAAACATAATGTTGTAGCATATTTTTTGTCCATACTAACACATGTTACAGATAAAGAGATAATAGATGACACATTTCCAAATGAACACTTATTTTTCATCTCTGCACACACCCCATGGTTTTCTGACATTGCAAATTATTTGGCCATGGGAGAGTTTCCCAAACACTTAACCTAGATCCAAAGATACAATATAATCAGGAAAAGTGTTCATTTCTCATGGATCTAAGGATATATTTTTAAGAGGGGAGCATATCACATCCTCAGAAGATGCATTAGGGAATACGAGGTGCATGAAATACTACATTCCCATGTGGTGGCCACTATGCAACTAAAAGGACAGTCTACAAAGTTTTGAATACATGATACTATTGGCCAAATTTACATAAGGATGCAACCAATTATGTTTCTATATGTGATGCATGTCAGAGAATGGGGAAACCAACTCAAAGATATGAGATGTTACTCCATCCCCAGATTATAATGGAACCTTTTGAGAAATGGGGGATGGATGTTAAGATCCTAGTGGGCAGCCTTCACTAACATCTCGAGGTTTTGGTGTAATGGTTCGTATCATTTGGTATCAGAGCCTCCAACTAGGTTCAAGTCACAGAGCGGGTGGAAACATCGGCATTGCAGTGTTCGCCCGAGGCTCATACGGCTCAAAGGGGACACCACCGTACGGGCACACATCCAGCCCAGAGTCTGGACTGCGAAGCGTGGTGGGATGTTAAGATCCTAGTGGGAGGCCTTCACTAACATCTCGAGGTTTTGGTGTAACGGTTCGTATCAATGGACTATGTTAGACCCATTGATCCTCCATCCAATATGCAACATCATATTCTGGTCTGTACAGAATACCTTAATAAATGGGTAGATGTTAGGGAATTAAGATTGGAAAATGAAGAATCAATAGCCAAATTCTTAACTGAGGATATTTTCACCAGATTTGGAGCACTAAGAGAGCTTGTCACAAACAGAGGAACACAATTTGCATCAAATATAATAGAAAGAATCCTTAAAATAAATAAATTCAAACACTAACAATCAACATCATATCATCCTTAGGCTAATGGCCAAGCATAAGTTACCAACAAGGAAATAGAAAGGATTCTGACTAAGACGGTCCAACTGCACATAAGAGATTGGGAAGATGGACTCCATGATAAAGCCTTGGACTACAACACCACTTGGAATACTACTACAGGTTTCACACCATATGAACTACTATATGGAAAAACAGTAGTGTTGCCAGTATAATTTGAGCTTAATACATTAACGGCAACTTAGAAATGGACATCGACCTGTCGACAACATGTTGGGTCTAGGAAATGCCCCTTTTGGCCATCCCGATTACGTCATTTTGCCTTATTTTATCCTACTTTTATAAGCTATATCCATGTCTTTCTCTATACCAATCAATAATATTGACAGGTACAATTTGTTATTGCTTTATTTATTTTATGCCTAAGATTGTTAAAGATTATGGATCTTAGTCCTTGGTTTATACTGATTTGTGTCATTTCATTTATCCAAGGACTATAGCGCAGGTGTATCAGCCAAGTGGCACCAGTTGTTACTCTTCAAAGCACCAGCTCCTCATACCCCAAGGAACAACGCATCTTCCATGTGATCTGTAACAGATTGTCACTATAACAGATTCCACTGAAACAAAGCCTAGCTGCGACAGACATGTTGCATTCTAGTTGCTGAGTCTGTTGATCCATTAATTATCAGAGCAACAACATCCTTGACAATTAACATCCTTTTTTAATATGGCTATATCAGTTAGCTATAACTCCGCAACATGAAGATCATATATCTTCATTGCTGCACGAATATAGTGGATCTAGAAACTATATTTTCCTTGTATAAATTCCAGAAGGCTCTCGTAGCCTGGGGTTGGACAATTACCATTTTACATAAGTTGTAATAGAGCATTGATACTGACGATTTTCCATCATTAATATGAGAGAAGAGTTCTTCATTTCTGTGTCTTAAATTTTTATAACTCTCGGCATCTCTGTTAGAAGGCCAGGGCCCGCCTTCTCACAGAGATAGCCGGTTTAAGTAGGTAGAGTAGTTTAGTTTTACTTCTGTTGTGTGGTGTGGAATTATTGCAGATGTTATTGGTAGCTGCAACAGAGAATTAGCGTTCCTTTTGGTAGTTCATAATTGCATCTCGAATAGCTGTAGAAGATTGGTGTGACAGTCGACTGTGTAGGATAATTTATTTAATTGCATGTGTATTTTAATCAGCTGTGACAGCCAAGCTCAATTCAAATATCTTTCAGTTGTTTATGCTTTCTAGGACTTCCAGTAATTATCAGTTTAGAGTTCAAGCTTGTATTTTAATTATGGTTGCTGTTGTATCTTCAATTGCATTCAAAGATTATACAGATAATGGTAGAGTTACAGTAGCCACTGGATAGATCATTTTGGTAAAGATTGAATACTGTAGTTTGATAATTATAGGATTTAACTTCTTCCAAAAGTAATCTAGTTCCATTTCATTATTAGATCATTAACTTGCTGGGTTGATTTCTGTAGGAAGGTTGTTGCACTTTGGATTCTTAGATGTATGAATTAGATTAGTTTTCTTATGGAATGAGTTGGCTGAGCATATAGGTAGGGTCATTATCTACATTTAGTAAATCAACTGCTTGAT
The DNA here is from genome assembly GCA_027924585.1 of Larix kaempferi. Taxonomy (NCBI): domain Eukaryota; kingdom Viridiplantae; phylum Streptophyta; class Pinopsida; order Pinales; family Pinaceae; genus Larix; species Larix kaempferi. The sequence continues at coordinate 8,438,462 of BSBM01000865.1, read as the reverse complement.
CTGTTTATGCATAGATTGTGCTTATTGCAATTGGAATAAAAGACCTTCATGGGTCTGACAATTTATATTGACCATCCTGTGTGTTAACTTTAATTAATTGACATATAGGGTGAACAACATTTTGGTGCCCTTGCCGGGGATGGTAATAGATAGACAGAGTTAGTAGTTGGTCTCATTTGATTTTATTTTAGTTCAATTATTTACAGCATGCATGAATACAAGAAAAACAAATCGGGAACCCCCTTTGAATACTAACATTGCAGGCGGAAGAGGTCGAGGTCATAATGCAGGTCAGGGAAGACACACATACATTGATGAGATAATTGCTAGAGATGATTCTTCCACTAGACCACTGCGGAACTCTACAGGCAGGGGAAATTCTATTCCTCCCAATATTGAACATTCAGCATCCACAGTGGAGAATACAATGAGACCTTCAACTCCTATTGCAGAAAGTAAACCTCCTGAAGATAAGGGAAGCGCTGTAGGTGCACCAGATAGAGAGGATATTTATCATATTGATGGAACCAGAGTTACCAAAGAGGTGTGGTTGGGGACTCGCGGAATAGCAGAGGAAGAAAGAAGGCAAGAAGAAGAGAGGAGAAGAAAGGAAGAAGATAAAGTAGAAGAAGAACGCATAAAGGAAGCTGTTGAATTTTGGACTAGAACCATGGCTGGTAGAGAAAAGGAGGGTGAGAACGAACATGGGAATAACCTGGAGGAAGAAGGAGAAAATAATCATCCTGGTAATATTGTGGCTACGTTAGAATTCCCTATCCTCCAGATACCTGGAGAAGCTCCTATGAAGAATATCTCACCATCAGTTCTCCCAAATTTTCATGGTAAGTCCTCTGAGGATCCTGATGAGTTCCTTTTTGAGTTTGATATCCTTTGTCGCAGCTATGATTACACCTCTAGTGCTCAGAAGCTGAAGTTATTACCAGCCACCTTGAAGGGAAATGCTCTACGCTAGTTCATGAGTCTGGGTCGTGAGACCATTACTACTTGGGACCAAATGAAAAACACCTTCCTTTCTAAGTACCAAGAATATTGCAGAACTAGGGACAGAAAAGAGGAGCTATTTAAAATGGTTCAGAAGGATGAAGAAAGTTTGGAGGACTTTGTGGAAAGATTGCTGTACAATTTACAAAGATCTGGTCATGCTGAGATTGGCAAGAATGTGCTCAAGATTATCTTACTAAGAGGAATTAGAGAAGATTTCCTTGATATGTTAAATCTGCTAGGAAAAGGGGATATTTCGAAAGAACCTTTTGAAAAGATTGTTGAATTATGTCGAAGGTACTCCAGGGGATCCTCTAGAACCAGCAAACGAGAAAAAGACTGAGACCAGGATGTCTTCACTAGATCTCAGAAGTCAGCTAGTGGAGGAGCCACTCGAGCAGAAATAGGAAACTTACTGGAGAATTTTAAAACATACATGATGAGCTCCATTTCCTCAGAGTTAGATGTCATGAGAGAAAAGCATAAGCAAGTGGTAGATGATCTTAGACTTGGTGTATTCTACCCTAGATGTAGGAAAAATCACCCACTGAAGGAATGCCTGTTGGACAAGGCAGAGGTATGTAGGATATGCGAACTCGAGCATGATATTAAGGAATGTCCTTCCTTACCTAAGGTCAAAGTAGTCCTGCAGGAATCTATTGTAGATGTCGAGCCAGCATACTTCATGGCACAGAAGAATCCATGGCAGCCTCGAAATCAAGGTATGAATCCAGACCCAGCATTTTTTATGAATAATATGAATGGAATGAAAAATATGCATAATATGAATACATAATTCCCTTCACATTATTCTAACAACCAATGGCATCCATCTCAGAACCCAATGCAAAATCCTAACTCATGGACACCATGGTCACAACAGTCAAACCATGCTCCTTGGAATTCCAACTGGAGAAATTATTACCAAGGAAATAACTTTCCCCATCACCAAACTCAGTATCAACAGTATCCTCCTCAACATTATTAGCATCAGCAATATCAACAACCACAACTCCCTTTCCAAAACAATGCCGCACCTATGAATGCACCACTTCGACCATAGCTACCTGTACAACCTAACCCGAACCCAAACAATAAAGCAGTCCATCAATTTGAGACTACCAACATGCATGCGTATTCCATCACTCAGATTCCCTGCAATGATATACAATTACGATCAGGGAGGGTGGTGGAACCTATTATCACTGAGGATGTTTCATCCCCAGTGATTGAAACTGGAGTAAATTAGCACTTTGAGAACATGGTTAATTCAACAAGCCCCATCATTAAGGATGTTGATACTCCTACTGAAACAGTAGCTGAAACTTAGAAAGTAACACACGATGTGTCACATCCTACACATTTGAATAAAGAACCACCATACCCTGAGCGATTGGCCCTGCAGAAAATAGTGGAATAGCCCCGATTTGATCTCGTGGGAGAACTGAAAAAATTTTATGTTAAAATTCCACTGTTACAAGCCCTTCATGATGTGCCCATTTATGCTAAGGCTGTTAAGATTTATGTGTCAAGAAACTAGGAAGAATGCCTAGGGATCCCCCCACTGTCCACGTGTTGGGAAAGCTTTCAGAATTAATTATGGGGAAGGCCCCTGTGGCAAAATACGATGACCCTGGGAACCCGACTGTTACAGTTCACATAGGGAACACACAAATTCCAAATGTCTTGGTGGATTTAGGCGTAGCTATTAACATTATGACCATAGAAACTGTGAAGAAATTGGGACTCACTAATCTTCGGCCAACCCCTACCATTTTGGAACTTGCTGATAGATCAATGATCAAGCCTGAAGGGATCCTAGATGACCTCGTGATCTCAGTCGATTTGTGGGAATACCTTGCAGATTTCTTGGTGTTACAGCTGAAATCCCAGTTGGGGGGACACCCACTGATCCTGGGAAGACCGTGGTTGGCCATAGCAGATGCCTGTATCAACTATCGGCCAGGATCTATGACCATTTCAGATGGAACTGAGATCAAGAGCCTAACCTTGTACCCTCTAGATCGACCAAGCACAGAAGCTGAGACTCCATTGTGGGCAGATTTGGAGGAGGAAGAGGGTGTGCAGCCACTACTAGCCATAGGGAGAGCCTTAACTTTTAAAGATGAAACATAGGATGATGCCATTAATAGTTTCATCAGTGAGCCCACGTCAGTCAATCAAAGTGTCTATCAGATCTTGGACAGTACTCTAGCTGCAACAGAACAAGAAAAGCTGACAGAAGAAACTCTAATCAGTGATGACAGTATAATTCCAGTACTTAAGAATTGGAGGAGTGTTCCAGTAGAAATTGGGCCAGGAAAAGCATTGAATATCAATCCTAATATGGCACCTAGAAAGCTGGAATAGCTAGTCACTCTGCTGAAATAGCGTAGGGGAGCTTTCGCTTGGGAGTACACAGACATGAAAGGAATCCCTTCTCACCCGTGCACCCATCACATTTATATTAAGAGTGACTCCAGGTTAGTATGTCAACCACAATGAAGGATGAACCCGAACCTAAGAGACATAGTGAAAAAAGAAATCCAAAAACTTTTAGAAGCAGGATTCATATACCCAATTTTAGATAGTGAGTGGGTTTCTCCACTTGTGATTGTGCCAAAGAAGAATGGGAAATGGAGGGTCTGCGTGGATTATAGAGAATTGAATAAAGCAACGTAGAATGACCATTTCCCCTTACCTTTCATTGATCAGGTCCTTGATACCTTGTCTGGGAAAAAGTATTTCTCCTTTCTGGATGGATTTAGTGGCTATAACCAGATTTAGATTGGTTCAGAAGATCACGACAAAACCACTTTCACCTACCCCTGGGGAACTTTTTCCTACATAGTACTTCCTTTTGGGTTGTGCAACGCACCAGCTACATTTCAGAGAGCAGTGATTGGGATCTTTTCAGAAACGGTGAATGATTGTATGAAAATTTTTATGGATGACTTTACTCCATATGGTGATAGTTATGAAGAAGCACTGAAAAATTTAGAAAAGGTTTTGAAACGCTGTAAACAAAGCCAACTGTCTTTAAGAACTGAAAAGTTCCACATGATGATGAGTGAAGGCATAGTGTTGGGGCACTTGATCTCTTCTGATGGTGTCTAGGTAGATCCATCTAAAATCAGAGTAATTGAAAATATACCAACTCCTGGAACATAGAAGGATGTACGTAGCTTCTTGGGGCATGCTGGCTATTATAGAAGGTTCATAGAATTTATTTACAAACTAGCTTCTCCTTTGTTCACTCTGTTGATGAAGGATGCACAATTTGTCTGGAATGATGCATGCCAAACAACATTTACTGAGCTAAAGAAAAGGTTGTCTACAACACCCATCTTAAGAGGGCCCAATTGGGATCTTCCTTTTCACATTGCTTCAGATGCTTCAGATACTGCCATTGGTGCAGTTTTGGGACAGCAGGAAGGTAGTGATCCTTATGCCATTTACTATATTAGTAAAAATTTGTCTCCTGCTGAACTAAATTATACTATCACAAAAAAAAAATTCTTGCCATTATTTATGTCATCAACAAATTTAGACGTTATATTACTGGATATTCTACTTTTGTGCACACTGATCATTCTGCTATCAAGTATTTAATGAATAAACCAATCACGAATGCTAGAGTTACTAGATGGCTGTTACTATTACAAGAATTTGATATCACAATTATTGATAGACCAGGAAAGGAAAATGTTGTTGCAGATTTTGTATCTCGACTTACTAACAGTGATGACAATTTGCCAGTCGAAGATTCCTTCCTTGACGAACATTTGTTTGCAGTATCAGCTCATTCCCCATGGTATGTAGATATTGCTAATTTTTTGGCTGCAGGTAAGCTTCTAGCACATCTGTCAAAGAGAGAGAAACGGAAGATCATACAACAGAGTGCTAGGTACTTCTGGATTGATGGCCATCTTTTCTACACAGGGCTTGATTTAGAGATTAGAAGATGTGTTAGAGAAGATGAAATCTTTAGAATTCTTAAAGATTTCCATGATGAACCCTGTGGGGGACATTTTGCTGACAAAAGAACAGGTCATCAAGTTTTGAGAATGGGCTATTTTTGGCCTACTTTGTTCAGGGATGCGAAGAAGTATGTTCAGGCATGTGATAGCTGCCAAAGGATGGGCCAACCCAATAGATTATATGAGATGCCTTTACAGCCATAGCTTGTGGTTGAACCGTTTGATAGGTGGGCTCTAGATTTTGTAGGGTCTATCAACCCTCCCTCAAAGGAGAAAGTTCACATCTTGGTTTGCACAGATTGCATGACCAAATGGGTAGAAGCTGTAGCCTTGGTCAAGGCCAATGATCAGGATGTGATTGATTTCCTGTATGAAGAGATTTTTACTCGGTTCGGAGTACCTAAGGAGATCATTACAGACGGTGGACCACAGTTCGTGTCTCACAAGATGGAATCACTGTTATAGAAATTTCATATTCGACACTGAATAACCTCGCCATATCATCCACAGGCCAATGGCCAAGTGGAGAGCACAAGCAAGGTTATCGAGGCCATTCTAACAAAAATAGTGAAGAGACATCATAAAGATTGGGCTGAAAGGCTTCCAGAGGCACTATGGGCCTATCGTACTACGTGGCGTAACACCACTAGTTTTTCCCCATATGAGTTAGTGTATGGAAAAAATGCTTTTTTTCCAATTGAATTTGGAATAGAACCTTGAAAACAACTGTGGAAGCAAACCTGGATTTATCAGAGGCACAGAGGAACTGACTGAATCAACTCAATGAATTAGATGAGAAGAGCATAGCTGCAGTACATCATATAGATTTAATCCAACAACATCGCTCTAAGTGGCAAGATCGATTTATAAAGAAGAAAGCCTTCCAAGAAGGGGATTGGGCCCTATTGTATGATTCACGGTTTAAGAGGGATTTTAAAGGCAAATTGCGCCCCCGTTGGTTGGGACCCTATCAGATAGATCGGGCATTTGATAATGGAATAGTCCGGTTGATCACCATTGATGAAAACAAAGTACCATTATTCGCAAATGGTCATCGGCTGCGACTGTATCACAAACCGATCTCAAGGGAAGATTTTGTTTCACACGTTGCAGGTGATCCAGACTATTAGTTAATGCCAGGGAAGGGATCTTTCTCAAGCCCTGTGAATTCCTAAAAGTTGCAATTTCCATACATATTTTGTACATAATTAATTGGTTTTTCTTTCATTCTATATTTTATCTATTTTTATTTTTGCACTTGATCGGTTTGTTTTGAAGAACTGTGTGCAGGAACTGATTGGAGGAGTAGCAGCTGTGACTGGGCCAGCCAATTGCAGATACTCCACATATGTTCCTGATCTAATAAAGCTCTTTTTAAGAAGATGGATGATTTGTTGTCTTTCAGCAGTCAGCTGAAAAATTGCTTGTTACTTCATTTTGACATAGCTGCGATTCCTTGCCTTGCTATTCTTCCTATTTTTGCAGCTGTGACTCTGCCATTTTTTCCCGTTCTGCCAAATTCTGCAGCTACGACTCCACTACCTTTTTCCATTCCGCTAAACCCAGCAGCTATGACTCCACCATTTTCCCTTTACTTCACTTTTCTGTGGTTGCGACTCCACCACTTTTGCCCATTCTGCCAAATTCCGCAGCCGCGACTCCACTATTTCCGCTCACCTTTCTAAGTTTGGCAGCTGCTACTCCGCTATTTTCGTTTCATTTTGACCCCTTTCTAGCAGCTACGACTCCGCTACCTTTGTCCATTCCGCTAAATCTAGTAGCTGCGACTCCGCTATCGTTGATTATTTTGCTAAATCTAGCAGCTACGACTTCGTTCTTTCCACTTCATTTCCGCTCCTTTCGTACAACTGCGACTCCGCCATTTTTTTGTTTATTTTGCTAATTCTAGCAACTGAGACTCTGCCAGTTTGTCTGCTCTCCGATTGATGATGCCAATAATGATGTGATTAGGCATTCATTTTGTCGCTCGCTCCACAAGATCCAATCATGGCTTGCCACGAAGGAAAATTTCGAGTGCTTTTAGTAGCTGTCAGCCCAAGTGGCAGTGGCCACATCACTTCAACACATGTGCATTCATACCCGCGAGGACGACGGCCGGCTGTAATGATTAATCCATGGCTCAAACTCATAAACGCAAAGGTACGGATCGCATCTTTTGCATGATTTGGCAGAAAATTAAATATGGTAATAACGATTATGTACTGTCGCAACTTCGATTAATAAACCCATGCGAATTAACCTCTAGGGACTATGTAAAGGTCATAGTTGTAATTATTTTCCGTCACCTTACCCGATTTTGCACCTGTTACTCCTATTCTCCCAACTTCATTGTTTCAACGAAATGTTCATACTGTCACAAACTTGCCTAAGACCTGATTTTTGAACCCCAACAACCCTTTGCATGTTCATAAAGCTTCAACTTCCACGTCCAGACTGGAGATTGTTGTGCTTGTTCTGAACTTTGAGGGGGGATTAAAATGGGAAACCCAGTCCGACATGAGCCAGTAAATACAGAATTTGTACGTGCCAATGTAGCAGTCCTTAATATTTTTACAACAACAGGTTGGATGGCATACTTTGAACGGTTGAACGGTTTCCACATAGAAACCGCATTGCAATTTTCTCTCAACCTGATTGATACTCACTTCGAGGTCAGGGGACTGCGTGTGGATGTTACAAAAGAAATGATAGCCAAGGTTACTGGCTTACCCCTGGTTGGAAAGAATTTATTTGTACGGAAGGAACATAATGCAAATGCGGTACGAGAATTTTTGGCAGTTGGCGAGCAGGTTATTCCAAAGCGTCGTGGGCTGGAACTGGCATCTTTACCACCACCCTGGAATCAAGTGGAAATATTTGTAAAAAGATACATCTCTTGTGGAGGTAGGTACCAAATTGTTTCCTTCTCTGAACTTCCCTTATTGTCTCATCTACGCCATGACAATTTGGTGAATATACCATTTTATCTGCTTAAAGCCCTACAAACTATGGCTGGATATGCAAGAACCGCCCAACATCCAGTTTCCTCCCTTACTAATCATGGACTAATTAAACTACTAGTCCTAAGAGCCATTGCAATTTATAATTTAACCTGGGAACAATTTCTGGCTAGAGATAGGCCAATCATACAACCCGTATTGGAAATGGAGGGTGTTGGTGAAGATAGTGAGGACCGACGCTCCTCAAATCTAGTTGGGGGGGAGATTGGAGCATTAGAAAACCAGACTAGTGATGAAGAGGAAGTAAACAAAGGAGAAGCAGCATTAATAGAAAACCCTGTTGCTGAGGAAATTGTGATGAAAACCAAGGAGCGGGAGGCAGAAAAATTAGAAGCTGTAACTGCAGAAGAAGATACTCAAATAAAAGAAGTTGAAACTGGAGCAGCTTTTGAAGCTGCGACAGTAGAAGCTGCAATTGCAGAAACAGGAACTCAGGAGGAAGGATATCAGACAGGAATAGTAGAAGAAAGGACTGTGGAAATTTTGGAGGTTGTGTCCTCTCCGAAGATAAGGGGTACCATTATTGAAGAAGAGAAGACCGAGGAAGAGACTCCTGTGTCAAAGAAATGAAGAGTAGGATCAGGAAACAGGGGTCAGACACCCACTATAGCAAAGAAAAGGAGGATCAGAACTCTCAAAGCGTCATTAGTAGTAAGCAGTGAGGAACACCCAGTGGGAATGGTGAGGAAAAGAAGGACTCGATCAGCAGCAGCAGTAGAAGCAGCTATGACAGTAGCAGCAGCAGAAGTAGCTGCAATAGCATCAGAGGTAGCAGAGACAGCAGAAGAAGTTGAGACAGTGGATGCAATCGGGGGTAATATTGAAGCTCCCTTAGTAGAGACAGCAGGAGTAGTTAGAGAGAATAGGGAGTCACCTGTGTTAGAGAAAGAACCTATAACAGGGGTAGATATAGAGATTCCCATTTTGAACCCCAAATCATCTGCTGCTATGCAGGAACCTTCCAAAGAAGAACCTCAAATCGAAAATCTCCTGCTTGAAAATGAATTATTAAAGGAGGAGGTGCAAATATTGCGAAATGAGCTAGAAAGATGGAAGGGAGTAGTTGGAAAACAAGCAGAGAAAAATTTGAACACATTAGCAAATGCTGCAAACTTATTGGAAAATCCATCTTTTTCATTTGAAAATGAGAAGTATGGGAAGACTGTTTGTCCAGAGTGTGGAGATATATTTTCTGCAGCAGGACATAGAGTTGTTGTGTTGGGACTTGCATCACAAAAGCATGTATAGATAGAGGAGGTGGAAGAAGGAATGCCAAAAATCGAATTCATGGGGGAAAATGAGCCAAGAATTGAAGAGATCCCTGATTTGAATTTAGGAGATGAAATAGTACAGTCCCAGCCTTCAGGGGATACCGAGATTCTTCAGGACCAATCTCATTAGTTAGAAAAACCTGATATAACCTAGAAACAATCTAAGCAGTTCAAAGAAATTGAGGAACAGGGGACTGTTACACAAGAACTAGTACCCTTGAAAATGTTTAGTGAAGATGCAACTCAGACATCAACATTTGATATCAAGGACCAGGAAGAAAACACTGTTACACAAGAACCAGTGTTTCCAAAATCATTTTCTACAGTTGCAACACAAACTGAGATGGCTGAGATTGAAATGGAGAAGGAGGATGCTGTCACACAAGAACCAGTAGTCCTAAGAATATTGGCTGAGACTGTAACACGGACCGAGGAGGCTGAGGTGGATATGGAAATAAAGAATGTTGTTACACAAGAACCAACATTCCTAAAACCCATGGCTGAGATTGCACTACATGCACATACCACTGAAACCCCAATAGAGGATGAAACTGTCACAATGCCAAAGCAAGATAAGGAAGCCATTTATCTGGATTTTGATGATGAAAAGGAGGTAGAAGATAGAAGAATTCAATGGCTAGAGAAGAAGATTCTATGGTTAAATATTGAGCTGGATAAATTGATCAAGGGGATTGAACAACTCATAACAGGTATGATCTCTCTCCAGGAACATAGGAATGTCATTAAGGAACTGAGAGAAAAGTGGGATGAGGAGTTATTCTTCCAGAAACTCTGGTGGGAGAAACTTCAAGAAAAATTGGAAGGATTGAAGAAACTTAAGTCCCTACAACAAGAGAAAGACAAAATGTACACTCTTTCTATAGAATTGTTGATTTGCAGGGCTCCATCCCCCTCTTACCCTGTCTTTCTCCATGAGCAGACAACTTTATTTCAATTAAGAGCTCTCAAGGAAGGGAGATCATTTGATTTGGCAACAGCTACCCAGTTTTTGGAGACTTTTCTGAAGAGTGATTTCGAGGATTAGCATTTGTTATGTGAATTGTATTTACAAGATAGGTCTTGTTATATTGACTTTCCATCTAATCCTTTACCTTTTCTAGAGGATGTTCAGTTGAGGGCATTTGCCTCTTTTGTCATTAACCATGTAAGATGGTGAGATGCTTTCCAAACCATCCTCAGGAATGAGGAGAATTCTACTCTCTGGATTAGGGGGGAACCTCATAACCCACCAACATTCATAGAAAGTCATGCTAAATCTCTCAGGGTTCCTTCAATTGCCTGATATTTTGAGAACCTGCGAGATAAACTCCTTACCACATGTGTCCCAATGATTCTTAATATGCAGCAGGATGCCCTGGAAGGTAGTGAATACAGATGGCTGTACTCTTCCTCGTCTCTGAAGGAAATGGATCCATATGGCTTTGAAAATTTCAGGCAAGCTTTGATAAGGATTCCTAGGTATGTGCAGTGCATGAAAAGGTGTGGGTCTTGGTGGATTCGTTTAAGATTAAAATTCCCTCTCATTTTGTTGCCTGTGAGCAATTCTTACAGAAACAGCTATGCTTTGACATTAGAAGAAGAAGAGTTGTGGTGGGAGCACTGGATATCCTGCTATGGGTTTGTTCCTCGAGGGGAGACACAAGAACTTGCCTATAAGCTTACAAATCTCCACAGATTCAACTCAGAATCAAATTCAGACTAGGGGAGGCTGTTGCATGAGGACATGCAATTAGATAGTTGGGGGGAGATGTTGGGTTTAGGAAATGCCCCTTTTTGGCCATCCTGATTACATCATTTTGCCCTTATTTCATCCTACTTTTATAAGCTATATCCATGTCTTTCTCCAGACCAATCAATAATATTGATAGGTATAATTTATTATTGCTTTATTTATTTTATGCCTAAGATTGTTAAAGATTATGGATCTTAGTCCTTGGTTTATACTGATTTGTGTGATTACATTTAGCCAAGGTCTAAAGCGCAGGTGTATCAGCCAAGTGGCGCCAACTATTACTCTTCAAAGCACCAGCTACTCATACACCAAGGAATAACGCATCTTCCACGTGAGCTGTAACAGATCCTCACTATAACAGATTCCACTGAAACAGAGCCTAGCTACGACAGACAGGTTGCATTCTAGTTGCTGAGTCTGTTGATCCATTAATTATCAGAGAAACAACATCCTTCACAATTAACATCCTTGTTTAATACGGCTGTATCAGTTAGCTGTAACTCCACAGCATGAAGATCATAGATCTTCATTGCTGCACGAATATAGTGGATCTACAAACTGTATTTTCCTGGTATAAATTCCAGAAGGCTCTCATAGCTTGGGGTTGGACAATTACCATTTTACATAAGCTGTAACAGAGCATTGATACTAACGATTTTCCATCATTAATATGAGAGCAGAGTTCTTCATTTCTGTGTCTTAATTTGTTGTGACTCTCGGCATCTCTGTTAGAAGGCTAGGGCCCGCCTTCTCACAGAGATAGCCAGTTTAAGTAGGTAGAGTAGTTTAGTTTTACTTCTGTTGTGTGGTGTGGAATTATTGCAGATGTTATTGGTAGCTGCAACAAAGAATTAGCCTTCCTTTTGGTAGTTCATAATTACATCTCGAATAGCTGTAGCAGATTGGTGTGATAGTCGACTGTGTAGGATAATTTATTTAATTGCATGTGTGTTTTAATCAGCTGTGAAAGCCAAGCTCAATTCCAATATCTTTCAGTTGTTTATGCTTTCTAGGACTTCCAGTAATTATCAATTTAGAGTTCAAGCTTGTATTTTAATTCTTGTTGTTGTTGTATCTTCAATTGCATTCATAGATTAGACAGATAATGGTAGAGTTACAGTAGCCACTGGATATATCATTTTGGTAAAGATTGAATACTGTAGTTTGATAATTATAGGATTTAACTTCTTGCAAAAGTAATCTAGTTCCATTTCATTATTAGATCATTAACTTGTTGGGTTGATTTTTGTAGGAAGGTTGCTGCACTTTGGATTCTTAGATGTATGAATTAGATTAGTTTTCTTATGGAATGAGTTGGATGAGCATATAGGTAGGGTCATTATCTACATTTAGTAAAACAACTTCTTGATCTATTTATGCATAGATTGTGCTTATTTCCTTTGAAATAAAAGACCTTCCTGGGTTTGAAAATTTATATTAACCATCCTGTGTGTTAACTTTAATTAATTGACATATAGGGTGACCAACACAGCACAGACTGAGAGGATACTCCAACTTAATCAGTTAGATTAAATCAGACAATAAGCCTTACATCATACAGAAATAGTCCAGCAACAAAGGAAATCATGGCACGATAAATTCATAAAGACCAAAGATTTCAAGGAAGGAGATTGGGCCCTACTATACGACTCGAGGTATAAATACTTTAAAGGAAAATTGAGAACCAGATGGTTGGGCCCATACGAAGTTGAAATTATCAATGACAATGGTTTTTTCCAAATCTCAACCATAGATGAGGATAAAATACCATTCTTAGTTAATGGTCACAGACTGAAGCTTTATAAGAAGCCTCTCAGCAAAGAAGAATTCACAAACACTCTGTAGACAACAAAACTATACATGATACTAGGGAAGCATTTCCATTTCCCAGTATGATCATCAATACTATCTGATATATATAAAAAAGAGAAAAAAAATAAGAAAAAAAACAGCCCTTAGATGAAAACCTTTTACAAGGCATCTAGAGCAACAAATATGTTTTTTACTAATCCACTACATGAAACTGCGAAGACACATCCTTCAATCCATTTACAATTGTAGCACTCCTACAAGAAGTAGAAACATTTCTACCAACTAGAACAATAATCAATAAGTTAGTCAAAGGTATGCCTACTCATCCATGTATCTAAATTTGATCTCTGATATTTTTCTTAACTAGTAAATGTACCATCTGTTTACCAACCTGATGAGGACATCAACCATAATGTTGGGGGGAGAAGAACAGAAGTAAGAAAAATCATGACAATCTAAGGAAATGGACCCTTTGACAGTCCTGGCAGCTTTCATGGCAGTTTTTTTGGATTTTTCCCAAAAAAGAGGTGTTTTGCACATACAAAAATAACATGAACACGTGTCACATGCCACATCAGAGGAAAACAAGTGGGTAGATGAGTGTGGCAGGGATCTATGAGACACATTAAAGGGATCTGAATGCCATCATCTTCCACTCGAATGAAAAGTACAGATAGGACAACCAACACAATCTAACTCACGAGTGGGAAATTATGACAGGAAAAGGAGGTTGGCGAAGTTCAAAATTTCTTATTGGGTTATGATGAATAGGGAATTATAACATAACAAGCAAGGTTGACGACCATAATTCACCCCCCGAGTTCAGTACTAGCACTGAGGAACCCACGAAAGCAGCAGCTTGGAAACAAGCAACGTAAGGGATGAAAATGTAGAGGATTCGAGAAAAAATAGGTAATTCTATGTCCCATAATTTCTATGTATATTAAAAAATTCTCCTTCAAACTATGTGTAGTTTACAAGAGGGTTATCATCAAAATGACTAGGGTTTTGTTAAAAGAGAACCCACAGACCATTCCAAGCTGTTTAAAAATCCAAAGGCCTTGAAATATTTCGAAGACGTGGGATGGGACTAGTATTTCCAAAAACTTGATGGCTACCATGAGGGATTAACAGAGGAATTTCCTAGCAATATGAATAATATTGATGATGAGAATTATCAAACATAAGTAAGGGGGTTACTATTGAACTCAATGAGGATGTGTTGATCAAGGTTACCGGTCTCCCTAAGGGAATGAGATGGGATAAAGATGATAGGGAATTGGCCCTGAAGAACAAAAAACAATTATTTTTCTTTACTAAGAAATATGATGAATAAAATGGGATTGTAAAGAGGGATTCACTTCCAATCCCATGGGATGAAGTGGATCTTATAGTAATGAAATACATCACTTGCGATGGTAGGAATTCCCAATTACATGCCTACCATTTTCACATATTAAACCTTTCGAGAAACCTTAAGTGGTAGAGACCAAGGAAAAACATCAACCTTCCATGTTTTTTCTTTAAATCCATGACCTTGATAAGTATCAAGTTTCAGCTAGGAAAAGTAGATGCTCTATCCCACCAAGGGTTAGTTAAGCTGATCATTTGTGGCACCCTGAAAAGAGAATATGCTCCCCTAAATTGGGATACATTTTTGAATATTAGTTAAGTTGAAATACAAGTCTTTCATAAAAAAGAACATGCCTCTCAAGAATAACAGAACTCTCCAAGGAAGAAATCCTTAGTCAGAGAAACAACACAGCAGAAGAAGTGGTCTCAACATAAAATCAAATCAAAGAGAAATGGCTATGTTTCTCAGAGGGCCCGAGCTAGTCGCAGAAGGGTGATAAGTGATGACGAGGAATACAAACCTGAAGAAGAAGAAGAACCTGAAGAGGAAGAAGAACTGGGGGAAGAGGAGGAGGATGGAACCATTGTATACACCATCCTCATCCTAGGAAAGAAGGGACATAGCTCATCTAAAAGGAGGACCCTCTAAATCGGTAGCCAGAAAAAATCCTAAAAAGAGAAAGAAGAAATAAGAACCCCAATTTGTCCAAATATGAGAGACTATTTCTTCTCATAAGTAGAATACTTCTAACTCAGATGATGAATACATGGATAATGTATTACTAGAAAAGGATGCTCAATAAGAGGAAGTATGAACCTCTCCCCAATATCAGCAAGGTGCGGGGGATATTTTTGTTGCAATCCAGCATAATGTAGAAAAACCCGCAGATCTAGAAAACTTGCCTAGGTCTCTAGCAGCTAATGACAAAACGACTAGTACCAGACTTCATGAAGCAATTAGTGAAAAATATGAGGAAATTGCAAAGCTCCAATCTCAGATCAAGGAGATGGAGTAGGAAGTGTTAAAATGAAAGAAAATTTCCCATACAGTAGAATCTCTAAAAGGTTCCTCTTCCAACACACGAGGACATCAAGAATATGAATTATATCCTTTGGAAGAAAAAATGCAAGTCATTAAAATGTAGTATGAGCAGGAAAATCAACAGGTACAAAATGAAAACCTCCTAATCAAAAGGGATTTGGAAGGTTGTGGATATGAGATAAAGGATGAAATCAGAGAGAAATCCAATTGGAGAAACAATATAAGAAATTTTTTAACATTATTTAGCAAATCATTCGATGTAGACCACCATAAAGGTTGTATTTGGTCTTCTTGAAAGAGAGATGGATTTGGTATCAAATTAGGAGGATAGAAAATGGAAGATCAAAAGAATTGGATACCCCTAAACAATTCATAGCTACCTGCCAGGGAGTAGGAGATGTTGGAAAATACCATCTCTGTGAGTTCTACCTCCATAATTTTATCCTTCCACACCCCTATAGATGGTCACTGAATCCCTATATAGGATATGTGAAAATCAGAGAACTCAATTATTGGCTCACCAATGAGGATAAAAGATCTACTGAAATGCTTCATTACTTCGAGACAGAGAAGGACACCCAATTGTGGACAAGAGCAGATGAACCCATAGTAGAAAATGTCCTCACTTCCCATCAACTATTGGTCGATGAGAAGGACATGATACTAGTCCTAAAAGAGAAATAGAATGCTGCCATTTCTCACTTTAAAGACATAACAACTGAGGAGAATAAGAACCAGATCATACATATCATCACAAAGATATGGAAAGACACCCCCCTCGAACTCCAAAAACTTGAGATACACTTACCCTCTGTAACAATAAAATAACAAATTAATATTAATATTAATTTATTATAATTAAAGACTATCTAAAGTCAATAGTCATGCCATTTTACGAAAAGGTGCATGACGGGCTTATATAAAGCCCAAACAGATGTAACTATTAATCATCTATCATACCTTACATTTTTACATTACTATTGATCCATTTATGGACCACTTAAGTTACTTACCCAAACATATGTAACTATTAATCATCTATCATGCATTACATTTTTACATTACTATTGATCCATTTATGGACCACTTACATTCCTTACATTGGGTTTTCCCATAAGAATAGTATTATTGTCAAAGTTTCTTTGAGATTTAGGTTTTCAACCTTACATTAGGCTTTTAGCCATCCTTATTGGAAAAAAAAAAATTATTAAAAGAGGGAAAAAAAAGAAGGGAATAAAAGGGAAGTGAAAAAAAGAGATAGAACAAGAAAGAAGACTGCATAAAAAATGAGAAGAATAAAACCACACATTGCCTTGGTTTTATAAAACCTTCCCGTGGTTTTATAAAACCAGCCTTGGTTTTATAAACTAGCCTTGGTTTTATAAAGAAACCATTATTTATAACAACTCATACCTTAATTAAGATGAGTTTAGTTATTATATAACTAAAAAAAAAAACTATATATATATATATAGAGTTTATAAAACATTAATATAATACTATTATTATATTAAAAGAAAAATTGTTATTTTATTAAAATAATAATTATTTGTGAAAAAAAAGAAGAAGTTAATTGACCTAATAAAAAGGGGTCAAGGAAAGTTCTTTCCAAGATAGACATATTGGGAATTATTACATCTTTTTAATCCACCGTTGTCGAAGGAATCAAAGACCAATTAAAGACCATCTATAGTCCAGAACAAGCATAAAGACCATCTCTAGTCCATAACAAGCATCTAACGTCGAAGAAATCAGAGACCATGGAAGTCGATTTGCGACTACATATAGAAAAATTAGAAGCCAAGTTAAAGCACTATCAAAGAGACAATGAAGATTTACACGACAGGATTACAAAATTTGAAGCAGTAATTGAAATAAATAAGCTACAACAAAAGTTCGATGAACAAAAAATCTTCGACCAGGAAAGTTATATAGAAAAATTGTACGTACAAATTGATGAATTAAGAGCCGAAAATGAACTCAATCAGAGGATATAAGATCAAGATATAAACAATGAAATAATTAAATATGAAGCATAAATAAAACGCTTGAACAAGATCCTTAATGACAAGGATGAATATCTGAAGAAGATACGGCATAAATTAAGAGATCAAGAATCAAAGGTCAACCAATGTTGACAACAGATACAAGATCTTCAAACACAAAATGATGACTCTAAAAAGGCACACAAATCGCAGATCACAAAGAATAATAAAGCATTATCCAACAATGCTAAAGAAATTTTCAGACTAAGAAATCATAACAAGATACTAGTCACAAAAATTAAGAAACTGAAAAATAGACGAAAGATAGAACAATCTACGGAAGACATTGAAGGGAAACTTCTAGACAAGCAGGAAGAAAATAGTTGCTTCAGAAGTCATAACGAGGATCTTAAAGAACAACTTAAGAAGTCGGAAGAAGTTAGGAAATCACAAGTAGAAGTGATTAAGAAGTTTCAAAAGGATAAGATGCAGTTAGAGAACACGTTGGAAAAAATACAAGACGAAACCTTTAAACCTCAAGGGGAAAAAATACAACTTCCAACTCAGAGCAGTGATCAAGAGACAACTTTCGTAAACGAAATTTATAGTGTGAAAATTCCCTATCGACACCCCAACCATAAAAATCAATACCCTAAAAAGGTGGAAATGTTAGAAGATAAAGGTACTAAGGTGATCAAAACTCCTGATGACATATCCGTACGGAATCCCAACAATCATCGAAAAATCAACATGGGATGGATTGATCCCTCCACATATCAGAAGTTATGCTCGACGCTTAAAAGTTCGTATCGATGTGTGTCATCAACTACGAAACCACAAAAAGCAATACATAAAAATTATAAGGCTTTTAGGACAAATCCTTTCTAAGAGAGGGGCAATGTAACAATAAAATAATAAAATAATATTAATATTAATTTATTATAATTAAAGACTATCTAAAGTCAATAGTCATGCCCTTTTACGAAAAGGTGCATGAAGGGCTTATATAAAGCCCAAACCTATGTAACTATTAATCATCTATCATACATTACATTTTTACATTACTATTGATCCATTTATGGACCAATTACGTTGCATTGGGTTTTCCTGTAAGAACAGTATTTTACTATTCCACCCTCTAACATGGAAAGATCCCTCTGCAGGTCCACTATGTACCTTCCCACAGTTAAAAAACTGGGACTACAATGGGTTGGGATAAGATTCAACCCACCACTGCTTCTCTCGAATAATAATCAAGAATGGAACCAGGAGTAGGAAGCAGCAACTTGGGAATAGATTAAAAAGAACAAAGGATTTTACCGGTCGAGGGCCATGAGTAGTTGTTATACTTGTAACCTACAGAAGTACCTGATCCCATAGAACACTTGAAGTCAACAATTGGTTTCACAAAGACGTGCAATTGAGATAGATGGGGGGAGATGATGGCCCCCATTTATATGTAACAAGACGAATCTAAATCCTTTTCTCAATCAATTAGATTGGTTCAAAAAAAGGTATTATGGTATCAAGTTGGTAAAATATGAATGCATCCTAGTTAGATTTTTAGAAGATTTTAATTT
This sequence comes from Larix kaempferi, assembly GCA_027924585.1. Taxonomy (NCBI): domain Eukaryota; kingdom Viridiplantae; phylum Streptophyta; class Pinopsida; order Pinales; family Pinaceae; genus Larix; species Larix kaempferi. The sequence goes on along the minus strand of BSBM01000865.1, from coordinate 8,419,664 downwards.
ACATATTATGGATGATGTAGTCTTCCTTTCTAGCTTAAAATTCCACATATGACACTAATATGATTGGTAGTTAGAAGCACCCCTTTTGACACAAGTTTAGAAAAAATACACTAACCCAATTTTGCTAGAAGATAATGAAAAAGAGTTGTTTTACTTCATTTGGTTGGTTCAGTTTTAAGGAATGTGAAAGACCATTGTGCAGGACAAGTGAGATACAAAAGAGAAGATGCAGTTACTAAGAATAACTCTAGTGTTCGGCGATTCTAAAGACAAATATGATTGAGGCCTATTCCCTGAGGACTGGACTAAGCCTAGTTGGATTGCCAGTATGCGTCATCCTCCATAAAGCACCACAAGTAGTTATGATTTAAATACTAGTAGTTCGTAGCATTAGAATAGGTCTACTTAAAATACATCACCTGGCTCACAAAGCATGCCTGATTTTGTATAAGCACATTTATATTTTCATCATTCGAGGAGCATCATAAATTTTTTGAGACTTATTATGTTTAACAATGATTTTTAAGTAATGAAGACTTATTTCATCTTATCTTATTGAGTAAATTAGTGCTTCTGTGTTTCCATGGGTAAGGAACCATCCATAGGAAATAACAGGGGCATGTGAGTTATATTATATTTATTTTCTTTTTAATGAACGAGATGGGTTAAAATAAAACAGTGTAGATTCATTACAATTTGTAGCCAATTTACAGTATGCTGACATAGTAGCGCTAAATAAATTATTTCTGCAATTTGAATTCAGTTTGAATGCTTTTTATTATTTCTGCAATTTCTCAATACATCATTTATTTTATGAGACATGGCTTTTGATTATATGAGTTTCGTTAAACATAATATTTCCAAGTTTTCTTAATGACTTACTCGGATCGTGATTCCACCTAAAATTCGTAGACTTAATGTGTAAATGACAAGGTAGATCAGGACTCACTCCTCAAAAGGCTTGTCTAAAGCTTGACGAGGAGATCATCCCGAAACTGGTTCATAAACCATTGATAAATGGATTGATACCTAACCAGATAATGGGATCCATGTCCCTTGAAAACCCTAAGTCATAGTCAGGAAGAATAGATTTTTTTCCAGCAATTCTTCTCATGCCACATAATTCTTTCGAGTGCAAGATACAAATTTTGTATCAGCTCAGATGAAAAGGATTATACCGAATAACAATGGATACAAAATTTAATCCAACATTAGCTATCGAGAAAAACAGGTATATCAACCACATGAATGAGGCCCACGACCTTATTTGCATGTAAATGTCCCCATATTTGTTGTTTCGCATTGAATCTTGTACGACTTCAGATGATATTTGGACAAAGTTGGAATCTCTCTTTGGAAAGAAGGATGAAATGAGATGCCACATGCTTAAGGTAAAGTTGAATTCCTTGGATTCAAGAAGCTTTGAAAACATCTAGTACTTCTTTAGAAAGTTCAGGTCCCTTCTTCTTCATCTAAAGGGATGTGGTATTGACAAATTCACTCAACACAATCAGTTGCTCGTTTCTATTTTGGAAAAACCTTGTTCAGAGTATGTTGTGTTCATCTCAACATTCCATAGAGTGAGATTCACTTCAAGAGCAGCATGGAAAATACCGACATTGGATCAATTCATGGAATCCCTAATGCATGAGCAAGATAAGATCATCAAAATAGGTACAATAAAGGGTTCCAATGTGGAAATGGTGGAAAGGGGCATTATGAATAAAATAAGGAAGGTAATTACAAACCCTGTGATGATTCCTGTGGCTCCAATAGTGGAAAGGGAAATCAAGTGAAGTAAAAAATGTAGTTACTGCAACCCTTACTATCATCATGCATGAACAAGACAATAGATCTCATGGTAAAGGTACTTCAACAGAAAAATCTTGGGGACTAGATTCCCGAGAATGCCAATAAGAATATAGAAGATCAACCACTAGAAAAAAGAGGTAATTATCATCCTTTAATTGCTATTCATTCTTCTCCCAACTTATAGATTCTGTATTTAGGTGCATCCCATCATATGGAATCCACATAAAGTGTTCTATCTTCTATTGCTACATGCATTGGTACTCCTATTCTCAGGGGTGATGATACTCTAGTAGAGGTTACTGGACAAGGGAGAGTATAAATCCAACATTGGAATTTTTGAGAACATATTGCATGTTCCAAAAGGGTGAAAACATGAAGTTGGGATACAATTTTGGCTTGTTTTTTATAATAAAAAAATTGCTAATTTTTATGTTTTTCAACTTTGATCTCTTCAAACCCATATCTCCCTTAGTAATTTCAACTTAAAGTAAACACAAAGGTTTTATAGAATTGAATTAGCTTTCTACTCATATTTTTTAAAAATTGTTTTATGGACATATCGTGGGACAAATTTGTTGTCAACCAATGGCATATACTTGAAACTTTTAGGTATGGATAATGAGTGACCTGTGTTGACGATAGTTTTTTGATAGATGGTTATTCATTTTAGGGAAAACAATTGTATGCTCATAATCTACACACACTAAACTTGATCCTGGACTATATTTCGAGTTTTTTAAGACTTGGGAAATATTTTTTATTATTTATCGAAACAACATATGCTTAGAAAATGGTGCATTATCGACACATGTTTTTGTCTTCACATTTTCTTTCAAATGTTACTCTTATCAAACAAACTAAAACCAACCCATTGAAGAGGACACTTCAACGAACATCCTTGTATTTTTTTAAATTTTTTTGGCTTCATCATTGTGATGATATTGAATTTTCATTGTGACTGATTTTTCAGTCACTTAATTTTTTAATGATAAAGTTTAGTAAAAAAATAGAACAAAATAGTAATCCTAAATGAAATTGAAAAAAAGTTATATTACTAGAAATTATATTGAATGGTGAATCTATTGGTATAAACTACGACATGTAATTCTCATGTTTTGTAGTGGTACGACCTTGTTAAAGTGACACATTTCTGAATTCAGCAGAAATGGTGATGGAATTGTTGACCAGAAATTCTCGAGCGAGAAAATGTCTTCCAAACTCTCGGCCCAGAGTTTGAGCTCTCAAAACTATCGGCCTAGAGTTTGATTTTGACCTTTTTTCGCGTGATCATCCGGCCGCGCTCCGTTTTTTTCACTCTTTTTGTCACCAAAGTGTTTCCCAGGTTTGCGATTTCACCCAAAACCCTTCATGAATATACTCTATGTTTATTAGATAGTGCATTCAGGAATAGGGAAAAGGGTATAATTCACACCGGATTCCACAATAATATATGACATGCATGATAACTCCAAGATTTTTGTTGGTGAGGCAAATCATCAATTTTGTTTGTATACATTTAGCAAGTTTATTGCTAAATCTGATTATGCTTTATTACTAATGCATGCTGATGAAGATAGTAGACTCTGGCACAAGAGGCTTGATTTAAACTTCAAATACAATTCATGAAATTTATCTCAAGCTTGTCTCACTTCTCTTCTCTCTCTCGCAAGATTTATGTGATCTTCATACTAGCTAGGTTCACTTTGAAATACATGTAGAAACTCTACAAATAGGTAATGGTCATGGGATTTCCCAACATACACTTTTCCAAAGGAGTTTGTCAAGGATGCATTCTTGTAAAATATCCTCAAGAGAAGTTTGAGAAAGGGAGGGCTTGAAGGGCCTCTTCTCCTTTGGATCTCATCCACAATAATATGAAGGGACCCTTTCCTCATATGTCCATTAGCAAGTTGAATCATGCTCTTACATTTATTGATGGTTTCTCATGATACACCTGGGTTTATTTTCTCAAGAATAATTCTGAATTTTTTTAGCATCTCAAATACTTCAAATAACTTGCAAAGACTCAGTACAGGAAAAATTTCAAAATAATCTACATAGAAAATGGGGGGTAATATGTGAGCAGGAATTTCCAACATATTTATTAATAGGAAAGTATACAACTACATCATATAGTTCCATACACTCTGCAGTAGAACAGAGTAGCCGAGTGGAAGAAAAATTCCCTGAAATAGATGGCCACTTGCATGTTGCGTGCAAGGTATATTCCTTCCAAGTTATGGGATGAGGCACTTAATTGTGCTAACTACATTTAGAAAAAATATCCTCACATATATTTTAAGGATAAGACTTCCTTTAAGGCATGGGGCAGCATGAAACTGTAATTCAACCACTTCTCAATATTTGGATTATGCACATGTTCCCCAGTACCCTTTGAAAATATGAAAGCATTAGATCATCATAGCACAACATTCATCTTCGTGGGATATCACAATGGTGTGAAGGGTCACAGGTTGATTGGTCCATCAATGGGAAAGCTCCTTATTGTGCAATGTGTCCAGTTTGAGGAAAGTCCCTTGCATGCACCATTGCAACTCCATGAAAATACCTTTTTTCCTCTGCCCGCACTAGGACTCAATGATGATGAGTCCACTCATTCAGATCATGCTTCAAATTTGATTTATGAATTTGATTTGGAAGAACATGAGCATGCATTTTCCAATAAACATCCAAGCCCCAATTGGGATTCCAGTGGTGATTCTATATCCTAGGTGACAAATTAGAGAATAAGGATATTAAGATATATGTATGCACAAACCACCCTATAGGATATAGGTGATGTTGTGGAATATCCAACATATTTGAAAAGCATGAGGTCTTAGTATGAGGAGCATCATCATGCACTCACAGCTACCAAACTAGTGTTTCCCATGTATTTTTACATGGTTCCAGCTTCAAACCCATAGAACTATGTAGATCCTGTAGGGAATTCCTTCTAGGAAGCCTCTATGTAGGATAAGTACATGTTATATTCCTAGCGGGGAATAATATGAGGTACCCTAAGGGAATAAGTGATGTAATGGGTACCCAAAAGAGAATAAACTATGTAATGTGTACCCAATGGGAGTAATTAATGTAATGTGGTCAATAATAATGGAATATGGTCCACTTGATATTTGGGGGTTAGTTATAAGAAATAATATAATAACAAGGCATAGACCACTAAGTATACTTATGAAAAAGTATAAATAGAGATGAGTATCATTATATTAATCATGTTCGAGATTATGATTGTAGAAGCATGGCTTGTGGAGTGATTCCTTCGTTAAGGAGTATTTGATGGTGTTACCCTCCCTTAAATTTTTCTCTATATCTTGGTTTTATTCTTATGGTGAATGTCATTGTAATATCCCTAACATGAAAAATTACTCCATTTTGGGAAAATTTCAAACCTTGGACTAGTGAAACCCCAAACTGTCCCAAATGCTCCTAAATGTTTTCTAATTTTGTATTTATGGGATTGGTAGGTATTAATACATCATAATTCATCTATTAGACACTTATAAATTCATTAGAAACATTCAGGGTTTTCATTTCTCAAGGAGGAAGGAAGGGGAAAAATACTAGGTGAATTTGATGGTTAAAACCCCCACTAGTCTAGTAATTGTTTGGCTTCCCAAAGATTGTACGACCTTCCCTATTTTATGAGATGAAGCTTGGATATGATAGAAACTCAAGGGAAACCAAAATGAATCATTAAATCAAGTTTTAGGGTCTTCTATAACTCCAATAAAACAACAGGTTGTGAGACATAGAAATTGTGAGAAAATGGTTAACAATGGACATAATATTTGTTGCAAAATATTTAAGAAAAACTCAAAGGGTCTTCCCATAAAATTTAGGTAAGAAATAGTAATGTATATGAATCTATGAAAATAATAAAAAACTCAAAACAATTATGATGTCAAACATATACAAATTCACTCCAAAAACAACATGTGAAAATAGGAAGGAAACTAGCTCGAATCTTGGGTTTGCTTGGAAATATTACATGAAAGGTATGGTATTTCGAGTTGTGGCTCCAATATGAAATGCATTACAGTGATATACATCAGAAAAAATAACCATATATTCAAAATATCATTCTCCACAAACTTTATGCATATATGAGTGCGCCATCACACTTAAACATGGACATTGAGAGAGTATTGAGAGAGACATAGTGGATAAATAAGGTAGAATATGAACTCGAATTGAAAGGGGGATCGAACCTGCATCAAATTATATCCATTAATATATTTTGATAGGTCTAAATGGCCCCTCCTCCAACTAACTTGAAAATGGACCTTTCACCTTCAAAATTGGTTCTAAGGTAGGGAGGATGAACATCCACTGTGCATGGACAAGCTAAGCTCTCCAAGAGTGCAAATGAGAAATGACCAAAATATGCTCTCCTTCCTTATACTCCTATTTTATTAACTTGAAGTGTACTGAAGAGATCGAATTCCATCCAAGATACTTCACTCAACTTGAATTTGTGATGGATTTTCTCATGAGACACTTGTCCACTTCTTCCTTGCATTCCTCTTTCCCCAATTCGAATTGGGAATCTTGGCTGACCATAACTCCCTATATGCACCCTCTTGGTGGCTATTTTTAGCCCTGATATTTTAGATGTGTCATAGGTATTCCATCAGGTCTGAATTTTTCATATTTTTCATAGATTCCTTCATGATTGTTGTCATAGATGCCCTAGAATCTTGTCACGAGTGTCACAATTTGTCTATTATGCTTCTTCCTCTTTATTGGGAGTTAATATTCCACTCCAATTCGAATCTCTTTGATATTTGACATGAATATTTCCCCTTCATATGACCCAAGTACGTTACCCTCCACCTTGAACTCGAATTTGTGTGAGGATGATGCCAAGTGTAGTGGCAAGTCTTGCCACATGTGGGTCCCACAACCTCTTATGTGCACTCATGATCCAATGCCACCTTATTTTATTTATTATTATTATTATTTATTTGACCCATTTAATGTGAATTTTTAAATCTAATGTCATTTTGGGTCTTGTATCTCCCTTATTCCAAAGTTTGATGCTTCCACCCCCAACCTAGGGAACTAGTAAGTTAGTGGATTATTTCCTCCATGATAGTATATTTGGATGGGGACATTATGAAATTTGAATTAGGAATTTTTTCTTCATGTGACTCACCTTGTACATTTGGCTCTAATTTTACATTATTACTAACTTGGACATCATGCTTGGCAATTATTTGACCCTTACCACCAATTTGACAAACTATCATGTGGCCAAGTGGCTTAGGCCATTGTAACCCAATGCAAAATTTGGGGACATGACAAATCCTCCCCTCCCAATATTGATTTTCCTCAAGCAATTTCAAACATGGATGTTGAATAAGTTGCTTTCCTTCCAAAACTTTCCTTCCAAAATAATAAGGTAACTTAGGATGTTGTTGCAAATGTAAAGAATAAGGTGCTCTAGTCATTTCATCATCAAATGGAAATATAAGAGCTTCATACTCCTCATGTGGCACCATCATAAAGAACCCTTTCACCCATACTTCATTAGGATGAATGTTGAAAAATATGGAAGTGTAGGATGTAGGAGAATGAACCAACTCACCTAAATGATTAGAAAGTGCAGAAGTTTGATCATGTGAAGGTTCTATAGGGGTAGGATCATGAACCTCCCTCAAAAGTGTGAAACTTTCCTTATAGTTTCATTCCAAGGTAGAGGAATCATGCACTTCTTCAAAAAGTGCATAACCATCATCAAGAGGAAACCAAAGTTCCTCTTCCACCAAAACAAGTGCTTGGCTCTCATCAAGATCATCTTCAAACACATGAAGCATATGCAAATTTCTATGTTTATAATTATCCACCATGTCATGAGAATCCTCCAAGCAATATACCATATGGAAATTTGAAACATAGGAGGGAAAACAAGTATCTTGCAACCTGTCAAGAAGTTGCTCATTTTGAATTTTGAGCTTATGAATATCCTCATGATTCTTCAAGTTCTCCTCATGTAACCATTCATTAATATCAACCAAATTGTTTCTATCAAAAAGCAAATACATGAAATTACCTTTGATGTTGCACATTGCTCTTTGAATCTTCTCCATGTCTTCAAGGAAGGATGGCTCCTCTAATGAAGAAAATATCCAACAAAATTTTGACACCAATGCTTGAGTTTCATGGAGTATTCTAAGGGCCTCTTGGATCTTCCTTTCACTCATCTTAAAATACCCTTCAATGAAGGATGGTTCATGAGAGCGAGCCTCCTCTTTTTTTTCTTGGGATCAACTTCACATGGGAGCTCAAATGGTTATGGGAAAGTTGATCTTGGTTCTTCTTCAACTGCTACAAGGTATTCATCTCCATGGTCAATGGAACTTTGGATTGCAACAACACCTTCAAAAGTGGTCTCTATGTCACCAGCATAAAAGTGTGAGTACCCATCGGTAGGTACTCCTTCATAGTTCAAGCATCCATCAGTAGATACTCTTTGATCCATGTCCAAAGTAGAATGTGTCTCGAAATGATATTCAATAGATTCAATGGAATATTCTTCATATTTTTGAAAGTCACTTGGGAGTGACTTTCGATCCTCTTCATGTAATGATTCTTCTTATTCACCACCTACAGAGCTAGGTGGCTCATAGGTCTCCTCATTTCGCTCCTCCTTTTCACTCAAACATATATGATTTTCTCTCCAAGTTCTTTTTCAAGAGGGGAATATACCTTTCTTCACTAAATCCACATATTCATTCTTGGCCCTATATCCAAACAAATAATCCACAAAAAATTCGAAAGGAACTACTAGGGATGGCTCCATAATAACATTACAAGATTGATATTGTTGGGCCATGGTTTTGCAAGTTTCCCTCCACCATGATACTTCCTTCAAAGGATATTTCCTTAGTGGTGTGATATACCAGTCTACATATTCATTGTACAAGTGATCACAATAGTAACCATCATCATCTCTAAATTTGAACTGGGTAGAGGTATTGCAAGAAGGTTCCTCATCCACATAGCTTCCATCATACAGCTCAAAATCATCTTCCTCCAAGGAATAGAAAGAAGAATCCTCCTCATACTCTTAATCTGAATAAGAAATGGTTGCAGTGTCCTTATTCAATGGATGACCCAATGCACATGTTCAAGGACCATGCTTTGATACCACTGTAATATCCCTAATATGAAAAATTACTCCATTTTGGGAAACTTTTGAACCTTGGACTAGTGAAACCCCAAACTATCCCAAATGCTCCCAAATGATTTCTAATTTTGTATTGAGGGGATTGGGAGGTATTAATACACCATAATGCATCTCTGAGACACTTATAAATTCATTAGAAACATTCAGGGTTTTCATTTCTCAAGGAGGAAGGAAGGGGAAATATACTAGGTGAATTCGATGGTTAAAAACCCCACTAGTCTAGTAACTTTTTGGATTCCCAAACACTATACAGACTTCCCTATTTTCTGAACTGAAACTTGTATCTGATAAAGGACCTCAAGGGAAACCAAAATGAATCATTAACTCAGGTTTTAGGGTCCTCTATAACTCCCATAAAACAACATGTGAGACATAGAAATTGTGAGAAGATGATTAACAATGGACATAATATTTGTTGCACAATATTTAAGAAAACTCAAAGGATCTGCACATAAAATTTAGGTCATAATTAGTACTTCATATGCATCTTGGAACATAAGCAAAAAATCAGAAAAAATTATGTTGTCAAACAAATACAAATTCGCTCCAAAAACACCATGTGAAAATAGGAAGGAAACTAGCTTGAATCTTGAGTTTGCTTGGAAATATTACATGAAAGGTATGGTATTTTGAGATGTGGCTCCAATATGCAATACATTACAGTGATATACATAATAAAACATAACCATAGATTCAAAACATCATTCTCCACAAAATTTATGTAGCTATGAGTGCACCATCACACTTGAACATGGACAGTGAGAGAGTATTGAGAGAGAGATAGTGGAGAAAGAAAGTAGAAGATGAACTTGAACTGAAAGGGGACTCGAACCTGCATCAAGAAATATCCATTACACTTTTTTGATAGGTCTGAATGGACTCTCCTCCAACCAACTTGGATAGGGATATTTCACCTTCGAAATTGGCTCTAAGGCAGGGAGGATGAACATCCACCTTGCAAGGACAAGCTAAGCTCTCCAAGAGTGCAAATTAGAAATGACCAAAAGCTTCTCTCCTTCTTTGTACTCCTCTTTTAATAATCTCAAGTGAAATCAAGATAGATAATTCCCTCCAAGAGACTTCACTTAACTCGAATTAGTCATGGATTCTCTCATGAGACACTTGTCCACTTCTTCCTTGCATTACTCTTTCCCTAATTCGAATTGGGAATATTGGCTGACCATAACTCCATCTATGCGCCCTCTTGATGGCTATTTTTTTCCCTAATATGTTAGATGTGTCATAGGTATTCCATTAGGTCTGAATTTGTCATATTTTTAATAGATTCCTTCATCATTGTTGTCATAAATGCCATGGAATCTTGTCACAAGTTACACAATTTGTCTATTATGCTTCTTCCTCTTTATTGGGAATTACTCTTCCACTCCAATTCTAATCTCCTTGATGTTTGAAATGAATATTTCCCCTTCATCTACCCCATGTACGTTACCCTCCACCTTGAACTCAAATTTGTGTGAGGACGATGCCACATGTAGTGGGGAATCTTGCCACATGTGGGTCCCACAACCTCTTATGTGCCCTCTTGATCCAATGCCACCTTGTTTTATTTATTATTATTATTTGTTTGGCCCATTTAATGTGAATTTGTAGGTCTAATTTCATTTTGGGTCTTATAGATCCCTTATTCCAAATTTTGATGCTTCCACCCCCAACCTAGGGAACTAGTAAGTCTATGGAATTTTTCCTCCATGACAGTTTATTTGGATGGGGACAATACAAACTTTGAATTGGGAATTTTCTCTTCATGTGACCCACCTTGTCCATTTGGATGTAATTTTACTTTATTACTAACTTAGACATCATGCTTGGCAATTATTTGACTCTGAGCACCAATTTGACAAACTATCATGAACATGGCCAAGTGGCTTAGGCCATTGTGACCTAATGCAAAATTTGAAGACATCATAGTCATTTGGTTATTTTTGAAGTTTAGGTGTTCTATATATTTGTTGTGATTCAATTTTTGGGTTAAGTATCACTACAATTGGTATCAGAGTTCTTTCCAAGGCATCAAGTGGAGAAATTTTTCTTTTTAGAAAAAAATTTAGGGAAAAATTGAGTGGGAACATTCAGATCAATTTCCGAAACATCTAGTGCAGATTCAGGAAATTTTTTTTTGCAAATCTGAAATCCTCTTGTAAAAATACACAATTTAAAAAACAAATCATCTCATTTGGAGTCCAAAAGGTGGAGATATTGTTGATTTAAAATCAGCTATTTGTCTGAATTTTGGTGACGACCGTGAAGATTGCAGAGCGATTATCTTATGCTAGGATGCCCATATTTATTTTCCGCTCGCGTGAGTAGATGCAGAGTATCTATTCCAGTTCTCGAAATAGGCGTAATAGACATTCTGAGCAAGAGTGATCAAGTTATGGTGATTTTAATTTTTCAGCTCAAAACCTGAGTTACAACAAGAAGTAAGTGATTTTTTTTAAACCCTAGTTCTACTTTTGAGGATATGGAAAAAAGGAGGTATTTCACAAGAAAAGATGATATTTTTAGCATTGAAGAATGCTTAAAAGACTACAAGTCAAAATTTAACATCTTGTGGAGAAGTTGCATAGAATTTTATTTTAAAGATGATGCTAAGGTATTGTGGTGCTCACTTGACTCTACTAAGATGAAAGCACTTTTTGATGAAGACATTGAACAATTCCTTTTAGAAAAGTGGTCTCATGCCAAGAACAAATATCAAGTGGGGCATAAGGGTCTATTTTCTATATTGAAAGTTCATGAATGTATTCAAAAGGAGAATATTCTTGTTTCTATTAGCCCTAGTTACAAGCATAATTTAATCCGTGTTAATTCGGCCAAAAAATCGCAAGTTCCTTCCCAACATATTTAAAGCACACAAGTTGATGGTGAAAATTTTCAATTTTTTAAAGATTTGAAGATTACTATGGATAAATATGTATTGCATCCAGATTTTTATGCTTTAGATATAGATGACGTGGATGTTATTTTGGGATATCCTTGGTTGAAATTAGTGGGTACAATTAATATTAATTTGGAAAAGATGTTTTTAAAGCTTTGATACAAGAAAAAGAAAATTGCATTGCACGATACTTCTCTTACAAAACAAAAAGAGACCCAGAAGGCACAAGGTGAAGTCTCCGAGGAGGAACTAGTTGCAGTAGTGAATGACACATCAAATGAATATTCTGTGGTGGACTCAGAAGAAGATACTATAGAATCCCATGAATAAAATTTCCATGAAGGGCATCCACAAGAAGAAGAATCTAAGGAGAGAGCTCAACAAGATCACCATTAAAGATAAGTTTATCATTCCTGTCATTGATGAATTGTTAGATGAATTGCATGGAGCAGTTTTCTTCACAAAGTTGGATCTTAATTCTGGGTATCATCGAATTAGAATGAAGGATCAAGACATCCCAAAAAGAACATTCAGAACTCATGAAGGTCATTATGAATTTATGGTCATGCCATTTGGTCTCACGAATGCGCATTCCACCTTCTTTCAAGGTTTGATGAATTCCATTTTCAAGCCTTTCCTTAGAAAACTATTTCTAGTATTCTTTGATGATATACTAATTTATAGCAAGTCTTGGGAAGAACATGTTCACCATGTTGACAGGGTACTACAACTAATAAAGGAGCAACAACTATTTGCAAAACCTTCCAAATGTTTCTTTGGGGTGAAGGAGGTAGAGTATTTGAGTCATATTGTATCTCATCATGTTACTGCATATCACCACCCACACCACTTTGAGAAGCAACAATCATCAAGGAAAAGTTGGGAGCGCCAACAAACCGACTATGGACCACGATGGAACCAACAAAGAAAGCAATATGGATATGCATGGAGAACTATGTGAAATACAAGGATATACCAAAGAAGTTCAACAACATCGGGGAACCACATGAACAAGAATAAAGAGCAAGGAATCCAGGAAGCAGTTAGACCACGTATCCACATTCCACTTGGATGGATGGATGCTCGTGCTTGGTATCAGTTGACTAATTTTCTTAGTCAATATTATTATATGTATCCCTCTCATGTTTTGAGGATGAAGCATTTTTAAGGGGGATGTAATGTTATATACCTAGGGGGGAATAATATGCGATACCTAAGGGGAATAAATAATGTAATGGGTACCCAAAAGAGAATAAACTCTATAATGTGTACCCAATGGGAGTAATTAATCTAATGTGGCCATAAATAATGGATTATGGTCCACTTGGTGGTTGGGGATTAATTAGAAGAAATAATATAATAATAAGGCATAGACCCCTAAGTATACGCATGGAAAAGTATAAATAGAGATGAATATCATTGTATTAGTCATGTTGTAGATTAGGATTGTACAAGCATGGCTTATGGAGTGATTCCTTCCTTAAGGTGTATTTGATGTTGTTACCCTACCTTAAGCATTTCTCTATATCTTGGTGTTATTCTTATGGTGAATCTCATTTGGTTATTTTTGAAGTTTAAGTGTTCTATATATTTGTTGTGAATCAATTTCTAGGTTAGGGATCATTGCAATACAACTCTCTCCTCGAGAACCAGACTTGGGATCTCATTCTGGTTCCTTCATATGAGAATCTTGTCAAATGAAGATGGGTCTATAGTACTAAGAAGGCATCAGATGAATAGGTAAGAAGGTACAAGGAAGTACTAGTTTCCAAAGGATTTCAGTAGATCCATAGATAGACTATGATGAGACCTTTGCTCCAATAGAAAATATGGACTCCATCTGGTTGGCCCTTGCTGTTAAAACAGTCAGTGGGTGGGAAGTTCACCATATGAATGTGAAGAATTCCTTTCTTCATGGGGATATCTCCAAGGATATTTACATCGAGCAGCCTTATTGGTTCATACAAAACTCATCCTTAGTATGACAATTGAAAAAGTCACTCTATGGCCTCAAGTTGCAGGGGCTTAGAGCATGGTATGCAAAAATGGGTGCTTATTTTCTTTCTCAACACTTTGTAAGATGTAAATCAGATCCAAACGTCTACATGTTAGGAAACTCATATTCATTCTTAATCCTAGTTCTATATGTTAATTAGCTCCTAATTACAGGAAGTTCAACCTCAGTAAATGTTGCGGTCAAAGGCATTCTGCATGACAAGTTCTCTATGATGGGTGTGGGTCCATTGCACTATTTTATTAGTCTCGATATCAGTCGGGATGTTGCATGTATCAAGTTATCTCAGAGAAAGTATGTTAGGGATCTCTTAGATAGATTCAACTTGAGTAACTGCAAGTCAACAACCACACCCTTTTGTCTGAGGTACATCTTGAGGATGGTGGGGATACACCATTGCTGGAAAACACCTTATGTAGACAACTTGTGGGGTGCCTTCTATATTTTACCCACACCTAACCAAATATTTCATATGCATTGGGGTAAGTTTCAGGTACATGCAAAAGTTGCATGATTTACATTGGAAGGATGCCAAGCAAATCTGATGATATGTTTATGGCACCACTAGTTATGGGATCTACTATGTTGTAGGTTACTAGGTTATGCATTAGATCTCATGAGTTTCACGGATTCGGATTGGGCTGATGATAGCATAGATCACAAGTCAAATTTTGTGTACGTTCTTAGTTTAGGCTCTGGTCCCATCTATTGGTCAAGAAAAAATCAATTAGCAATTGCTTTATTGTCAGCAAAGTTCGAGTACTGAGGAGCAGTCAACTATTTAGGCACTATGGATTCAGAACTTCCTCACTAAGCTAGAGACCAGTTCCAATGTCCAATTTTTATTTCGTGTGACAATCATAGTACTATCAATATTTGCATAGACCCAGTGCAACGAAAACGGACCAAACACATTGATATCCATAAGCATCTCATCATAGACATGATATATGATAGGATCATGTATTTGTAGTACTGCCCATCTGTTGAATGGAATGCCAACATCTTCACCAAGACATTTACTAAGTAGATTTTCCACTTCCTACACGATCGCCTTAGAGTGAAGGACACGGTTTCTTAACAATTGTGTTTGTTTCTTCTTCTTTGATACATTGTACTTTGAGGGCAGGGGAGAGGGGGGGTTACCCATGATGTTTCCCTCTTTCCTATATTTCTTAGTCTTCATTCTTAGATGCATTGTAAACTGGGTACCTAACATGGCCTTGGTTGTCAAGACCATTCATCATTTACACCCTAGTAGTGTTCAAAGGGGGTGTTGGAGATATTGCACACTACCAACCTCCATAAAGCGTGGTTTTTACTGTTATAAAGCATGCCAATAGAGACCTCCATAAAGCATGGATTTTATAATTGGTGAGCATCTAAAATATCTCTAGATCACTACTGTGGAAATTTCACTTAGCCATACTGGCTATATCATGAGTAATTTTACTCATTCCAAAAAAATAGAATTCATTCTTTCTCTCAAGCTTGTCTTGCTTCTTTTCTCTCTCTTGCAAGCTTTATGTGATACTAGCTAGGTTCACTATGAAAACTTCACATCTTCCACTCTTTATGCTTCAAGGTGGTAGTTTTATTTTATTTGAAGATAAAGGAAAACTAATGTATTTTTCTTATAGATGATATTTTCTCCATAAATCAAATTTTGTAATATGGGTTATTGTGATTTTTGGTATAGGGATTCAGTACTATGAGGTGGACATATCCACAAAAACCTCAAATACTCGTTTCTTATTTTGAGAGATATAGGTTGTTTTTCAAACATGTAGAATTTTCTACATATACCCTGTAGTTAATATTTTGTCCATAAATCAAATCTTGGAACTTGGGTTACTATGATTTTTCGTACAAGAATTCATTGCTTTGAATTGGACATATCCACAAAAAAAAACTCAAATACCCATTTCTTAATTTTAAGAGGTATAGGTTATTTTCCAAAATTGTAGAGTCTATTGTGAATCCTCTGTAACTAATATTTAACGAAACATTGGGAACCTAGGTCATTGTGATTTTTGGTACAAGGAAACCTTACCTTGAGATGGACATATCCACAAAAAAAATCCAATACTTATATCTTAATTTAAGAGTTGTAGGTTGTTTTTCAAATATATAGGATTTGCTACATATCCATTGTAGGGGCTACTACATATCACTTATTGTAGCTTAATTAATTTCATCTTGATGAATTTTGAGATTTTGAATATTAGAATAGATTGTTCCATTTGTACTTATTGGACATAATCATGAAATATGTCATGAGATGCATTATTAATCCTTAGACTCAAGTGACAATATTGAACCTATCATGTAGTGTATAAAAGAGAATGTTCCTATACTTATGATGCAAATATTTGGATTTTGGTTTATGCAATTTAGAAGCATACTAAACATTGTCATTGTATACGTGAATTGAAGACATTGTTTTTGATATAGTATATCAGTTTGGAAAATTTGATTTCATATATTTTCCATCAATGCACATTTAGACCAACAAACCCTATTTTGATTGTTTGGAATGAAGATATTTTACAAAATAGTATGAAAGCTAATGGTTGCAACACTAGGGGTTCAAGGGGCACTAAATGACAATGATTTTGATAGCATGGTAAACTAATATAGTGTTAATGTTACATAAAGTCTAGTGTTCTATCAAGCTTTGTTGATAATTGATGACTCAGTAGGTGAGTAAATTTTGGCTGTTAATAGTATGTATAATCAATTTTATTTTGTTAGTTGAGATATGTGAATAAAAATAACAATATATTCATAATTTAAAGGGATGTGTTTCTCACTTTCTAATATGGATTTTAATCAATATATTAAAGTATATAGAAATCATTATGATTTAATATTACGTTTTATTATAATCAACATAGATCTATCTTAAATTGAGATTTACCAAGTATCTAAAAATATCAAAATTCTTTGAGGTATAACCTTTATTCAAATTTTGTACTTTAAAAAGGATGTATACCTAAGAGATTTGATAAATCCAATTACACTAGATATATCTATGTTTATTTTATTATGACAATTTTTTTTTTAAATTTATGAATATTACAAATTTAAAAATGACTCTAGATGCACCTACAAATAACAAAGAAGGTAGGATTTAATATACATATATTTAATAATTGTAATTATGTTTATCTAATTTATACAATTTATTTTTAATTTTTAATTTTAATTATGATTCTACATTATGTATTTTATACTTACTAAGCCAACTTCTATTTCTTACTCACCTAGCTTGTAAAAAGGGTCTCTCAACACTAAGATAATATATATTAATAAGTGGTAAATGGACATTAATGCTAATACTAATGTTAAGAGTATCCATCTTAATTTTGGATTTACTAAATGTTTAAAATAATCAAATTAATGGCATCGATCAAGAGTTAAGGATTTGATATTGACATTATAATATAATTTAGATTTAACAAAGATTAATAATCTCATATTTACAATTAATTTAATATTTTTTCTCGAAAACCATTTATAAAATTAAAACAAAAACATTGAAAATTACATGTAAATTATCTCTTTTAAATTGCATTTTAGTGACTACAATTGAGTGAAGCAATAGTTTAAAGTCTTGAAATTTAAGCAATCCTTTCCAAGAGATTTAAAATTAGAAAGTATTATATATATATATATATATATATATATATTCCTTTTATGAAATTCTTGTCATATAACAATAGTTATTATTAAACATATATTGAAATGTGGATTTGTTTTTTAAAATGTGTTTGTGTTTGGATCTGGTTCCAATATAAAAGCATAACTGCTTGCTTTATGTGGACTAGTAAAGGTGGTTAATAATTTCGGCATTGATTCCATTAGTGTTTTTGGTGATTCTATGGCGGTCATTATGAAATTCAAGCACAACAGATCTATGGAACAAGAGAAACATTACAAGAGATGCATGCAGAATAATATGTGAAAACTATGCAAAAGACTTGCAACAGTGCTCTATTGAACTCAGAAGTAGAATACAATCCAATATAGTAACAATGACTAAATAATTCGAATTAACCAAGGGGGTCATTCAAATAGCCTGCATGGTGTAGCTAGTATGCACTAGGAGTCCTGATCATCAATCAACGATAGTGTCATCAATGCACAAGTAATGGTCAACCAGGTGTCAAACTGATTCTAACTGAATGTAGGTAGGTGTAACTGATGCATGGAGCACTAATGTAGTGAAGGAGAATCCAAGGAGGGAGCATGAGGAGATGTATGGAGTCAGAATAGTCAAACTAGTCGCTCTGTATGTTTATTAGAGTGTTTTAGTTAGTTAACTAGTCAATCTATCCTCAAATCAAGGAACAAATCCACAAATCAAGAAACTAACTGAGTGTGTCACTGCTGGTAGGTAAGAGAGGGCACACTTGGTCATAGGAGATGAAAACAAGGCGCATGATGGACTAGGAGGGCTAAACTGAATAGAAATAAGTTCCCGGCGCTAGTAAACTAGGGACTAAGTGCTGGGGGACACCATACTGATGTCTGGGATGCATGCATGCATGCAGAATGTATGCAAAATGCATGAAAACATAAAGATGATGGTGAGAATATCCTAACACCCCCCCACAAGCTATACTATGAGGTAAAAAATAAAAGATAGGGCCCTGGTAACTGACACCGAAGGTCACCCCAATACAAAAAATAATCCAAAATGCTAGAAAAAATCTAAGTGAGGAAAGATGGAAAACCCAGTGGGACGAAATCCCCCCCTCAAGCTAAACACTGAAGGATATAATCTGTCTCCACTATAGTAGAACTCACCCCCAATAGTAAACAGAGGTAAGATAACTTGGGTTAGATGTCTACAATTTTCTCTTCTGTAGGGCAATATTGTAGTACAATGGTTTTGTCATGCACAAGCTCTCGGATGTAGTGCATGTGGATATCTATATTCTTGGAAATCTGTCTATGAACTGGATCCGTCGAGATCCTGATAGCACTCTGATTTTCACAGAAAATGATAGTAGAAGTGGTGCTACCAATATCAAACTCTGCTAGAATACCTTGCAACCAAACTGCATGAATGCAGGCATTGACCGCTCCTCGATACTCTGCCTCTACTGAAGATAAGGCAATGGAAGCTTGCTGTTTGCTTGACCAGAAAATAGTCCCTGTTCCAATCATGAAAACATATCTGGAAGTGGAATTCAGATCAATTCTATCACCTGCCCAATCTGAATAAGTTAATCCCACTAAATCTAGCTTGGAATCTCTAGCATAGTGTATGCCAAAGTGTCTAGTACCCTGCACATAGTGCAAGATTCTCTTTGTTGCCCTCCAATGAATCTCATGGGGTTGCTGCATATATATTGACATGACACTCACAACATAAGAAATATTAGGCCTAGAATGTGTCAAGTATAGAAGACTTCCAATCAACTGTCAATAAAGTGTCGAATCCACCAATGGTGTGGAATCACCATCCTCTAGTCTTATTCCTGAGAGGAATGGGAATAGTGTTTCCTTACAATCTAACATATTAAATTTGTTTAGTAGGTCTGAAAACATATTTTTTCTAATATATGGTGATCCCATCAAAAGTTTGAGCAATCTCTAACCCAAGGAATTCCTTCAACAAGCCCAAATCACTCATGTCAAAAGCTAGATTTAAAGCATTTTTTGTGTTGTCGATCGAAGCAAGATTGCTTCCAGTTATCAAAAGGAGATCAACATAAAGGAAAATGATTAGAAAATTACCTTCATGTTGCTGTAGGTAGACATTTGGATCTGATTTGCACCTTGTAAAATTCTATGATAGAAGGAATCCATCTTTGCATACCAAGCTCTTGGGGCCTATTTTAAACCATACAATGATTTCTTTAGTCTGCACACTAATGTCAGATCTAATATGTATCCTTCAAGATACTTAATGTAAATCTCTTCTTTCATATCTCCATGAAGAAATTCACTCTTCACATCCATATGGTGCACTTCACAGTGCTTAGATGTGGAAATTGCCAAAACTAGGCAGGTAGAATCCATCTTTGCAACCGGTGCAAACGTCTCGGTGTAGTCCACTCCTTGGACTTGGGAGAATCCTTTTGCAACCAACCTAGCTTTGTATTTGCAGGCTGATCCATCTGAAGATACCTTTGTGCGGTAGACCCATTTGCATTGGACTAATTTCCTCCCAGTTGGAAGAGAAACTAGCTCCCATGTAGCATTTTTCTGAAGAGAACTGTACTCTTCATCCGTGGCGGTTTTCCATCTCGGATCTCGATGGGCATGATAGTATGATTTAGGATCTGAACCTATCATAAAAAAAAAAATTCAGATAGTAAAGGATTAGAATATGAAAGATCCATACCTGCTCTTTGAAAGTATGCTCGAGTTCTTCTTGGATAGACATGATTTCCAATGTTAGAACCAGCAGATTGGAGAGTATTTTGGGCCCACTTTGGAAACTATTGGGTCTCATATGGATCTGCATCTGAACCTGATATTTCATGTTCATTGACATCTGATAAAATCTCAGAAATATCAGAACACAAACTATCATCATCTTCTTCTGAATCATCTTCTTCTGAATCTTCTTCTTGTAGAGGCGACAATTCAGTTGTTTCTTCCTATACTAGTTTTAGATCTTAAAGCGGTTCTTCAAATCTTACACTTCGCTCGATGAATATATTTTTGGATCTGATATATATGAGTTTGTAGCTTTTATATTCTTCATCATATCTAATGAGGATGCACTCAATACTTTGTGGATCCAAATATTTTATCTTCTAAGTCGGAATTCTAGCCCATGCAGTTGAGCCAAAAACCCTAAGATTTGACACATCAGGCTTGTGACCAGTAGAGGCTTCGAAAGGAGTAGTACCTTTCACGGATGAATGTAGAACTCTGTTTTGAATGTATGCAGAAACATTCATGGCCTCAGCCCAAATATTTGAAGCCAAACCCTTTGACTCAAGCATACAGGTTGCCATTTCTTTCAGTGATCGATTCTTCCTTTCCGCTACATTGTTCTGCTCAGGTGTGTAGGGAATAGTGTGCTGCATCTGAATTCCATTTTCTACACAAATTTGCAGCAGCTCTGATTTGATATATTACCCTCCATTATCAGATCTAAGAGCTTTGATCTTGCTCTCGGTGGCAGTCTCAACAGAAGCCTTGAAAATCTTCAATTTTTCTAGCACTTCGGACTTGTTTTTGAGAAAGAAGACCCATGTGAATATGGAGAAGTCATCAATAAATGTCATAACATACCTTGAGCCATTCATGGAGGTATGTGGCAGTGGAACGCTGATATCATAATCAATCAGCCTCAAAATACAAGAAGCTCTTCTCGCTTTTCCTCGGTCAAACTTGTGCTCGGAGTGCTTCCCAATGATGCAACCCTTGCATATTCCTTTCGAGGATTTGATCTTTGGAAGGCCATCAACGATGGATTCATTTTGCAGTAGTTGCAAATATTTATAATTCTAGTGTCCAAACCTCTCATGCCATAGCCTACTAACCTCATTTCCATGAGTCAGAAGAGAACTAGGCTTTGAATGTGGTAAAAAGTGAGAAAACTCATATGTTTTTGCAGCATGATTTGCCTTTCCTACTGCAATGAGCTTTCTGGTGGAAATATCAGAAATTTCAACATTATTGGGGTTGAATACAAACTTCTTTGGTAAACCAGCATGTGTCATTTGATACACAGAAAGCAGGTTCGTAGCTAGAGAAGGAACATAAAGAACAGTTTGGAAAATTCCATGCTCTAAATGAATAGTACCTTTTCCCTTTGAAGAAATTTGTGAGTCATCTCCCATGTGGATGGAGATGGTGTTGTTGGAGTCCAATGAAGAAAAAGAATATTTGTTTGCAGCCATGTGATTCGAAGCTCCTGAATCTATGAGAAGAGTGGTGGAATTCGAAACACCAGCCATGAGTGCCTGACCTCTTTCTGTATGATCATTGTTGTCCTTCTTCCTTGTTCCATCAGGAAGAGCAATGTTGTTTTTCTCTAAGAAAAGGGCCATCTAATCTATGCTCTTCTTCATGCATGAGCTTTCAGGATGAAATCCCTTGCTGCATAAAGAACATTTAGTCTTCTCTTGTCGTGAGTGTCGTGTCAAGATATATGCAGCAACCCCATGAGATTCATTGGAGGGAAGCAAAGAGAATCTTGCACAATGTGCAGGGTACTAGACACTTTGGCATACACTATGCTGCATATTTTAAGCTAGATTTAGTGGGATTCAGTGATTCAGATTGGGCGGGTGGTAGAATTGATCAGAATTCCACTTCGAGATATGTTTTCATGATTGGCAGAGAGACTATTTGATGGTCAAGCAAAAAGCAGGCTTCCACTACCTGCTTTTTGCTCTTATGTAGGGAAATATTGCAGTACAATGGTTCTGTCATGCACAAGCTCTCAGATGTAGGGCATGTGGATATCTGTATGCCTGTTACTCTTTCTATGAACTGGATCCATCGAGATATTGATAGCACTCTGATTGTCACAAAAAATGACAGTAGAAGTGGTGCTACCAATATCAAACTCTGCTAGAATACCCTGCAACCGAATTGCATGAATGTAGGCATTGACTGCTCCTTGGTACTCTGCCTATGCTGAAGATAAGGCAAGGGAAGCCTACTTTTTGCGTGACCAGTAAATATTCCCTGTGCCAATCATGAAAATATATCTGGAAGTGGAATTCTGATCAATTCTATCACCCGCCCAATATGAATCAGTGAACCCCACTAAATCTAGCTCGGAATCTAGAGCATAGTGTATGCCAAAGTGTCTAGTACCCTGCACATAGTGCAAGATTCTCTTTGCTTCCCTCCAATGAATCTCATGGGGTTGATGCATATATCTTGACACGACACTCACGACATAAGAAATATCAGTCCTAGAATGTGTCAAGTATAGAAGACTTCCAATCAACTTTCAATAAAGTGTCGAATCCACCAATGGTGTGGAATCGCCATCCTCTAGTCTTATTCCCGAGAGGAATGGGAATGGTGTTTCCTTACAATCTGACATATTAAATTTGTTTAGTAGGTCTGAAAACATATTTTTGCTAAGATATGGTGATCCCATTAAAAGTTTGAGCAATCTCTTACCCAAGGAATTGCTTCAACAAGCCCAAATCACTCATGTCAATAGCTAGATTTAAAGCAGTTTTTGTGTTGCCGATCAAAGAAACATTGCTTCAAATTATCAAAAGGTCATCAACATAAAGGACAATGATCAGCAAATTACCTTCATGCTACTGTAGGTAAACATTTGGATCTGATTTGCACCTTGCAAAATTATGTGATAGAAGGAATCCATCTTTGCATACCAAGGCTCTTGAGTCCTGTTTTAAACCATACAATGGTTTCTTCAGTCTGCACCCTAATGTCGGATTTGATACTTATCTTTCAGGATACTTCATGTAAATATATTCTTTCATATCTCCATGAAGAAATGCACTCTTCACATCCATATGGTGCACTTCCCGGTGCTTAGATGTGGAAATTGCCAAAACTAGGCAGATAGAATCCATATTTGCAACCGGTGCAAAGGTCTCGGTGTAGTCCAATCCTTGGACTTGGGAGAATCCTTTTGAAACCAACCTAGCTTTGTGCTTGCAGGTTGATCCATCTGACACAACCTTTGTGTGGTAGACCCATTTGCATTGGACTAATTTCCTCCCAGGTGGAAGAGAAACTAGCTCCCATGTAAAAAAATTCTTAAGAGAATTGTACTCTTCATCCATGGCGGTTTTCCATCTCGGATCTCGTTGGGCATGATAATATGATTTAGGATCTGAACCTATCATCAAAAAAAAAAATCAGACAGTAAAGGATCAGAGTACGAAAGAGCCATACCTGCTCCTTGAAAGTCTGCTTGAGTTCTTCTTGGATCGACAGGATTTCCAATGTTAGAACCAACAGATTGGAGAGTATTTTGGGCCCACTTTGGAAACTATTGGGTCTCATCTGGATCTGCATCTGAACCTGATATGTCATGTTCATCGACATCTGATAAAATATCAGAAATATCAGAACACAAACTATCATCATCTTCTTTCGAATCTTCTTCTCGTAGAGGCGACAATTCAGCTATTTCTTCCTGGACTAGTTTTAGATCTTGAAGCAGTTCTTCAAATCTTACACTTCGCTCAATGAATATATTTTTGGATCTGATATCCATGAGTTTGTAGCCTTTATATTCTTTAGCATATCCAATGAGGATGCACTCAATACTTTGTGGATCCAAATATTTTCTCTTCTCAGTCGGAATTCTATCCCATGCAGTTGAGCCAAAAGCCTTGAGATTGGACACATCAGGCTTGTGACGAGTATAGGCTTTGAAAGGAGTGGTATCTTTCACAGATGAATGTGGAACTCTGTTTTGAATGTATGCAGCAAAATTCATGGCCTCAATCCAAATATTTCCATCCAAACCCTTTGACTCAAGCATACAGGTTTCCATTTCTTTCAGTGATCGGTTCCTCCTTTCTGCTACACTGTTCTGCTCAGGTGTGTAGGGAATAGTGTGTTGGATCTGAATTCCATTTTCTACACAAATTTGCAGCAACTCTTATTTGATATATTCACCTCCATTATCAGATCTAAGAGATTTCGTCTTTCTCTCGGTGGCAGTCTCAACAGAAGCCCTGAAAATATTCAATTTTTCTAGCACTTCGGACGTGTTTTTGAGAAAGAAGACCCATGTGAATATGGAGAAGTCATCAATAAATTTCAAAACATACCTTGAGCCATTCATGGAGGTATGTGGAAGCAGAACACTGATATCAGAATGAATCGGCCCCAAAATACAAGAAGCTCTGCTAGCTTTTCCTCTGTCAAACTTGCGCTCGAAGTGCTTCCCAATGATGCAACCCTTGCATATTCCTTTCGAGGATTTGATCTTTGGAAGGACATCAACCATGGATTTATTTTGCAGAAGTTGAAAATATTTATAATTCTGGTGTCCAAACCTATCATGCCATAGCCTACTAACCTCATTTCTATGAGTCAGAAGAGCACTAGGCTTTGAATGTGGTAAAAAGTGAGAAAACTCATATGTTTTTGCAGCATGATTTTAATTTCCTACTGCAATGAGCTTTCCGGTGGAAATATCAGAAATTTCAACATCATTGGGGTTGAATACAAACTTCTTTGGTAAACCAGTGTGTGTCATTTGATACACAGAAAGCATGTTCATAGCTAGAGAAGCAACATAAAGAACAGTTTCGAAACTTCCATGCTCTAAATGAATAGTACCTTTTCCCTTTGAAGAAATTTGTGAGTCATCTCCCATGTGGATGGAGATGGTGTTGTTGGAGTCCAATGAAGAAAAAGAATCTTTGTTTGCAGCCATGTGATTCGAAGCTCCTAAATCTATGAGAAGAGTGGTGGAATTCGAAACACTAGCCTTGAGTGCATGACCTTTTTCTATATGATCATTGTTGTCCTTCTTCCTTGTTCCATCAGGAAGAGCAATGTTGTTTTTCTCCAAGAAAAGGTCCATCTGATCTATGCTCTTCTTCACGCATGAGCTTTCGGGATGAAATCCCTTGTTGCATAAAGGGCATTTAGTCTTCTCTTGTCGTGAGTGTCATGTCAAGATATATAAAGAAACCCCATGAGATTCATTGGAGGGCAGCAAAGAGAATCTTGCACTATGTGCAAGGTACTAGACACTTTGGCATACACTTTGCTATAGATTCCAAGCTAGATTTAGTGGGATTCACTGATTCAGATTGGACGGGTGGTAGAATTGATTGGAATTCCACTTCCAAATATGTTTTCATGATTGGCACAGGGACTATTTGTTGGTCAAGCAAAAAGCATGCTTCCATTGCCTACTTTTTACGCTTCTGTATGGAAATATTGCAATACAATGGTTCTGTCATGCACAAGCTCTCGGATGTAGTGCATGTGGATATCTATATTCTTGGTACTCTGTCTATGAACTGGATCCATCGAGATCTTGATAGCACACTGATTGTCACAAAAAATTACACTAGAAGTGGTGCTACCAATATCAAACTCTGCTAGATCACCCTGCAACCAAACTGCATGAATGCAGGCATTGACCACTCCTCGGTACTCTGCCTCTGCTGAAGATAATGCAATGGAAGCCTGCATTTTGCTTGACTAGCAAATAGTCCCTGTGCCAATCATGAAAACATATCTGGAAGTGGAATTCCGCTCAATTCTATCACCCGCCCAATTTGAATCAGTGAATCCCACTAAATCTAGCTTGGAATCTGCAGCATAGTGTATGCCAAAGTGTGTAGTACCCTTCACATAGTGCAAGATTCTCTTTGCTTCCCTACAATGAATCTCATGGGGTTGCTGCACATATCTTGGCATGACACTCACGACATAAGAAATATCAGGCCTAGAATGTGTCAAGTATAGAATACTTCCAATCAACTGTCGATAAAGTGCTGAATCCACCAATGGTGTTGCCTTACAATCTGACATATTAAATTTGTTTAGTAGGTATGAAAACATATTTTTGCTGAGATATGGTGATCCCATCAAAATTTTGAGCCATCTCTAACCCAACGAATTGCTTCAACAAGCCCAAATCACTCATCTCAAAAGCTAGATTTAAAGCAATTTTTGTGTTGTCGATCGAAGCAAGATTGCTTCCAGTTATCAAGAGGTCATCAACATAAAGGACAATGATAAACAAATTACCTTCATGCTGCTGTAGGTAGACATTTGGATCTGATTTGCACCTTGCAAAATTTCGTGATAGAAGGAATTCATCTTTGCATACCAAGGCTCTTGGGGCCTGTTTTAAACCATACAATGATTTCTTTAGTCTACACACTAATGTCGGATCTGATATGTATCCTTTAAGCTACTTCATGTAAATCTTTTCTTTCATATCTCCATGAATAAATGCACTCTTCACATCCATATGGTGCACTTCCCAGTGCTTAGATGTGGAAATTGCCGAAACTAGGTAGATAGAATCCATCTTTGCAACCGATGCAAAGGTCTCGGTGTAGTCCAATCCTTGGACTTGGGAGAATACTTTGGAAACCAAACTAGATTTGTATTTGTAGGTTGATACATATGAAGCAACCTTTTTGCGGTAGACCCATTTGCATTGGACTAATTTCCTCCCAGGTGGAAGAGAAACTAGCTCCCATGTAGCATTTTTCTTAAGAGAACTGTACTCTTCATCCATGGCGGTTTTCCATCTCGGATCTCGGTGGGCACGATAGTATGATTTAGGATCTGAAACTATCATAAAAAAAAGCATTCAGAGAGTAAATGATCATAATATGAAGGAGCCATACCTTCTCTTTGAAAGTCTTCTCGAGTTCTTCTTGGATTGACAGGATTTCCAATGTTAGAACCAACAGATTGGAGAGTTTTTTGGGCCCACGTTGGAAACTATTGGGTCTCATCTGGATTTGAATCTAAAACTGATATGTCATGTTCATCGACATCTGATAAAATATCAGAAATATCAGAACACAAACTATCATCATCTTCTTTCGAATCTTCTTCTCGTAGAGGCGACAATTCAACTGTTTCTTCCTGGACTAGTTTTAGATCTTGAAGCGGTTCTTCAAATCTTACACTTCACTCGATGAATATATTTTTGGATCTGATATGCATGAGTTTGTAGCCTTTATATTCTTCAACATATCCAATGAGGATGCACTCAGTACTTTGTGGATCCAAATATTTTTTCTTCTCAGTTGGAATTCTAGCCCATGCAGTTGAGCCAAAAGCCCTGAGATTGGACACATCAGGCTTGTGACCAATATAGGCTTCGAAAGGAGTAGTACCTTTCATGGGTGAATGTGGAACTCTGTTTTGAATGTATGTAGCAACAGTCATGGCCTCAGCCCAAATATTTGCAGCCAAACCCTTTGAATCAAGCATACAGGGTGCCATTTCTTTTAGTGATCGGTTCTTCCTTTCCGCGACACTGTTCTGCTCAGGTGTGTAGGGAATAGTGTGCTGGATCTGAATTCCATTTTCTACACAATTTGCAGCAGATCTGATTTGATGTATTCACCTCCATTATCAGATCTAAGAGATTTGATCTTGCTCTCGGTGGCAGTCTCAACAGAAGCCTTGAAAATCTTCAATTTTTCTAGCACTTCATACTTGTTTTTGAGAAAGAAGACCCATGTGAATATGGAGAAGTCATCAATAAATGTCAGAACATACCTTGATCCATTCATGGAGGTATGTGGCAGCGGAACGCTAATATCAGAATGAATCAGCCCCAAAATACAAGAAGCTCTGCTAGGTTTTCCTCGGTCAAAGTTACGCTTAGAGTGCTTCCCAATGATGCAACCCTTGCATATTCCTTTCGAGGATTTGATCTTTGGAAGGCCATAAACCATGGATTTATTTTGCAGCAGTTGTAAATATTTATAATTCTGGTGTCCAAACCTCTCATGCCATAGCCTACTAACCTCATTTCCATGAGTCAGAAGAGCACTAGGATTTGAATGTGGTAAAAAGTGAGAAAACGCATATGTTTTTGCAGCATGATTTTAATTTCCTACTGCAATGAGCTTTCTAGTGGAAATTTCAGAAATTTCAACATCATTAGGGTTGAATACAAAATTCTTTGGTAAACCATTGTGTGTCATTAAATACACAGAAAGCAGGTTCGTAGCTAGAGAAGGAACATAAAGAACATTTTGGAAACTTCCATGCTCAAAATGAACAATACCTTTTCCCTTTGAAGAAATTTGTGAGTCATCTCCCATGTGGAAGGAGATGGTGTTGTTGGAATCTAATGAAGAAAAAGAATATTTGTTTGCAGCCATGTGATTCGAAGCTCCTGAATCTATGAGAAGAGTGTTGGAATTCGAAACACTAGCCATGAGTGCATGACCTTTTTCTGTATGATCATTGTTGTCCTTCTTCCTTGTTCCATCAGGAAGAGCAATGTTGTTTTTCTCCAAGAAAAGGGCCATCTGCTCTATGCTCTTCTTCATGCATGAGCTTTCAGGATGAAATCCCTTGCTGCATAAAGAACATTTAGTCTTCTCTTGTCATGAGTGTCGTGTCAAGATATATAAAGCAACCCCATGAGATTCATTGGAGGGCAGCAAAGAGAATCTTGCACTATGTGTAGGGTACTAGACACTTTGGCATACACTATGTGCAGGGTACTAGACACTTTGGCATTAACTATGCTGGAGATTCCAAGCTAGATTTAGTGGGATTCACTGATTCAGATTGGTCAGGTGGTAGAATTGATCGAAATTCCACTTCCAGATATGTTTTCATGATTGGCACAGGGACTATTTTTTGGTTAAGCAAAAAGCATGCTTCCAATGCCTGCTTTTTGCTCTTCTGTAGGGCAATATTGTAGTACAATGGTTTTGTCATGCACAAGCTCTCAGATGTAGTGCATGTGTATATCTATATGCTTGGTACTATGTCTATGAATTAGATCCGTCGAGATCTTGATAGCACTCTGATTGTCACAAAAAATGACAGTAGAAGTGGTGCTACCAATATCAAACTCTGCTAGAATACCCTGCAACCAAACTGCATGAATGCAGGCATTGACCGCTCCTCGGTACTCTGCCTCTACTGAAGATAATGCAATGGAAGCCTGCTTTTTGCTTGACCAACAAATATTCCCTTTTCCAATCATGAAAACCTATCTGGAAGTGGAATTCCGATCAATTCTATCACCCGCCCAATTTGAATCAGTGAATCCCACTAAATCTAGCTTAGAATCTACAGCATAGTGTATGCCAAAGTGTCTAGTACCCTTCAAATAGTGCAAGATTCTCTTTGCTACCCTTCAATGAATCTCATGGGGTTGCTGCACATATCTTGACATGACACTCACGATATAAGAAATATCAGGCCTAGAATGTGTCAAGTATAGAATACTTCCAATCAACTGTCGATAAAGTGTCGAATCCACCAATGGTGTGGAATCACCATCCTCTAGTCTTATTCCTGAGAGGAATGGGAATGGTGTTACCTTATAATGTGACATATTAAATTTTTTTAGTAGGTCTGAAAACATATTTTTGTTGAGATATGGTGATCCCATCAAAATTTTGAGCAATCTCTAACCCAAGAAATTGCTTCAACAAGCCCAAATCACTCATGTCAAAAGCTAGATTTAAAGTAGTTTTTGTGTTGCCTATCGAAGCAAGATTGCTTCTAGTTATCAAAAGGTCATCAACATAAAGGACAATGATAAACAAATTACCTTCATGCTGCTGTAGGTAGACATTTGGATCTCATTTGCACCTTGCAAAATTTCATGACAGAAGGAATCCATCTTAGCATACCAAGGATCTTGGGGCCTATTTTAAACCATACAATGATTTCTTCAGTCTGCACACTAATGTCGGATCTGATATGTATCCTTTAAGCTACTTCATGTAAATCTCTTCTTTCATATCTCCATGAATAAATGCACTCTTCACATCCATATGGTGCACTTCCTAGTGCTTAGATGTGGAAATTGACAAAACTAGGCAGATAGAATCCATCTTTGCAACCGATGCAAAGGTCTCGATGTAGTCCAGTCCTTGGACTTGGGAGAATACTTTTGCAACCAACATAGCTTTTTATTTGTAGGTTGATCCATTTGAAGCAACCTTTGTGCGGTAGACCCATTTGCATTGGACTAATTTCCTCCCAGGTGGAAGAGAAACTAGCTCCCATGTAGCATTTTTCTGAAGAGAACTATACTCTTCATCCATGGCGGTTTTCCATCTCGGATCTTGGTGGGCATGATAGTATGATTTAGGATCTAAACCTATCATAAAAAAAAACATTCAGAGAGTAAAGGATCATAATATGAAAGATCCATACCTGCTCTTTGAAAGTCTGCTCGAGTTCTTCTTGGATCGATAAGATTTCCAATGTTAGAACCAGTAGATTGGAGAGTATTTTTGGCCCACTTTGGAAACTATTGGGTCTCATCTCGATCTACATCTGAACCTAATAAGTCATGTTCATCGACATATGATAAAATATCAGAAATATCAGAACACAAACTATCATCATCTTCTTCCAAATCTTCTTCTCGTAGAGGCAACAATTCAATTGTTTCTTCCTGGACTAGTTTTAGATCTTGAAGTGGTTCTTCAAATATTACACTTCACTCGATGAATATATTTTTGGATCTGATATCCATGAGTTTGTATCCTTTATATTCTTCAGCATATCTAATGAGGATGCACTCAGTACTTTGTGGATCCATATATTTTCTCTTCTCAGTCGAAATTCTAGCCCATGCAGTTGAGCCAAAAACCCTGAGATTGGACACATCGGGCTTGTGACCAGTATAGGCTTCGAAATGAGTAGTACCTTTCACGGATGAATGTGGAACTCTGTTTTGAATGTATGCAGCATCATTCATGTCCTCAGCTCAAATATTTGCAGCCAAACCCTTCGACTCAAGCATATAGGTTGCCATTTCTTTCAGTTATCGGTTCTTCCTTTCTGTTGCACTGTTCTGCTCAGGTGTGTAGGGAACAGTGTGCTAGATATGAATTCCATTTTCTACACAAATTTGAAGCAGCTATGATTTGATATATTCACCTCCATTATCAGATGTAAGAGATTTGATCTTGCTCTCGGTGGTAGTCTCAATAGAAGCCTTGAAAATCTTCAATTTTTCTAGCACTTCGGACTTGTTTTTGAGAAAGAAGATCCATGTGAATATGGAGAAGTCATCAATAGATTTCAGAACATACCTTGAACCATTCATGGAGGTATGTGGCAGCAGAACGCTGATATCAGAATGAATCAGCCCCAAAATACAAGAAGCTCTGCTAGCTTTTCCTTGGTCAAACTTGTGCTCAGAGTGCTTCCCAATGATGCAACCCTTGCATATTCCTTTCGAGGATTTGATATTTGGAAGGCCATCAACCATCAACCATGGATTTATTTTTCAGAAGTTGTAAATATTTATAATTTTGGTGTCCAAACCTCTCATGCCATAGCCTACTAACCTCATTTCTAGTGCTTCCGGTGGAAATATCAAAAATTTCAACATCAGTAGGGTTGAATACAAACTTCTTTGGTAAACCATTGTGTGTCATTTGATACACAGAAAGAAGGTTCGTAGCTAGAGAAGGAACATAAAGAACATTTTGGAAACTTCCATGCTCTAAATGAATAGTACCTTTTCCCTTTGAAGAAAATTTGTGAGTCATCTCCCATGTGGATGGAGATGGTGCTATTGGTGTCCAATGAAGAAAAAGAATCTTTGTTTGCAGCCATGTGATTCGAAGCTCCTGAATATATGAGAAGAGTGGTGGAATTCGAAACACTAGCCATGAGTGCATGACCTCTTTCTGTATGATCATTGTTGTCCTTCTTCCTTGTTCCATCAGGAAGAGCAATGTTGTTTTTCTCCAAGAAAAGGGCCATCTGATATATGCTCTTCTTCATGCATGAGCTTTCAGGATGAAATCCCTTGCTGCATAAAGAACATTGAGTCTTCTCTTTTCACTTTTGTTTGTCTTTTATTGAACTAGATGGCTCATTTCACTGATTTGTCTTCTCCTTTTTCTTTGGATGATCAAGCTTTGGCTTCTCTTTCTTTTGCTTCCCTTTTCCATTCGTAGCTTTGGATCCTTCAGCAAAAAGGGCTTGATCTTTTGAGGTTTTGATGGTCCCCATTTGAACAATCTTATCATGCTCTTTTGTCAAGGATTCAATGAAGGCATTCAAGGTAGGCATCTTCCAATTAGGAATTGTGAGCTTTCCCATATTGAAAGTAGAAACAAAAACTGAATACTCTTTTTCTAGCTTCGTAAGGATGGATAGAATCAATTGCTGATCTTCCTTTTCCACTCCACATTGCTTCAATAGCATTACCAAGTGCTTAAACTTAGTGAAGAAGTCATTGATGGTCTCAAAATTCTCAGGATTGAGTGCAATCAACTCATTTTCTAGATGATAGGATCTCATTTCATCCTGCTTGCCAAAGAGAATGGCAAGTTGATCCCACACCTCTTTTGGAGTAGTCAATCCACTAAGATGGAAAAGAAGATCCTTAGAAATGTTGAGACAAAGGAAACCATAAGCTTCATCAAGCTTATTGAAGTATTTTTCCTTCTCTATTGTAGATGTAGCTTCAACTTCTAGGCCCATGGTGACTCTGTAGAAGCCCTTAGAGCGCAATATTATCTCCATATCAGCCTTCCACTGATAATAGTTGAAAGGAGTGAAAATATTTGATGAAGAAGTGTCCATCTTCAAGAAGAGCGAATGCAATAGGAGGAGGAGAGAACCTGCAAATCACAAAACAAACAAGAACCTTTAGGTCGACAACCTGCACTTTTCAAGTTGCATCACACCCAGCATAGGAGATCAAGCAAGCTTGAAGCTCCAATGATCAATATCCAGGAATTATGTGGAAACTCTTGGCTTCTGGTGCAGAATTGGAAAAAATAGCTGCAAATGCAGAATATGCATGCAGTGCAGAATCACTAGTGCAAAATCACCAGTGCAAAATATGCATGTAGTGCAGAATTGTTGGCTTGTCCCTTCCATGGCGTTGATACCATATGAAATTCAAGCACAACATATCTATGGAAAAAGAGAAACATTACAAGGGATCCATGCAAAATAACATGTGAAAACTATGCAAAAGACTTGCAGTAGTGCTCTATTGAACTCAACAGTAGAATACAATACAATACAATAACAATGACTAAATAATTCGAATTAGCCAAGGGGGTCATTCGAATATCCTGCATGGTGTAGCTGGTATGCACTAGGATTCCTCATCATCAATCAGTGATAGTGTCATCAATGCACAAGTAATGGTCAACTAGGTGTCAAACTGAGTCTAACTGAAGGTGAATCTAAGGAGGGCACATGAGGAGATGCCTGGAGTTAGAATAGTCAAACTAGTCTCTCTGGATTCCCATCAGAGTGTTTCAGTTAGTTAACTAGTCAATCTGTCCTCAAATCAAGGAATAGATCCACAATCAAGCAACTAAATGAGTGTGTCACTCATGGTAGGTAAGAGAGGGCGCACTTGGTCATAGGAGATGAAAACAAGGTGCATGATGGACTAGGAGGGCTGGAACTGAACAAAAATAAGCTCACGGGTCTAGTAAACTAGGGACTAGGTGCTGGGGGACACCATACTCATGACTGGGATGCATGCAAACATAAATATTATGGTGAGAATATCCCAACAGTCTTGCAACAAAAAAGGTTTTCAGCCTAAACAATCTTCAGTTACACCATTGGTGTCATAGGATTGACCTACTTTTAAAATCTTTCTTTGACTCGTCAATCAATCACATTTACATGGAATTAAATGATGTTGTTGATGCTCTCTCAAAGGAAGCTTTAGATGGTGAGGATGGTTGGATCCTGTGGGAAGAATGGATTGATGGTTTAAAGACTGATGAGGGCTCTCTGTTTATGTATGCAGACTAACTCTGGTCTCAACTTTTTGGGTATTTGATGGTTCTTTGGGTGGAACTTATTGAAGATTAGCCTTGTTTTTTGGGTCTTGCAATGTTTTGTGGAGACTTGTATCAACATATTTTTTTTGTAGATGATGTAAATTGAGATCTTGAATAGTGGGATTGTACTTTTTGATTCAAGTAATAGCAAAAGTACGCTTTTTTATTCTTGGAAAGAAAGAATATATTGAAAAGAAATCATATAATGGCTATAAAACCATAAAAAAGAATATATATATATATATATATATATATATATCTATATATATATATATATATATATATATATATATATATATATTTATTTATTTATGTTTTTTTAATAATGAATTTTTTATTAAATAAGTTATAAAGAAAAAATCATGCAAAGGAAAATTCAAATTTGGAAGTATTTAAATTGTGTCTTTGGATCCAAAAATAAATTCAACACCCTCTAATACTCTCATGGCACCCAAATTATGCAATTTCCATAACTAAGACGGAAAATATGCTTGGAAAAAATTGAAAACTTAGAATATTTAGACTACACTTTTAAAGTTTAAATTTAATCTTTTCTAATGACACTTTCAATTGGAGTAGTCTATTTATTCTACTTTTTAAACATTCTGATAAATTTGTAGTTACCACACTAAAATCCCACAACTCCTTGGTTCCATCGAAGCCATTCTTCCTCTCGTCCAATCTCTCAAGCAAAAATTAATTGATCAGCCACACCTGGTCCCTATATCAAAGCCATGAGGGTTGGTCCGTAGATGAATTAAAAAACATTTTATTTTATAAAAGCTTAATTTGCAAATGTAAAAGGATGAGAGCACAATTAATCATAAAAAAAAACATAACCATAGTTATAAAATAGGGTTTTACCTTCGTAATAATTTTCTTCCATAGTTTGCTCTACTTGATGTTCGTGCATGTTTCCCGTCTTTCACTTTCTCTATCTCACGCTTTCTCAATCGAGTTAGTGATCAACTCTTCAACCATCAAATCAATCAAACAAAAAGCTTCTTGCGCACGGTTGTATAACAGCGGACTCGTGAGGATATATTTTTAAAATATTTCCCGTTCTACACGGCTGTGCAATAAAACCTAACATTATTGATTTGATTCTCGATGAGATCTGCCCTCGATGAATAACGTAGTGATTATTTTAAGTTTCAACTTACTCCCATCCCAATTTACGAGAGGATATATTTTTAAACTGTTTCCCGTTCTAGATGGCTGTGCAATCAAACCTAACATCATTGATTGAAATATCTGTCATATCTGCTTTCAATAACCTATGATTTTTAATAAAATGGGAAATACATCTTATTTCGAGGACTCAACTCAACTATGCCAAGTGGGAATGCATATGCTCCAACTTGATGCTCAAGCAAGATTGAATGGCCATTTCAACTTATGCATCTAGACATGAGGATTTACATCCAAATGTCATAGTTACTATGAAGCGATCTATCCATCACACAGACCAATCCTTACATCTTGGACACACCATAACACACCAAGCAAGCTATCAATTGAGACACATAAAGCAAGTTATCCATCTAAACTCATACACACCAAACCATTTAATGCTCAACTCAAACACACTTAGCAAGCCATCAACTTAGAGGCACCAAATAATTCTCATACCAATGGTATTGCAACTAGCAATTTTTTTTCTATTGCAATTGCCATTCATTATGACACACACATCAATGGATCTATACATCATATTCCATTTACAAATCTTTGACACAAAGGAGAGAAATGATGTCATATCTTTGCAAATGGAGGCATTTGATGACACACAAAAGAGATTAGTATAGAGAAAAACATCACTACTTTCACGACTGGAAATCTAATTCCACAATATAGTAGTACCATATCTTAATACTTCAACCTCACCATTGTAACTCAAAATTAAGTCTGCCATCAACATTTGACTTAATTACCACAATAACTAACTAATTGTTGTTCACCTAAACAACTCATTTTCATCTCTAAATCAAGGTTCTCATACTCCTTTATTGAATGGTAGAACTTTCATCTCAAACTACATACTAGCTAAGTAACAACCACGCCTTTGTGCCAAACAATGGTATCACATAGTTGGAATGGGAACATGTTGTACTTTAGTACCTAAGACCAACTTGATTATAAATGATAAACAACTTGCCATCCTATGGAGATATTTTCATCTACCAAGAAACCTATTAATCGAGCCATGATACTCCTCAATTCTCTAGAAAAATAGTATAAATATACGATATAGGGAAGTCAATCTTGTCTTTATGCACTTGCCAATATCATGAATTATAGAGCCAAATTATTCAAACAATCTGAGAGGAATAACTAAAGGGCAGAAAGTTTTTTTCTTTCTTTATGCTACAACTCATCTTATCAATCATACTCTTTTATTACAAAGTTGTCATGTAAGGCTACAAAATATCAACAATAAATAATGATACATATCACAAAATCCTTATACCTTGTTGTTCAACACCTGCATTGCATTTTGGTCAAGCCTAAGTCTTGGAACTTCCATAGTCACCTTGCATTTGTTAGAGTTGTGAATCCTAGAAAAAACAATTTCATTCTCACATTGAGTTCCAAGACTTATAAATTACCTAGAAACCTAATCTCATTGTTACTATGGTTTCCAAGTCACCACAAGTGGTAGATCTAAAGAGTTAATTGTGCTCTCATTAAGCACATGCCAAGTGCTTCTATACTCCACAATTTGTTTTGCACAATACAAATTTTTAACTCATTTCATCATTAATCTTTTGTCAAATTAGGTTTTTTCATTATTAAAATTGCATTTTTGAATGCATAAATAAACTCAACCCTCTCAAATACTCCTATTAGAGATTAAATGTGCAATAAAAAACAATAAATATATACAATTTCAAGAATTCTTCTCAATTTTAACTAAATTTTTAATAAAAAATAATTTTAAAAATTAACCCCAAAAATATTCAAAATTATAACAGGTTTAAACTCCTACTGTTTTTAACATGTCTCTAAAACTCAATTTCTAATGATCTAATTGGATATATTGTTTCCAAATACACCTACACTTGAGGAAATTCTTCTTTCCAAAACAAATTGATAATTAATAATGAGAAGGCAATGAATATGCCCACTGATATTCCATCCTTTACTGTGTTTAAACTTTACTGATTCCTGTGCACATCCTCAAGTGCACACTACATTGCCTGACTGAAAAAGAGGGAGATATGCAACAAAGCTAACGGTTATATGCACCAAAGCTAACGACTCCATAGCCAACATCAATAACGGTTCTGATCTTGCCACTATTGATGACACTTCCATTGGAAAATTTCAACATTTTTGCACGGCCAAAAACGTACTTGTCGGCTTCATAGTGGAAATGGGTTCATTGGCCAATAAAATTGATCTGATCTTCATTCAGCAAGATCCAGTTCTAAGCTGATTTCTCCTCGGCCAGATGCGTAAGAGGAATGTTTACCTTCCGTACTTCATCTCTGCTTGGAAGCCACGGAATTGACACCTTGTATACCGGGAGAGGAGCGATAAAGCCGCTGAGGCGCCCTTCTGGAGGTGGACAATGCATAACTAATTACAAAACCTGCCTTCCCAGATTGGGACGATAGGTCGTGCAGGTTGCAACTCACCCCAATCGACCACGTGGAATCAGAACACGTGAGGATTTTTTCAGAAAAAAAAGTTACTGTGATGCAATCTGTTTGGGAGTCGCTCAAACATTTTCCTTCTTAAAAGCAGAACAAGGGACGATATTGATCGATCTGTAACTTCCTTCGTCTGAAAAAATGCAAGATGCTCAACAATACTTTGCTCTAGCTCTTCGTCCGGCGTGGCTTCTTATGTCGCCGGCCCAAGCATACACATCTCGAGGATTGTGCATCTCAATTCATGGTACTCAGTATCAACAAGCAAGATGGATTCGGAGCATGAGAGCGGCATAAGGGTTATTTTTTTCTTGTCAATATTGTAATTTGGAGTGTTTAGATAGTAATTTCTATGATTTTGATAGTTTTAAAATTAGGTAATTGGTTTAGAACAAGCAATTCCAAATCCTAATTGTTAAAATTACAAAATTATGAAAATAACAATTTCCATAAAAAAAATTTAACCTGTTTTTATCCCAAAATTGCAAGAAAAATGAAAAGTTTTGGTTGTGTTTTATCCTTGGGAAGCACTGCAAGTCTGCAATCCTATAGATCTGTCCAATTCATAAGCACTGCAATTCATGGTACTCAGCCAAATCCGAACATTTAGGGTACGGCGATTTATAATAGTCGATCGACAGGCTTTCTGGTCAAAGTATGAGCCTCAACCACGCACTCAACGGAATCAACGAGTATCAACTCTCCCAGCTGGCTTGATCCGACAACGGAAACCTCCTCAGCTCACAAAAAAATGTTACAAGGACAACACATCTTTGCATTAATGGTTCTTCACGGCCTCTACAATTGCAGCAGAAAATCAATCTCCGTTTTTCAAACCCATGCTCGCTCTCTACAAAGCGGTGACTGGCTTCGTCCAGACCTCAGGAAAGGACCATGAACTGACCATGACTCAGGGATGGCAGAATGATATAAAAAATAATAGTATTCAGTTATTTATGTTTTATTATTTGTTATCTTTTTAATTAAATGGGTTGTATGTTACTACTTGTGATCTTTTTTAATTAAATGTGTTGTTTGTCATTGCCTATTATCTATGCATGAACTATGAGTTTTTTTTTCAGCAAAAAAAAACTACTTTTATTATTAAAAAACTTGAATCAAAAAGTACAACCTCAAAACTGTTCATCACTATTCATGAAGGAACACCGTGCCCAAACAGACTATAATTTATACTAACCACCATAAAAAAAAAAGAGATCATATCACGCTGCTGTCTAAAAATTCAAAATCCCACCGTGAATGACAATGTCCAAAAGACCTCCAAAAAGACATACAAAGAAGATTAAACCAGGAAAATGTTGAAGTCCCACTATTAATCAATGTAGAGTTTTGAACTCTTCCCACCAAATGATATCCTCTTTCTTCAAAAGAACTTCTTTAGAGATAACATCTGCATCCCTATTCAATTCTTTGTATATATGCATCACTTCAACTTTTGAAACTATTAATTATTTTTTATATTTTTTTTTATAATTAATCTATACACTTGTCTCATCCTCTTCTAATTTATAAAAACATATATGATAATCCACCCCAAATTTTAAGATATAAACATTGATCCCTATATACAACAATATAATAAACAAAGACATGTATCCTAACAAAGACATGTATCCTGAGATCTCCATCCTCCTTGTTAAGAGGTCCTCAAGGGCGCTCCACTACTACAACACCAATAAGAGAAGTACCTCAGTTTTGCAGATCAATGCTCTATGCAAGAGTTAGTATGGCTTTCATAATAGCACACGATCAGCACCTTGGACAAACAGCGGTTTACGTACTACTCTCCTGGGTACAACAATGTATTTTTAGAGGATTCGAAATACTGAATTTGCATGAACACAGCCCGTCTCTTGACAAAGTCTGGGTTGTACAAAATATCATGCAGAGAAATAAGAAAGTACACATGTAGTTTTTACACAAACTAAAAACGGTAGTGAATGATTTATTAATATCAATCAATGTTATATATTTTACATCAAATTTTGCTTTTGCTTCAAACATTATATTTTAATCACACTAACAAACTATTGTTGATATCCATCCACTTATACTAAATATAATTACAATTTTATAATTTTGTTAAAGAAATTTTCTCATCCAACTAAATCCAACAAAGTTCTAAAATTAAAATTAGCAAACTCTTCACATAGAAAAACAATAGTCTACATCCCACTGCTCAATAACAGGCACACTTAATAGCGTTGGAGAAATTACACACTAGCTACCTCCATAAAACCTGGCTTTTAATGTTATAAAGCTTGGCTTTTATTACTGTTGATAGTTTAAAATCTCTCTAAATCACTACTATACATAAATAACGAATTCACTTAGCCATACAGAATATATCATGAATAATATTCAATTTATTCTTTTCTCTAAAGCTTTCTTTCTCTTCTCTGGCAAGCTTGATGGGATCTTTCTACAAACTTCAACATGCTATACTAACAACCACCTGGAAATTTCATAGAATAACAGCTGTAATATGGACAAAGACCCATTGTTAATCATTATACAGATAATTGTTCTTAACATTGTAATCTTCATAAGATCTACTCTTACCTTCTAGTTCAGACATTTTGGGAGGACTTTTCCTTCATATGCGGGTGGCTGATCTTTGAAAGATCGGAATCAAACAGCTGCTGTACATCAGAATCAGAGAGAATGTAAAATCCTTCGAGAGGATTTGTAGGTAGCTTTCTCTTTACCGGATTTGATCTGGGTTTAAGTGGTGCGGGAGGACAGCACAACACTTGAGGTATCGTATGCTCTTCTGACTTAGGAGTTTGGCATTCTACTTCTTTTTCTGCAATTTCTACCAACGAATCCATGCTTTTTTCTGGAATACCAACGTTAGTCATAGCCTTCAAAGTACTTTGAGCAGCTGCAGGTGGTACCAAAGCAGGCGTACTTCTTGTTACATGGAATGAATCTACCTGTGGACTGACAGGATCCCTCGTCTTTATTTTTGCCAGAGTGGATGGTCTACTAGCTGGAGCCATACTATCAATTACAGCAACTTCCTTGTCATTCTATTAACTCCACCAGAAATCTAACCATTCTCAGGACAAATTCCAGTATTCATGATCAAAGAGCACAACCACATATCTTACTGCAATTCCTATCAAATCAAATTTATGGAGGAAGGAAACGCAGAGAAATTATAAACAGTTTCAATCCTACAAAGTATATGCGGCTTCAACTGGAGGGAGAGAGGTAATTATAACGAGCATTGGGAAGGATCGGAATTAACGCCGTAGATAGGATTTGACGATGACTGCTCAACGAATATTGGAAACGCGTTAAAGTAGAATATAAACAACTCGTTGGAATTTGTTCATGGACGTCACTATTCCTAATCTCCCGGAATTCTTATTCCCTTAACCTCCAGATATTTATATGAATCTTATATTTGTAAGGCATGAAACCTAGCCAAAAAATTAGGGCACTTAAAATGCCCTACAATAAACAGACATCGCGCTAAGACACGAACAGCAAAAATCCGATTCCCATATATTATTTGTTGCCGTTGGATTTTGTTCAGCTAATGCAAAGCTAACAAGAACCTGACCCGCTCAGTTCAGGTGCATTTGGAGGCGACATAGCATATAAGCATGGTTTCTTAACTGACATTAATTACTTACCTGTTACGATTGCAATA
This sequence comes from Larix kaempferi, assembly GCA_027924585.1. NCBI lineage: Eukaryota > Viridiplantae > Streptophyta > Pinopsida > Pinales > Pinaceae > Larix > Larix kaempferi. Next base: position 8,377,944 of record BSBM01000865.1, on the reverse strand, counting down.
GACAAAAGAGATTTTTGTTATTTCGAATCAATGTGATCTTGTATGATCTCGACTGACATAGGATTCCCAACCACAATCTTATATTTATCTTTTTTTTAAAACCCTTGAGCCGCGGTACAGTGCCACTAGTCTTTGTTTTCAACACTGCGTAACAACTCTTCTTACTTCATCGGCGTCCTGGCACATGGGAACCATATTAACATAGACCTCTGAAATGGCCGCAACCTATGTTGTAAACCTGTTTACATCTTTTCTTAATAGCAGCGACATCTGTTGTTAACCTGTTTGTTCATTAAATTGTTGTCGTGAGTTGGTTCAATATTGTGTCTCAAATTTTTGTTCCACTACATGTCAGTGAAACGCGAGTAGAATCATTGTGAAAGGCAGTAACTCGTGGATGTTGAGGCACTCACTTTCACTACGATGATTGGATGAGATAAAGGGAATTGAGATTAAGAGGATCAAATCAAGGGAATCGAGATTAAGGTGTCGTAATTATGACAAAACAATGTTGATACTATGGCTGAATTAAATTAATAAGGATTTGATTCAACGTGGTTATTTATTTTCCCAAAAAAGTTAACAACTCTAATTTTGAATCCACGTGGAATCACCCATTGTTCACCTTTTCTATGAAAATTTCACATGTATATATTAATTTCACTAACCTTAATTTACTATAAACATGAAGCACCCATTTCATTTATATGTATTGATTTTATTTCATTCGGGTTATTAAAGTATTTAGTGATTCATCTAGTTATATAATTTTTGTATGAGAATTTAATGTATATGTAACATGTAGAAAAACAAGAGCTGCCTGCAGCTTAGTTCTTGCCTTCTAGGTGAAGAAATAAATAGATTGAAAAGAACAAATTATTGTATACCAAATCATTGTTAAAGAGTAAATTATTTAAAAGAAGAAATTCATTATTTAAGGACACATTTTCTATGTGTAATACTTGGCTTCATCATGGTTTTGATGAACAATAAATTAATTATGATACATGTACTAAGATTGTTTAAGAGACCCGTATTTTAGGAACATTGCTATCATTAAAACCAATTTATTAAAAAGTTGGAAAGAATGAATGCATTAGCTATCATATGGAGTAGTTGTGGCTTTCTAATTGTCACTTGAATAAAACAATATATGTGAATTTTGAGCTTCATTTGATTAGTAATGTTCAAATAAGATTAGATCACATCACAAACCAAATTATACTCATTTTATGAAGATATCTCTACATATCTCCAATCTTTCAAATCAGTCAATAATGTCCATAAAATGGTTACTGGAACCAATATGCTTGATTATAGTTTCCATTGAGAAATCCAAAACCAAAATCTTCAACTTGCATATTGCCAAAGCATGACCTTCATATGACTAATAGCTATGTATGATTCAAAAAGTCCCGAGTGAAAGCACCTTGAGTCCCTTGTGTGACATACTCGACTCCATGTCCACTTTGTGATTCCTATAAAATGTCAAGAAGTGAGGGTTTGCTTCCAATTATATTTTCACCAAGTTAGCAAACCACCAAATATTGTTAAACAAAAATAAATATCTACTTGAGTGGAATATTCTGCTACATTGTAAGCCACATGTGATCCTTGACTCTTGAAATATTACTAAGATAGCCCTACATAGATTATTTCCTGTCAATTTTCTGCAACCACTTTGTAAAATAACTTACAATTTTCAGATCATCTATGAGTCTAAAATATTAAATAAATGGTGTTGAAATCATACCTAAGACATTTCGTCGAGAGAAAAACCATCCCTTAGGCTTTAGCTGAGACATTTCCTAGAGAGAAAAGCCATCCCTTAGGCTTTGGCTTAGTCCTTGATTTGGAAACTGTATGTAATAAAAAGTGACAATTTAAATTCCATATACAACTAAATAAGCCTGTAAGAACAGGCCAAAATTTCAACATCTTATAAAAATTGCAATATGTCTGAGTGAAAATAATGCGAGGATAATACCTGAGTCAATAGAGAAACTTGAGACAGTGGATCTCCAACTAATGTTTGACTCGCTGTATTTTCAAGACCAGTAAAGTTGAAACCAGATCCTAGACTTTTGATTGCTTGGCGTGATCCTTGGTGATGTGATAAATGTCCCCCAATGGGACTACCAGCGCTTCCTCGTCCAGTACCAAATCCTCTGCTACCTATTTGTGTCCCTTGAGGAACACCTATTGGTCCATGGACACCACCCCTTGAAGGAATAGCATATGGATGGCCAAGTGGTGCTTCATGGAATGGTGGAAGAGGAACACGTCTAATAGGGAATCATGTTGAGTGCATGCCAAATTTTGGAAGAGGAAGACGTGTAATAGGGAATCCTGTTGAGTGCATGCCAAATTTTGGATTACCATTTGGTAGTAGCTTCCCAAACGAAATGTATGAATTTCCTGCACATCACATGCATTATCGTGTGAGGTACTCAATGGGAGTTTTGATAAGTAGATTCATATAAGAAACGTCCCCCAAAATCTAACAGTTTCAAATCCAGATACTGCTACATGACTTATACTTGGTTGGAAAAGGTGTGGAAATATTCCACTACAAGTGACGGGCTATAGATGAACAGTACAAAGAAAAAACGATCATCTTTTGGTCTTCATCTTACCTTGAAAGCAATTTTGTACATGTACTTAAGGCTTACAGTGTAAGTTTACCCTAGTTCTTTACTAATCTTCTTCTTAGTTCTTTACTAATCTTCTTCTTTTGGTCTTCATCTTCCCTTGAAAGAAATTTTGTACATGTACTTGAGTCTTATAGTGTAAGTTTACCTTAGTTCTTTACTAATCTATTGGATGTATTTCGAGGTCCGTCAACCTACTTTGGTCATCTGCAGACATTAATATAATTAATTTCTTTCATTCTTTCATTTGATCAAATTGGAAATGTTGCCTAAAATAATGGCTACCCATAAACAGTAGAAAAATTAAACTAAACTATAATATTCTTTCAACTAAGATGCAAAGAAGCACCACACTTTATAATCATTTAATATCAGGTCTGATCCTAAGCACAAGATGGTGGAAGAAACTAAAGGAAAGAATGTATGAGAGAGCATTTAAGGACGTGAGCATACAACAAAAAGAATAAAATATATTTTCTAAAAAGATGATGGCAAAACCACTTTGATAAGATAAGATAATTTTACTAATGTCCAACAAATGACCACTACTGATGCAACAAAATATGCAGGGTAAATATTGAAGCATATGAATGTTGTGAAAAAAGAAATTCAACGGGAGAAAGAACAATACAAGACAATTTCACTCCAGAGAAATCCCATCTTTAACAAATTTCCAAACCATTCCTCTTCCTATTATTTTAATGCATAACATAAGCCTTTTATCATTTGTAAGCTTCAACTTTGACTTCTAATTGGACAAGAAGATAAGTTACAAATCTCCGTTCTGTATGTCCAATGTGTTCATTTTTGTCCAGTGGATACTCAGATAAATTTTGATGTTTATCAAGTTCCATGTATTCACAGGGCATGCACATTTACAGACCACAAGCCTATGCTACAAATACCATAAATGATAAAAATGTCAAGAAAATAAAATGGATTTCAAAACATCTTAATTACCTTCCTTTTGGACAGTGTGTACTTGGGTTTCATAACCTTTGGTTGAGTATAATTTTTGCCCTGGTATAAAAGGATTGTGTCATGTTGTATATGAATTGCTATGCCCCCACTTAATCTGGCTATCACTTCTGCATATTCATGTATTTGGCCAAGCTTACAATGTTTGCAGATGACTTGTACAGTTTCATGTTTCTTCCAGTACAAATGTATGTTCAGAATTACACACCGAAATAATCCACGCCTTCCAACGGGAACATAGTTTTTGTGCTTTTGTCCCATTCTTTTCAGGTAAAAACGCTCACTGGCAGTCAAGCATTCAGGTTCAGGACCAGGAGCCTTTGGAATTTCAGACCTTTGATTGCCTCAATCAATAAGGCCTCTTTCTTTTTTTCCTGAATCATAGTTACAAGTAAGCAAAAATATTAATGAGGTAAAAATTGAATATGTTAATATTTTAAGTTGCAACCAAGCACTTCAAATAAGTAAATGATCGGAAGTATGAATTTACCACTTTGGTAATGCATAACTATGTAACATTATCCACATCTATAAAATGATTACATAGATAGGCATGAACTGTTCAGCTAAGATACCATGCCTTCCTAGAACTATGTGAACCAAAAAATGTGTAGACTATAGCTGCGCGAAATATGACTAAACTATTTTAAAAAAAATCAGAATATGCTTTTCTCCATTTCAAAGTTTCGTGCACTCGTAGATTTCCCAACCCACTTTCTTCATTGAACTCAAACTTAAATTCAGTAGCTCTAGGTAACTCTGTTTAGAAGAAATAACAGTGATACAACCATGCAATTTACTTTGACTTGAAGGAAAACAAAAGATTAAGGAGACATCAGAAAATCCAATTGCAAGACAATCTGGGGTAAAGGGCTTTAATATAAAACTAGTGTAAAGCAGAAGTGCGAGCATCACTAATTACTTGATCACCGAGATAATTTGATGGCCTGGCGATGACAGATGCTTTACGAAGTAGCCTATTTAATTGTATTTTTAAATATCTGAATGGATTCAACACTCTCAAATATCATTATTATAATGAAATTATATATAAGATTATAATAAATTATATTTATAATTCTAAGTATATTTTTTAATTTTTAACCAAATTATAAATAAAAATAATTAAAAAATAAAATAGTCAAATATCTAAAAATAACATTTAAAATTAATATAATCCATTTTGAAATCTTAAAATTAAAATACTTTTACTTTTGATTTTTTAAAACATTATTTTTCAACAAATAATACATTAGATAGGGTTGAAAGTTCAATGTTCCTATTTAAAGTCTACAAGGATTCAACTTAATTCATTTCTTTAGTATTAAAAGAATTTTAAAATTGTTTATTTCTATTAAATCAAAGAAATATTAATAATCAAATCCACACTAATCTGGATTATTGCATTTTAAAATTTCTATTTCAATGAAAACAATTTTTTTTTTGGTATGTAATAGTTTTTTTCCAGCGAAAAAAACTACTATTGGTATTCATTAGAATCAAATAGTACAAAATTGATCATTGATCCATATCCGAATCAATCAATCAGAAAAGATAAAGTCTGAAGAACATTCAACTGTTCAAGATCCTCCACATGTTCAGTATATCACAGATATACAAACTTTTCCAAAAATTCCAAGACTACAAAAAAAGAGATGCTGCAAAATTACAGAATATCCATAAGTCTACCACCTGAAAACTAACAGACCTTGCAGACCTTAATCATAGAAATAGGTGTCGCCACTATCTAAGATGGAATGGTCCCACCACTCCTCCCATAGAAGCTGTCCTTCCATTCCAGCCAGAGCCTGTTTAGATAATTTATCTGCCAAAGAGTTGTGTGCTCGATAAATATGTTCAAAGCTAATGTTCTGCATCTGAGCAATTTCATATTGAGTACGAAGGCACCAATGTCTCAAGGATGTAATATTTAATTTGAACTTACCATCCACCCACTTAATTGTAACTCGAGAATCTCCATACACTTTGATGTTTACCAATCCAAATATATTAGCCACTCTCAGCACGCACCAAAGAGCCATAAGCTCAGCTTTCATATTAGTACCAGCACCACAATTCAATCTAACTATGAAATAATGTGAATTATTCAGATAAAGCACACCACCCACAGCACAAATCCCATGTTGTGCGGCACCATCAAAGAAGAGAATTGGCTAATCCACTTTGAGACTAAAGAGACTGACCTTGTCAATTTTCTACCTTTGTATATCACCTTTAAATGAAGAAAACATTTTCAAGACGATCATGCTACACTTCACAACCTCACGAAACACATTCTGGAATATTACACAGTTTCTTGTATACCAAACAGCCCAGGATATGTAGATGGCAACAGAAAAGAGATCCTTGTTTTTCCTGTACCATGCTAAAAGACAAATGCTGAAAGCACCAACATCCCACTGATATGCAAAATTCAATTTTGCAGCAACAAACTCCCAAATTTTCTGAGTGAATATGCAATTGACAAAAATGTGTTGAGATGATTCAGCAGCATTTTGACAAAGAACACATATGTTGGGGCCAATCCAACCCCTCTTGACCAAATTATGCCATGTCTTCAAATTATCCTGAACTGCTAGCCATAAGAAACATTTTATCTTTAATGGAATTGCCCATTTCCATAATAAATTGTACCACCAGTCTGGAGGGTAGATAAGTTTTTCTTGAATGATTCTTTTGTATGCAGAATTAGCCGTGACAATACCAGTGAAAGGATTCCCTTCCCAAATTAATTGGTCACTCTCATGATTAATTTTGACTCCCGCGCTGATTCTAAATTTTTTATATAAGAGTCCCATATCCGAGCCAAGAAGCCAGATAAGCCAAGATCACTTGCTGTCAACCACGAAACAGACCCACCAACACCAGCTCTGCATCTATAAATTTTATTCAAAGTATTCATGCCGATAACCTGAAGATACCGAGGGATGATATCTGGAAGAATAAAGGAGTCTTTCATCCCAATAATAGGATCCACTCCAACACGGATCTTCTCTCTAGTTCCCACCTGCCAACCAAGGTCTGATTTAATCCATTTAAAGATTTTCATAAAGCCCCTCCAAATAGGAGAAAAGTTCCAGTTTCCCATTTTTGGATTTCTAATCTAGATATGAACATCCAGTTGAATATATTTGCTATGAATGAGTCTGGACCAGATGGATTTTCCAAAAATGACCCTCCACATATTCTTTAGTCTAAGAGCAGAATTGAAGCATTCTAAATCTTTGATGTCCCAACCACCAAATCTGAAAGGTCTCGAGAGCGTATCAGCTGCAACCATATGAAGTTTAGAGCTATCAGCAGAACTTGTCCAAAGGAAGTTAAAGATACATTTATTGATGGCTTTAATAATAAAGGAAGGAACTTCAAGAAGCGAAAACCAATATACAGGGATGCTCGAAAGAACTGACTTGACCAAGATGAGTTTGCCTCCTACTAATAAAAATCTATACGACCAGTGTGCAATTCGAGCTTCAACTTTTCTTAACAACCATAACCAATCCTTGATAAGATAATTATTGGGTTTTAAATTATAGCCCAAATATTTAAATCCATGATCCAGCGGGAAACAATTGAATGGAAGCAGAGTAGTGATGCCATACAATATCTCTTCACTCATACTGAAATGATAAAAATTGGACTTAACAGAACTAATGTTCATGCCAGATGCATTACAAAAGGTCTGAAATAATTCACTATACAATTTCCATTCCTCCACAGTGCTTAACCCTGCCACCAAGACATCATCAACAAATAATATGTGCAAGATCACACAATCCTTGTTCAGTCTGATGCCTTTAATCAATCCTTTATCCAGAGCTTGATTAATTAATCTACTGAATCCATCAATGACTAATATGAAGAGAAGAGGTGAAAGTGGACACCCTTGTCTTATCCCACGCGAGCAACTGAAAAAAACAGATGGAGATCCATTAACCAACACTGCCATATTCATGGAAGTAATACAAGCCATTATCCACTTAATCATTGAAGGAGGGACCCCAATTTTGATGAGGATCATACGCAGAACTGACCAATTGACTCTGTTGTATGCTTTTTCCAAATCCATTTTGAGAATCAAAGCTTTCTTCTTCTTAATCTTAATACTGTGGATCAACTCCTGAGAAATGCCTATAGCATCGTGGATTTGTCTTCCTACCAAAAAACCAAATTGTTCTGCCAATATATGCTCTAAGAGAACCTTCTTCATCCTATCAGCAAGAATCATAGAAATGAGCTTGTATAGCAAATTGCATAAGGCAATCGATCAATAGTCCCCAAAAACCTGAGGCTTATTTTTTTTAGGGATTAGTGTGACAAAAGTAGAATTTATAGCACCTGATATAAATCCATTAACTCTAGAAAAATTCACCATATATTGGAGCTCCTGGCCTAAAATATCAAAGAAGTGTAGATTTAGCTCCACCAGCTAGCCATCCGGTCCGGGGCTTTTCTCTTTTGCAAAAAATTTCAATGTACTCTCAATCTCCTCTAGGGAGACCTCCTGCTGAAGACTGTCTGCTTCTTGCTCATTAAAGAATATCGGATAAAGCCTTGTCACTTTGATTTGGTCAGCAATATTGCATTCCCCAGAATCCCTATAAATATTGCCAAAAAAAGATGCAGCTTCCTGTTTCAGCTAATCAAGCCCAGATATGTTTTGCCCCTGATCATCTTGAATTTCCCAAATGTATTTAAAATTCCTTCTTGATGAAGCAAAAGTGTGAAAAAACTTCGTATTTTTATCACCTTGAGATATCCAAATAGCTCGACTTTTAAGACGCCATTCATTTTCTTCTTGCAACAACAACTTTTCCTTTTTCTGTTCATAGGATCTCATCTCTTCAAAAGAGTCAACATTTACTGAGTTAGAAAAATTTGCAACCAATGCTTCTTGAATTTTTAATTCTAACTGATCTAGTTCCAGCTTATCTACTTTTTTCCTGTTCTTGATCCAAATAGTAACTGCCTCCTTTAAGGATCTTAACTTAATACAGAAAATTGTCACTGGATTTGTATCTTGGTCTTCACAATTATGCCAAAAAGATCTCACAAAGCTGCAGAAGCTCTCATCTCTTAACCAATCACTATTAAATTTGAATGGAAAAGAGAACAAGTGACCAAAATCATCCAATTGTAGAATAATAGGCTAGTGGTCTGAAAATTTGGAATCAAAGACCCAAGAGCGATGATTTTGAAAGAGCCCCAGATGATTAGACTTCACAATAAATCGATCTAATCTTTTATGAATGCCATCAACACCGAATCTACCATTTGTCTAGATAGGCATAAGTTTATGAGGAAGAGCATCAACCAAATCTTCTTCTGCAATAAAATTTGAAAAGAAGCCTGCCAGGTCATCCAATTTGGCCGTTGAGCCCCAAATCTCAGCAGAATTGCAGGTGAAATTTAAATCTCCTGCAATGATTAAATAATCTACATTCAGAAGACCAGATCCCCGAAGAGACTCCCAAAAGTGCAATCTCTCTCTGTATGTGTAATATCCCTTTTTCAAATTTTATTAAAATGCCAATTTTTCAACTTTTTCCCCAATTTCGACCTTTGACTAGTTTAACTGTTTTGACCTCCAAATCATCCCAAAGGCTCCCAAATCTTCTGTATGAGTGTATTAATGGTATTTAGACTTGAATATCAGGTTCATGGATGTTTTATGGACCTACAAATACTGCTGCAAACTTGATTTGTATTCTGATCAATATAGGTAATTTTGACTAGTAATTTGTGCATCAAATCCCCCCCGGGTAACACTGAAAATGGCCTTCCAAATGCCTCCAAACTCCCACAAATTTATGAACAGAGATATATAATGTGTTAAGTATGTTATTGAGGTCTCATATGCACCATTAATTGATTTTTACTACTGTTATAACTCTCTCACATTCAACAGCAAAAACCCCCAATTCGACCCTTGGGGAAATGGCACTATTTCATCTCCCAATACAACTAAACTGAGTAAAAATGCTTCAAATGCTCAAGTACAGTACATGAAACTTGTATAAGACATCCATGGCATTATATTGATCACAAATATATCAGAGAATCATCCATCCATTCGAAATAATCAACATTATAGTGTCATACATCAATGCATTGGGGAAATGGACATTGTTTGCTCATTAATCAATAGTTTTGCATACAACCAGTGGGTATTTCGACCTGAGACTTTCTGAATATTAATAACAGAGGATATGAAGCTATTACAATCATAAATATATAATGAGAAGCTCTCTCAAGAAGCACAAGTGCTCACCAAAAACGCCCTCCCTCAAGGAGCATGAATATGCCTTCAAAACTGGAAACGGTGGAGAGAAAGTGCTGCACTAAACCAAACCATGAAACTTCCTGTAGCTGATACCTGCAAATACAAACTCCATTAAAGCACCATGAAAGACCTGAGTGGCCTCTCCAAACACCAACTTGGATGGGAATCTTTCACCCTCGAAATTGGCTAAGGCAAGAAACTAGTCATCCACTAGCTCTCTCTTCACAAATGCAATTTTTCTCAAATCATCAAAAGCCATTCTCATACTTGATTTCTACATTTTATAACCAACATTATCCTTCAAGGGGTCGAAATCCTCTCAATAGATTCAATAATTTTCCATTTAGGAAATATTCCTCATTTGCCACTTGTCTCCTAGTTCCAACCTTCCATCTTCTCCCAAATTCGAATTTGAGTCTCTTTGGATTCCTCCAACTCCATGAGCGCCTTCCTTGAGCCTATTTTTGGGGCTGACATGTCATAATGGTCAGGTGTAAGAAGTCAGGTCTGAATTTTGTCATAAATGTCATAGATGCTTCATTATTGTTGTCATAAAACTAGGGAATCTAGCCCAAGTGTCCACTAGTCTCCAATTTGACTCTTCCTCTCCCGTGGAGGTTACTATTCCATTCCATTTCGACCTAAGATGCTCAATGCCATGTGTTATGACTTACCAACTCACCCAAGAGTGTTCACCTTCCCATGAATTCGAATTGGCAAGAGAGAGCTGCCATGTGTCATTGAAAAATCAAGCTAGTGTGGGTCCCACCACCTCCATATGTCTCCAAAACCACTTGCCACCTAGAATTTCTCTTGAATTTATTTATTCATCATATTTATTAAATACTTGAACCCTTCTAATGTCTAAATATCATTTATTAGCTTCCTTATTACCATCCCACATGTTCCCATCCAACCTAGGAAACTAGTAGGATTGATGGGATTGTCTTACTATGCACTTATTTGAATGGGGACATTACAGTCCTCCCCACCCAAGATTGCTTGTCCTCAAGCAATTTCAAATTTGGATGCTGCAAAATCTTCTCCTCTTCCCATGTGGCATCTTCATTTGGTAAGGCCTTCCATTGCACTAAATATTCTTTGATGATTCTACTCCTCAACCTTCTTTCCCGTGTCTTCAAAATCTTTTCCGGAACAAGTGTGAGCTGACCTTCATCATCCAAAGGAGGAAGTATTTCTGAAGTGATGATTTGTTGACCAAGAGATTTCTTAAGACAAGAAACATGAAATACATTGTGGATTTTACTCCCTTCCGGAAGTTCTAGTTCATATGCTACTTCTCCAACCTTCCGCACTACCTTGTATGGCCCATAGTACCTTGGTTTTAATTTTTCTGCTCCATTCTTTTTGAGAGATGTTTGTTTATAGGGCTGCAACCTTAAATATACTAAATCATTGACTTTAAAGGTTCTCTCTTCTCTATGTCTATCAGCATATTGTTTTTGCTGATTTTGAGCAACCTGCAAATTGTCTTTCAAGAGCTTTAAAATTTCTTGGCTCTCTTCCACCCAACCTTTAGCCTTTGGGGCTCTACTATCACCAAATATAATGTCAGCAAATGTAAGTGCATCATAACCATATAATGCTTTGAAAGGAGACATTCCTATTGACATATGATAAGTGGTGTTGTAGCAAAACTCACCCAAGTGTAGCCATTTTGCCCATGCTTTTTGCTGCCCTCCCACATAGTTTCTTAGGTATCCTTCTAACCATTGGTTTACCCTCTCTGTTTGTCCATTAGTTTGTGGATGATAGCTGGTACTTGGAGTCAATTGAGTGCCTACCAATCTAAAAATTTCTTTCCAAAAAGCACCCATGAATCTACTATCTCTATCACTGACAATGCTCTTGGGAAGCCCATGCAATCTGAAGATTTCTTTGAAAAAAATATCAGCCACTTGTGCAGCACTAAAAGATGATGTAACAGCAAAAAAATGAGCAAATTTTGTCAACCTATCAACTACCACATAGATACAATCCTTACCCAAGGATTTAGGCAATCCGGTGATGAAATCCATGGAAATACTGTCCCATTTTTGCTCCGGAATGGGCAATGGTTGTAATAGGCCGGCTGGACATGTAAGTTCTGATCTGTTTTGTTGACATGCTTTACATTTATTCACATACTTCTGAACATCTTCCTTCAGCCCCTTCCAAAAAAATCTTTGCCTCAACTGTCTATAAGTTTTGAAGATCCCCGGATGGCCCGCTAGTGGGGAATCATGTGCTTCTTGCAAAATTCGGTACTTGAGCTTGGAGTTATGAACTAAATAAATTCTTCCCTTATAATATATCAGCCCATTCAAAATCCTATAATTATCATCCCCTTTGATTCCATCCAACACATCACAAGCAAATTTGTCTTTGGCATATTCAACTAGTAGCATGTTTTTCCAATCCTTGGCAATATCCATGAGAGAAAAAGAAGGCCTTCTTGACAAAGCATCTGCTACTATATTATTCTTTCCTTTGACATATTCAATATCAAAATCATAAGCTTGAATCTTGCTTACCCACTTTTGTTGCCTTTCATTTAGATCTTTTTGGGTGAGAAAGTGTCTTAGACTATTGTGGTCAGTTTTCACCACAAACTTGCTGCCCACCAAGTATTGTCTGAATTTGGCCAATGCATGCATAATGGCCAGCATTTCTTTATCATAAATGGAGTAAATTTTTTCATGAGGCTGCAACTTTCTGCTCTCAAAGGCTATGGGGTGTTGGCCTTGCTTTAGGACAGCCCCTATTCCTCCACCTGAAGCATCACATTCCACAACAAAAGGTTTAGTAAAATCAGGAAGTGCAAGTATGGGACAACTACTCATTACCTATTTCATTTTTTGGAAGGCCTTTTCAGCCTCTTCATCCCACTTGAAAGCATCCTTCTTAGTCAAATCAGTGAGTGGAGAAGTCAACTTGGAGAATCCTTTCACAAATTTTCTGTAGTAGGTGCATATGCCAATAAAGCCTCTCAATTCGGTAATATTTTTTGGTGATGGCCATTCCAAGATAGCCCTGATTTTTTCCATGTGTACCTTCACTCCTTCTTGCCCAATAATGTGCCCAAGATACAGTAGTTCTTTCATTCCAAATTCACATTTTGATAATTTAGCAAATAAGGACTCTTCTTACAAGATTTTCAACACAATCTCTAATTGCTGCAAATGCTCTTCCCATGTTTTACTGTAAATGAGAATATCATCAAAGAAAACCAAAACAAACCTTCTTAGTTGCTTGCAAAATATCCTATTCATACATGCTTGAAAGGTGGCTGGAGCATTTGTTAACCCAAAAGGCATGACAAGAAATTCAAAGTGGCCAAAATGACATCGAAAAGCGGTCTTTTGCACATCTTCATCTTTCATTCGAATTTGGTGATACCCTGATCTAAGGTCAATTTTTGAGAAGTATTTGGCCCCATGCAGCTCATCCATGAGCTCATCAATCCTAGGAATAGGATACCTATTCTTTATAGTCTTTTTGTTCAAGGCTCTAAAATCTATGCACATTCTCAATGTTCCATCTTTTTTCTTCACTAGCACAACTGAAGAAGCATAAGGGCTAGAGCTTGGTCTAATGAGTCCCAACTCTAGGATTTCTTGGATAGCTTTTTCAATCTCATCTCTAAACCTTTTAGGATGTCTATAAGGTGGTATCTGAATGGGTGAAGTACCCTCCTCCAAAACAATACTGTGCTCAACCCCCCTATCCGGTGGCCTACCATGTGGAAGGTCTCTAAAAACCTTTTCATATTTTTGCAAGAGTCTCTCTATCTCCTTTGGGTGTTTGACAATATTTATAGTTGGCTTGGGAGATGTAATATGACATTCAGCAGCCCATTCTATATCCCCATGCCTCAATATAGATCTCATGCTATTGCAAGTCACTACTTGATTTGGATAAGTGTGTTGCCCTCTCACAACTCTTTGTACTCCTTTTGAATCTTGGAATTTCATTTCGGGAATTTGATAATTTACTGTATGCTCTCCTATTGAATACAACCATTGCACTCCCAAAACCACATTAGTATCAGCAACATCAACCACATAAAAACTATCAACAAAAGTATAGTTACCTACGGTGACTTGCAGCTTTGGAACCCATGTTTTGCATTGCATTGTGTTGTGACCGGGAATGACAACTGTGAAGCCATCAAATGGTTCAATAGGTATCTTTCTTTTCTCTACCATCTCTACATCAATGAAGTTATGAGTGGCTCCTCCATCTACCAAAACTGAAGTTCTTTGTCCTTGTACCACACCTTTGCAGCGGATAGTATGATAGCGAGGTACTGCTGAAAGCACTGCCATTCTTGCTTTGTCCGGTGAAGGCTGATTTTCTTCTTGTCTTTCCTCTTCTACTGCTGTCTCATATGCCTCTTCTTGATCTGAAATATGTCCATATTCATCCATGCCCCCATCATACCCCTCATTATCAGAAAATACTTCTATGTATTGAGCCTTTCCTTTGGTACATTTGTGCCCCGGTGTCCATGGTTGGAAGCATGTGAAGCATAGTTTCTTTTTTCTAAGTTCATCCCTGTTTAGTCCCTCTTTTTTATTCCTCTCAAATGACTCTCTTTGCCAAGGTTTCTTATCATATCCATCCCTTTTCCAAGGTTTCTTTTCAAATTTATAGCTAGGCTTAGGAGGAAATCTCGTTCTAGGAAGCACATTCTGGAGATCCCTAGTCAAGCTCATTGCATCTTTTAATGTAGTTGGCTTGTGGGCTTTGACCAAACCTCTTAAGGGTTCAGCCAAACCTTCAGTGAACAGCAATACTAATCTTCCCATAGATACATCAGCCACCTTGACTGATAATTTTTGAAAGTCCAACATATATTCAGTAGGGGACCCAGTTTGCTTCAATTGAGCTAGTTCTTTGAAAGGCAATTCTGGATCTTTTTGTTCAAATCTTTCTAGTACCCTGTCAACAAATTCTCCATATGTTTTAACCTGATTATGACCCAAGGTTTTCAGCCCATGAAACCACCATTCATTGGCATCTCCTTCCAAATGCAAAATGGCCATTTTTAATGCATCCTCTTCCAACATAGGATTCAGCTGAAAATATACATCCAATTTTTGCACCCAAGTGTTAGCAGAATTTTGAGAAGAACCATCAAAAGTAGGAAGTGACATTTTTCCAATAGCACTATTTAATTCTTTGTTTTGGAATGTACTCCTATTGTCTCCCTTCCTATTAATCTTTTGCATAGCATCAATGTAGTCACTGAGTGGTACACCTCTTTTACACTCTTCATTCAAATCATTCCAATCATTTACTAGTTTCTTGTAATCCAATGCAAGATTGGGCTCTTCTTTGGGTGTGAGAAATTTAGGTGCAGTATGCCTTTGTGTGCTTTGAAATTCATCAGGTCTATTATGAGGTCCTGTACTTGAGAAAATATGCTCATTCCCTTTCATCTTTTCCCCTGAGTGTGAACCGCTATTATCTCCTATTATCCCTTTGCTTTGAAGCTGGCTAATCAACAATTCAAATCCTTGCAACAATTTATCACCTACCCTATCCATGTTTGCTGAAAGTTTAGGGAAACATGGATCTAAGGTTGCAATAAGTTCCTCCTTATGTTTTAATTTGTCATCCTCCTCTCTACCCATGGTTTCAGCAAAAGACTCCTCTTCTTCTACTACCTCTTCTTCAACAAAAACCTCTTCAACTAATGGTTCAAAGGGTGGTGGATTATTCTTTTGAATTCTTGTTAGGACCATCAGGTGCCAAGAACATGCTCTGATACCACTTGTAATATCCCTTTTTCAAATTTTATTAAAATGCCAATTTTTCAACTTTTTCCCCAATTTCGACCTTTGACTAGTTTAACTGTTTTGACCTCCAAATCATCCCAAAGGCTCCCAAATCTTCTGTATGAGTGTATTAATGGTATTTAGACTTGAATATCAGGTTCAGGGATGTTTTATGGACCTACAAATACTTCTGCAAACTTGATTTGTATTCTGATCAATATAGGTAATTTTGACTAGTAATTTGTGCATCAAATCCCCCCCGGGTAACACTGAAAATGGCCTTCCAAATGCCTCCAAACTCCCACAAATTTATGAACAGAGATATATAATGTGTTAAGTATGTTATTGAGGTCTCATATGCACCATTAATTGATTTTTACTACTGTTATAACTCTCTCACATTCAACAGCAAAAACCCCCAATTCGACCCTTGGGGAAATGGCACTATTTCATCTCCCAATCCAACTAAACTGAGTAAAAATGCTTCAAATGCTCAAGTACAGTACATGAAACTTGTAGAAGACATCCATGGCATTATATTGATCACAAATATATCAGAGAATCATCCATCCATTCTAAATAATCAACATTATAGTGTCATACATCAATGCATTGGGGAAATGGACATTGTTTGCTCATTAATCAATAGTTTTGCATACAACCAGTGGGTATTTCGACCTGAGACTTTCTGAATATGAATAACAGAGGATATGAAGCTATTACAATCATAAATATATAATGAGAAGCTCTCTCAAGAAGCACAAGTGCTCACCAAAAACGCCCTCCCTCAAGGAGCATGAATATGCCTTCAAAACTGGAAACGGTGGAGAGAAAGTGCTGCACTAAACCAAACCATGAAACTTCCTGTAGCTGATACCTGCAAATACAAACTCCATTAAAGCACCATGAAAGACATGAGTGGCCTCTCCAAACACCAACTTGGATGGGAATCTTTCACCCTCGAAATTGGCTAAGGCAAGAAACTAGTCATCCACTAGCTCTCTCTTCACAAATGCAATTTTTCTCAAATCATCAAAAGCCATTCTCATACTTGATTTCTACATTTTATAACCAACATTAGCCTTCAAGGGGTCGAAATCCTCTCAATAGATTCAATAATTTTCCATTTAGGAAATATTCCTCATTTGCCACTTGTCTCCTAGTTCCAACCTTCCATCTTCTCCCAAATTCGAATTTGAGTCTCTTTGGATTCCTCCAACTCCATGAGCGCCTTCCTTGAGCCTATTTTTGGGGCTGACATGTCATAATTGTCAGGTGTAAGAAGTCAGGTCTGAATTTTGTCATAAATGTCATAGATGCTTCATTATTGTTGTCATAAAACTAGGGAATCTAGCCCAAGTGTCCACTAGTCTCCAATTTGACTCTTCCTCTCCCGTGGAGGTTACTATTCCATTCCATTTCGACCTAATATGCTCAATGCCATGTGTTATGACTTACCAACTCACCCAAGAGTGTTCACCTTCCCATGAATTCGAATTGGCAAGAGAGAGCTGCCATGTGTCATTGAAAAATCAAGCTAGTGTGGGTCCCACCACCTCCATATGTCTCCAAAACCACTTGCCACCTAGAATTTCTCTTGAATTTATTTATTCATCATATTTATTAAATACTTGAACCCTTCTAATGTCTAAATATCATTTATTAGCTTCCTTATTACCATCCCACATGTTCCCATCCAACCTAGGAAACTAGTAGGATTGATGGGATTGTCTTACTATGCACTTATTTGAATGGGGACATTACAGTATGGAGCATAAAAGTTTAATGGAAATATTATGATGCAAGCCACAAAAGGAACCTTTAAGCAAAATGCCCCAAGGAGTAACAAAGGCTTTGAAAGCAAATAAAGCTGGATTCCATGCCACAGCAAGTCCCCCTGACAATCCATTAGAATTAACAACAGAAATTTCCCAGTTTGGCAAAATATTACCAAGTTTAGAAATAGCAAAAGAATCGTCACGCATAGTTTCTTGGAAAAGAGCAATAGCGGGGCTAGTAGCTTTGATTAGATTGGATAAGGCCTGAGTCCAGGATACCTTACCCAACCCACGCAAATTGAGGGGCAAAATAGACATTAAGAACCACCCGACTTGGGGGACAATGCTCTAAGCCCCATAGAAATTGAGTCACCTCCAACAATAGCCTCTTCCAATATTTTTGAAACTGGAATGAAAGAATCTAAGCCTAGAATCACAGCTTTATCCACATTCTTTTTTTTCTTGCCCCTACGAATAGTAACATTTTGGAAAGAAAGAGCACTCAAAGGTTTTTCTAGGGAATCTGAACCCGAGTTTCTAGAGAAAGTGGGTAAGGGTGGAAATTCCTCCCCCTTCTTCGAAAGAAGATATCCACTCTCTTGTAAGATGGAGTTATCAGACGAAGAGAAGGAATTAGATGGGTTAACGGGAGGAATGAGGATAGTATCAGATTCTAAGAGAGGAACAACATCAATTTTCTCACTGGATGCATGAGGGAAATAATTAGGGTTTATGGAATCCACCCCACCAACAGACCCTAAAGGAAAATCAACACTCAAACCCCCGTCAACAACCCTCTCGCTAGGCTTCACAACAAGAAGGATGATAGGGTTAGAAGGTCCTGCACCAGAGACAGACTCAGATGAAACAAATTCGCCCAAACCCCCCACAGAAGAAGAATTAATATAAATAGGGTTTGTAGAAATGGTACCCATGACAAAACTAGAAGGGACATGAGAAGCAGAATCAATACCCTTATCAACAGATTCTAGTTCATCAAGCAACTTACGATTGACCGGAGGGGTAGGGGAATCAGACCCATGTTTCTCCAACAAAATGCCCGTAACCAGGTCATGCCTCATTCTAATGTCTCCCTTAGAAATTCGATTTGAAAGCACATTTTCCGATTTTTCTATGAAAGCGATTTCAGCAGAAGTTAAATCAGGATAGGGCTCAAGAAATACAGAATCAAACTTACCCGAAACCACTGAAGAGGGATGAAGACGGCCAACTTTAGGGGAAGACTTCCTAGAATGAGCAATTTCCATAGAATGCATCTGAATCTGAGGGAAATTTGCAGGAACATGTCCAATAGCATGATAGGCAAAGCAGCTGAACGGAATCTTGAAATAATCAAGGGTTTGCCTCCAAACCCTGTTGCCCCAAGCAATCTCCACTTCTGCAGGAAAGCCAGAACGAAGGTCCAGCTTGACCATGACCTTTGCATAACACCTGTCCATGCCAAATAAGTTTTGCTTGTCCAACCTAACATATCTTCCCATTGAGTTAGCCAGTCCAATTATGACCTCTTCAGTCCATAATTCAATAGGTAAACCTGGGATTAACATCCACAGGTGACTTTTAGCTTGAAATTCTTTAAGCGGATCAAAATTTATGCACCAACGCTGAAGATAAAGCAAACCCTTCTTAAACTCCCAAAACCCCGAAAGGATTTTATCAATATGTTCAGCCTCAAAGAAGACAAACAATATCCAGCGATTCATTAAGAGATTGATTCTCGGGGCCATTCCAGTGACCGGAACCCAATACTTGTTCACCCATTCCACTATTTCCATTTTATTTGCAGAGGTAAACTCCAGTCAGCCGATAAGCCCAAGCTCCGCAAGAAGCCCTATACGATCCAAATTGTAGTCTGTATCAATGTGATATCTGGACATCGAGTCTCTGGCTTTGAAAGTTTTAAGAAGACAACGTTGTTTAGCCCTGCAACCATGAGGTTTGTTAGCCCTGGAACTGTCAAGTGCAGGATCTCCAACTTGGGGGGTCGACAGAGTAGGAGCCAACTGGGAAGACTGACCCAAATTCGGGAGAACCCTAATCATGATGGGGTCAATGTAATGTCCCTTGTTAGGAATTTTATTAAAATTGCAATTTTCCACTTTTTTCCTTGGTTCGACCTTTGACTAGTTTCGATCTCTAGGTCCCAAATTTGCCCCAAATGATCCCAAATCTTCTGAGAAGGTATATGAATGATATTAGAACATAAATATGTGTTTCATGGATGCCTTTGTACCTTTAGAACACTTCTGCAAATACTCTTTCAATTCTGGTCAATGTAGGTAACTTTACTAGTGATTTCCCTTTGACTAGTATTGGTCTCTAGGTCTCAAATTGACTCCAAATGCCTTCAAATCTTCAAGGAAGGTTTATGAATGATATTAGGAATTGCATATGATTTTCAGGGATAAAATATGGCCACCAAAAGACCTCTGCAAACTCTCTTAAGATTCTGGACCAAGTATGCAATTTTACTAGTAATTTGGGGTTCAAATCCCCCTAAGGTAAGTATTGAAAATGGCTTCCCAAATGCCTCCAAACCCACTCAAATTTATGAAAAGAGGTATGTAATGTGTTAAGTATGTTATTAAGATCTCATATGAACCATTAATTGTTTATTACAACTGTTCTCACCCTCTCCCATTCAACTACAAAAATCCCCAATTCGACCCTTGGGGAAATGGCACTATTTCTTCTCCCAATGCAATTAAACTGAGTAAAAATGCTTCAAATGCTCAAGTACAGTACATGAAACTTGTATAAGACATCCATGGCAGTATATTTATCACAAATATATTAGAGAATCATCCATTCATTCGAAATCATCATCAATACATTGACTCACAACAAGGTAGTGGGGAAATGGCATTGTTCTTCCATTAAAAATGAGATTTATACATTTCTACTTGGAATTTCGACCTGAAACTTTTTGGAGATGAAGAACAGAGTATTTAATTCATATTAAAAAAGAAATGGGGCATTATAATCTCCCCCAAAGAGTACAATAGCTCACCAAAAACGCCCTCCCTCAAGGATCAAGAATATGCCATCAAAACTGGAAATGGTTGAAGGAGCGAGCTGCAATAGAAGAAACCATGAGCTTCCCTGTAGCTTACACCTACAAATAAAGACTCCATTAAATCTCCAAATGAAAGGTTTGAATGGCCTTTCCAATTGCCAACTTGGATGGGAATCTTTCAACCTCGAAATTGGCTAAGGCAAGAAACTAGTCATCCACTAGCTCTCCCTCTTCACAAATGCAATTGCAAATTCTACAAATGATCAAAAGCTGGTTTCATTATTTGTTATTGAAATTTATAAAGTTCTAATGTCCTCCATGGGTCGAATTCCTTCCAAGAGACTCATGCCAACTCAAGTTGGGAAGAGATTCCAAAGAACGCCACTTGTACAACAATTCCTAGTCTCCCACTTCCACCAAATCACACGTGGAAGCATCTTAGCTGCCCTAACACCCTTGAGCGCCCTCTTGGAGTCTATTTTTAGCCCTGACATTTCATATATGTCATATGTCAGCCTTCAGGTCTGATTTGTGTCATAGGTGTCATAGCATCTTCATCATTGTTGTCATAGAGCTAGGGAATCTAGCCCAAGTGTCTCACTAGCTCCAAATTGCCTCTTCCTCTTCCATGGGAGTTACTCTTCCCCTATATTTCGACCTTGGATGATTCATGCCATGAATAATACCTTTTGGACTCCCCCAAGTATGTTACCATTCACCTTGAATTCGAATTGGTGAGAGAATGATGCCAAGTGTAGTGGGGAAATCTAGCCATATGTGGGTCCCACTTCCTCCATGTGTCTTCATGATGAAATGCCACTTTGATTTTCACTTGTATATATTTATTTAGCTCCTTTATTAAATATTTATGTCATTCTAATGTTCAAACATCATTTATTATCCCCATTATTCCAAATCCCAAAGCTTCCACCCCAAACCTAGGAAACTAGTAATTTTCCTCCTTGGCAATTATTTGACCTTTAGCATCAATTTGACAAACTCTAATGAATAGGGCCAATGTGATTAGGACATTGTGACCCAATGCCAAATTTGGGACATGAAAAATCCTACCTTCCCAATATTGCTTGTCCTCAAGCAATTTTAAACGTGGGTGTTGAAGAACCTGCTTTCTGTATAATTCTTTGAAGTTGCCATTGAATTGCCCAACCTTGAGTCTTTGAGTTTCCATGAAGATTTTAGAGAGGAACCACCATGCTTGCTACTGCACTAATCTGATTAAAATCACTTTATTAAGTGGGGAATCCATCTCCCATACTGCTTGCTTCCCCAAAAAATATGAAACCAATGACATAAAAATTATTCCAAGGTCCCATTGCTTGTATTGCACCCCAACAATTAAGAGTGCTCTCCAACCCACACCATTAGATAAGAGGATTCCTGGATCCCATTTTCTTGTATGCATTCTTCCAAACATCATGAGTACCAAATATATATCATCAAAGTACATAACAACATAATGAAAATGTACATCAAGGATATGCTTCATCAAAGAGTCATGGAAGTGATTATACCTCCAAGCAAGTAGACCACCATTTTCCAAGTGCATACAAGCTTCAAGTGACCAATCAAATCTGCTCCAATGACATAGGTGAGGATCCCATGTCCTATAATGCTGCTCCAAAAGGATGTGATATGCATCAAAATATTCAGCCATGCATTCTTTCATCCAAGAAGTGAATGAAGAATCTCCACTAAAATCTGAACCAAATAATGAGCAGATAAAACAAGGAGACTTCAAATGACTCAAAGAAGTCTCACCCATACATCCATGAATGTGAGAATCATAAAAATATAACAAAGTATGTGGTTGCCAACAAAAATGTTCTCCAATCATAAATCTATTCTCCCAAGTATTGGATGAAGTTCCTCCAACATCAAATGAATCAAGTGTTGAGCAAGAAAAACCATGAGTCTTCAAGTGACTCAAATGCATATCATAGGTGCATCCATGTAGATTTGCATCATCATAAAGTGACAAATAATGTTGCTGCAAATGTGAATAAGAGTGTGCTCCAACCATATCATCATAAAAAGTAAATCTAGGAGTTCCATACTCCTCATGTGGCACCATCAAAAAGAACCCTTTCACCCATACTTCATTGAGACTAATGTTGCAAAACATGGAATTGTAGGATATAGGAGAATGAACCAAATCACCCAAATGATCAAAAAGTGCAGAAGTTTCATCATGGGAAGGATCCATGTGGTTAGTATCATGCAGATCCTTCAAAAGTGGGAAACCTTTATCATAGATTGGTTCCCATGTAGAGGAATCATGCTCTTCTTTAAAAATTGCATAAGCTTCATCAAGAGACAATTCAAGTTCCTCTTCCACCACATCAAGTGTTTGGATCTCTTCAAGTTCATATTCAAACACATTAAGCACATTCAAATTCTCACATTTCTCATGATCCACCATGTCATGAGAATCCTCCAAACAATCTACCATTTGAAAATCTGAAACATAGGAGGAAAAACAAGTATCTTGCAACTTTTCAAGAAGTTGCTCATTTTGAATTGTGAGCTTATGAATATCCTCATTATTCTTCAAGTATGCATCATGTAACAATTCATTAAGCTCAAACAAATGGTTTCTATCAAAAAGCAAAGACATGAAATTACCTTTGATGTGGCACATTGCTCTTTGAATCTTCTCCATGTATTCAAGGAAGGATGTTTCCTCCAATGAAGTAGCTCTCCAACAAGAATTTGACACCAATGCTTGAGTGTCATGGAGAATGCTGAGAGACTCTTGGATCTTATTTTCATTCATCTTTAAGGACCCTTCAAGAAAATGAGGCTCTTGCAAATGAACCTCCTCATCTTCTTCAAGTTTGCTTGGACCAACTTCATGAAGCTCAAGTGGTGATGGGGAAGTTGATCTTGGTTCTTCTTCAACTGCTACAAGGTCTTCATTATCATGCTTAATGAAACTTGTAATTGTAGAAACACTTTCAAAAGTGATCTCTATGTCACCAACATAGAGGTGTGATCACCCATCAGTAGGTACTCCTTCATAGTTTAAGCATCCATCAGTAGATGCTCTTTGGTTCATGTCTAAGCTAGAAGGTGTCTCGAAATGATCTTCCATATTTTCAATAGAATCTTCTTCATGCTCTTGTGATGTCTCTTCCTTTTTCTCCTTAAAGCAAGCTGATGCATTTTTCCCCTTGTTTTCCTTAGGATCAATATATTTGGAATCTCTTCTTGAATAAATCTCAAAAGCTCTCCTCAAGGAGGACATCATTTCATGCACACATATATGATACTCGTTCCAAGGGTTCTTACAAGAAGGGCATAAACCTTTCTTCACTAACTCCACATCTTCATTTTTGGGCCTATTTTCAAAAACATGTTCAGCATAGTACTCAAAAGACATGGCATTTTGTGTATTTTTGCTAAAAGCAAGATATTCTTGATATTTTTGATATTGTTGGGGCAAGGTTTTATATTTTGCTCTCCATCTTTGGAACTCACTCATAGAATTATCCTTGGTTGGTGTGACACACTCATATTCATCAGATTTAAAGTCATAAGAATAATCTTCATTTCTCTTGAAATTGTAAGAAGTGTTGCATGATGGCACCTCTTCCTCATACCATTCACATTCTGCTTCATATTGCTCATAAGCATCTGCATATTCCTCATAAGAATTGTACTCATAGGATTCATCATAATAGTAAGACATGGCTGCCAATTATTCTTGAATGTATGTACCTAATACACAGGTGCAAGGACCATGCTCTGATACCACTATAATGTCCCTTGTTAGGAACTTTATTAAAATTGCAATTTTCCACTTTTTTCCTTGGTTCGACCTTTGACTAGTTTCGATCTCTAGGTCCCAAATTTGCCCCAAATGATCCCAAATCTTCTGAGAAGGTATATGAATGATATTAGAACATAAATATGTGTTTCAGGGATGCCTTTGTACCTTTAGAACACTTCTGCAAATACTCTTTCAATTCTGGTCAATGTAGGTAACTTTACTACTGATTTCCCTTTGACTAGTATTGGTCTCTAGGTCTCAAATTGACTCCAAATGCCTTCAAATATTCAAGGAAGGTTTATGAATGATATTAGGAATTGCATAAGATCTTCAGGGATAACATACGGCCACCAAAAGACCTCTGCAAACTCTCTTAAGATTCTGGACCAAGTATGCAATTTTACTAGTAATTTGGGGTTCAAATCCCCCTAAGGTAAGTATTGAAAATGGCTTCCCAAATGCCTCCAAAACCACTCAAATTTATGAAAATAGGTATGTAATGTGTTAAGTATGTTATTAAGGTCTCATATGAACCATTAATGGTTTATTACAACTGTTCTCACCCTCTCCCATTCAACTACAAAAATCCCCAATTCGACCCTTGGGGAAATGGCACTATTTCTTCTCCCAATGCAATTAAACTGAGTAAAAATGCTTCAAATGCTCAAGTACAGTACATGAAACTTGTATAATACATCCATGGCAGTATATTTATCACAAATATATCAGATAATCATCCATTCATTCGAAATCATCATCAGTACATTGACTCACAACAAGGTAGTGGGGAAATGGCATTGTTCTTCCATTAAAAATGAGATTTATACATTTCTACTTGGAATTTCGACCTGAAACTTTTTGGAGATGAAGAAAAGATTATTTAATTCATATTACAAAATAAATGGGGCATTATAAGCTCCCCCAAAGAGTACAATATCTCACCAAAAACGCCCTCCCTCAAGGATCAAGAATATGCCATCAAAACTGGAAATGGTTGAAGGAGCGAGCTGCAATAGAAGAAACCATGAGCTTCCTTGTAGCTTACACCTACAAATAAAGACTCAATTAAAGCTCCAAATGAAAGGTCTGAATGGCCTTTCCAATTGCCAACTTGGATGGGAATCTTTCACCCTCGAAATTGGCTAAGGCAAGAAACTAGTCATCCACTAGCTCTCCCTCTTCACAAATGCAATTTCAAATTCTACAAATGATCAAAAGCTGGTTTCATTCTTTGTTATTGACATTTATAAAGTTCTAATGTCCTCCATGGGTCGAATTCCTTCCAAGAGACTCATGCCAACTCAAGTTGGGAAGAGATTCCAAAGAACGCCACTTGTACAACAATTCCTAGTCTCCCACTTCCACCAAATCACATGTGGAAGCATCTTAGATGCCCTAACACCCTTGAGCGCCCTCTTGGAGTCTATTTTTAGCCCTGACATTTCATATATGTCATATGTCAACCTTCAGGTCTGATTTGTGTCATAGGTGTCATAGCATCTTCGGCATTGTTGTCATAGAGCTAGGGAATCTAGCCCAAGTGTCTCACTAGCTCCAAATTGCCTCCTCCTCTTCCATGGGAGTTACTCTTCCCCTATATTTCGACCTTGGATGATTCATGCCATGAATAATACCTTTTTGACTCCCCCAAGTATGTTACCATTCACCTTGAATTCGAATTGGTGAGAGAATGATGCCAAGTGTAGTGGGGAAATCTAGCCATATGTGGGTCCCACTTCCTCCATGTGTCTTCATGATGAAATGCCACTTTGATTTTCACTTGTATATATTTATTTATCTCTTTTATTAAATATTTATGTCATTCTAATGTTCAAACATCATTTATTATCCCCATTATTCCAAATCCCAAAGCTTCCACCCCAAACCTAGGAAACTAGTAATTTTTCTCCTTGGCAATTATTTGACCTTTAGCATCAATTTGACAAACTCTAATGAATAGGGCCAATGTGATTAGGCCATTGTGACCCAATGCCAAATTTGGGACATGACAGTCAATGAAAAAGTAAAACTTCGCCACCTGCCGGTCACCCCACCAGCTACCAGAACCGCCGCCAAATTTGGCCACAAGAAAGCAAAAATGAAGGGGAAGCTGCTAAAAAGGAGGTCTAGATAGTAGCTAACTACACAACTAGAATCTAAACCAGAAAATGAATAAAGAAATAACCGAGAAATCAAGATGAAAAGAACAAATGGTAGGCTGCGACGAAAGCCGAAAATTCCCACGTTTTTTATACTTGGTTGGTACTGGGCTGATCATGTAGATAAGCTTGACTCCAAGTTGTCGCAGGCCCACACAAAAGTCTAATCAACCATCAATCTCAGAAATTTCCTGCAGAAACGCCAA
The DNA here is from genome assembly GCA_027924585.1 of Larix kaempferi. NCBI lineage: Eukaryota > Viridiplantae > Streptophyta > Pinopsida > Pinales > Pinaceae > Larix > Larix kaempferi. The sequence goes on along the minus strand of BSBM01000865.1, from coordinate 8,351,258 downwards.
AAACCCTAGAAAAACCAGCTCCAACTCCTTTTGGTATGTAATAGTTATTTAAAAATTATAAAAAATATGTAAAATGTTAATTCATTTTGTGCAAAGTTATAAACTAACAACGGACTTAAATATGATTGATATCACTCACTTTAAAAAAAAAAATCAAAGGTTGAAAGAAGTAAATTATTGCATTTTGATATTCAACCATTTTGTTTGCAGTTAAAGAGTCTAATTATATTCTACAGATAAAAAAAACAAATTTGGAAGGAACTTAGAAAATAAATGGTAATCAAGTTTGAAAGAAATAAACTATTGCATTTTGATATTCAACCATTTTGTTTGTAGTTAAAGAATTAATTATTCTATAGATGAAAAAACAAATTTAGAAGGAACTTAGAAAATAAATGGTAATCAAGCTTAAGACAAAATATATTCCAAATTTGGAAGGAACTTAGAAAAGAAATGGTAATCAAGCTTAAGTCAAAACATATTCCAAATTTGGAAGGAACTTAGAAAAGAAATGGTAATCAAGCTTAAGAGAAAACATATTCCTGAATCACTGTCTTAAAAAAAAGGTTGACAGAGCGCCATCAGCTTATATCTAAGAATCAATTTCTTATAAAAGTAAATATTCAATTTCTTATATCTAAGAATCAATTTTTTATAAAAGTAAATATTCAGTTTCTTTTATGTAGATTGAACATAAAGTAATTACATGGAAGTGGTGAGAACAACTATATCTATTTATATAGATAGATATGCAGTAAAGTTTTTTTTAATGATAATCAAGAAAAAACTCTCATAACTAAGATGAGTTATCACAGACGAAGCCACACACTTTTTTATTTTGAAATGCAAAGCATATTTACATAAATATTTTATGAAATGACTACCATGGAATAGACTATAGTACTGGCTGGCTGTGTACCCATTCATGAATATTTCTACTCATATTGTGAATTTCCACCAGTTGTATTGCAAAGACATAACGTAATTCCAATCAGTGCAGCACCCATTTGAATGGGGATAAACCGTCTTAAATTCTCTCCTTGTTACTCAGTCCCATCACCAGTTTATTGATGTTGTTCAAAGCTCTCAGGAACATAATTACACACAGGAGATAAATGCTGTAGTACTGTTGAGCCGGTAGATTGGTGTGGTAGCTGAAGTAACTCAGGTTTTCTAATATAATAACCCTGCCCATGGTAGCTGCAGCTGCCAAATGTTGCATTATGCGCTCCTCAAGCTCTGGGTCATCACTATTTATCCGAACCTGCCAGTTTTTATAAAAAATAAATTAGAAACTTAAACAATGACCAGCATCTCAAAATCAATTATATAAAATGTAATTACAGACATTGTGTAAATCCAGATCTTCAAAATAAATGTGGGGAAAGATTGAAGTATTTTGAGGCCTATTCATTCTTAAGGTCCTTTCTTGTTCCATGGCTTCAAGTAACTCTTGGCTATCAGGAAAAGAGCAATTAACAATAAGTTAAGATACCCTGCTCTTCATTATAATCCAGGTGAAAGGAAAATTTGACAAGTCTTTTCTAGATCATGCTTGAAGTTTAATTAATTTTTCTGAGTTATTCAGCGTTCTTGAAGCTAAAATTCTTCTACAAATTCATATTTTTTAATCTATGAGACGTATAATTCCATATTGGAGCTGTAATGGATTTTTGAAACTTAATTTTTCTGTATCAAATCGTATTCAAATTCAAATTCGTATACAAATGTTTCTACTATGCTAGAAATGCCTAACTTAAATAGAACTATAAACTACTTATGGATGAAATCTTGTAATTTATGAGTGGAATCATAACCAGAAAGAACGTAATATCAAAGTTTTGTAAGCAACGGTGCAGACTTCTCAAGCCACAGTGGAAACAAGGGTACCTCATAAGTATGGACTTATGTTTCAGCATTGAGTTTCGCAAGCTCAAAAACTTTGGAATTTTAAATCTGAAATCGTGGATTCCTCAACAGTAAGATCAATTTGCAACGATCCAGTAAATTACCTATCCCATTTAGCCTCTATGTCTAGTGTTGTTCTCCAGCTGTTTCCTATATTGCGAGCCCAAGTAGCAAAATTATCAACACCCCTGCAAAACCGCCAAAAAGGGGTATGAGAGTCACCAACAAAGTACTTCTAAAACTTGATGGTTTTGATTGTTGACCAGTATATATTTTTGATAGCATCCAGTGGTATAGAAGTTTCCACAGAAAGTAGAGAAGCTTTGCATACCACTCACATAGAGAATAGAATATTGGATGGCCTGTCCTAAGAAGTGCATCCCTCATCCTTGGGTACCTGCTATGCATACAAAGATAAACTAGTCTGACAACTCAAAGAATCTAAATATGAAACCCTGATGAAAAAGAAGCTCACCTGAATTCAGGTTTTGAACCGTCGTCGAAATAATTATCATATTTGAGATAATATATAACCTGTAGATGCAAAATGCATGAGCCACTACTTCCCAATATTGATATTTATTTTTTCTTCACAATCTACCAAATCTTAACTTCATACACAATAAAAAACATTTCTGAAATACCAATTCAGCGAATGTCCGGGCATCTTCTTCCTCAAATCCTAATTAGCCACGTTGCTTTTGACATGTATATTGCCTAAAGCAAAAACCCCAAGTCAGGAAATGGGTTCATAAATGAAAGCTAAAAAACCTGATATCAGGTAAGGTCTTGAATGATCTTAATCTCATGGCTTCTCACCTACTAGCAAATTTAGACCCTGTAAGCAGAAAAAAAAACTAATACATGCATTTTGGCATGCTCGTGCATAGACTGCCGCACAAACAGTATGCCCGATTATAACCTGCAGCTCCTATCAACCCACAGCCTCTGTCAGCCCACAGTCGGCTACACTTGTCATGAGTTAACCTAGAACTGCAAGCATTTACTTCCGTCAGAAATATTACTATGACACTGTCAACCAGATCCATATGTCATTATGCTCAACTACTATCCACTATAAACAAAATATTTAGATTTTAACATTTGCAAGTTCAAAGTCGTTTTATTTTTATTTTATTTTCATTTTTACTTAATTCTTGCCAATGAGGAAAATTGTCTTGTCAAGCACTTTCCACCAATTAGACTTACACACCTATTAAAATATTTTATTAAATAAATACAAATAAATACGTAAATTATTTCAACATTGGATAAAGTATAAGAGAGTTTTAGAAATATTTTTGTACAAAGCAAATTAATACTAAAAAGTAGAACATATAGTCTATGCCTACGGCATGGACTAATAACATCACCATATGGTTAGAAAGTCATGGAAAAAGAGATAAAGGGTCAGCATGGTTTATGAACTATTTTTCAACTATGAACCATTTTGTCACACTTAGGACCATTGCTTAGGAGTATCATAATAATAAAACCAATCTTTCATTTTACTTTGTAGACATCACAAAAAAAATTCACAAAGTGCCTATACCTAACCTTTGGAATAGATTAGAAGAGCTAAAAGTGTCTTTCGAGTTGAGAGCATAAGATTGTATGAGAAGGTTTTGGTAAATTTTATGAACTTTGTGGATTGGTCAAACGAAAATAATTGTAATATAGAAATCAAGCAAGGTTGTCCCCTATCCCCTCCCCTTTTTTATATTTACATTGAGAAGCTAGAGGGTTGTTTGGAGGGCACATGTTGTGTCGACATGGATTTGGTTGGTATAGTATTCATCCTTCTTCTTTGCATTGATGATGTTCTCCTTATGGCAAGGAGTCGCTATGATATTGAGAAGCAACTAAAAATTCTTAAGGATTTTATCTCTAGTATAGTTATGACTATTAACATCAAGACAAAACAAATGTTATGATAATCAAATCCCAAAAGATCACTTATGATAATTTTCATGTATGACAACAACAATTGGGAGGAAATGACTCTACAAATATCTCAAAATTGATCTTCATCACTACCTTAACTAGAACTATAGCATTTAGAAAAGGATTAATGGAGGGTGGAAAGTCTATTATGGACTTGAAAAAAAAAAATCAACAAACCTTTGGCTTTGGGATATGAAGAAAATCCTCTTCAAGACTCTCATCACTCATGTTACCTTATATGGAAGTGAAATTTGGGATTACATCATCTTTAGAGAATCATGGAGAGTGATAGAGAAAATCGAAAAGTGATTTATAACATATATTCTTAAAATGAAAGGAAATACACTATATCCTATCCTCCTCATAGAAGCTAGTCTATGCCCCATTAGGATCATGGCTATGACTAGGTACTTAAGGTGCAAGAACAAGGTAAAAAAACATGGGATATAAGTGGATTCCTATGATTGCTTCATTCTCTAGTCAAAACAACCTACGACTTAAGCGAGGTTGGCATAAAGATGCCATGTCTTGGCTAAATCATTTGGGAGTCGACAAAGAGGTAATTCCTAACCTTTTAACTCATCAGAACTATGGTGATCTAGGAATTCTTCTCTTATAGATTTTCGAACATAAATAAAATTCTAAAGAAAATCAAGTGGTTCATTACCTTTTTAAGGTATGATAAGCCAAAGTTGGTCTTAGTGGACATTAATAACCATCATTATCATCATTAATTTGTCATGCAAAATGGGTTGAAATCCAAATCCCCTTCAATTAACACAACTACAATATATAGACAATGACACAATAGGTTTTATATTCACATTTTCCCTAGAACAATTTCAATCCATAAGCACACACATGAAAAGAGCACTACATACTTTGTAATTCATAGAAACAAGTGCTCAAACACACATAAATGAAAATTCACAAACACAATGTATTTAAACACATAGAGGAGAATTTCTACATGGTAATGTATCTCACCTTTTACCCTTTTACCGCGCTGAACTTTATGAACTAAAAATATTTGTTAATACATTTACAAATCCATCAAGAAGATAATTGTGTAAGGAAACACAAGTTTTCATTGTAAATGATCTTTTAAATGGTATTTTTTCAATTAAAAAACATTTTTATCTTATTTAATTTCATTTTCTTTAAAGGCCATTTATTATTATTATTTCAGACATCTCATAAATATTCACAAAACTATGACACCCCATAACTACCTTATTTTTTTTTTTAATTCCAATTTTTTGAACACATTTTTTATAGACACTTTTAAGATTGTTGTACAATTTTTTAAATTTTATTTTATGATATATTAATTATTAATACAAATAATATTTGTTATGTGTACGTAAAAGGAAACCCAAAAAACTATCATTTTAAGGCTTCAAAATCAATATTTTTTTATACGAATATGGAAATAATATACTAGTGATTATTAAAATTATTTTTAATTTTTTTTTAAATATATTTTTAATTTTTTATAATAAATATTTTGAATAAATTTATAATAACAAAATAAATTTATTTTGTCGTATAATGAGACACATTACCATAATCATTAGCTTCATTAATTTTACCACATTTACCATTAAATTGGCTCAATGGGATCTAGCTACACTTCCATTAAACCTCAAAATTATACAACCTTTCAAGGACCTAAGAAGCATTCATAACTTAAACTATAATTGAGTTCCAAATTTCTTAATTTTTCTATTACAAATTATGCCAATTGGTCTCAATCTCAACTAGGGTTATAATGCTAGGAAATTTCACAAACACCAAAAACATTTTACTGTGGCATTTCCTATGGCCAATCTAGCTTTCTTTATGGTCTTCTCTATTCCTAGTCTCCACTATTCTCCTCCATTTTGTGTCTTATTTTCTTTCTCTCTATTATGATATATTATGATATGCTCTCTTTTCTCTCCTCTATCTCCCTTCTATCCTTTGCCTTTTCATCCTTTCCTATTTCTTCATTCTTTTCCCAAAATCTATGCTTGCCTTCATTTTATCTACCTCTTTGTTTCTTCTCCAGTGAAGGATCCTCCTCCTTCCCAATCTATCTCCCTTCTTCTCCCTTCATGCATCACTTCCTCTCCTCTTCCTCTCATGCATATCCTTTCATCATTCCCCAAAATAGAGTAAGGCAACTCCCTCTCATGGTAATAATAAATTCTTAGTAAAGCATCATAGCCCTCAATAATACATTTATGTTCACATATATATTTAAGGTTCATCAATATATTAAGAGGAGATTAAAAAAAATGATGTCATACATCCACATTTCGCCTAACCAAGAAAATGTTTTTTTTTTAATCACCACCTAAGTCATTTAATTTTAGGTGTTGGAGTAATGTTGATTGGCCTTTAGCCAACCAAATGCATGCATAAAATCCTTGCCGACGAGGGTGATCTAATTGTGGGGTTCATATCAAAGATGGATATGAATTACAGAGGAAATTATGGTTGGTGACTTCCATACAACTTTCGCTACACAAATTATAGAGGCCATTAATTTGTGGCCCACTATCGAACTATATGGATGCATTAAAGAGGCAATTCAATCGGGGTATGGTTGTAATACCCTATTTTTTACCCTATGGAAACTATAAACATGATTTTGTATATGTTGTGAATATGTTTTTCATTATTATGTTGTGTACTATACCATTACATATACTCACTCAAGCAATTTTGAGAAAAATCCATTGGAACTTGACTATTTTTTAATAATAGAAAAATCAGTTTCAAGGTGATTAAAGTAAGGGAACCAATGGGGATATAATATAATATGTGAAGTAATTATATGCAGAGAAAATATTCTCCTTAGACAGTATAAGAATCTTCAACCATTGTCTCCCTAAGGTATATGCAACTTCAATTAGATAAAGAAACACAATTATAGCTGGCTTTGGGAAGGCTCACAACAAATGTATGAATGAAATAAGGGCAGAGAGAGGTTTTGAGAAGGGGGATCAACGACTATTAGAATTTAGAATACCGCTACAGTAGAAAACAAGAAACACATTGGAACTCACTCTTAATCTCCTATAATTACCAAGTTCATGTTTCACTAAACGATTATAGTTAAAGTAAATAGTAGATTGTGTACAGGTCTCGAAGCTTGATTTCGGTAGATACTTCTAAATTCCGATAATAGGATAGGAGTGTTTCTGTTTAAAAACAAATAGGCCAACTCAAAACATCCCATTCATATATATTGTCCTTTTGGTTGTCCAATATGTTCCATGGCCGTTTAGCATTATTAACCATTAGGATTTTGTCGAGCTACCCTACCCATTCAATGCACATGCATCCAAAGGGCACGAATGTTTCCAACTTACACTAAGTACTTACTTCGTACCATTTCAAGTGGGAAATGAGATGTTTCTTATTCTAGTTGATCTAGACTGAGTCTAATATACTAATTTCTAATCTTCACATAGTGTTGGATCCTTCGTTTTGAAGTGGACCAAGGAAGTAGTTGAAGTAGAAGAAGTAGTGGAAGAAGTAGCGGAAGAGTAGCGAAAGTAACGAAAAGCACCAGAACTTGCAAAATCAAGGTAACCACCACAGCCATTTTGGACCCAACGTACAACTATAAAAGGAAGTGGAAGACAAAGAGAAAAAGAGAGAACCTGGGAGAAAATCCAGAGCCAAGAAGATCCAAGCATTAGAATAGATAGTTGCAGAAGATATATCCATATTTGTGGGTTTTGTAATGGGTTTTCAGGGTTCTGTTGTATCTTGTGATGAGTAATTCCATGGTGTATGTAAGGCATGAGGTCGCGATGTTAATGTTGTAATGTGAATATGATGATATAATAATAGAAGATATGGTTTCCCCCAAAAACATAATTGTTGAACTTGTGTCTGTTATGTTTCCACATTTGTCTCTATGAAGTATTTATATTTAACAATATTTATTCCGATGGGTAAATCGTGAATCTACTTAATTGCTGCTGCAATATGTTGAATACTACTATAATGTTTGTTATTGTAAAACCCCATCACAACCATATAGTTAACTAACCCCTACTCTATGTCAGTCTTGGTTGTGATTAGGTGAGACCTTGCCCCTTAAGGGGATTGAAAATGCCAACACACTAGACTACAATGACGCCATTTTGTTGGCCCATGTGCAAGAACCCTGGTCTCCATTTTGCACCTTGACAAATGGTTCCATTGCTAGGACCTAGTTCTTAAACAAGACTATGTTAAATTTATGGATGAATTGGTAATAACAAGTTAGACTCAGGATTGGTGCACTAGTACAAAACGAGAAATTAGTGACTAAACAAATGACTAAAATTCACATATAAACGACTATGAATCTGCTTAAAAGGTTTGAAACTGTCGAATTCCAAAATTATTCTGTAGAATTCCTTTCATCATTGACTATTTTTTAGTCGGCGACTAATAGTAGCTAATTTCCACTATCTTATAGCTCGAAAAAAACTTAGTCGTATTTATTTTAGTCATTAATAGTTTCCTTATTTAGTCGTATATTTGGTCATTGATTTAGTCATTAATTGCCACAATTAGTGACTAAATCAATGACCAAATATATGACTAACTAAGGAAACTATTAATGACTAAAATAAATACGACTAAGTTAGTCAAGCTATAAGATAGTGGAAATTAGCTACTAGTAGTCATTTATATATGAATTTTAGTCATTTTTAAGTCACAAATTTATCATTTGTAGTAGTCATTTATTGTTATTAATTGGTCATTTATTTAGTAATTGATTATGGTTAACTAATCATTAATTGTAGTTAACTAGTCATTTTTGTAGTCATTGATTGTTGTTAACTAGCTATTTATTTAGTCATTGATTGTTTTTAACTGGTCTTTTAATTAGTCATTGTTTTTTGTATATAGGGCATGGAGGAATCGAACCACCAACCTCTTACCTGTAAGGCAAGTGCTCTTCCATTGAGCTAGCACCTTTAAATAGAAAAATAAAATTTAATGGAGTAAGAAGCAAAATCATGCGAGCTATTGAAACATTATAGTGCTTATGTTGCATAAGTATTGACATGATAAGGTTTCCCATTAGTCGCCTTGATGGAAGACACAATTGAATCTCACCAAGGCTTTGTATTTGGGGTGTTAAATACTTATTTTCTATGCAAAGGGGACCTTTTTGTACATTTTTAAAAGGCACTTTGGGTCTTATTTTGAAAGAATATACAGCGCCAGGTAAACCAAATAGTTAGCAAATCAAATATTCTCCTAGTCACCTCGAATTCTGAAGTTCCATGCAAAGCCTTCAATGTTGCTCATACACATAAGATATGATTTGTTGGTCATAAGGTAAGTCCACATTGGCATGTAAAATACCTCTAAAAATATGAACTTGAAGGTGTTATGAGTTTAATACTAAAATATGAGTTTAATAGTGCACATATATTATTGAACCGTCATGGAAAATTTTAAGTTTGGATATTTTTAGTTTTCTGCTCATGGGTTACAATGAAATCATATTTCACTGTCAAGTTTGTTCACATACCTACAACACTAATGGTTGATTACAATCATTTCTTGCCAACATTGTTAACATATCTAATTTGCAAAGTGCCATACACAAATTTTAAACCTAGGACTCATGTGTACATTGTTGTTGAAACGCCAAACTCCCAAGCTTGTTGAATTCATATACATTTGAAACTCATACTTCTATTGCCAAAATCTGCTCTCATCAAATCTAAACATCAAAATTGAGTTTGCATTCACCGTCCTAGCCTAAATTATGGGTCGATCTCTTTGATTTGTACTAAACTATGGGTCATAATCACTGAGATTATGATTGTATACTTCTCTTTAGCGTATTGTTTATGTCAATAAATATTCTAATATGACGAATGAATGCATCCGAAGCTGTCAATGAAGTCCACTTCTCAATAAAATGCATTTTAAAAAATACTTCACATAATAAAACACTATGCAAAAGACCAAAAATTCAAAAAACAAAGATGGTATACACATGCACAGATATTTCTGTCTATAAGCATGTGCATGTGTGAGTGAGTGTGTGTGTTTACATATATATACACACACATATATGTTTTCAATCTCACTTTAGAGTAGAAAAGAGTCAAATTTAGATAGAGAAGTTAATTGTTGAACAAGCAGTCAATGCCTACCTACGTATAACATCAGGGAAATGAATAAGCATCATTTAGAAGACAAAATTATCATGGCTTATTTCTCTTTAAAGTACTGCTTATTTTTCTAACAATTCCACCATGTCAAATGAAAGCATCCCAACTATCAAATACCGTTGCAATGTGTCAACTTCAGTAAAATACATCATAGAAAAAAAAATTAGACAAACAATTATAGTATATATCTGTCTATTAGCCATGAGGGTTAGCTCAAGCAGTCATAGACGTGAAATATCTCACCCCAAATTTAGAGAGATACCGCATTCGACTTGCTTGATCCCCTCAGGGTTATCCTCCCTAATCAGGGCCAACAGTTTACAGGTTTACCATCCATGAATCATGGGGAGGTACTTGAAGGGTTTTTTGCGAGAATATTCTTTGGGAGAAAAATACTGTGTGTCACTCATGAAGATAGGAAGAGAGGCACATTTAGAAAGAGAATATATATTTGTTGAACAAGTTGTCAATAGCTACCTATAGCTCACACTTGAAAGGGAAATGAATAGATTGCATTTAGAAGGGAAATCTCTAGAAAGCTCTACTTTCCATCTTAACTCATATCCTATAAATCTCTATTGAGATCCCTATTCCTTAATATAAAAGCACTATTGTCACAATCACAATCCAATAGGTTTTAACTACATAACTACAGATGGCAAAATTAAAATACCTCCTGCAATGTGTAGCACATCCCATGTATAAACGGTGCAAGATAAACCTTCAATTTAGTGTTCACATTTAACAACATAAAATGGCCATCTTGATGATAAACTTCAATAATAAAGGAGCGCATAAGACATAACAAACCATTAAACCAATATCTACAACATATTATGATTTCTATTGTAATCAGCAACAACTAAATTTTTATCAAGATTATAAAAGAGAAACAAAATCACCAATTTTTAGCCCGCCATAAGAGGAAAGTGTAAAGTAATTGAAGTAAACCTAGATACAAAGAGCTGCATATTCATTCTGTGAACAAAACTCCCTTTCCTCGTTACAATATGAGGAATAGGAAAGGAAGTACATTATGTTTCAATTTCATGGAGCTTTGCAAATTTATTATTTCAAATAATAAAAATCCCATGTCTCAATGGGTACACCCATGGGCAGACAATTACATAACTCCATCATATACTAAAGAAAACACACATTAATGAGTACCCACAACTTTAAAAAAGGCAGGAAAAACCAACAATAAAATATGAAAGTGAGTTTCCAATAAATCCTCTAACTGGAGTAACCCAAGAATGCAAAAAATTATATCTCAGGGAAATCCATTTTTTAGAAAATATTATTCAACCTATCAAAAAAAACAAATCTAACCTTCCATCTATACATTTTCCGGAGCACATCTAGTTCACAAACAGCTTTAGCATCATCAATGCTGCCACCTTCTTCAAGTTTTTTCAAAGCTGACTTGACAGCCTGGGGAAATTTTTTAAAGCTAGTGATTAAAAATTTGAAGGTATAATGCATTTAATCAGAAAATAATGATGATTACCACCCATATAGATCAATCTTGTTGTGTTCAAATTATAAACAGAAATACCTCAACTGATCCCTCAACCTTTCCTTGAGTAATATTTTTATCCACAGTCCTCATGTTGTAATTCCCATGTGTCGAAGGAACTTGGTGCTTTGCATACACGTCATCTAAACATATGTTATTTGTTTCTCTCTCAATTATAGCCAAGACCCTATATCACAAAATGCAATCTTGCTAAGCACCACTGTAAACAGTTAATTTAATAAAGGCACTTTGCACAACAACAAAAAATTACACAAATAATAATAATTGCTCATAATAATGTCACTGATACACCAAAAAACTAAAAAAAAATCAGATGACAAGATAAGGCCTATAAATACTCACGATGTTTTGACATCCTTTTTTGTGAAAGGAGGAGGAACGGTGGACCATTTTTTAACTTATGGCTTAGAAGAAGATAAAACCTTGACCGTTTTATTCTTGACAAGATCCAAATCTCTGGTTTTACTTTCCTTTTGACTTAAAATTTTCCTTAGCTCTAAAGTATAAATCTTATCTTCCTTCTTCACAGAAAAATATATCTCCTTCTCCCTCGTTACCTTCTTCGACAATTCATAAGTCCCATGAAATTTTACAGCTGTAGTTTCACGTGCACTCAATGTGCTCTTTTCTTGTTTCACAGAAGGTTTTTGAAGTCTATTTGAAGCACTAGACTCAGGTGAAATTACATGATTTCTTTTAACTTTCTTATCAATATAAGACACCCCTGGGAATACTATGTGATTCCTTTTTGGTGTTGCTAAATATGGGTCGATTTTATGGTTTTTGTAACAAAAAATTTGTTAGGAATAAGCTACTTTAGGACAAGCATATGATTTGATACAAGGAAACAACATGCAGATAAATAGAATTATCAATTATGGATGAATCAAAGAATTGAATTGCTTACCTACCATATATTAAAATCCTATTTGGGATGAGATCATCCCAAGCCCGTTGTGGTTCATCATTTGTATCTTCAAACATAATGGATATGAGATGCAACAAGCAGTTGAACATACCTTAAACTGCAATTGGATAAATTTAATTCCCTTGGCCATTCTAGTTAAATTAAAGAAATAAAAAACTAAAAGAGAGAGAGAGAGAGAGAACGCAAAACCAGAAAATAAAAAGGTGATAACTTACTTTAGCAATAATTTTCTATGATATGCTCTTGGACAACGTCGACAAATGGAAAATTGCAGATTTTCATCTTCCTTGTTTTCTATCTGCTTGCAAACAAAACATTTATGAATAGGGCATGTAAACTGTTGTCCATCAACATTTGTTTTCTCAACGTATTCAGCCTCATCTTCTAGACCAATAAACCTTAATACACACTAGGTATGGTAGAAGCATCCACATGTTGCAGAAATGCGTCCGTGTTCAATTGTATAATATTTTTGGTATTCATGTGGACAGAAATGTAGTGATATTTCACACAGTTTTGTTGAACCTTCCGAGTGGAGAGATACAACCCTCTTATCTCTTCGACAATCTAGTTGATCCTTTAAATTCTTATTTGCTGTCATAACTCAGTTAAACACTTGGTTGAACAGATCTATTGATGGTGGATATGCAATATACTCTTTTAGTTTTCCAATCTAGTCATATACTCGGCATAAACAATATATTGCTTTTGTTGACTAGAAACAAATGGATCATGGGTTAGATGAGATTGCTGTAGAAAATCATTGGCAATTCAAACAACAAACATCTTCAAAGCTTGGGTAGATGAAATAAAATCTCATTGCACCAGATCTGAGGCAAATCGAATTAGAGTGCTTGATCGGACTCCATTAGACGCATATCGGTCAACATTTCTGAAGGAAAGATCGCAATTGAGAGTAGATAACACCATGGTATCTTCCCAGATCTTTGTGAGACACAATCTCTTAGGTGCTGAAGATCTGTGCAGATCGAATATTAGTAAAATTTGTACATATAGGAAAAAATGTTTTAAAGATGTTGCTTATGGATTGTGGACCATGCACTGGTTTACAAAACACTTGATTACTTGATCGTTGTTTTTTATCACTTGGATACAACTACATACCACCTGGCTACATATTATTTTGAATTAAATAATTTTCCAACTGATCTATAGTCAACATTGCTATTATACCAATAGTGTCTATGAGAAGCCATTGTATCAATTAAAGATGAACAAATCCGCCATGTTTGTGTTGTTGCACCAGTGATTCCATGAAGATGGGTAACTCTTTTTGGGCAAATATGACGGTGAAAAACAGAAATTTTACCCATGTATTAAATTGAAGCCCTCGAAACTCATACTTGCCACATGAATTTTAACATGCGGTTGAAAAATGAAATGTAGAGAATTGTGTTGGCTTTCCAACGATATTTTTTTCGAAATATACCAATGTCAGATATCGTGTCGAATTTTCATTTAATGAAACGTGTGTACTAAAAAATTTGAAGAGCAATTAACAAGTAGTTTGTGTGTGTGCACAATAATTTAATGTTAAAGTAATAATTTTAAAAAATGAAATATGTGAACATCATCTAGACAGAATGCACTAGGGCTTACATATTTTTCTTTTAATTTTTCTTGAAAAATTATATTTATTATTTTTTTTGAAACTGACCAATGAATATTTAAGTCGCATTTTGCACACATGTGTGTGTGTGCACGAAATATTTTGATTTTTTACAGAATTTGCAAAACTAAAAATACCATCTTAAAGAGGACGTGTTTATCTAGGGCTTGTGTATTTTTTCAATTTTTTTAGATGTGTATTTTGAATGTTGTGGATTTATCTTTGAGCTCAATCAAAGTTGTCAGCAGGGTTTTTTAGGGTAAGTTTTAGTAGAAATTTAAAAACAAAAGACATATGAAGATAAAAATTCGTAAATTTTATGTATCTGGATAGAGGAATCATTGACGAATCCAATGGTATCAATTCCTCTCATCAATGAGCATTTAATGACATGGTTTAACTGTGTGGAAGGCAGACAAAACTTCCATTCTGCAAGGAAAATGGCTCTCAGCCTGGTTTTTAAGCCAAGAATTGAGCTATTTGCTCGATCGAGGTATTTAAAATACCTCGATCGAGGGCTTAACAACACCTCAATCTAGGGTTTAACAAGACCTCGATCGAGGTCTTGATAAACCCTAATCGAGGTATTTGCTCGATCGAGAGTCTGTAAAATATGCTTGATCGAGGGTTTGTCTATGTAAAAAAAATATATAAACGACCCATAGCGAAACCGCGAAAGGAGTTGGCAACAATTAATGTTTCCAACTACCCTTCCCTCATAAAAACATCAACGAGCCTGTATATAACCAATAAAGAATTAATAAAAAACAACAATTTAACTCATTGCTAGTTTTTTTTTTTCCATTAGAGCTTTGTCATTTTGATCTTGTTGAATTAGAGCTTTGTCATTTTCATGTTGTTGAATTAGAGCTCATTAGACATGTAAGATTTATTTGTAGGCATATTTCAAGATTTCATACTAACATATTGTTGTTTGTTATAACAATTTGAAATTTTTGTTTGTTTGTTTTCATTGTAGATTGATGGGGAATAAAAAAAAAAAAGGACAAAGAAAACATGCTAGACAACAAAATGACAATGAAGAGCGTGAGAAGAATAGAGAACGAATGAGACAACAAAGAGCAAGGTTGAGAGAAGAAGAAGATACACATTTGGTGCAACAAATTCCAATGGAGGACAACCAAGGTAAATTATTGAATTACATGCTATCATAATTTAAATATCATGCTACATAATTTACAAAATTAGTAACAATTTTCCAATAAATTTAACTAAATTTCATAATTTAATTTGTTTCATATTTATTTGTAATGATATTCTTATTTATTTCATCTATTTGTTATTTAAATTTCAAAGTTTGCAACAATTTTTATGTTAAATGAACAATTTTCAAGTGACTAACAAATGTTAAATTGGAACAATTTTCAAATGAAACATGTAAATTTAGATTGTATTTTCATGTTAATACATATATATATATTTAATTATTTTCAAATTACTTCAAAGTTGCTAACAATTTTCAAATTATGTTTCCAAGTTGCTTTAACAATTTATAAATTATTTCAAAGTTTACTAACATTTAATTTTATTGTCCAACAATTTTCCAATGAAATCTACACTTAGATTCTATTTTCAAGTTAAAATGTATGTACATATTAACTATTTTCAAATTTCTAAGCTTTACCAACAATTTTCAATGTTGTTAGAATAATTTTCAAATTAAATGTACACTTGGACACTATTTTCAAGTTAAATTGTACATATTTAACTAATTGCAATTTTTTAAGTTACTAACAATTTCAAGTTAAATGTAATTTCAATTCTTGTTTTGTTAGAAAATTCAATTTCAAAACAAATGAATGAATATTTTGAAATGAACATGTTGTGATAGTCATGTATTAGTTAGAATTTATTCAATTTGAAAACAAATGAATGAATATTTTCATAGTTATGGTGGTTGGCAATATTTTCATAGTTATGGTGGTTGGCAATATTTTCATAGTAATGAATATTTGAATACAAATGAATGTTCAAAGAGCTATTTAATTATAATGTTTATTTTAAAAAAATTCCATCTATCACATGTACTTTTATTTATATAACATGACATATCACCATGATAAGATTAATGATTAAAATCATATATTTTGTTAGGACAAATTGGAAATAATTATTTGCAATGTTTGCAACCTTGCATTGAATTTGAAACATTATTGATAAAAAATCCTTAAATTGCAATTTATGATAAAAATTACAATTTCCATAATTGTCTATTGTTGAAAT
The DNA here is from genome assembly GCA_027924585.1 of Larix kaempferi. NCBI lineage: Eukaryota > Viridiplantae > Streptophyta > Pinopsida > Pinales > Pinaceae > Larix > Larix kaempferi. The sequence goes on along the minus strand of BSBM01000865.1, from coordinate 8,334,882 downwards.
TGCAAAATCATCAACTAATGAAAATGTTATTTTGCATTAAAAATTATGAATTTCTCCACAATCATATCACTACAATGTTTTTAATTAATTATCGTATTCATCTCTAAATCAATTTTTTTTCCCCCACATTTAGAGTATAATAAGTATGTTATCATCGGTAAAAAACCAATCTTAAATTTTTATTTCAAGTATATACAACATGGGATGCATGATGTTGTCCCTGAAATTCTAGGGTAGAAGTGTTGTAATCATTTATTCTTTGTGGTGATTTGCAACTTGTATTTTAAATATTTATTTATTTATTTTATACCATAAAGTTAAAATAACATTTTTATTGTAATGTAAAAGTAAAATGGACATAAATTGCATAAAAAAAATTTGCCCACAATTATATAATGTGATGATTGTAAATGATATTAATTTTTATGCCCACAATAATTTTTATCAAGTTATTAATAATTATCTTGACTTAAATATATATAGTTGATTTTCAAGTTACTAGCAATTTTAAAGTTAAATGTACAAGTTACTATCAATTTCAAGTTACAAGCAATTTCAAATTTTACTAGGAATTTCAAAGTTTACTTCTAGAACAATTTTCGAGTTTAATTAAGTTAGCAATTTGAAATTTCAAGTTACTAGCAATTTCAAGTTACTTGAGCAATTTCAAATTTCAAGTTACTAGCAATTTTAAAGTTCAATGCACAACTATCAAGTAGCCAATTTTCAATTTGTTAATTTACATGTTATGTAGGGAGAGATTATGGTCAGACATCACATCATGGTGATCAAGAATCACATGACCCTGTGCCCCCTCATGATCCTGATCAGCCATCACATGACACCTTTCCCTCTCACATTGAAAATATAATTGGAAGTTGCAGTGGGGTTGGAAGGGGTGGAAATTTTCTAGAGGATTGTGCAGTTGTTTCTGTACAAGAAGAGATTGGGAACTCAATCCCTGGTCGGAGAGTTAGAGAGCATGTCAATAACATAATCAAGTCATATTTTGAACAACATTCAATGATGGCACAAGCTCAAATCCTACATGGGTTGATAAAACAAAAAAATTCAAACGTTCCACAGAGCTGTTGGGTTTTCAAGATGTTAAAACAAAAAAGACATTCGAGAATGCAATAGAAAATGTAAGAACTGCATTATCTTCGTTTGGAAAATCAAGAAACAATGATACCCGAGTTGCTCGTAGGGAAATTACAACGATTGTTGTGGCACAAAACACCTCAAGAAATCGAATGGTATCAACAATGGCATCATTGCTCAATGTTTAAAAAAGAACATTGCTCAAATATACTAAATTCAGGGTCCGGATAGATGAAAATGATGAAGCTGCTTGTTGGGATCTTATTTGTAGGGAACCCTATCGAGGCAGGATGGCAGCAGGCATTGGAGAGAAGGTGATAGAGTTTTGGGATAGCCATTCTCATGCTATTCCAGATCGAAAGCATGTACTTCGACAATGTTTATCGAGAGGCATTCATCAGGAGCACTGTAAGCATGTGATGGAGATGACGGGAGTTGCACTTTACGAGGAATTCCAAGAAACCAATCTCGGTGTTCAAATATCATTTAGCATGTTCAACAAATTTAAACTGTGGTATATTAGGCCGAATACGATTCGTGACACTTGTTGCTGCCGGTACCACGTTGAATTTCAACTATACTATGACACATTTCTGGATTTTTGCAAAAGGCACTGGAATGGTGTACTAGCTCCTCACACAATGCGAGATTTTATTTGTATGATACTATGCAACAGGAATCATGAACACGTGTTTTTCAATAAGAGGTGTCTAGGTGGGAGAAAATGCCCTGAATGCAGTGATTTGACATTGTTCCATAGGAACTTTCCTATCGATCCAACACACCATGGATTGTCAGATGTCACTGTTATGTGGAAGAGGTACGAGTACGTCACCATGAATCCAACATCTTCTTCATCTGTGCCATCCAAGAGGATCAACTTGCTCAATGATGAGATTCATGTTTCAGATTTCATGGAGAACTTTCAAAGTCAGATTTATAAATACATAAAGCACTCCCATAGGTCCAGGTGGCAAGCTTCAGAATTCAAACATTCTCGTGATGTATTTGAGCCGAGCACAATCTTATTAGTGGTATACTTTGCGGAGGACTACACCTTTGCTCCTCAGAGAGAGATACAGAGTGAGTACTATCACTCCGACCAGGTGTCTATCTTCGTACATGTATTGTACATACATGCTCAGAAAAGCATTGATGGTAGGGATAGCACTCCTCAGTCACGTGAAGTGATCAAGGAGTACCATTTTTATGTTAGTTATGATCGTGAGCATAACACATTGTTCGTTCAACACTGCTTTGGGTTGATTTATGATTCATTCAGGAAGAGAGGCGTATCATTTACTGAACACTGGATTTGGTCAGATGGGTGTGCAGGGCAATTCAAATCAGCACGCTCATTTTTTGGTTGAGTCACCTTCATAAACAAAAAAGAATCCGACACACCTGGATATTTTTTGAGACGGGGAATGGAAAGGGTGAACATGATGGCGCAGGTGCATGTGTGAAACAAGCACTTCAAAGGTAGCAGATGAGCCATGGTGCAACCCGACTCAAATGATCCACTGAAGTAGTTGATTGGTGCACACGTCATTTGGGACATCAAGGTCGCGAACAAGCAAGGCCGGTGTGCAGGTAATAAACTCCAAACTCAATTAATAAGCTAATAACATTCAATACCATCATTTCCAAAAGAACACATACTCGATAGGAATTTACATATGACAAACTGAATTCCATGCAGGTTCTTTTGGGATGTTGCCCTTGGAGATGTTAATAGATCCATGCCGTGGTATTGTGAGACCATCCATGGTATGAGGGAATTGCATTATGTTCGAAGTAAAGACATGGGTGATATATTTTCCATTGAAACGAGGAAGTATGCCTGTTTTTGCGATTTTTGCATTGATGCAAATGGATGCGGGCTTGATCACTGTGAAAATGATTTATATGTCAAACCATGGAAATGTGTCTCTCTTAATCCAAAGGGCCCACATCCAATTCCAACATGGCAAGAGATGCACACTGAAGAGGCAATGGTCTCGTTAGATCATGATCGAGTTTCTGATATGGTTAGGGAAGGTACAAGAGTCTTCATTAAGTTAATTATTTCATTATATATTACACATACAAATGTTGTAGAAATTTGCACGTAGGACATTTGAATAATATTTGTAATGTATCTTGCAAGTGATGTATTTGTTGTCATTGCACCTCACCCACAACAAAGAAAATGTGGCATACTATTTGATGCGATGCACGCAAATAAAGAGTAGGTTGGTGCGACCCTACCAAGATGGGGACTTCACATACCAGATTGGAGACATGGTTCTAATGGGACACTTTTTTGAAAAAGTGAAAAAACAGGGTGCTCATATTATTTACAGAGATTTTATGCCTGAACATATATCATGTCAATACAGTCATTTGGTGGTGGCAGCTCAGATACCTTTAACAGAAATCAAGGTGAAGAGAGGTGAGCCAAAGAGATGGAAGATGACAGAAGCTGACCATGATCGTATTATGGAGACTTGCATTCCTATAACACATTGGCCAGATGAATGAGTTACATGTATGCCACTTGCATCATTGGCATAGTTTTCATGTTGTCTTGTGTAATATTTTTTTGGAGATTTTTGTGGAGGTTGTTTTATAAATGTATTTTTGTAGATGCTTTAATGTCAAGAATACAAATACTAGATGGGAGGATTTTGTGAAATTTGGGTCATTGTGCTCCAATGTGAATACACTTGAATGTACATGTTCTAATTTTAAATTTTGATTTCAAATACAATTGTAATGTAATTGAGAATTTAAAATACATCTATACCATGTGGAATTGTAAAATTTAAATTTTGAATTGTACAATTGATTCTAATTTTAAATTTTGATTTCAAATTTGCAAAATTTTATACATTATAATCCATTCATTGTATTTCCTCATCAATTACATTGTATTTCATTATCAATTATATAAAATTATTATCAAATACCAATGTATTGAAAATATGTTTCATTCAACAATAATCAATTATTTTTGTTATCAAGAAGATATCAAAGTTAGGACCAATTTTTTTTGCCTCTCCTCATTCCATTTTATAAAAATATTGGCACTTTGTGCTACATGGAATATAACATAGGAGATAGAGGGTACAATTCAACTAAAGGGAACTTACACATAATCTTTGAATATATTTTCATGCAAACAATACCCATTGTTGGCACAACTCACAAACATTCACTATAATCTCTAACCATCAAACCTTCTCAATTTTTGGATTACATGCATCAAAAACCATCTTTATCATGCAGTTTTGCACGCAAAGGCATGGAACCTCTTTGAGAGAAATTAGTTAGTATTATATGGCCTTGCTTGCATAAAAAAACCTCAATTATCAAACAAAAACACAACTTGTACATGCCTTTGTTTTTTATAGACATGGATTACATAATAATGAAAGTTGAAACGTAAACGTAATAATACATGGAAAATATGTACATATCCATAATGAAAAATATCTCATGTTTATCTTATTTGTGGTGTATTTGTCTTGAACATTGCGTGTTCCAATAGTTTTATCGTGGGTTTTGTGGCTAGTGATCTAACATGGAGATTGCATTATTGGCTTTATTTGTAAATTGACTCTAATGTATGTAGGTATTCAAACAAAAATACAAGAAGCATGGGTTTTGGTGGAAGTCCGGGCCTCCACATCAATCCATGGACATGACATAGTTCTTTCCATTTTTTGGGTCATAATCACTAGTGGTCACATTAGGTTCTCATTACAATCATATCTCAAAATGTACAGGGCTAATATACACTACTACAATGACCTTGGCCTCAAAAGCTTGTATAGTACATTGTATTCCACATCATCAATGTTTTGGCCTCCATCCATCATGCCTTGGAAAAGATTCTAAGCTTCGTCTGATTTTCCTTCATTCAATAGAACCCTAAACCATTTATTGTAAACACCAACATTTGACTTAAATGCTACTGCCATTTAATTCTACAAAATATCTTCAAGGCTTTTTTTAGTTTACCTAGTTTTGTGAACTCATCAAATAGCATTGCATAATAGTTTTGTGAACTGGTTGATTTTAATGATCATATAAAACTTTGTGTGGTTTTATAGTTATGGATAAACATTCATTGGAAAATTAATGTAAACATGGAAGCAACATAGATTAATCAACAAATTTATTAAATAATTTGATTTGAAGACAAATCTTTGTATGTTTTGAGGTTATTGTGCATATCATGAATATAGTATATGTATGAGTAATAGTTATGAACAAACATTCAAGGAAGACAATTATCATATTTTTTAACATAAAAATATTAGGAGTGAAAATTGTATGGATCCATTTTTGTTTAAGTGTAGAAATCTTACTAATTGTTAAATTTCCAAGCATAAAATATTTGGCAATATTTTTGTTAGCACTCGATCCAATGAACTAATTTTGAGTGGCAAAAAAAAATTAAACTTGTAGAAATCTAAACTACATCTTTTATTACATATTTCAACAACACATTATTATTATGAAAAGATGCAACCACACATTAAAATATATCATTTTACGTTTAATTTAAAGCATATTAAAACAATATAAAGATGTGAAGTATACATTTATTTTGAGATTTTAATTTTAAATTGTAATTGAATTGGAATGTGTAAATTGTAATTGAATTGTAATGTCTAGACAACATAATGTAATTGCAATTTCAATTTTTAATTTCAAATGTATTCTAATTTGACATTTTGATTTCATTTATGCAATTGTAATGTAGTTGAAAACGAGCTTTTAAATTGGAATTGATTTGGAATTGAAATTACACATTAAATTTGAAATTTTACATTGTAATTGAATTGGAATTGTAATTTCAATCTTAAAATGTAATGTATGTATTCAATTCTAAATTTTGGAAGATGTTCTGTAATGTAGTCGAAATTTGCATTTTAAATTGAACTAAATTGTAACTACACATTAAATTTGCATTTGAAACGACAAAACATAAATTTGTAACTGTAATAACTATATTCATATCTAATATAAAAAAACAATCGGTTCAAATCAGATACAAAATACACATGAAGACATCAATATGATAAAATATACAAAATATCCAAAAGTCCATATATGATAAAAGTCCATGTATAAATGATAGAAATCCATATCCAAAACATGAAAACGTATACATAGATCATGCAAACACATGAAAATATATAAAATATGAAAATATACAAAACATGGAAATGTATAGATCATCAACTCATTGGCCACTACCCCCACGAGGCCCGTGATCGTCCCTTCGACTGCCCTCGTGTGTAGTAGCCCGCTGCTGTCTCTGAGATGCTAAACCCTCAAAGAATTCCTCCATATCCATCGTGTCAAAGGTGATATCCGGGATCCGGGTAGGAATACAGGTAGATGGCCCTTCATTAGGACCATGTACTCGAGCTGCATCCCAACCATAAGTGAAATCCATTGCAGCATTGACACCCTTCCGTAGCGATGTCTGTGTAATATGCCATTACATGTAATAAGTTAGATTTATTAAAAATTAAAACTATTTACCATAATTTAAAAGTTATCCATCAAAAATTGAAACATAAAGTACAAAAATCAATTACTAAATGTGACTAAATAACATGAATTGGAACATAAATTAAAACTCACATCTGTGTCTAAACTCGGCTCGTCAGGACCTTCATGGTCCTCATGTCCTTAATCAGGATCTACCCCCTTTCCTACTGAAATATTGTAACTTCTAAGAATATTATATTTTGTACTTTATTATTCCGGAGATGTTTCATTCCTCCAACGGGACTTTGTTGTATATCCGGAGATGTTTATTCCTCCGTGGAGATTGTGGTAACTTGGGTTATTAGACTTCCCTAGTGGGGTCGGCCCTGTATGTGTTATGTGGGTAAAAGGGTTATTAGACCACCCTAGAGGGGTCAGCACAGTCAGAATTGTGTAAAGTGGTTAAGTTGGGGCCGACCTAGTTAATATAAAAGACAAGTCGAAGTTGTGTATAAATAGAGGAGGTGTGTTCCTCATTTAACACATTACACTCACTTGTGATTGGCGCATAGGTGAGGGAGAGATCTGATATGGAAGAGAAGAAACTCATGTTTAGGGTTTACATCTTTGTATTTTCTAGTCATCTATATTGAGGAAGCTTTGCTGGGCTTTCTACCCCATGAGGGTTTCCCAGGATAAATCTGTGTCTCTTGTGTTTATGTTGTGCTTGTTGTTCTTTCAGTGATCCTATATATGCTATTGTTGTGAAATGGAATGTAATGCTGATATTTTCTGTATTAGCATATTGAATCTTAACATGGTATCAAAGCTAACCTGAAGGAAGGAAATGTATGGCACTTAATACACTTGCTTCACTTGCGACAATTTGAAGGTTAGGGTTTTATATAGAAAAACCCAGTCATCGTGGAACTTTCTCTATAAATCGATTTTGGCGAAGGTTCAGGATCTCAAACCTTTACATGTTGTAGATAACATCCCCTTGTAGCTTGTGTCCAAAGTAAAGCCTCAGATTCATTGTACTTTGTGAGTTATGATCAGTACAAGTTAGGGTTTCTGCCTCTTCTAGATCTCAGTCATAAACAGGTGACCTAGGAAAAAAGGTCACAACTTGGGCTAGGAATCTCCAAATGAAATTTCGTAAAAAGTGACAGGTAGAGAAAAGACTATAGTTTCTCAGGTAAGTTTTTCAGAGGCTGAAGTTGAACCAGTGACACGTGGCGTGCCATACAAGTTTGCTCTCCTGTTTTATCCCATAAACAGGTCACGTTGCGACACTTGGCATAACTCTCTCTCAGAGAATCCAATTGAGGTCAGACCTGTGGGGTGTTGATGTATATGTAACTTCGGAATGTATTTCATTTATATATTTATTGTACTCCTATAGAGATGTATTATTCCTCTATACGAAAGTGTCGTCATTTGTATTGACAAGTGTCGCAACTGTGTTAACTTACCGATGGGTTATTAGACCACCTTGTAAGGGGTAGGCCCAGATTAATGTAATATGAGGTTATTGTGCTAAGCTAGACAAGTCGGCCCCATAATTTTATTGGGAAATCAGGACAAGTATAAATAGAGATCTCCCGATCTCTATTTGGATCACTTCAGAACTCACTCTTCCATCACTCGGAAAGTGGCGCACATGTGAGGAGAAGTATCAACTACTAAGAGGAGTCTATCTCTGTGTACTTTGGTTGTACTATTGCTCTATATATCTCTGAGGAAGTTGTGGGGTTTTTCACCTTAGGGTTTTCCCCACGGAAACTCTGTGTGTCTATTGTCTCTTGTGTTTTGCTTCTTGTGATGATTGACATGCTTGCTATGATTGTTATGTATTGATATACTATACATGTTATTCTCTCAGTAAAGATCATAGAGTATATTGAATTAATGCTCAAAAAATTAACATGGGGTTGGAAAGATAACAGGTCAGGATACCACAGGCCAAATTTTCAAACCCTGTGGATTCGTAATTTCAGAGATGCACCAGAAACAATCAGGTGCATATTTTTGTCAAAACAGAATTGGATTTTGAGCACCTCCATTCTTGGCTTGTCACTGCTGCGGGAATTTAGGGTTTCAGAGAAAGTTGGAATTTTTTGATTCGGAGACCACGGTTGAATACTCCTCATAAAAATCAAAATTTAGAGACCAAGATCAAATTTTTTGGTTGAGAAGAAGGCCGGGCTTGATCAAACCCTAGTTTGGGATTTTGATCAGAAAGATGGAAAATTAGGGCTTCTGCAAAAGTTGGAATTTTCGAATTATGTGACCATGGTTGGAAGCTCCTCAGAAAAATCGAATTTTAGAGCTTTGGATCAAACCTTTTGATTGGGCAGAAGTGTGGGATTTATCAAACCCTAGTTTGGGGTCCTCTCGAGTGAATCCAAAAGCTTCAAAGGCAATTTTGAGGGGTCAAATTTTGCAGTTTTCAAAATTGAAGTATACCAGCTTGATCAGCTCAACAAGCCACATCTTTCCATCCATTCAGAAGCTTGAAATTCAAAATTTGAATTTTTAGGGTTTCTCTGACAAACCCTAATCCAACTCCAGATCCAGTTTCAGGGGGAGATGAGGCTAAGGCCTTACTTAATAAGACTACAAGAAATCTCGACAGGTATGTGTTGAAATCTGTTCATTATTAAGTTTATGATATGTTTGTATTCATATTATTGAGGTTAGTACAATCTTGATTAATCTTAGAATTGTCTTATCACCCTAGTAAAAGTATGAATGCATGTGAATGATAGAAGACATTCTTTGATCAAGGTTATATGATTGTACTAATACACCTGTGGTGTTGTATGAGGATGATGTTGTCTGCTAACAAGATGCAGGTACATCAAGAAAGACAAATCAAGTTCTATGAGCATGATGACATGGAGACAAAGACTCATCCATAGTCTTTGACCACATAGAAGCTCTACTTACGAGGTATGTATGACTTTGTTCTACTATGCTTAACCCATGAAATATGCAGGTTCTAGCACAAGGTCTCTAAATCATTGAAGAAAACAAAGAAGATATTGTTTAGGTATAATAATCCAGGTATGTTTTCCTATATCAAGCTAGAATCCTACCTTGTGTTAGGATCTTAGGTAAGTATACCTGTGTATGAAATGATCATGACCATACATACTTAAGATTATTTAGAATCATAATGTTTTGATAGTATTGAGACTATACTAATGAATGTATGATTATGTATGAGATCATGAGGATGACACTAGTGCACACTTGAGCATGCATAGTGGTCCAGGATGGATAAGAAGTTCAAAGACATATAGAGATCAAGCGAGAGGCAACCACACACCATAAAAGATAAGTATTTTAGTTGTTATTTGAATCTTTGAATAGTTAATGATATTGCTCGTAATAGTTGCATGCATATTTGTATTCCTAGAATATATCATGCATAGTGTGAGCATTCATATAACATTGAACAATATACTACTAATATGCATATGATAGGTAAGTTGGACAAACATTCCATTGTCGTTTGTCTAGAATGAAACCTCTTTGCTACATGATGAGAGATGTGGATGCTCTTGATAGTATGTTCCAGTAGAGATGGAAGGCATCTAGATAACCACTGTATGCATACAGGATATGGAAAAGTGTTGTGCCAAAGTATTGTTCAAGATAGTTGCATAACTATGTGAATCATATCTATATGCATAATAGGTTATCATGTCAACATGATTTGATGATTATGAAGTATTACTAATCAAGTAATTAACTTTTATTTGTAGGAAATATCATGTGATATGATCTACAAAAGAAGGATGATGAACACTGAACAAGTGATGGATGTTCAACAAGAAGACTTACAAATCAAACATACTATAGAAGGCTTGTGGCTAGAAGATTCTCTTGGAAAGAAGAAGAGGATCATGACGAGATGTTTTATCCAAGTGGCTAGATAAAGACCATTTTCTTAATGGTGTAATTGAAGAAAGCTCTGTACGGACACCCAGGATCGATAGTCATTTGATGAGCTTAATGATCACCATGGGTGATGCAAATTTCAACCTTTGCTACAAGGTTTAGGATGGTGTCTATATACAGATGAAAATTTTCTCTTAGATGGATGTAAGAAGTTCGAATGATCTTGAGGCTCATATCAGTAGACCCATCTGACGAGAGATGGTACAGATAGATATGCAGAAGAACACTCATTGCAGAGTGTGAATGATGTTCAGTCACAAAGGAAGAGTTGATAGCTTCTTGAAAAGCTTGCGCTTTACCAAAAGTAAAGCTGATACTAACCTTTGCCTTAAGGTTATGGATGATGAACCTATCATACTATTATTGTATGTGGATGATCTCTTTCTGACAGGGAATGAGAAATAGATCATGGAAAGTAAGAAGAAGCTAGCTACATAATTTGAGATGAAATATCACGGATTGATGCATTAGTTCCTAGGTCTGGAAGTATGGAAAGGCCCAAAAGGAATATTTCTCAACCAGGGAAAGTATGCTGTGGAAATATTGAAAACATTTGATATATTGGAATGTAAAGCCATGGCCACTCCCATGGATTCCAACTTGAAGCTGTTAGCAGATGACTCATCATAGTTAGTGGATGTAATTTTGTACAGGTAGATTATTGGGTCATTGATGTATCTAACAAATACCAGGCTAGATATATGCTTTGCTGTGAACACCTTGAGTCAGTATCTAGTGGAATCTAGGCATGTTGTTGGAGAGAACTACCGCAGCATTTAGAAAGCTGCTAATTTTGGAAAAGATAACCATTTTTGGGGAGAAAGTACCAATTTTGGCGACAAGGCAAAGATATCGCCGTAGCGCAAATTCCGATGGGAATTGCGGCGATATGTACAGGAAAGTCAAAGCGCGTGGTACAAGGAAGAGGCCGAAGGGAGAGCTCAACCACCATAATAAAGGCGCCGAAGATGAAGAGAGGGTTCAGCTACCCTCATTAAGAACAAGGACTACAGTCAGCGTTGCTTGAACCAAAGAAGAAGCAACGGGCCCATGCATTAAAGACTAAGGACTGCAGGAAGCGGCGACGAGACAGGAGGCGGCCATGAAAGTACAGCTAGTTGACTGTAGGTGGTTAGGGTTGAGTCACTGTTGGGATAAGGCCCACAGTTTTGTAACTGCGATGAGACCTTCGGGCCATCTATATATAGGAGTCTTTTGTATGTAAAGTGGTTGGACACATAGTTACTAAAGTTATTAAGTAGAGAGTAGTCGAGTTTTTGGTCATACAGAGTCTGAACATCTTCCAGAGATCAGAGGCCGGCTCATTGAGCAGATTGTGCAATCCACAGGGATTGAGAGAGAGAGAGAGTACATTGTAAGAGTCAATGGAAGAGTAGGAAGGAGAAGAAGAGAGGTCTATAGAGAAGGGCTCCCACAGGAGTGGAGTTTCCCAGAAGACCTCTGCTGCAAAGAGTTACGGCGGAACTGTGTTTTACTCTCTCAAGTTGTTAATAGGAAACACAGTTCCCGTGGACGTAGCTTCCCTCCTGGAAGTGAACCACGTAAATATCTGAGTAGTGTGATTGCATTTGTGTAATTGTTGCTCTTATTCGCTTATCTTTACTGTTACATGAATGCTTCCTTCAGTTTATAAGTAATGTATATGGTCATCAGTTTAGTTTTGGTTGATGCATAACAATTGTGAAAATCATAGATGAATCCTAGCGAAAAAAATCTCTGTTCAATAAAGGATAATGCTTGAGTATTGAATGAGTATAATGCATGAAGAGTTCAGTTAGAGCATTGCTTAAGGTAATATTTTATACAGTCACATCATTGTGAGGTATTAAGGGTTAAGCACATTAGTGAGGATTATGCTTAGAGACTAAGTGATATTAAGATCTCTCAGTAAGTGGATAAGGGTGTTTGAGTCAGTGTATTAAACCAGGAAGTGGCTAAGTGTCACATACCGCAGGGACAGAAAGGAGGGAGATATCGCATCTGCGATATCCTAAGTATCGCTAGACAGGATCATATAAGGAGAAGGCTTATCGCACTGCCTGTGTAATGCGATAAGATAGGGGTCTAGCCAGAGTAATAGAAATAGAGAAGTTAGCCCTTTTGGAGAGGACTAAGGAGGGTTTTAAGCACCATGGATGCCTCAGAACCTGGCTGAGGACACTTGAGTCTTCTGCCACCCCATTAGAATCACTTCGGGTGAGACTTCAGGTTGCTTCTGCGACCTGTTGCCGAAAGGGCCAGTGAGATAAGGGTTCTGTTGGTCTAAAAAGTATAGCTAACCCGGGTCTGCCCAGAGCAAACCAACAAATGGTTCCGTTTCCGGTTTGAACACATTGAGCTGATGTTCTGTTGGCATCCTACCAAGGAAGAGCTTAACCAGTGGGTTGAGTCAAAAGAAAGAGAGTTTGCTGTAAAAGAAAACAAGAATCCTAGACTGAGCACTGAGGCTTGGCTACAGAAGCACATTTTTACAGATCTCCATGAGATATTCTTTGTAACCTATGCTATTGAGTTATATGATTGGTTATCGAAGCTTGCTGACAACAACGTTTTCAAGAAGAATCGAGAAGTTGTCTGGAAAGCAGGGCTGATTCAGACCTTGAAAGGTGTTGATAATCCTATCTCACGCGCAGTAGACTTCTGGCTTGCGAGTTTGCTGGAAGGCTTCATCACAGAGTTCGCGGTTGATCAGAGAAAGAGTTTCAGCGAAGCCGAACGGTACTTCTTCAAGGGTTATCATGGTAAGTACCTAAATTCTCTGAATCTGTCCATTAAGCAATTACTATATGAAAAAGGAGTACTGGATATATTCTCAGATGAATAGTAGTATGATATTGTAATGTCAGTAGACTCTGAGAGTGATTACGAGTATATTGGACATACACGTAGTGGTAAAAGATACAGAGTAAACGATTCATCTTCTTCTGAAGAAGACAGCTCAGATAATCCTAGACAACAGATTCAGAAACCTAGGACTCCTCAAAAACCAGTCGGGACTCAGAGTAATCCCGCAGGCACCCAATCCAGTAGCTCCCATACAGCGCATACTACCGCTACACCCTCTACATCTACACCGCCGAGTGGTAGTAATACAGTAAACCAGAACCCACCACCTAGAAACAGAATGGGAGATGATATGAAGTTACCGACATTTAAAGGTACAGGGTTGGAGGACCCTGAGCAACACTGGTTCTTATGCGAAGCCATATGGACCATTAAGCAAATCCAAGATGATAATGTCAAGCTTGTCCAGCTGGCCACCACATTCAGAGAAAGAGCATTAACTTGGTATATGAAGTATACCGCTGGACATAACAGGACACTTGCACAGGTTAGAACTGCTATGATCAAAGAGTTTAAAAAACCTAAATCTGAGTCACAGTGCATAGCAGAACTTAAAGACATTAAGCAATTGCCTACGGAGACTGTTTGGGATTTTGACCAGAGATTCAAAACCCTCATTGATCAGGTAAGCTTTGAGCTTGCGCCTCAACAGCATAAAGAGTGGTTTATCACAGCAATGTTACCACACATCAGACTTTCACTAATGCAACAGAAATTAAATACACAAGATGAAGCATTAGAAATGGCAATGAAACTAGAGGCTTCACCTCTAGCAGAGACTAGCGCAGGTATGACTAATCTGCAAAATCAGCTAGCTAACCTCACCTTACAGCTGCATGAAATTAAGAAAGGAAAGGAGGTTGAGCATGAAATTTGGTGTACTAAGTGTAAAGCGCAGGGACACAGTAAGGATAACTGCCCTGTCTTTGTTGACTATATCGCCAGTGGAGCTCCTAACCCGTTGATGCAGAATCAGGGGCCATGGTGTGAGATTTGTAGAACTAGAGGACACAGACCTCAGGAATGTCCTCTCCTTCAGAAATATGTGCAGACACCAAAGAACCTATATTGCAATTTTTGTAAATCTGTTGGACATGATGAAAACAACTATAGAGCTTATGATTTAATGATAAAAAGAAAGCATGACTTTTACAGAGTCCAATCAGAAGCATCTGGACCATCAGCAGGTCCACAAATTGATCCGGCTCAGGGAGGCCGTGGAGGAAATTTCAGAGGCCGAGGACGTGGAGGAGGCTATGAATTTGGCCGTGGCCGTGGACCTATTACCTGTTATAATTGTGGAGGAACAGGACATTACGCTAGGGACTGCCAGAACCCTACTACAACATGCAAGTATTGTAAATCTTATGATCATACAATAGAGGAGTGTCCCATATTGATAGCCAAGATCAAGGACACCAAGCCAGCAGCCAATCAGACTATCCAGTTTATCGCTGCTGAGCAGAAAGAACCAGAACCACGAGTTAATGTTGTAACTCACAGTGGTCTCTCTACTAGTAACACATCGCAGGATGTGGAAAAGACGACAGGAACGTAGTGGGTGCGCAAAGCCCCAGAAAAATATATCCCACTTGACCTACAGAAGAATAAGGAGGCATTTCAGCAAGCTAAGACCTCCTTTGCTGAACAGACACATTCCAGATCACCAGTATTACCATCTTAGGGTATACCGCGACAACCACCATATGATGTTAGTACTGTGCAGATACCGCAGGCTAGCACATCTGGAAGATGCGATGAAGAGGAATTGACAGGAAGTGTACAGTCCTTCCTGCAGAGTTGTTTGAAACTTCTGAGAAATGAGAAAGCTGTAGAGGAACTTCAGAAAGTTATTGATCAATGTCAACAGAGTCCTTCCTTGAGCAACACACAGCGAACTATTCACCATATAATGGGCCATACAAGGACAGGAAGAGAGATGAGGCTCACAGCGCAGATCGGACTATTTGAAATGGATGAGGTTATCCTAGAATTAGGATCATAAGTAAATGTCTTGACTAAGCAGACATGGGAACATATGGGTAGTCCAAAGCTAAGCAGATCCCCTATCCATCTAAGACTAGCCAATCAGCAGAGAGTATCACCGATGGGTCGCTTATCGCATGTCCCAGTTGACATCGATGGAGTTCACACATATGCAGATTTTGAGATCATAGAAATTATTGGTGATACCAGACCCTATCTAGCTCTATTAGGTATTGATTGGGCTTTTGATAACAAGGTTGTCATCAACTTAAAGAAAAGGCAGATGACATTTGAAGATACTCAAGTTCGGGTTATCGCACCACTGGATCCTTTACAGGGTCCTCGCTACATTGAGCCGATCAAAGCAGAAGAGGAGGTGCATAACATGGAAAATTTGTATCAGATGACTTCTAATCAGACAGATTACATCAATCCTACAGCCGATGGACATATTAGCTGGAGATGCGATAGTTCATGCACATCAGATTCAGATGTCGGCTTAGAGAATTGGCAAAATAGACTCCATGAAGTTTCTACTCGCAGATGCGCATTCATGACTAAATCACTGCGATGGATCGGAACAGAGAACAGGTATATTCCAACTTTTGATGGATTAGCAGATGTCAATGATTTTTTACAGCAGTTTGAACAAGAGATTCCTCAAGAGCAGAGGATGGAGGTTTTTGACCTTGCAGTTAGAGCTACACCTGCAAGATGGTGGTACACACACAAGGAACATATCGCATCATGGTATGATTGTAAGAGATTGATGTGTATTAGGTTCTCTAAAGAAAGAGACTGTATACAGCAGAAATACACAGGAGAAAGTGATCCCAGAGCACACATTATGATCTGTGAAGAGAGTTGGCTAAAAATTCCAGCAGATGAGTTGGTTCATTTGTTTATTCACACACTGGATACAGTTCCAAGGAACTGGTATAAAGAAACAGAGCTAAGAAAAGGAACTATCTCATGGCCTATTATGATAGAAATCTTTTTGCTTACTTTCAGTTTTGAATCTGAGTATCCAAGCATTGATCGGGCCTTGAAGATCATAAAGACTAAAATATTTGATGATTGCACATTACCAGTGTATTCGCAACCCGAGTGGGCTATTCAGATGGAACATGCTTTGGAATGTTACAACTTCGCACAAGATTCAGGCGATGAGGATGAAGATCCTCGCAGTATCAATATCACAGAAACAGAAGGTACGCGTGAAGTTGAAGGACCACACTTAGAAATTCCAGCTGTAACAGAACCAATCAAGATTAAAAAGAGCAATATTGGCACAGAAACAGAACCTAAGTTTGCCTCTATTGGAGATTATTGGGATGAGGAGACAATTGGCCAAATCACAGATCTATTACATGAGTATCAGGACCTATTTCCTACCAACTTTACAGAAATGAAGGGAATAGTGGGTGACTTAGGAGTCATGAGAATACCGCTTAAGGAGGATGCTAAGCCGGTTAAGCAGCGTCCATACAGGTTGAACTCGCGGTATAAAGCAAAAGTAAAAGATGAAATAGATAAGATGCTAGCAGCAGGAATCATTGAGCCTGTTGAAGAAAGTGAGTGGGTTAGTCCCATGGTAGTACAAGAAAAGAAAACAAAAGGAGACATCAGGATCTGTGTCGACTTGCGCAAACTGAATGATGCATCGCTGCATGACCCATTTCCGACACCCTTCACTGATGAAGTCTTAGACAATGTTGGAGGACAAGAAATATATTCATTCACTGATGGCTTTTCAGGCTATCACCAGATAAGAATCCATCCAGACGACAGGCACAAGACCACGTTTGCGACAGAATGGGGCTCCTTTCAGTATACGGTAATGCCCTTTGGTCTTAAGAATGCCCCAGCAATTTTTTCTAGAGTAGTTGTTGCTGTTTTTAAGGAATACATCCATCGATTTATAGAAGTTTATTTTGATGGTTGGACTGTATTTGGACTAATCAAGAAGCACATAGGAGATCTGAGATTAATGTTTGAAAAATGTAGACAGCACCAGATTTCCCTTAACTTGAAAAAATGTATATTTTGTGCGCCTTTTGGTACTTTGTTGGGTCACATTGTTTGCAGACAAGGCTTGATGGTAGATCCTGCGAAGATCGCCATCATTGTCAATTTACCAGCACCCAACTCAGTAAAGCAACTGAGAACTGCACTTGGTCATACCGGGTACTACAGAAAGTTTATTAAAGGTTATGCCAAGATTACCGCACCAATGGAGAAATTATTGAAGAAGGATATCAGATTTCAGTGGAATGAGGAATGTCAGAAGAGTCTCGATACTCTTAAAGAAAAAATGGTTACAGCACCTATTTTGGTATTTCCAGATTGGAACAAGCCTTTTCATGTTCATGTGAATGCATCTGGCATCGCACTAGGCATTGTTCTCACGCAACCAGGAGAAGGGGGTATTGATCACCCTATCTCATATTCGAGCAGGAGATTATCGACAGCAGAGAAGAATTACACCACCACAGAGAGAGAAGGGTTAGCAATGGTGTATGCTTTACAGAAATTTCGACACTATCTGTTGGGTGCCCCGTTCAAGATGTTCACTGACCATTCTGCATTAAAGTACTTGGTCAATAAGCCAGTGTTAGGGGGAAGAATATGCAGATGGATATTGTTGTTTCAGGAATATGATTTTGAAATCATTGTCAAGCGAGGAAGACTAAATGCAGGACCTGATCACCTGTCAAGGATAGACTCAGGTGAAGAACCAAGTAATTTAGAGGACAACTTGCCTGATGCGCAATTATTTTCTATTCAGGTCGCAGACGAATATTACGCAGACATAATTCAATTTCTCACTACAGGGTGGGCACCGTCTGAGTTTACTAAGCAACAAAAGAAACAATTAGTGGTGAAAGCAGCAGATTTCACCTTGATTGCAGGACATCTCTATAAGTTGGGTCCAGATGAAATTTTGCGCAGATGCATTATGCCCCATGAGAAACAGACCATTCTTAAGGAAGCACATTCGGGCATCGCAGGAGGTCATTTCGCAGGAAAGCCTACTGCTCAGAAAATCCTATCAGCAGGATTATGGTGGCCTACATTACATAAAGACAGTAAAGAGTTTTGCAGATCATGTGATATCTGCCAGAGGGCAGGAAAGCCCTCCAGAAGAGATGAAATGCCGTTGCGACCACAGATAACGCTACGTGCATTTGATAAATGGGCTATAGACTTCGTGGGTCCTATTAACCCACCAGGAAAACGAACTGGTGCGAGATATATTATTACAGCAATAGAATACCTCACCAGGTGGGCTGAGGCAAAACCAGTAAGGAATTGCGATGCTGCCACAGCAGCACAGTCTATTTTTGAAAAC
Source organism: Larix kaempferi (assembly GCA_027924585.1). Taxonomy (NCBI): domain Eukaryota; kingdom Viridiplantae; phylum Streptophyta; class Pinopsida; order Pinales; family Pinaceae; genus Larix; species Larix kaempferi. The sequence continues at coordinate 8,316,119 of BSBM01000865.1, read as the reverse complement.
ATCATCACTAGATTTGGATGCCCAGTGATTTTGCTGAGTGATCAAGGCACACATTTTTTGAATCGCACCATAGAAGCCTTGACAGAAGAATTTGAAATCCAGCACCATAAGAGTACACCATACCACCCTCAAGATAATGGTATGGTGGAGGCTTTTAATAAGATATTAGAACATGCTCTTACAAAGATTTGTAACAGTCAAAGAGATGATTGGGACCTTAGAGTTAATGTTGTATTATGGGCTTACAGGACCACATGCAAGAAATTAACATGACACACACCTTTCAGCTTGGTGTATGGACAAGAGGCTGTTATGCCTATGGAATACATTTTACCCAGTCTAAGGATTGCTCAGCTTACAGAGATGGCTCATTCTGATACTTTAGAGGAGAGATTGGCACAGCTGCTCAATCTGGAGGAAGACAGATTTATCGCAGGATTTCATCAGAAAGTGCAGAAAGCACGAGAAAAATCTTGGCATGATAGGCATATCAAGAACAAAATCTTTCAGCTTGGAGACTTGGTACTCCTTTATGACAGTAAGTTTATAAAGTTCCCTAGAAAATTCAAGACTCATTGGTTAGGGCCATATCAAATTCAGCAAATAACAGATGGAGGTGCTATTCAGCTTCGTACTTTGAGTGGGGAGTTTCTTCCTACCTTGATCAATGGCAGTAGGCTTAAGCTGTATTATGAAGGCCATGCCACCTCCTAGCCCTAGCCCAGAAAAGAAGCAAGTGGTGCAGATATCCAGTGTAGTTGAAATGAGGCATCGCACCCTAAGGAGTCTACACCGGGAAAATACTTTAAGTAAGAGTTCGCAGCAAGTTTTTCTGGTTGTTGCGATAATTTTGATGCGATGCGAGTTTTTGCACTTTGCATTTCCAGGCGACGCGATATCGTATCGCAGGAGACAGAAAACAGATCGATGCGATAGCAATGTTTGAATTGATCAGATGGCTAGTCACTTCACCTTCTAACAAGCATTAAGTGTACGACTGACAAGTATCTGTTGTACTAAGATTTGGCAGCAGTACGTCGATTCTTCTAGATTTGGAAAATTCGATGCGACACCACTCCGGCGCACAGTTTCCCAGCGAAATTTCAAATGGTGTTTTTCAATAAATGGGCATGGGGTGCTGTCTTGTCTATGCATTAAATGCCGCCAACGGGTCCAGCTCACTGGTCCGTTGCCGTTTGAAGTTCCCGCCTTATGATAAATACACGTCTTATTCAAAGAACGGGGTTACTTGTTCATTTTTATCGAAAGAGTTTAGAGCATTTGAGAAGAGCAGAGTGTATTTTCAGCAGAATTCTTAGCAGGGAAGTCAAAAACAGTTGCAGACCTTGATTTGTCTCAGAATAGCAATCATAGGAAGTCCAGAGTACCGCAGGGGAAGGTTCCTCGCACTAGACGAGCCTCTCGAAGACGTGTTGCAGAGATTTCAACGGGGTGGACTTGAGCTTGCTATGACTTCGCCCGCGGCTAAGAAAGGAAAGAAAGTTACTGCTGGTTCTCCATCCACACGACAGTCACCAAGGACCTTAGCTAATATGGAGTATATCGAGACCCCGAGTAGCACAGAGTCAGAAGAATAGGAGCAAGAACTTCCGGAAGAAGTCACAGTCGCTACTGTATATTTCCCACCAAGGATAGAAAACGCACCAGAAATTGCCCTTCCGAAAGACTTTAGATATGAACTCATACTCCCACCACTGGATAAGCGAGTGAAGGAAGAAGGTAACCTTCGGGGGAATATCCATGCTGTTAAGTTTGCTGATTATAATCTAGGAGATTATAAGCTTTACCCACACTTCCATCGTGATCGTTATATGACAATTGAGAGGAACCCAAGGACAGAGCGAGATGAGTTCGTCCCCATGGACCATGCAAGCCATTTAGCACCGTCGGGACTGCTCAATCTCCTGGAGATTCCGCACTTTGGACGGGGTCCAGAGGTAAATGCTGTAGTGCGGATGCTACTTTCATGTGTGCATGGTGGTTACTTAAGGTTGGGTAACCAGATAGATGTTAATGTTGACCTTATTCACCGCATTACCGGTCTGTCGAAGACTGGCCTTGACCCTCAGATAAATATTGATGGAGCCACAAAGGATACCAGGCTCTCAGCCAAGCAGGTTGCTGAGTATAAGCTGCAAAGAGGAGGTCACGCCTACGATGTCAACTCAATACAGGATGAGGCCTTGCGATTTACTGTTAGTCTGTTGGTAGGAAAGCTCCTCTTCAAGGTGAGGCCAAAGGAGGTCACAGGCTCAGTTATCCGCCTGGCGATTGAAGTCATAAAAGGTAAACCTTACAATTGGATTTTATTTTTGCTTAATAGTTTCTTTCAAGACTGTGCGCAGGCACAGCAAGATCCGCTTCACAGCTTCCACTTCTCGTGGCTGCTGATCCTTATGGCTTTTATTGGATGGAAAGAGCCGCCCAATTCGCAGTTTCCACAACTGGAACCAGGGGCATGCATAGGCACAAGGTATTCAAATATTTGGGTGAGTAATCACCCAGAGAAGCAAAAGAACAACGCAATGGTATTCCATGACTATTATATGCTATTGCTTGAGACTGTAGCAACGATTCCGCGTGTCGACTCGCCGGTCGTCGATCTTTATCATTCCAAGCTGGAATTTAAAGTCGACAGGGATAAAACATATATCAGACCCAAGGGATTCAGGAAACATAAGGAATGGGCCCCTGACCCATATCGCATGGATATCCAGCAGGTTGAAGACACCATTAGAAACTGTTTTGATGAGGAGATGAAACAGATGTATGATGATCTATCATCTGGCCTAGTTCCAGTTGATGCTCCAGTTGATGATCCAGAAGATGTTACGGAGATAGATCCTAAAGATAAAGCGAAAGAACCAATGGGTTCTAAGAGAAAGGGTACTGAAGGCCCTTCTCCACTGCAAGCAAAGAAGAAGAGAACGAAGACGGTTACTTTCGAAGAACCATAGGCACCGATCATGACAGAGGATGAGTATGATCTCATCGCCAGCCGAATACATGAGAAGATGCAGGAGAGATTCGCTGCGATTCAGTCATCGCAGGATCTGCTGCGCACAAGCCTTGACAAGAAGTTGCTAGAGCTGAAGGCAATAACTGAGGAGACTGCTTCTATGCAGATTCAGCCAGCTCCAACCACAGTAGGAGGAAGTTCGCAGCCCCCTTTGCAGACCAGAGAAGAAAGTATTGCAAGGGACCGCACGAACATTGTTCGTATACCGCCAGGAAGCATTAAGTTTCCTGCTCCTATGGAAGTGCAGATGGTTCATCCTCTTGAGGTGAACCTACCAGAAGTGCCTGTGGACCAGTTGTACGAAATTTTTCAGCAGATAGGCACGGAGCTGAGGCACAGAGAACGAGTCACATATGAGCATAATGTTTTACTTTCCAACGAAAATGTGCAGCTCATTGCGCAGCATGAGGCAGAGAGTGCCCAGTTGACGCAATATGTTCAGCGAGAGCAGGATGTCTCTCTTGTTTTAGAGAATATCGCAGCAGAACTTCCGCAGTGCGATATCAAGCCTGAGTTAGAAATAACTCAAAAGATAAGAAAAATAGCAGAAAGAGCAAGGGCTCTAGATGAAGAGAAGAATAAGATGGAGGAAGAATACAAAGCAAGGATTGCTACGCTTGAAGGGAATAGGCCACTTACTCCAGAAGAAATCCAAGAAGCACGAGTGCAAGCTATAAGAATTGTACAGACACAGATGCAGTGTCGAGTGGAAGCAACAGAGGCTATCCTAGAGGATGCATCAAAAACATGGCTGGAGCTAGAGGAGCTCCCACAGAAAGCAGAACTCAATCAGCATATTAAGCACTTTGAAGATGCGATATCTAGAGCTGAAGAAGAGTACAAGGGATTGAGTGCTCTTGCAAAGATAAGGAAGAAAGAAGAAATAACGCAATTTCAACAGCAAGTGCAGAAGTACAGAGAACAGCAGATCAACCTGACTAACGCAGTTAGCCCGCATGAAAGCAAAGTCGCACATCTGGTTGATGAACTGGAGAAAAAGGTGAAAAGCTTCACATCAAGTAAAGGAGTCATTGAGAGCACAGAAGACTCCTTGGTAACAGCTGAGATGCTAAGCGCAGCGCAGGAAGAAGTAACAAGCATGGATGAAAGTATTAAAGCGCTTAAGGCACAATTCGCAACAATCTCACAGGCAGCAAAGGATAAGCTTATGCAGATGAAGCAAGCTAATGTTGCGAGTGGCTCGGGGACGAGCCACAAGTAAGTGTTTGGGGAGTTGTTGGAGAGAACTCCCGCAGCATTTAGAAAGCTGCTAATTTTGGAAAAGATAACCATTTTTGAGGAGAAAGTACCAATTTTGGCGACAAGGCAAAGATATCGCCGTAGCGCAAATTCCGACGGGAATTGCGGCGATATGTACAGGAAAGTCAAAGCGCGTGGTACAAGGAAGAGGCCGAAGGGAGAGCTCAACCACCATAATAAAGGCGCCGAAGATGAAGAGAGGGTTCAGCTACCCTCATTAAGAAGAAGGACTACAGTCAGCATTGCTTGAACCAAAGAAGAAGCAATGGGCCCATGCATTAAAGACTAAGGACTGCAGGAAGCGACGACGAGACAGGAGGCGGCCATGAAAGTACAGCTAGTTGACTATAGGTGGTTAGGGTTGAGTCACTATTGGGATAAGGCCCATAGTTTTGTAACTGCGATGAGACCTTCGGGCCATCTATATATAGGAGTCTTTTGTATGTAAAGTGGTTGGACACATAGTTACTAAAGTTATTAAGTAGAGAGTAGTCGAGTTTTTGGTCATACAGAGTCTGAACATCTTCCAGAGATCAGAGGCCAGCTCATTGAGCAGATTGTGAAAATCATAGATGAATCCTAGCAAAATAGATCTCTATTCAATAAAGGATAATGCTTGAGTATTGAATGAGTATAATGCATGAAGAGTTCAGTTAGAGCATTGCTTAAGGTAATATTTTATACAGTCACATCATTGTGAGGTATTAAGGGTTAAGCACATTAGTGAGGATTATGCTTAGAGACTAAGTGATATTAAGATCTCTCAGTAAGTGGATAAGGGTGTTTGAGTCAGTGTATTAAACCAGGAAGTGGCTAAGTGTCACATACCGCAGGGACAGAAAGGAGGGAGATATCGCATCTGCGATATCCTAAGTATCGCTAGACAGGATCATATAAGGAGAAGGCTTATCGCACTGCCTGTGTAATGCGATAAGACAGGGGTCTAGCCAGAGTAATAGAAATAGAGAAGTTAGCCCTTTTGGAGAGGACTAAGGAGGGTTTTAAGCACCCTGGATGCCTCAGAACCTGGCTGAGGACACTTGAGTCTTCTGCCACCCCATTAGAATCACTTCGAGTGAGACTTCAGGTTGCTTCTGCGACCTGTTGCTGAAAGGGCCAGTGAGATAAGGGTTCTGTTGGTCTAAAAAGTATAGCTAACCCGGGTCTGCCCAGAGCAAACCAACACATGTTCACCTGATAGCTGCAAAGCATGTGATGAGGTACCTAAAGGGTACGATAGACTTTGGTCTATGTTATCTTTGATATCATGACTTCAGATTGTATGGCTACAAAGATGCTGATTGGGCAGGAAGTGTATCAGATAGGAAGAGCACATCGGGCGAATGTTATTGTCTTGGATCTGCCATGATCTCGTGGTTTAGCAGGAAGCAATCTAGTGTGGCTTTAAGTACAGTTGAAGCGGAATGTATAGCTACCTGCTCTGCTAGTTGTGAAGTGATATGGCTTCAAAAGTTGTTATCAGGTTTATTTGACTTAGATATGGACCCCACTGTGATCCTATGTGACAACCAGAGTTGTATCAAGATGACTGAGAATCTAGTGTTCCATGATAAGTCAAAGCACATAGAGATCCGATATTTCTATATACGAGATATGGTGCAGAAAGGAGCTATCAAGCTCGAGTATGTGAGCACTGACGAACAAGTTGCTTGACCAAATCTCTGTCTCGAGTAAAGTTTGAGTATCTTTGAGACAAGCTTGGTGTAGTTAAGAAGGACCCTCCTCGAAAAGGGCAGTGATATGGTCGTTGATGATTAGATTGTCTATATCGACAGAAAGGTCGATGATGAGGATACTTGTAATAGTATCGATGATAAGGTTGATGATACCGACGAGGAGGTCGATGGGAGATCCTTTGTGGATGAGATGGATTGCATCTTCCTCGAACTTCGGTCCCTGAATTGATCCGTAGACATATGTCTCCGAGAAGTGGTCCCTAGTGGACGAGAGGGATTGCATCGTCCCCGGACTTCGATCCCTGAATTGATCCGTAGACATATGTCTCCGAGAAGTGGTCCCTATTGGACGTGACGGATTGCATCATCCCGGACTTTGGTCCCTGAATTGATCCATAAACATATGTCTCCGAGGAGTGGTCCCTAGTGGACGAGAGGGATTGCATCGTCCCCAGACTTCGGTCCCTGAATTAATTCGTAGACATATGTCTCCAAGAAGTGGTCCCTAGTGGACGAGAGTGTAATATCCCCTCCCATCATACCAGCATGATAGAGAGAATGTGATGTTAAAACTGGCATCTAGACCCATGTACTTTTAAATAAGCATTCACATAATATAAAAAGACATATGGAAATGTATAATTATAAGAAAGCATAGCGGAAGTAATTTCAATAACACATCCATCATACATTCACGATATTCATCAAATAAATAAATGCAAAGTTAACACAAGAGAGTACTTATATTATAACAAAGTAGTCCCAAGCAACTGGCTATGCAACTGCAACGTTCCACCCAACCATAGGCCAGTTGTGATCATCAATATCTCCACACACTGCCACTCCCGAGCTGGGTATGATCTCTACAAGGAATCAGGGAACAACAGACTCACACATAGCCCAAAGATACACCAAATCAGCCAAGCCAAGCTACAGTTGGGTTTATTAGGCTGTTAGGCAATGGAAGGAAGAATTGCTAAGCTAGTGGGATTATCTATAGAGATATGGGCACCCTCTGCAAGATCTATCTAGCTTGGTCCCAACAATACCTACACACCTGGCACAAGGAAGTATTCCCTTCACTAATACACAGTCCCTTAGGCCATACCTTCCATTCTAGTGTTCTTCAAGGTGTGCATAGAAGAGCAACCAACCCTTTTTATACTCTTGAGAGGTTACCTCCTCACTAGGTTTATCAAGCCAATTCTAGTCCACTTCCATTCCTAATTCTTGCTCATAATTTCCAACCAACACAGGGATGCACCCTACAACAAAACACAAGTGCTGAAAAATGTGGGCAACCCAAAATGAACTGGTAGATGGGGAATAAACCCTGGGAGAGCAAATTTGTTTTCAGAAAATGTTTTCTGCATTTCAGGGGAAAAACGACCTCTATAAAGCCCCAAAACGTGACTCCCTTTCTCCCAGCCACTATGTAACACAAAAACGAGCTCCCAGCTATGGAAATATGCAGGAAATTGGTAAAAAAAATGTGATGGGGAAAGCCCAGCTAGCTCAGACTGCGTGAGGGAGGAAAGACTATCGGTTCAGAATGGCTTTGGGCACCATTTCGTGGGTGTTTTCTTGCCCCAGAAGCAAAAGTATGTTTTTTCCAGGTTGATGGCTTTCCCATGCATGAAATTGGCTACCATACCTCTTCATTCCCAAGGCATTAACTGCCTCAACCAATTTCTGGAAGAATTAAATGATTGGGTGCATAACCCAAAATGGGTAGTTGGTGGTTTATGGGTTTTCTCATTGACACATGGATTAACACCATTGGCTCAAGGGTTTGAATAATTTCCCTCCCTATTCCTTGTAGAATCATGCCCCCATCTCTTTGTTGCATTGTATAGTCAGTTGTGGGTTTTTCATTAAAATTCGTATTTACATGATGTCTTAATTTACATTGTGCCTATCTAGCACAAAACCATAGGCATCTATTTTTTTAATTGTCGATACATAAAACGCTAAATCAATGGTGGGGCCTTGGCCTTGAGCTCCTCACCATGATTAAATAACAATATTTACATCATTTACGATTTAATGCAAAGGGGGTCAAAATGGGGACATTACATTCCCCTCCCCTTACATTAGCACTGTCCTCAGTGCTCATCAAAATTGAACAAAAATGGATATGCCACACTCATGGCATCCTCCAGTTCCCATGTAGCCTCATCGGGGTCGTAGTGCTTCCATTGCACCTTTACCTGTCTGATGGCTCGGTTTCGAAGCAATGTTACCTTCTTCTCTAGGATGCACAACGGATTGGTTTGGAATTCTCCCTCGGGTTCCACCTGGATTACATCCCAATTAATAACATGGTTAGGATCATGTACATATTTCTTAAGCAAAGAGACATGAAAAACATTATGAGCTTTAGTGCTAGCAGACAATGCAAATCTATATGCAACTAGCCCTATTATTTCAAGCACTTCAAATGGCCCACAATATCTAGGTGATAGCTTGGCACAACTCCCAAGCTTCAAGGAACTCTTCCTTGATCTCACTCTAAGATACACATGATCCCCAACATTGAATTCCCTATGCACTCTATGTTTATTTGCATAGCTTTTCTATCTATCCTGGGCTGTTTTTAAATTCTGTCTGATCTTGGAAACTTCTTGCTCCATTTCCTTAAGCAATTCTGGCCCAAACAATTCTGTTCACTGAATTGTCCCAAGTCACTGGTGTCCTACACCTTCTATCGTACAAAGCCTCATAAGGACTCATTCCCAACAATGCTTGTTGCCCATTGTTATATGCAAATTCTACCAAGTGTAGATAATTCTCTCACTTGGATGGTTTGTCCATTACATACATGCGGAGCATGTCTTCAAGCACCCGATTTACTCTTTCGGTTTGCCCATTTGTTTGAGGATGGTATGCGGTACTAAAGCTTAGTTGTGTACCCAAATCTGCAAACAGACCTTTCCAAAAATTGGAAGTGAACTTGGTATCCCTGTCAGAAATTATTACCTTAGGCAACCCATGTAATTTGAAAATTTCCTTCATGAAAATAGTTGCAATGGCATCGGCTTTATGTGTGGACTTATCCGGTATAAAATGTGCTGCCTTTGTTAACTTGTCCACCACAACCATGATGGAATCATGTTGTCTCATAGTCATTGGCAATCCTGTAATAAAGTCCATGGATATTACTTCCCATTTCCATTCTGGAATTGGCACTGGGAACAATAAACCCGCTGGATGTTGGTGTTCACTCTTCACCTGCTGACATTCCATGCACTTAGAAATGTATTCAGCGATGTCCTTCTTCATGCCTTGCCAGAAATAATATTTTATTGCTGTAGCAATTGTTTTCTGATATCCTAGGTGACCAGAGTATGGAGCTTTATGGATTTCATCCATAACAATCCTCCTCAAATCTGTCGCATTTGGAATATAGACTCTATTCTTATAAGTAAGAAGTCCGCCTTCTTCCAAGTGATAGCCTTCATACTTCTTGCCAAGATCTTGCTGCTGCAATTTGTCCTTTATCTGCACGTACACTTCATCCTCAACAATATGGTTAACAATCTGCTGCTTCAAATCTGGTTGGCAAGTACTAAGTGCTGCCACATGCATTTCATGTACCTTCCTGCTGAGTGCATCAGCCACCTTGTTTTCTTTCCCTTTTATGTGTTTGATTTCAAAATCAAATTCACACAAAAATTCCAACCATCTAGCTTGCCTAGAATTTAAAGTTGGCTGATCAAACAAGTATTTCAAACCACAATGGTCTGTCCTTAACTCAAATTTTCTTCCCATTAAGTAATGCCTCCACATCTTTAAAGCATGTACTATGGCTGCAAGTTCTATATCATGAGTATCATAGTTCTTCTCATGCTCCTTCAACTTTCTTAACTCATAGCATATCACGTGGTTGTCTTGCATAAGAACTCCTCCAAGTCCTTGATTGCATGCATCGGTACACACTACAAAGTCTTTTTCTGGGTCTGCAATTTTCAAAATTGGTGCACTTGTAAGAAGATTCTTCAACTGTTGAAAACTTTCCTCACATCTTGGTGACCATTCAAACTTTATCCCCTTCTTTTGCAAAGAAGTGATCGGGTTTGCAACCTTGGAGAATCTTTCGATAAACCTCATGTAGTAACCAGCAAGGCCCATAAAAGATCTCACATCAGTCACATTCCTTGGAGTTGGCCAATTCATAATGGCTTCAATCTTCTCAGGGTCTACAGATATTCCTTCGTCGGAGATGATGTGACCCAAATAATGAATTCTATCTTTATAAAAGTCACATTTGCTCAACTTTGCATATAGCTTATGCTCTCTTAGTAATTTCATTGTCATTCTCAAATGTTCTTCATGCTCTTCTTCATTCTTAGAATAGATGAGAATGTCATCTAGGAATACAAGAACAAACTTGTCCAAATACTTGCTAAAAACATTATTCATGAGACACATGAATGTAGCTGGTGCATTTGTGAGACCGAATGGTACCACTACAAACTCATAGTGTCCATACCTCATTCTAAAGGCGTCTTATGAATATCTTCTTCTTTGATTCTTACCCGATGGTAACCAGACCTCAAGTCAATCTTTGAAAATACCTTTTCTCCTCTCATTTGGTTAAAAAGGTCATCAATTCAGGGCAATGGGTATTTCTTCTTCATAGTGACTTTGTTCAAATGCCTGTAGTCAATACATAACCTGAGTGTTACATCTTTCTTTTTCACAAATAGAACAGGTGCTCCCCACGGGGACACACTTGGCCTAATAAATTTCTTTTCCAGCAACTCTTGTAATTTCATTTTCAATTCTAGCAATTCCGGTGTACTCATCCTATAGGGTGTCTTAGACATTGGTGCCGCTCCTGGCACAAGTTCAATTGTAAATTCAATGTCTCTCTTTGGAGGGAGTCCTGGAATCTCATCAGGGAAAACATCCCTGAATTCTTGCAATACATGATAGTCCTCCAATTTAAGAGTTTCATTCTCTTCTGCCTCTAAAATGTGGGCTGCATACAATTGACATCCCTTCCTACAGAACTTCTTCAGCTGCATGGCTGAAACCTGTCTAACAGAAGTCACCTTTGCAATGTCTTTTACAACCCTCGGGTTTCCTTCTTCGTCCATGCATTCAAATGTCTTATTGTAGCAGTCACGTTTAACCCTATGTGTTTCTAACCAATCCATTCCAATGAGAATATCATAGGAACCAAGTGGCAAAATATTCAGATCTGCATAAGTGAATAGCCCATCCATCTCTAATGGACATTTCTCTACTATTTCACTAACTTTTCTCTTGGTTCCAATGGCTAGTTGAACTAACCATGATTTACTATGCTTTAATTTCTTGAAAGCACAAATCTCAACAATTCTAGGAGTGACATAACTGTGAGTAGATCCAGGATCAATCAAAATAGAATCAGATTGCTTAGCAATCTTACCTTCAACTTCAACCATAGTTGATTGATGATTTGTCTGGCGGTCGTCTAGTGCTGCATAGATTCTAGGGATTGTCCTCACCACTTGACCCACAGTTTCAGCTCCCTGGATGTTGTGAACTTGATTTGCATTCCCATTCCGATGTGGACAGTTCCTAAGCATGTGGTCTCCTCCACAACCCCAACATTGAAATGGTTCTCTTGGCTCCTTTGGATCTCTTGGCTTGTCTCCCATCATCCTAGTTGGCTTAGTCACAACCCGTGATGGCTGCCTTTGTTGATTCTTGAATTGAGGAGGCTTGAACCCCTTCTTCCTTTGATCAAACTTTTCATTTTTCTTATCCTTCCATGCCTTATGGAATTCTGTTTTGCTTCTGTTTTGATCAAAGCAATACTTGGCCTTTCTTATGGCCTCCTCTAGAGTTCGAGGTTCATCAAACTCAATTCTGTCTTTATATGACTGGGGCAGTCCACTTAGGAAACGCTGAATTTTCACCTTATCATCTCGAATGTACCTGACATATCTTAGCAGCTCCAAGAATTTGTTTGCATATTCTTCCATGGTCAATTGTCCCAATCTCAGCTCATGGAACTCTTTGACCTTATCATCATAGTACCTGTCATAGAGGTACTTCTGCTTGAAGTATTTCTTGAACTGCTTCCACACAATCTTCCTTTGATTGATCTTCCTCACTTGCCTAATGTGTTCCCACCATATAGATGCTTTTCCATTCAAGTTGAAGATGGAAACCCTTTCCTTCATATTCCCAGAGTAGTCTTGGACTTGGAAATATTTTCTCATCCCAAGAAGCCAAGCTTCAGCTTCTTGACCAAATTTTACCTCTCCGTCAAATGTAGGGGGTTTCGCCTTCTTAAATTCCCCATGCGAATTGTTCTTGTAGTGCCTCTTCCTCTTGCTTTTGCGGGATGAAGAGCTCGAACCCTCAATGGATTCTTCAGATTCAGATGATTCATTAGAAGAGATTTCTAGAGTATAAGTTCGATCTGTAGAAACTCTTCCTGAGCTACTAGCCCTCTTACGGGAATTCCTTCTAGAACTACTCCCACCCCTTTCTGGATTTGATGTCTGATGCCCAGAGTTTATTTGCATTTGGATGTCTGTCAAACTCTGTAGCATGGCTGCATTCAACTGACTTTGTTCTTCCTGAGATTTAATCATCCTTTCATTATCTTCTCTACAGCTTTGCAACTCCACCCTTAGGCTTCTCATGGTGTTTGCAATACTTGGAGGAGTTTCTTGATTTCTTCTCCCATTAGATTTTGTTTCAGCATTTTCAACATGTATGTTCTCCCCCATGGCATCTGTCTCAGGCTCATAGGGATCCTGTGCATCATCCATGATGTTGATTTTTTTGGCCCAACCAAGATCCAAAACTTTCCAACTGTACTATCTAGAGTGCTGCCCTGATGTAACTATGATTCTGCAAAATGTGTTCATCAACACAATTGTCAGCTGCATTATATTTTCAGAAATTCATAAATTACTTTCATGAACGTGGGAAAATATTATATTGACAATCTGTCAAATCATAGAATTTTCTCACAATCAACGACATATGAGGGGGACGACGCGAGTCAAGGGGGCTTGCCCCCTTATGGCTTCCCTGCGCCACTACAGGGCAGTTCGAGGGCAGCGCCCTCATTTTTTTTTAATTTTTTTTTGTAAATCCTTCGATTTCGCGCAATCTGGATCACAATTTCCTTGGCATTTTTCAAATTTCAGCACCTGAAAAATCTCCTTGGAAAATGGCTGAAATTCCTTGTTTCGAAGCAACTCAGCGAGTTCTTCCGACCTGTTTCGGACCAACTCGCCGAGTTCTTCCGGTCGAAGACTCGGTTTTTCCTTCCAATCCGTTGCAGACCAACTTGCCGAGCCCTTCCGCCATTTCGGAGCAACTAGCCGAGTTCTCCTGCGCTTTTGGAGCAACTCGCCGAGTTCTCCCGCGGTTTCGGATCAACTCGCCAAGTTCTTCCAAAATTTTCTCCACTGTAAACACTTAGAAAATTTTGAAATTTTTTCGGACCAACTCGCCGAGTCCTTCCGTTGTTGCGAGCCAACTTGCTGAGTTTTTCCGCAATTTCGGGCCAACTCGTGGAGTTCTTCCGAAATTTCCCTTTGACACTGAACACTTAGAAAAATTTTGATATTTTTTGGACCAGCTCGCCAAGTCCTTCCGCCATTGCGGGCCAACTTGTTGAGTTCTTCCGTAATTTCGGGCCAACTCGTGGAGTTCTTCCGAAATTTCCCTTTGATGCCGAACACTTAGAAAAATTTTGAAATTTTTCAGACTAACTCGACGAGTCCTTCCGCCGTTGGGGGCCAACTTGTTGAGTTCTTCCACAATTTCGGGTCAACTCGTGGACTTCTTCTGAAATTTCCCTTTGATGCCGAACACTTAGAAAAAATTTTCCGTTTCGGGCCAACTTGGCAAGTTCTTCCGCTGTTGCAGACCAACTCGCTAAGTCCTTCCGAAAATTTCCTTTCGACGCCGAAAACACTTAGAAAATTTTTTCCGTTTCGGGCCAACTCGCCAAGTTCTTTCGCTGTTGCGGACCAACTCACTGAGTCCTTCAAAAAATTTCCTTTCGATGCTGAAAACAATTAGAAAATTTTTCCACTGTTTCGGGTCAACTTCGCGAGTTCTCCCGCCATTGCGGCGAAGACTTCCGAGTTCTTCCTGAAAAAGACTTAAACAAAAATTTTCAAAAACAATTAAAACAATTTCAGATTCTTCTTTTCTTCATTCTGTGATGACTGCTGCCCAGCAGGAGGTAACCTTACCTCTGCAAACTATCCAACTAGCCAGTTTAGGCCCGATGCTAAGACCAATGGTGATCAGGAAGGGACATTCCCATGTAACTGTAATCAGATTTGGCCCATAGAGGTCCAATGCTGCAACCAGCAGCTCTGATACCAAAATGTAATCTCTCCTCCCATCATACCAGCATGATAGAGAGAATGTGATGCTAAAACTGGGCATCTAGCCCCATGTACTTTTAAATAAGCATTCGCATAATATAAAAAGACATATGGAAATGTATAATTATAAGAAAACACAGCGGAAGTAATTTCAATAACACATCCATCATACATTCACGATATTCATCAAATAAATAAATGCAAAGTTAACACAAGAGAGTACTTATCTTATAACAAAGTAGTCCCAAGCAACTGGCTATGCAATTGCAACGTTCCACCCAACCATAGGCCAATTGTGATCATCAATATCTCCACACACTGCCAACCCCGAGCTGGGCATGATCTCTACAAGGAATCAGGGAACAACAGACTCACACATAGCCCAAAGATACACCAAATCATCCAAGCCAAGCTACAGTTGGGTTTATCAGGCTGTTAGGCAATGGAAGGAAGAATTGCTAAGCTAGTGGGATCATCTATAGAGATATGGGCACCCTCTACAAGATCTATCTAGCTTGGTCCCCACAATACCTACACACCTGGCATAAGGAAGTATTCCCTTCACTAATACACAGTCCCTCAGGACATACCTTCCATTCTAGTGTTCTTCAAGGTGTGCATAGAAGAGAAACCAACCCTTTTGATACTCTTGAGAGGTTACCTCCTCACTAGGTTTATCAAGCCAATTCTGGTCCACTTCCACTCCTAATTCTTGCTCATAATTTCCAACCAACACAGGGATGCACCCTACAACAAAACACAAGTGCTGAAAAATGTGGGCAACCCAAAACGAACTGGTAGATGGAGAATAAACCCTGGGAGAGCAAATTCGTTTTCAGAAAATGTTTTCTGCATTTCAGGGGAAAAATCGACCTCTATAAACCCCCAAAACGTGACTCCCTTTCTCCTAGCCACTGTGTAACACAAAAACGAGCTCCCAGCTATGGAAATATGCAGAAAATTGGTAAAAAAAACGTGATGGGGAAAGCCCAGTTAGCTCAGACTGCATGAGGGAGGAAAGACTATCGGTTCAGAATGGCTTTCGGCACCATTTCATGGGTGTTTTCTTGCCCCAAAAGAAAAAGTACGTTTTTTCCAGGTGGATGGCTTGCCCATGCACAAAATTGGCTGCCATACCTCTTCATTCCCAAGGCATTAACTGCATCAACCAATTTCTGGAAGAATTAAATGATTGGGTGCATAACCCAAAATTGGTAGTTGGTAGTTTATGGGTTTTCTCATTGACACATGGATTAACACCATTGGCTCAAGGGTTTGAATAATTTTCCTCCCTATTCCTTGTAGAATCATGCCCCCATCTCTTTGTTGCATTGTATAGCCAGTTGTGGGTTTTTCATTAAAATTCGTATCTACATGATGTCTTAATTTACATTGTGCCTATCTAGCACAAGAACCATAGGCATCTATTTTTTTAATTGCCGATACATAAAACGCTAAATCAATGGTGGGGCCTTGGCCTTAAGCTCCTCACCATGATTAAATAACAATATTTACATCATTTATGATTTAATGCAAAGGGGGTCAAAATGGGGACATTACAAAGAGGGATTGCATCATCCCCGAATTTCAGTCCCTAAATTGGTCCGCAGACATATGTATCCGACAAGTGGTCCCTAGTGGACGAGAGGGATTGCATCGTCCCTGGACTTAGGTCCCTGAATAGATCTGTAGACATCTGTCTCCAAGAATTGATGATAGGACTGCATCGTCCCTGAACATTTAGTTCAGAATGTATGTGTCGGGATTGCATCATCCCTGGACTTAGGTCACTGAATAGATTTGTAGACATCTGTCTCTGAGAATTGATGATAGGACTGCATCATCCCTGAACATTTAGTTCAAATTGTATGTGTCGGGATTGCATCATCCCTGGACTTAGGTCCCTGAATAGATACATAGACACTTGTCTCCAAAAATTGATGATAGGACTGCATCGTCCCTGAACATTTAGTTCAAAATGTATGTGTCTAGATTGCATCGTCCATAGACATGAGACTTGTCTTAAATTGATAAGTATTGATCATCCTGGGAATTGGATCTGGATTGCATCGTCCATAGACATGAGACTTGTCTTAAATTGATAAGGATTGATCATCCCGGGAATTGGATCTGGATTGCATCATCCATAGACATGAGACTTGTCTTAAATTGATAAGGATTGATCATCCTAGCAATTGGATCTGGATTTCATCATCCATAGACATGAGACTTGTCTTAAATTGATAAGGACTGATCATCCTGGGAATTGGATCTGGATTTCATCATCCATAGACATGAGACTTGTCTTTAAATGAGAGGGATTGATCATCACATAATTGGATCATGTGTATTGTAGGGTATGTTTCTATGATGTTGTTGATCGAGAGGATCTAGTTGATGATGTGATGCTGTTGATCGAGAGGATCCAGTTGATGACATGATGTTGTTGATCAAGAGGATCTAGTTGATGCTATTATGATGATGATCAGTAGATCCAAATGATGAGGATGTTGATCAGGATGACGATGTTGTAGCTGATCGAGTGCTGCAGAAGGTGAAGACTCAATACTGACGATGTTGATACTCCAGTATTGAAGACCTGAAGATATTCCAGTAACTAGTTGAGTTACTGATGATGTTGAGAAAGCTTCCAATGATCTATAGATGTATCATGTATGATGTAGTTGATGACTCCTTACTCCTGCAGATGTTGTTATAATATCATTCTCGTTAAGGGGGAGTGTTGAAATATTGTAACTTCTAAGAATATTATATTGTGTACTTTATTATTCCAGAGATGTTTCATTCCTCTGATGGAACTTTGTTGTATATCCGGAGATGTTTATTCCTCCGTGGATATTGTGGTAACTTGGGTTATTAGACTTCCCTAGTGGGGTCTGCCCTGTATGTGTTATGTGGGTAAAAGGGTTACTAGACCACCCTATAGGGGTCGGCCCAGTTATCATTACGTAAAGTGGTTAAGTTGGGGCCGACCTAGTTAATATAAAACACAAGTCGGAGTTCTGTATAAATAGAGGAGGTGTGTTCCTCATTTAACACATTATACTCACTTGTGATTGGTGCATAGGTGAGGGAGAGATCTACTATGGAGGAGAAGGAGCTCATGTTTAGGGTTTACATCTTTGTATTTGTTGTTCATCTATATTGAGGAAGCTTTGTTGGGTTTTCTACCCCATGAGGGTTTCCCAAGATAAATCTGTGTCTCTTGTGTTTATGTTGTGCTTGTTGTTCTTTCAGTGATCCTGTATATGCTATTGTTGTGAAATGGAATGTAATGTTGATATTGTCTTTCTTAGCATATTGAATCTTAACATTTCCTTTTCCCTGTACAATTTGAAATCCATTTGAAGTTAAGATCTAAAACATAAAATCTCAAAAATTAAGAAATAAAACACAAATTATTTAAACTCAGAAATAATATTCAAACACAAATTAAATTGGAACATAAATTATAACTTACCTCGAAGTCAACCCTCCTGTAGAGGGCCAACCTCTCATCAACTGCCGATAACATCATGGAAAAAGATCTCTATGTGGGAGAATCCTCCCTCAATGTGTAGATACATGAGGTCACCCACTCTCGTTAGGAAGTGATATCAGCGAGAGTGATCCGTGCGATGTCATCATTGTACGATCCCCCTGACGGGGCACCTGCGATCCAAACCAAAACACAAATGTTACTAAAAATATATATTATAACATGCAACTGAAATTCAATGCATTATATACTAAAAATTTACTAAAAATGTGCTAACAAAAAATACACACCTGATGCACTTGTGTCTTGTTGCACATCCTCCGCCGAGGGATCCACATTTATGTCGTCGGGATGAACCAACACACTACCTCTGCTGCTGCCACCACCAGTGGCAGCCGACCCCGGCCTGGAATCACTCCTCGGTGAACGAGAGTGCTGTCGATTCTTGTGCTTTGCGGAGCACGAAGCAATGAATCTCTCTCTTCAGGACTATCTGCATCACATTTAAATTTCTAATTCTAATTTTCTTTCAAATTTCACATTTAAAATTCAAATTCAATTTTCAAATTCTATTCCAAATTTCACATTTCAATTTCAAATTCTATTCCAAATTTCACATTTCAAATTCAAATTCAATTCAAATTTCAAATTCTATTTCAAATTTCATATTTCAAATTGAAATTCAATTCAAATTCAAATTCAAATTCAAATTTCAATTTCAAATTTCAAATTTAAATTTCAAATTCAATTCCAAATTAAATTTCAATTTCAAATTCAATTCCAATTCAAATTCAAGGCCACCACTGGACTAGAGTTTGCTCCTATTGATCCTCAACCATCGAGTGAGAGGAAGGTTCCTACAATCATTGTTTTAGATGATGACAATGTTTCTTAGTTTAGCATTATTTCTCAGGGATCATAGGCAATATGAATTGTGGTTTTTTTAAATAATCTTTAAAACATAAGAGAATGGCGATGAACTCATATACTTGTAAAAAAAGGATTATCTAATTATTTTCTAGTTCACTAAATAATTAGTTATTTACTTCTTAGTTTAGTCTTGTGTGTTGGTGTTTGGAATCATTTGCATCTATGTTTATAGATTATGTCTTGTATTTGTGAAAGTATCAAAGGAGTTCAATGTTATGTTTTGGATTTGTGAAAGTATCAAATACACATTATTACATAGAATACATTGAGTAGAAATTTCAATCAAAGTCTCGACTCTTCTTGCACAAGCATGAGTCCCACTGGGATTGGGCAAGAACTAAGAAGAAGAAAATTGGGGTCATTTGTTAGCTTTAAAATTTGTTTGACTAAACGAACTTGAGATGCTATTTGACTAAACAAAATTGAGGTGTTGTTTGCCTAGATCCATTCACATCAAACCATTGTCAAATTTTCAAATCTTTTGACGTGATTTGGATAAACTTGGTAACTATGGAATAGGGATTTCTTCTATTCTATCATGATTTTCTCCACTGCAAATATAGAAATGGAGGTTTATGGAGGCATCTTACAATCACTAATGTTTGCAAAAAAATTGCTGCTGCATCAATGGCTTAGAGAGGGCTTAGAAAGTAAAGGATTTAAAGAAGAAATAGGTCTAAGAAGCAATTTTTTTCTCAAGAAACCATTTCCTAAATCTACAAATAAGAATGGACACAAGAGCATGCATGCATTAGGAACACATGTGCATTCTTGAAAGTGCTACATGATTCTAAGCATACAAATAGTAGGAACAAGTGCATGTTACTTTGTGTATATACAAACAAACAAAATAAGGTTGATTACTATTTTTTATTTGACCCTCCCATACCAACAACAAATTTTGTATAAGGAGGTAATATGAGCTTGTTCTAGGAGTACCTATAGTCATCCATTGCCAATTTCCAAGGAGCATTTCCGTAAGTTTTATTTGTCCAGCCATTTTTATAATTTTTACATTTTAGAAATGTCCATATTTTAAAAAATGTGTTTTTATTGTTGAAAATTGTAGTTTGTATTCCACAAAGATGGTGGAAAATTCTAATCCAAACACATGTAGTCTAGTCCAACAAATTGCATTTGTAGTGGCTTATCATTCAGAGACATCATCTAATGATGTTAGGCCACCTGATGTTGGGAATTTTTCCAAGCTATCCATTATGGTTCCAAGCCAATTTATATTCATTGATGCTCACATTGTGGACATACTTTTCATGGCCTAAGAGAGGATCCTATTTAGGAAAATTTCTTGGATGAGGTTAGTATGCCATAATTTTTATACTTTATTTGATTATATATTTATTGTTGCATTTGTTATTTAGTATACATGAATTTAAAGTATTTGTAATTGTATTTGTATTTGGTGTGTGTAATTGCTATGAGATAACACCCTTACATCTAGGCGACATGATGCCCCATCTCCTGGACTTTATGTAGCAATCGATGGAACTTGTTCCCTTGGGGATCCTCACTCCCAAGTATTATACACAATAAAATAACTATTATACTTGTAAACCTTTTAACTATTTTACAATTTTATTTTTTAATAAAAACAATCAATTACTAATAATCATCATATAATTTGATGATTATTGAAAAATGTTAACTATGCCATGAAATCAATGTAATAAGATACAACTTCCATTTTTGCCTCCCATTGATTAGGAATGGCACTTTGATAAGGAGTTGTCTAAAAACTGGACAATTTGGCTTGGACGAGGGATTTTCACTAGAATCCGACATTTTTTATTTTGCAAAATCTGAACTGGTTACAATATTAGGTGGTTGGATGATGCTACATAAACTGGCTATGGTGGCAAGTTGTTAGGTTATGGTTATGTTTAATAATATATGATTATATATTATTAATATTCATTTTTTAATTTTTTATATTATATTATTAATATTAAATATTATTTTTTTAAAATAAATTAAGTAAAAATTAATAAATAATATATGATTATATATATTATTAATATTCATTTTTTAATTTTTTATATTATATTATTAATATTAATTTTTTTTTGATGTTATATTGGTAGGTTTAGAGTTATAGGTTAAGTAATGTAATATATGATTTTTTTTTCAATCCTCTTAGTGTTCTCAGAGGATTGAAAAAAAAAAGGGCAGCATTTATGCTTGTAAAAACACATTTTAAAATAAAACCGGTAGCATTTATGCAGTGCAATGCTACCAGTTGATATAAACAAATTTATATACCAAATAATTTGTAAACAAATAAATGCAAAATAAATTTAAAATCCTAAACCTATTTCAAATTTCAAATGGTTTTGGTTTTTGTTTTGAAATGGTTTTTTGTTTTAGGTTCAAATGGTTTTTTTTTTTCAATCCTCTTGGCATTCTCGGAGGATTGAAAAAAAATGGGTAGCATTTCTGCTTGTAAAAACACATTTTAAAATAAAACTGGTAGCATTTATGCGGTGAAATGCTACCGGTTGATATAAACAAATAATTGCAAAATAAATTTAAAACCTTAAATCTATTTCAAATTTCAAATGGTTTTGGTTTTTGTTTTGGTTTGAAATAGGTTTTTGTTTTAGTTTCAAATGGGTTTTTTTTTCCAATTAGTTTGGTTTCAATGGTGGTTTTTGGTTTCAATCCTGGTTTAGTTTCAATGGCTACATCCTAACCAATTCATCAAAACCAAATAAAAACTAGATTTTATGAAAAACACAATTATACAACTCAAACAAAATATAATTTTTTTAAAATAACAAAAAATTGGATGAATTCTACCCACCTGGTGGAATAGAAGATATGGTGGAGGCCCTGTGGTGAGGTGGCATCACTGTGATGAGGTGGCATGGGCGTGAGCTCGATCGAGGCCTCTGGTTCCGGTCGCTATAACCGTCTCTGTCAAAGAACTGCACAAACACGGCCGGTCGGGCCCTGTTTTGTTTTCTTTTCCTGTTGCATACCCTCGATCGAGCAAACCCTCGATCGAGGGTCTATCCAAACCCTCAATCGAGGTTTTCAAACTCCCTCGATCGAGGTCCTTTACCACCCTCAATCGAGGTATTTTTAAACCCTTGATCGAGCATTTAAAACCTCGATCGAGGGTCCGAAAAACAAATTTTTCCCATTCGATCCGCCAAAAATGGTGAATCACATTCGTGGATTTACCTTGTGAGAAGCCACCGTGTTCATGCTGTAGTTATAAGCCACTGTAATATTTTAAACCACTAAGACAAGATGTCAAGTGAAGAGTCCTCATACCTATTGTGAGAAAGAAAAGTAATTATAGAATCACCAAGATAAGGAAGAGTTGTAAACTAATTACATGCATTATGACATTTTCAATGTATTCCCATATCTTGAAGACCATTTCCAAGCTTCTCCCTGTGATTTGTTCTACCAGCCTCTGCAACAGATTCAAGAACATCGAACGTGACAAGCAGTTGGGAAGCTTGAATCCCTTGGCCTCCTCCAGCATCCCCATCTCCTTCACCATAAATTTTCGAACTATCAAGCCGGTGTTACAGAGATCGTTGTAGTAGATCTCAAATATCTCTCGTAGCTGAGTAGTGTAGTGCATCTGCTTGTCATCCTAGAACTACTTGATGTCCCCCTTAATCACAATTTTATTTAGACATTCTTTCATCAAGTTCAACACCTTCGTGAACACCACATCGACCTCCGATGAATTGCACAGATGTTGTAGGAGATCGGTGAGCTCCGTCGGGAATTCCAAAAGTATGGTGTCGATTTTCTTAACAATTGACGGGAGCAATTTGTTGATGCTTTTTTTCATTGTTACCTTCTACAGAAGCCCTTCCAACATCTTGTCGTAGTTCATCACCACGGCCAAAGTTTGTACACCATTCTCATCAACAAGCTTGGACATTCTGATTGACTCGTAAGTGGAAACTCCAAAAAATCATTTAAAACTCAGGATGTTTACATGCGTAGGTTTGATTTTCACAAATCAAATTTATAAAGAGAAAATAAAATACTGAACAAATACCTAGATTCAAAGTGTCGATGCCTCTTTTGTACAAACAACTCTCAATGTAGTGATCCTATTAGTACCAAACCCTTGCATGATGTAGATCTACCAAACCCTCACATGAGTCAAATCTATTGAAGTTTTCTATTTTTAGTTATTTCCCAAATTTTCCCTCTAAATATTTGTTTTAATTTACTCATTTTTCGGCCTAATTTACTTTTCCCTCTTTTATTTTATTTTTATTTAGTTTTCCTCTTTTTATTTATTTATTTTTAAATTTAATTTCCCTCCTTTAATTATATTTGCTTTGTTTATATAGTTTTTTTTTTTAATTTGTGAATAATAATATTAATATATTATATATATTAACTATATAAATATATCTAATAACTATATAATATATTGATATATTATATATGAGTGAAAAATGGAATGTTAATAGAAACATAAAGAAAAGAAGGGTTTTTAAGGATTTATTTATTTTAAATGGGAAAGGGAAAGGGAAAGGGAAGGTATCAAAGATTAAAAGGGAATAACAACTATTATTATTATTATTATTATTATTATTGGAGATGGGAACAAAGGGATTTTTACAGAAGAAAAAAAAAAAAGGCTTTTTTTCTTCTTTTCAAAATGGAGGATATTGGCGACTTTTTGCAGGGGAGGGGCCGAAGGGGGGATTTCAAAATTTTTGAACTCATGTGCAAGGAGAACCATGATGAATGGATGCATATGGAGAATTAATGGAGGTTCTGAAATTGACAAGTTTTAGCTAATAAGACGAAAAATATATGAACCTGCTGAAACTTTAACAGACTGCCGAGAGGGTAAAACGATGACAAATTGTTTCAAGCAAAATATGAACACGACCAATATGACGAGCCGAACACAATGACAAAAACTTCACAACATGACAATTCCAAGAGGGAAAGACGAAAAATATCCAAGCCTCGACTCAACCACACTATGATGATGCACATCATGCAACTTGGTGGATTTGTCGAAGGGATAATACAAAAGAAAAATGGTAAGATAGGATATGGACATGTAGATAAGCACATCAAACATGATGTGACAGTACAGATGGAATGGTCTTGCAAAAAAATTCAGTAGGTCCACCTACGGTGTCATGTTTTGACACTTCAGAATGATGTCGATGTTGAGCTTCAACACTATACTGCCAAGTAAATGGAGCAAGTTAAATATCTGCATGGATCATTCTTCCCTTTCTGTTCATCAATGCAAACTAATTGAGTCATTGAAAACTAATTAGCTCTAATACGTCAATTACAATATGGACATATCTAGAGACGCATAGAAACATGTTATATATAATTATAAAATTCTATATTAAATATTATATAAATAAACTCTTAATTTTTGTGTGACGTATAAGGAATTATTTGATAGCTAGAACATCTTATATAATTATTAAGGAGACACCCAAAAACTCAATCAAGTTGAGGTTGGTGTGCTCTAGGCTAGGTGCGATCCTCGGTGATTTTGATGGCTTAATAGATGCCCCTCAGTCGTGGTTTCTCAGACCACATTCCACTCTCGCATGTTAGGAGATTCAAGCAAACAAAAAATAAATGTTTTAAATGGAACTTCACAAGTTCAAATCCTTGTGGCTACTTACTTACAAAAAAAAACTACTATATCACATATTAATAATTATATTATATTAATATGCTCCAAATTATTTGATGGAATCCGGTTTAATGAAAATTACAATTTTGACAAATTCTTTTTACGATTTGTTAAATTTTAACACGGATTTAGAGACCACCTAAGTGGTCTCTGAATCCATTTGCAGTGCTAAAATTTAATAAATCGTAACAATTCATTATCAAAATTGCAATTTCCCATTGCTGAGTGACACAATTAACATCACTTGGGTCTCTAAATATATATACAATATTACGATTTACTAAATTTTAACACTGTAAATGGATTCAGAGACCCCAATTAAAGGGGTCAGGGTCTCTGAATCCATCTGCATTATTAAAATTAAAACATTGTAAAAAATCATTATCAAAATTATAATTTTCCATTGTTGGTGTGACACAACTAAAAATGACTAACATAAATGACTAATTCATATTCTTAATTGTTGTTAGCTAGTCATATTTATATTCCCATGACTAAATTAGTCATTTATGTTAGTCATTTTTATTTCAGTCACTTTTTATCTAGTCGTATATTTTATCCCATGACTAAATTAGTCATTTATATTAGTCGTTTTCAGTTGGCTTACTTAAAATTGCTCAATTTTAGTCATTTATCCCTTGAAAAAATTGTGGTGACTAAATTTTTTAGTCGCTTAGTCACTTATCTCTCATTTTGTACTAGTGGTGGGATACAAAGCCTGAGGATTTAGCAGCTCATGAAGATGACCTATTAGGGTGGTAAGTAACAAAATTCAATAAATACCTTTTCTACAGAGGACCATTTCTATATCAATACGAATTATTGTGGGTTGTGCTTCCAGTAAATCTAGCCGACTAGTTATGGTGACCCATGGAATCACTTGAGTATCACAACAAGAGACCTTATCCAATTGAATAAGGTAGACTCACCTCTAACTAGGGCTATTGATTTTTGGGTAGAAATCACTGTGTTTGGTTATATCTTGGAATTTGTAGCTGAAAAAAATCAATCCACTTTGAAAGATGAAGACGAACTTAAGAGAGGCACTCATAGAAGACTTGTAAAATTATTGAACAAAATAGATCATAGATCCGTACCAAATCTCATAGTGAAAGAGTTAGGAAGAAAGATGAATTACAGTGAAAATTGCAGTGAATTGAGCAGTAAAATTAATCATGCATTAAAACTCAAATGTGCAAAAAAATGTGTGTCATAATTCAATAATAAGTATAGTCAAAGAATATATTACAATGGAGAGAATTAGATTATCCAAGGAGAATTCAAATCCATGTTAGTCTAGCCTAGAAAATATCACCACTACATTTCTCAGGGAGTTCCAAACTCAACTAATTGTCAGTGAACTGAAGCTACTCTCAGTTAAATGATGAAGAAGGGTGCATTAGTGAGTTTTCCATGCAAATCAACCAAAAAGGGGCGCATTAGATCACAATCAGTGGTGATTGGAGCTCAAACCTACCACTAGAGTCAGGAACTCGCGAACTGAACTAGATCACTGAGTTAGCTCCTAAAATGTAGGAAAATGATTCTAGTGCGCCTAAAAGCATGCATGCATGGTGCATAAAGTGGCAAGTGGGTCCTAGATGACATTTGCACACCACTAAGGGGCCAATAACATCATCCAGTACTAGGAAAAGACTAATAATACTAAGGTGGACAAGGATTGGAGTATTAATTATCCTAACACCCCTCGTTAATCCAAACTTAGACATCCTGGGACTTGGTTAGTGAGACCAAAGGTCACCCATACAATCAAATATTAATTATAAAAAATAATTGTTCATGAAACTAAGGAAATGGAGAAAACGTCATGGGAAAGAAAAAACCTCTCAAAAATGAACAACAAGAAACTCAAATAGCCTTCACACCAGGCAAGGAAGGAAAATCTCTTCTAAGTGAAATACTTTGTAAAAATGTTGGCAATATGCTCATATGTAGGATAGTAATGCAGGTGTTGGATCCAGATCTGGATCTGCTCTTTCGATGTACTCCCACTATTTCGAAGCTGCATTTTCCAAAACAAGTCTTTCAGAATCCATTCTTCCTACTGGGGCGAATGACTCATTATAGTCCAAACCATCAACCTTTGAGTACCCGTTTTCAACCAACCGAGATTTTTACTTGGTTGTATATCCATCATGGAAAGTATCTTTGAGACATGTTATATATAATTATAAAACTCTATATTAAATATTATATATAGACACTCTTAATTTGTGTGTGACGTATAAGGAAATATTTGATAACTAGAACACCTTATGTAAATATTAAGGAGACACCCAAAAACCCAATCAAGTTGAGGCCGGTGTGCTCCAGGCTGGGTGCGATCCTCGATGATTTTGATGGCTTAATAGATGCCCCTTAGTCATGGTTTCTCAGACCACAGGCCACTCCTTCATGTCAGGAGATTCGCGCAAATAAAAAAATAAACGTTGTAAATGGAAGTTCACAAGTTCAAATCCTTGTGGGTACTTACTTACAAAATAAAACAACTATATCACATATTAATAATTATATTATATTATTATTAATATGCTCCAAATTATTTGATGGAATCCGGTAATGAAAATAACAATTTTGACAAATTATTTTTACAATTTGTTAAATTTTAACACTGCAGATTGATTCAAATTGAATCCATCTGCAATGTTAAAATTTAATAAATCGTAACAATTCATTGTCAAAATTGCAATTTTCCATTGTTGACTGACACAATTAACATCACCTAGCTCTCTAAATATATCTACAATATTACGATTTACTAAATTTTAACACTGTAGATGGATTCAGAGACCCCCATTAAAGGGGTCAGGGTCTCTGAATCCATCAGCATTGTTAAAATTTAATAAATTGTAAAAATTCATTATCAAAATTATAATTTTCCATTCTTGGTTTGACACAACTAAAAATGACTAATTCATATTCTTAATTGTTGTTAGCTAGTCATATTTATATTCCCATGACTTAATTAGTCATTTATGTTAGTCATTTTTATTTTAGTCACTTGTTATCTAGTCGTATATTTTATCCCATGACTAAATTAGTCATTTATCTTAGTCGTTTTTAGTTGGCTTACTTGAAATTGCTCAATTTTAGTCATTTATCCCTTTAAAAAACTATGGTGACTAAATTTTTTAGTCGCTTAGTAACTTATCTCTCGTTTTGTACTAGTGGTGGGATACAAAGCCTGAGGATTTAGCAGCTCAAGAAGATGATCTATGAGGGTGGTAAGTAACAAAGTTCAAGAAATACTTTTTCTACGGAGGACCATTTCTAGATCAATACAAATTATTGTGGGTTGAGCTTCTAGTAAAGCTAACTGACTAGTTGTAGTGACTCATGGAAGCAACTGAGTATTGCAACAAATAGAGGAAAACTATGATTTGGACTGTAAGAGACCTTATCCAATTGAATAAGATAGACTCACCTCTAACAAGGGCTTTTGATTTTTGGGTAGAAATCACTCTGTTTGGTTATATCTTGGAATTTGCAGCTGAAAACAATCAATCCACTTTGAAAGATGAAGACGAACTTAAGAGAGGCACTCACAGAAGACTTGTGAAACTCTTGAACACAATAGATCATAGATCCTGATCAAATCTCACAGTGAATGAATTAGGAAGAAAGATGAATTACAGTGAAAATTGCAGTGAATTGAGCAGTAAAATTAATCATGCATTGAAACTTATATGTGCACAAAAATGTGTGTCATAATTCATTAATAAGTATAGTCAAAGAATGTATTACAATGGAGAGAATTCGATTATCCAAGGAGAATTCAAATCCATGTTAGTCTAGCCTAGGAAATATCACCACTACAGTGCTCCGGGAGTTCCAAACTCAACCAAACTCAACTAATTGTCAGTGAACTGAAGCTACTCTCAGTGAAATGATGAAGAAGGGTGCATTAGTGTGTTTTCCATGCAAATCAATGAAAAAAGTGTCAGGATATTCCTATACTCCATCCTAGTCCTAGCAGCATTTTCATTATTTGCATTTTTAGTCATACATGCACTTTTAGGGTTTGCATGCATCCCAGTCATCAGTCCCAACACCTAGCTCTTAGTTAGCTAGCCCCTGGAGCTTCCTTCCACTCAGTTTCAGCCCTCCTAGAGCTTAGTGCGCCCTCCTTTCATCTACCAGTTGAGAAAGGTGCCCTTCCTTACCTACCATTCAATTATCTTCAGTTATCTTCAATTCTCTCCTTGATTTTAGGCTAGACTGACTCTCAACTGACTGTATCACTCCGAAGGACCTCCAGTGAGACTTGACTGCCCATTCTAACTTCAGTTAGCTCCTCATGCGCCCTCCACTGAGTCTCCTTCATTTAGTTAGTTCTAGTTACACCTACCACACTCAGTTAGACTCAGTTTAACTGATGGTTGACAGTTACTTGAGCATTGATGACTCCACTGATGATGAGATAGACTACTAGTTGTGCTCCTATGACACTCCAGTGATCTTTTGATCACTCCATGAAGGCTAATTCGAATTGCCACATTGGCATTCGAATCCTCATGCATTGTACTATTTATTTGTCCATATTGTGATTAATTAATTAGTGTGTGTGAAGTATTTTTGCTTCTATCCGAGTTCTAGTCTATTATTATTTTGTTGCTCATTATACTGCATTGACCACTCTTCTTCTATTTGCTTTCTTAATCAATTACTTTCTTGTGATGTATACATCATCTCTTAGATCTGCTGTGAGGATTTTCACATGGTATCAGAGCATGTTGAGAGTATTGTTTATCTCCATTCTTGAGAGTTTTTTGCAGGTTATTATCAAGATTTTGAGTGCAACAGTTGCAGCAGTTTCTGCATTTATGCAGCAGTAGCAGTTGCAGATATTCGCTATTATTTTTGCAGGTCTTCTATAGCTTCAATGAATTTAGAAGAAATCCCTCCTCTTTCTCCATTCAACTATGATCTTCTTTCTCTATTCAACTATGATGAATGGAAACCGAATATGATAGCACATTTGAAGAGAAATGGTCTCTTTGATTATTGTTTTGAAAGAGAGTTCGAATCCTCTGAAGAAGAGATTGACTGGTTAAATAATGGTGACAAAGATTGTGCAGCCATGATGTTTGTTATGCCTCTATACATGACACAACAATTCATTGATATTGAAACTCCAAAAGAGCTATGGGCCCACCTGGATGACAGTTTTGGCATACAGAATGAAGGAATTGGTCCAAACCCCTTCGAGAGCAAGCAAAGTGATGCATTCTCCCTCCTTGATGATCTCATTGATCATGAACCAGTATCAAACACATCTCATATTGAAGTTGTCCACAAAGAAGAAGAACTTGCAGATTCTACACTCATGCTCCAAATTTCTTCTCTTTCTGTGCCAGCTCACACTCTAGATATTGCAGAAGGTCCTAAATCCTCTCTTGCACCAGAGTTTGTTGGTTTGCAGCATGATCACATGAATATTTCGGAGGTAAAATCAGCTATTGGAGGTAATGCATTCGCTCTCCTCAAGCAATCACCTCTTATTTACTACTATATGATCATTATTTCATGCTTTCAGAAGGTTATTGAAGATTATGGCTATTGCCATTTGCTTGGGATAATTTCTCATGCATATCATGGTTTTGATCTCACCCCTGCTGGTTCAAAGGAGATCTCAAGAAACCATGGCCATTCACTTGGGATAATTTCTCATGCATTTACTGGTTTTGATCTCACCTCTTATGGTTCAAAGGAGATCTCAAGAAACCATGATTCAAGTCTTGGATCCAATTTGGATTCTAAGCAATCTCTACATGGGATAATTTCTCATGCATATGATAGTTTTGATCTCACCCCTACTGGTTCAAAGGAGATCTCAAGAAACTATTCTTCATGTCTTAAATCTGATTTGGATTTCAAGCAATTATTTGATAGTTCTTTTTGGCATAATCTCACCCATGATGGTTCGAAGGAGAAGAAAAAAGACGATCTGCACATTCATAGATTTGATCCTACCTCAACTGATTCAAATCACAGGTTCAAGGATCATCCTCATACTTTTGGATTTGTTCTCATCACATTCAATCTGAAGAGCAACTACAAGTACATGCTTTCTGAGCATGATCCACTTCTTTCCAAGAAGAAGATACCTCCAGACATATGACCAAGCATCACACCTGCTTGAGTTTGGAGCATTTATTTTTGTGTGTGCCTTACAGTCTATTTTGAGGGGGGGTATTTTTCCCATGAGGTTTTCCCCATTTCCTCGGTTTATTGACTGTTATTATTCATTGTATTGGGTGACCTTTGGTCTTAGTTACCAGGGCCCAGGATGGATTAAGGGGGGGTGTTAGGATATTCCTATACTCCATCCTAGTCCTAGCAGCATTTTCATTATTTTCATTTTCAGTCATGCATGCACTTTCAAGGTTTGCATGCATTATTTAGGGTTTGCATGCATTTGCATGCATCCCAGTCATCAGTCCCAGCGCCTAGCCCTTAGTTAGATAGCCCCTGGAGCTTCCTTCCACTCAGTTTCAGCCCTCCTAGAGCTTAGTGTGCCCTCCTTTCATCTACCAGTTGAGAAAGGCGCCTTCCTTACCTACCATTCAGTTATCTTCAGTTATCTTCAGTTCTCTCCTTGATTTTAGGCTAGACTGACTCTCAACTAACTGTATCACTCCAATGGACCTCCAGTGAGACTTGACTGCCCATTCTGACTTCAGTTAGCTCCTCATGTGCCCTCCTCTGAGTCTCCTCCATTCAGTTAGTTCTAGTTACACTCAGTTACACCTACCACACTCAGTTAGACTCAGTTTGATGGATGGTTGACAGTTACTTGAGCATTGATGACTCTACTGATGACGAGATAGACTACTAGTTGTGCTGCGATGACACTCTAGCAATCTTTTGATCACTCCATGAAGGCTAATTCAAATTGCCACCTTGGCATTCGAATCCTCATGCATTGTAATATTTATTTGTTCATATTGCGATTAATTAATTAGTGTGTGTGAAGTATTTTTGCTTGTATCGGAGTTCTACTGTATTATTATTCTGTTGCTCATTATACTGCATTGACCACTCTTATTCTATTTTCTTGCTTAATCAATTACTTTCTTGTGAGGTATACATCATCTCTTAGATCTGCTATGAGGATTTTCACAAAAGGGGCGCATTAGATCACAATCAATGGTGATCGGAGCTCAAACCTACCACTGGAGTTAGGAACTCGCGAACTGAACTAGATCACTGAGTTAGCTCCTAAAATGTAGGAAACTGACTCTTATGTGCCTAAATTCATGCATGCAGGGTGCATAAAGTTGCAAGTGGGTCCTAGATGACATATGCACACCACTAAGGGGCCAATGACATCATCCAATACTAGGAAAAGACTAATAATACTAAGGTGGACAAGGATTGGAGTATTAATTATCCTAACACCCCTCGTTAATCCAAACTTAGACAACTTGGGACCTGGTTACTGAGACCAAAGGTCACCCATACAATCAAATAATTATAAAAAATAATTGTTATTAGTCATGGGAAAGAAAAAAACAGCCTTCAGTGCATGGAAAATGTCATGGGAAAGAAAAAAACCTCTAAAAAATGAACAACAATAAACTCAAGCAGCCTTCACACCAAGCAAAGAAGGAAAATCTCTTCTGAGTGAAAGACTTTGTAAAATGTTGGCAATCTACTCCTATGTAGGATAGTAATGTAGGTGTTGGATCTGGATCTGGATCTGGATCTACTCCTCCGATGTACCTCCCACTATTTGGAAGCTGGATTTTCCAAAAATGTATTTCAGAATCCATTCTTACTACTGGGGCAAATGACTCATTATAGTCCAAACAATGAACCTTTGAGTACCCTTTGTCAACCAGCCGAGATTTGTACTTGGTTTTATATCCATCATGGCAAGTATCTTTGAAGGATTGTGGATTAGACCCCACCATCATGTAGCACATCTCTGAGGGTAGTGGATTTGTATAACATAGTGCAAGGTTTGCTTCTGGATACTAAGATTTGGTTCTTCTATGGTCAGATGGATCTCAAGCTATGTTCCCAACAACTTCAAGGAATTTATGAGCCCATATTGGCCTTGGCCATGGATTGGGAGTAGGTGCTAGATCTGGATCTGGATCTGGATCTTCTTGAAGTTCATACTTAATATCAAGATCTTGGTCCTCATCTTCAGAATCTGAAACTAGATCATTAGAAGATACATCATTCTAATCTTCATTAGATGCAAATGGAGTAGGCAGAGAGTATGGAAATAAGTGAGAGAATTCAATTGCCTTTGAGGCATGGTTTGTAACCCCTTTTGTTATTAGATTTCCAGAATAGATCTCTGCAATCTCAACTGTGTCATGTCCAAAAACACATTTGATGCAGGCGGGAATCACAAAATCCAATCCAACCCACTTACCCCAGGAAATCTTGTGATTCTCTGAAATCAAACCACTAAGCTTAGCTAAAAACCAGCTAGGTCCTTCTCAGTGATGGGTCTTACCTACAAAATTGGCCTCCCGCAATGTTTTTCCTGTCAGAAATGGATTTCTGCAACAACCTTGCTGAACCGCCTTCTTCCCACAATGGAGGCATCGTTCTGCAATTATCCTTCTGCAACGTGACTTCCGCAACTCTCACTCCCACAATGCAGATGCTTCCTTTCCGCAACCTGCGGATTGTGGATTGCGAGAGCGCTCTTCGGAATCTCTCAAAAATACCTCCGCAACAACCCTCCCGCAACGCGACTTCCACAACTCTTGTCGTTAACTCCCGAGCTCCTTCCTTCTCTGGAACGCTATATAAACTGTCGATCTTTTGTGGATTTGATCTTCCGCATTGATCTATGATCAATGCGGAATACTTCGCTCCAACTTGCAGAAATGTTAACTCCCACGCATATTCACCTTGAGGATCCTTTCCCCTTCGTCGATCTTCCTTTTGGCTTGAATTTGAGCCGTCCAACCTATTCTAATTGAACCAACTGCAACTTTGGGATTCTTCTTCGTTGATTGACCCGGGAATCAATCAATCCAGCTTGAACTTCGTCCAGATCTGATATAACCCTAAATAGAACAATAAATGACCTCTTCTACTTAATGAAATTCGGTTTACGAATGACTTGGGTTTTCTTGATTGTACATGAGAGTTCACACAAGCAGAAAAATGAATATTCATTCACACAGACGTCAGCTTAACACTTTCACACATCTCTACCTGATATAATCTCAGCTTATCTCTCATTCAAATGCACAGTAACACTATTGAACACACAAAACTGACTAATTTCATTAACTGATAACAATCCCTACCTCCAGTCATGCTTTCCTGTGGTATTCAGGAAAATATCACACAGACTCTTTCTCACGCAAGGCTCTCCCTCTGCGTCCTCCCTCCTTCTTTTTTCTATTCAACCTCCTATAAAAACCAGAATGACTCCTAAATAGAAAACAAACTAATTAACAAACTTTTCCCCGTCACTGAAGGAGTCACTATCATTCATCAACAAACTGCCTATCTGGCTTGATCTCCACGCAAGGAGTATCAACTTGCCACTATGCCCTATTTTTCAAACACTAACAACACACTAGTCAGTTACATACTTTGCAAATATTAAGACACTTAGTAAACAAACTATCTTGCCTATATCAGGGTAAATTGTCCCCTCGCTAGCCACAACATTTGAACACTCCATCACATTGTTGCCTTAGCATCGATGCTCTTGCATCAGACTCCTAAGGTTAAAATTTTGAACCCCTGTTCAGTAAATCAACTATTGAGAAACCCTTTGTCTCCAATTCTTTAGCATCCATCCATGTAGAATCTTCTGCAGGATGTCCTTTCCATTTGATCAAGTATTCCAAGTAGTCGCTTTGTCTGGTACTCTTTGCCACTCTAGCATCCAAGATAGACTCAACTTCTGATGGTTGAGATATAGGCATCTGCTTCAACCATTGAAGATCTTCCATAGCATCCCTGTCTTTTTTCATTTGTCCTGTATCATCGGCCAGATATGTATACAAGTCCGCTACATTAAAAATAGGTGAGATACCAATTCATGTCGGCATTTCTAGTTCATAGGCATTTGCTGAAAATTTTCTAAGTATTCTGCAAGGCCCAATATTTTTCATTTTCAACTTGTTATACTCTCCCTTTGGAAATCTCTCTTTTCTCAGATGAGCTAAAACTAAATCTCCTACCTCATAGTTTTTCTCTCTTCCCCTGGAATGTGCTCTTGTTTTGTAACTATTGTTACTTTGTTGCAACCTTGCTTTAACTTGCTCTTGTAGTTCACTAATCCTTGTTGCAAACTCTTCTCCATCTGCACTTCTCTTTTCCAATTGACCCAAATCACGAAGTTCACACACCCCTCTGGGATGCATCCCATACAGAATTTGGAATGGGCTCATTTTGGTACTTCGGTTTGGTGAATCATTGTATGCAAACTTGGCTTGAGCTAGCACTTTGTCCCATTGTTTTGGATTTTCTTCGATCAGACTTCTCAACATGTTACCCAGACTCCTATTTACCACCTCAATCTGGCCATCAAAATGTGGAAGATATGTTGAACTAAAGTTCAACTTAGTACCCAACTTCTTCCATAAGGTTCTCCAGAAATGACCTGTGAAATTTACATCTCTGTCAGATACAATGCTCTTAGGTAAACCATGTACCTTGACCACTTCATTTAAAAGCAAGTTAGCAATGTGTGTGCCATCACTTGTATTATAACATGGAATGAAATGTGCCATCTTAGTAAATCTATCCACAACTACAAAAATAGAATCATTTCCCTTCTGAGTTTTTGGTAAACCCAAAATCAAATCCATACTCACAGAATCCCAAGGTCTAGTTGGAATAGACAATGGTGTGTACAAGCCTGCGTTTTGGCTTATTCCCTTGGCATGCTGGCATACCCTACATCTTCTCACAAACTTTTCAACCTCAGACCTCATCTTTGGCCAAAAATAGAAATGGCTCAACTGTCCAAATGTTTTATCACTTCCAAAGTGACCTACCATCCCTCCCCTATGTTTCTCCTGTATCAAATTCTCTCTAATGGAACATTTAGTAATACAAAGTTTATTGTTCTTAAAAAGTAAGCCATCTTTCAACATATACTTCATCCACGGCTCTTTGTCCACCTCCATAGGATTCCTACAAACTCTGTATGCATCTTGAAAATCAATGTCAGCCTCATACAAACCTCTTAAGTGCTCAAATCCTAAGACCTGGATTTGATTTTATTGTACAATCAATTGTCTCCTGCTTAAAGCATCAACTACTCGATTTGATTGTCCACTTATGTGCTTCAACAAAAATATAAAGCTTTGCAAGAACTCAACCCATTTGACATGATTCTGATTCAATTTAGGTTGTTGCATGATGTATTGCAATGCCTGATTATTAGAAAACAAAACAAACTCCCTAGGAATCATATAATGCCTCCAATGCTTTAGTGCTTGGACCATAGCATATTCCTTGTCATAAGATGAATATTTATTTTTTGAATCATTCAGATTCTCGCTGAAATATGTTGCAGGTCTGTTCTCCCAACTAAGTATAGCTCCAATTGCTACTCCACTGGCATCACATTTCACTTGGAAAGGGTGTTTGAAATCTGGTAACTTCAATACCGGTTTCTCAGTAATCTTCTTCTTCAAAAACTAAAAGTTGCTTTCAGCCTTTGTTGTCCATTTAAATGGTTGTTTGTCCTTTCTAATTGTTTCAATGATTGATGAACAAATACCAATGAAATTCTTTATGAACTTTCTATAAAAACTTGCCAATCCATGGAAACTTCTTACCTCAAAAATGCTCCGAGGTGAAGGCCAATCCATAATTGCTTGCACTTTTTTCGGATCCATCTTCAATCCATCTCTTGAGATAACAAAACCCAAATACACTAGTTCTAACTTCAAAAATGTAGACTTCTTCACATTTACTAACAAATTTTCCTTTTGTAATTTCTCCAAGACACATCTTAGATGCTCCAAGTGTTATTTTTCTGTTTGATTGAAAATCAGAATATCATCAAGGTAAACTATTACAAACTTCCCTATGAAATATCTCAAGACTTCATTCATTAATATCATGAAAGTGCTTGGCGCATTAGACAGTCCGAATGGAATAACCAACCACTCATACAACCCATCATTTGTCTTAAAGGTTGTCTTCCACTCATCTCCTTCTTGAATTCTGATCTGATGGTATCCACTCTTCAGATCTAATTTTGAAAAACATGTTTTCCCACTCAGGCAATCCATCATGTTGTACATCTTGGGTAATCGAAACCTGTATCTAATGGTAATCTTGTTGATGGCCCTGGTTTCAGTGCACATCCTCCATTCACTATCCTTCTTTGGGGTGCGTATTGTTGGTACTGCACATGGAATCAGACTTTTCTTAATCATCCCCTTGTCTAACAATCCTTGTACTTACCTTCTAACTTCTTCATTCTCTTGAGGTGTCAACCTGTATGCTGCCTTGTTTGGTAAGATTCCTCCAGGAATAAAATCAATATGGTGACTTATATCCCTCTTTGGTGGTAACTCATTGTGTAAATCATCTACCACAATGTCACTAAACTCTCCTAGCATCTCTTGAATCTCCTCAGGCAGATCTTTAATATTGGTTCTCATTACTACTACTCTAGTTTTACATACCACAACATAATTAAGTTCTTCCTCATCAATTTGCTACAAATACTCTTTCCCTGTCAACATTAGGACCTTAGATGCTTGCTTCCATGTCGTGCTCCCTTCTTGCAAAGGAAGAAGAACATGTTTTATCCCATCTTTCTCAAAACTATGACAATTTCTCCTACGTTCATGTATCACCTTTTTGTCAAAATGCCACGGTCTTCCTAGAAGGATATGGAAAACATCCATGGGCATAACATCACATATAATTTTATCTTTATATGTACCCACTTGCAAATCAACTTCACATTGTTCACTTACTAGGATTTGATGTCCTTTATGCAGTCAGGATACCTTGTATGGAATAGGATGCTTGGTCTTCTTCAGACACAACTTCTCCACTATCTCTATGGAAACAAGATTGTCAGTGCTCCCACTGTCAATCACCATCTTGCAGCACTTTCCCTTGACTTTACACATGGTCCTGAATAAATCCTTTCTTTGAGCGGGTTCCACCTTTTCCTTCTCAGTATTCAATAAGACTTTGTTCATCATCAAAGCCTCCCCCATCTCTAGTAGATTTTAAGCCACTGGCATCTTCTCTTGTTGTTGCTCATTCTGAGCTACATAGGCTCCTCTCTGTCATATGTCTTCCTTCTCAAGATACTCAAAGGACCTGTGCCCCAATTTGTTACATTTGTAACACCTATAGACATTTTCTCTACCTCTTCCTCTACCTCTATCTCCTTGGTAAGGTCTTCTCCCTCTTGGGTCACCTCCTCTACCTTGCTGCTCTTATTGGTTTGAGTTGATGGGTTCTCCTTTTTGGGTTGCAAACCTTCCTCTTCCAGTTGTTTTCCCTCTTCCTCTGGATGAACCTCTTCCCCTATTGAAGTTCTGCTTTCTCAATAACTTCTCTTCTTCTCTGAAGGCACATTGGTATGCCTCTTCCATTTTTCTCGATGATATCATGTTGATCTCATCCTGAATCTTTATCCTTAGACCATTGACATATCTAGCAGTCTTCTCTATTGATTCCTCCACATAACCTACCCTGGGGTTTACTTTGTAAAATTCTTCAGTGTATTCTCTCAAAGTCAACAACCTTTGCCTAAGGTTCTGCATTTTCTTGTACAAAGTCAACTGGTAATCCTTTGGCAAGAATTTGGCTCTCATCTTATCCACCATCCTATCCCAGCTCTTTATCAATAGCTTGTTCTTCTGGCTCCTCTCAGCCTGCACACTATCCCGCCATAGGGATGCATGCCCTTTCAACCTTGTCACTGCCAATCTGACCTTCTTGCTTTCCTCAATTTCACCATAATTAAAGTATTTTCTAACTCATTGATCCAGTCAATGAGATGTTCAGTAGTGAGGCTTCCCTCATAGGTAGGAAACTCAATTTCTGGCCTCAAATTTGCTCCAAGAATTGACTGAAAGTATCTCAGCTCAGGTGTCTCTTGAACGAGTGTTGCTTCTTCTCCCTATTCCTCTTCTTCAGGCTCACTCACATCCCCTGCCTCTGGATCTCTTCATCTTCCCATATCCATAGCCTCCATACATGTCCGTAATTATCTCATTTCCTCCTTGACTTCTACATTCATTGCTGGCCACCTTCTGTCATGACCTCTTGCTCTACCTACATGTATTGCCATGTCTTTCCTCTGCTGTGTTGAGTAAAGACCGCTCTGTTACCAAAAATGATGCAGGCGGGAATGACAAAATCCAATCCAACCCGCTTACCCCAGGAAATATTGTGATTCTCTGAAATCGAACCACTAAACTTAGGTAAAAACCAGCCAAGTCCTTCTCAGTGATGGGTCTTACTTGCAAAATTGGCCTCACGCAATGTTTTTCCTGTCAAAAATGAATTTCCGCAATAGCCTTACGGAACTGCTTGCTTCCCACAATGGTGACATCGTTCAACAATTATCCTTCTGTGACGCAACTTCCGCAACAAGATTTTCCACAACTCTCACTCCCGCAATGCGTACGCTTCCTTTCCGCAACCTACGGATTGTGGATTGCGGGAGCGCTCTTTAGAATCTCTTGAAAATACCTATGCAACAACTCTCCCACAACTCTTATCGTTAACTCCCGAGCTCCTTCCTTCTATAGAACGTTGTATCAACCATCAATCTCTTGCGGATTTGATCTCATACGTTGATCTATGATCAAAGCAGAATACTTCGCTTCGGCTTGCGGAAATGTTAACTCCCGTGCATGTTCACCTTGCAAATCCTTTCCCCGTCATCGATCTTCCTTTTGGATTTGATATGATCCGTCCAACCTCTACTAATTCAATCGACTGCAACTCTACGATTCTTCTTCATTGATTGACCCGGGAATCGATCAAGCCATCTCGACCTTCGTCTAGATCTGATATAACCCTAGATACAACAAGAAATGACCTCTACTACTTAATGACAGTAAGTTTGCGAATGACTTGGGTTTTCTTGACTGTACATGAGAGTTCACACAAGCAGAAAAATGAATATTCCTTCACACAAATCTCAGGTTAATTCTTTCACACAGTTATACCTGATATAACCTCAGCTTATCTCTCATTCAAATGCACAGTAACACTATTGAACACATAGAACTGGGTAATTTCATTAACTGGTAACAATCCCTACCTCTAGTCGTCCTTTCCTCTGGTATTCAAGAAAATATCCCACCGATGCTTCCTCATGCAGGGCTCTCCCTCTGTGTCCTCCCTCCTTATTTTTCTATTTTACCTCCTATAAAAACTAGAATGACTCCTAAATCGAAAAACAAACTAACCAACAAACGTTCTCCCATCATTGAAGGAGTCACTATCATTCATCAAAAAATTGCCTATCTGGCTTGATCTCCACGCAGGGAGTATCAACTCGCCACTATGCCCTATTTGTCAAAACCTAACAACACACTAGTCGGTTACATACTTTGCAAATATTAAGACACTTAGTAAAGAAACTATCTTTCCTATCTCAGGGTAACTTGTCCCCTCGCTAGACACAACATGTGAACACTCCATCGCATTGTTGGCTTAGCATCGATGCTTCTGCATCAAAATTTCTTCGGTGAACCTGTGTGTTTCATCTAATAAACAGATAACAATTTTTCTATCAAAGAAGGCACATACAGAACATTTTTGAACTTTCCATGCTCTAGTTGTATTGTTCCCTTCCCTTCAGCAGAGATATTTGAATTATATCCCATGTGAATACTAGGACCATCATTGAGATCTAGAGAATAAAATGATTCTCTGGAGGCAACCATGTGGTTGGGGTATCCAAAATATATGAGGATCGATTGTGATTGTGAGAATACATCCTTCAGTGCATGGCATTTCCCATGATAATCTGTCTCACTTCTAGAATTGGTCTCCCTTGCACCTTCTGGGAGGGCAATGTTGTGATGTTCAAGAAGTTTGGTCATTTGATCTATATTCTTCTTCATGCATGAACTCTCTATATGGTTTCATTTCTTACAATAGGTACACTTGGTCTTCTCAAACCTGTGTTTATTATCCTTCT
This sequence comes from Larix kaempferi, assembly GCA_027924585.1. Classification (NCBI taxonomy): domain Eukaryota; kingdom Viridiplantae; phylum Streptophyta; class Pinopsida; order Pinales; family Pinaceae; genus Larix; species Larix kaempferi. The sequence goes on along the minus strand of BSBM01000865.1, from coordinate 8,275,512 downwards.
TGGACCTAGAGGATCCTTCTGATGCATTAGGATTCTTGTCCCTTCCCTTCTACTTTCCTTTAGCATTCACACTTTTTGACTTCCTAGCCATAAGAGCCTGATTCTTGCAGGTCTGCAGGGCACCCATTTGAATTAGTTTATCTTTTTCATGGATCATGGATTCTATGAATGCATCTAAAGAAGGAATTTTCCAATTAGGGATTGACAATCTCCCAAAGTGGAAGGTAGACAAAAATATTGAAAATTCAGTACCAATCTTGCTTAGGATGGATATCACCATTTGTTCATCTTTCTTGTCAATGCCACATTGTTTTCACTTCTTAACCAAGACTTGAATTTAGAAAAGAACTGTTGGGTTGAAGAGCAATTAATTCATTCTCCAAAATGTGGCCTCTCATCTTATATTTATTTCCAAAGAGAGGTTCAAGATTCTACCAAACTTCTCTTGGTGTCCTTAATCCATAAAGGTGGAAGAGCAAATTTCTAGAGATGTGAATACACATAAAACCAAAAGCCTCATCTAATATGTTCAGGTACTTTCCCTTCTCAACAGTTGCCTGAGGTTCGAACTTCTTTCCCATTGTGACCTTGTACATACTCTTTTTGCGCAATACCATCTTCATATCATCCCTCCAATCAAGATAATTGAAGGGTGTCAGGATTATTGGAGACAAAGGAGCATTCAAATTCTCCATGTGTAACTACTGGAGCGAATACAAACTAAAACTGTTGTTACTATTGCACTGAAAAACTTTCAAAATCCTTCAAAAACTCTCAAATTGGAGATAAAACAACCCTGCTAAGCTCTGATACCCAAGTGAAATTCTTGAACACAATAGATCATAGAGCCTGATCAAATCTCATAGTGAAAGAATTAGGAAGAAAGATGGATTGGAGTTAAAATTGTAGTGACTTGAGCCATAAAATTAATCATGCATTGAAACTCAGATGTGCACAGAAATGTGTGTCATAATTCATTAATCAGTATACATAAATAATATATTACAATGGAGAGAATTCGATTATCCAAGGAGAATTCGAATCCATGTCAGTCTAGCTTAGGAAATATCGCCACTACAGTGCTCCAGGAGTTCCAAACTCAACTGATTGTCAGTAAACTGAAGCTACTGTTAGTTAAATGATGAAGAAGGGTGAATTAGTGAGTTTTCCATGCAAAGAAACCAAAAAGGGGCACACTAGATCACAGTCAGTGGTGATCGAAGCTCAAACCTACCACTAGAGTCAGGAACTTAGGTGGACTAAACTAGAGCACTGATTTAGCTGCTAAAATGTATGGAATTGACTCTGGTGGGCCTAAAATCATGCATGTGGCGCACATCAAGTGGAAAGTGGGTCCTAGATGACACCGGCACACCACTAGGGGGGCAATGAAATCATCCAGTACTAGGAAAAGACTAATAATATTAAGGTGGACACGAATTTGAGTATTAATTATCATAAAAATACTGATGAAAGACGTTCCCCTATGTATTAGGACCTGGTTAGTGGAATTTGGGTTTCTTCCTCTAAACTAGATTATAATGTAGGATTAAACCCTTGCATCTAGGGTGAAAAGTAGGGGTGATGCCTCTACATTGTGGAAGGTAGATCTAGCATCGATGAAGCGGATTGACAGTGCAAAATATAGGGATGAACGAACAAAACGAATACCAATGATGAAAGAAAAATGGTTGAAATACCAGTTAAGAAAAGCATGGAAGAGAAGCACACAACTGGAATAAATCATAAGGAATGGGTAAATCAATGAATAAAATCAAGATGAGCCACGTCAGATGAAGCAACGAGAGGAACTAACTAGTGGAAAATTAAGAGAACAAGGAATCGATGTGTCGGATATCCTAGTAAGAGGAATATGGAAGGAAGAACAAGTGGTAGGAAGGATCATGAATACCAGTTGCGTCATAATGAAGTGCTTTATCAGACACCAGATTCAACTGTGAATGCGTGAGAATATCATCAAGAATTCTTAGGACCTATGAAAAATGGAAGTACTCCAAAAGGTGAACCCCTCATTTAACGAGAAACCGGAAGCAACAAAGCTACCACTCCCCTGTCTAAACTCCAGGTTCCCTTGAAAAATATGGTAACAAGTTCGAAACGTATTGTTTTACAGTTTCCTTGGTATAGTTAGATGAATAGTAGTAGTAATAGTTCTCAGAGTAGCTCAGTATTAGGAGGAAGTAGCACTAGTTCTTAGCCAAGTAGTATTAATTGTATTTCAAAACCATCACCAAAAGGGTTTCTTTTAGTAATTAATCCAGTCGCACCAATGGTTGGGGAACCAATAGGACCTCTGTTAATATTCCCAAAGTTTTGGGGGAATAGAGAAGATGATACAACTCAACACTCAATTCTTTGTGAGGCAATATGGAATGCCATAGCTACTCCGGTGGCATCCAATTCTATGGAATTTCATATGACTCTTCAAGGTAGGGCATTAGAATGGTACATGATATTGGTCAAAAGGAAATTCCCACATGCACCATCTCCTACATTGGCAGATACCAAGTATTTGTTTCTAGATGAATTTTAACGACCAAAATCAGAATGACAGGGAATTGCAGAATTAAGAGAAATATGGAAAAGGCATGGAGAACCCACATGGGCATATCCATAGTGATCCAAAGATGTGCTAACAAATCTAACACACCCAGTACATGAAGCTCACCATAAGGAGTGGTTTATTCAGGGACTGTGACTACCTCTTACAAAGATATCCTTATCACAACAAGCCATAAAAACTCTCCCAAGACTACACTGGAGCAAGCAATGAATATTAAAGCTATGGAAAACTATCCATATTCAATAGGAATGGGAGGAGTAGTAGCAGCTTCATCATTGACTAGTGAAATGACACAAGTGCATCGCAAGCTAGTAGAGATAACTGAGATACTCTATGACTTCAATACACCTACAACACAATGACCAAAGGTATGGTGCATTGGCTACCTGATAGAAGGACATCATGGCTTATAATTTCTATGGGCACGAGGAGGACAAGTTCCTCTAGGAGGACCATTCAACACTGGACCTAGTGCAACTGTTGCACAAGTCTCTATGGAAAATTCGTTTCATTTCACATGACGAGCGTCGTATCCATAACTTCCAACAAGGTATCCTAAATATTACTTCACAATCTGTAATTGTTCAGTCACCACCTATGACTTTTCCCTCTATTTCATAAATACTCAGCAGTTCCTAACACAGTCTACTATGAATTATGTGCATCTACTACACATAGTACTGAGAGGTGTAGAGCTTTAGATTCCCTTACAGAAAGGCTAGACCGATCTATTTTGGGCTAGTTTAAGGTAATGATACCCACTTATGACACGTTAGTTGCAATGGACTTCGTGAAGAACATACATGTATACAATCAAATTAACTTCTAGAATATAAAACTTTTATTTATGGAAAATAGGTATAGCTCCCCAAAAATGGTGTTCTTCTAAAATTGGTATGTTATTTTTTTTCTAAAAAATAATGCATATGTTTGCATTAGGCCCCAGGTTAGGTATTTAAATAGTCGAAATTTGTGAAAAAAATTAATGTAGAGTTGTAGGTAACAGGTGGTTCTTGAACAATGCTGTTTTTCAAAAATTTCCAAAGTTAATTTTATTTTTTTGAAAATTAAGGAAGTCAATGAAGCCCTAAAATGACAAGGTAGAGCGTTAGGCCCTTCTATGAGGGTCTTAACCTAATCAATAACCAATATTTGTTTTTAGTGAGTAGGTCTTTGTTTGTACTTGTGCAGGTTCTTTCCCATTTTCAAAATAGTTGATCCAATCACAAGTTATAGTTAAAATAAAATAGCTATGTATTTTAAAAGTTTGACATATGTGCAAATAAAATAAAATGAAAAATAGAGAACAATATTTTATTTTTCAAAATATATATATATATATATATATATATATATATAGAATCTGCACACAGAGCTCTATAAGTGTTATCAAGTTCATTCAAAATGAACACCAGGAGCATATGTAGAATTGTTGTTGAAAAATAAGGAGTTGAAGAAATGGATGCATTTTGGTTCATTCAGTCTGAACTAAGAGTTTTGTCAATACGAACCTAAAACCAAAGCAACCAACTCATCCACCACGTAGGTGAAGAGGGGTTGTCCCACCTTTTTTTTGAATTTGTAGGAATGCGCATGTGTTATCAAAATGCGTACATATTAATAACACGCACACTATCAAAAATCACATGCATTAATAACACACACGCACTTTTATTACATGTAAACATGCCTTTACTATTTTTTCCAGAACATTTGACCTAGAACTCGGATTTTGATACTCCTTGTTGTTAGGAAAATTACTCTTATAGTAGGGGAAAGACTACCAACGTACTGGGATTATCAGATAGACATATAAAGCTCTGCAAACATTGTTATTAAGCAAATAGGATTAGGGTTAGGAGAGTATGTACCTTATTTCGAAGGTCGATCCAAGATTTTCTCCCTTTGTTCTCTTATGCAACAACGAGCAAAACAAACATAAAACCTTCCTCAAACCAGTTTGACCACAAATAAGAGATTGATATTAATAAGACAACATAACATAAACTTGTAATCAAATTGAAATATACATAAGCAAATCTATTGGAAAGGGAAGAATGTCCAAATATTTATTGACAAATGCAGAAAGTACATAAAGCTATACCTGTCCTACACCGACATCGGCACCGTCGTAACTAGACCATGGGATCCTAATCCTCTCTCTTAGATATGAATTTATCCAGCATAACTTTCTCCAATGATCATAAGGTCCCTTTCTCAAGTCCCTCCCCTTGTATTGATAGCAAGAAAAGGAGGGCAGGTTTGAAAAGTGGTTGATTTGGGAAGTTGGGGTAGTTTGGGTACTTGTCTCAACTAATCCCAATTCATGTTTTTAATTATTTTTTCAACTTTTTCTTAAGACACCTGCGACTATGATATAGGACAACTAGCGAGTGACTCAAGAGTGTCCTAACTTGCATCTAGCGAGTGTATCTTTTTAATTGACACCCGAGGGTTGTGAATAGAGATACTCGCGACTGACCCGCTGGTTGGAAAGTATGAGGATCACGGTTATGTATTAAAATAGGCAGAGAAAGATGCTTATGAGGAAAGGATTTCAAGGTTCAGCTCTAGGTCATCTAGGGTCAAGGTAAGCTCTTCCATCCATAATGTCCTTTTGTGTGACCGACAAGGAAATGTGGTCACGGACGGAGAAGTGCTAATTTGATCGATAACAGATGACCCCTAATGTGTGAGGTCATAGGGAAGTGATGGCCAAAATACATTAAAATCCAAGCAGAGAAGGAGCAAAGAGGCCGCAAGATGAGGTCACAAACAGTCCCTGAAATAGAAACAAAGTCAACGAGCAATTTAAAATCTCAACATCAGGAGATGTTTAGAACGGTAGAACATAATCTCCAATATATAACTGAAATATTTATATAGCATGGCCACTGAAATACAAGCGTGGATCCATGTCAAACAAGAGATCATAGAAATAACAACAAACTGGATCTATGTCTCATCAAGAGCCAAAAGATGGGTGTGACTGAGTCTTGCGCAACTTGGGTAATAACAAAATGTGATGATGTTATTATAGGCCCAAGGTCTTCATCTAAACTGTCAAGGTACAAATCCTAACCATGCAAATAAATGAGCTAAGGTCGAACATGGAGGACACTATTTGATTACAGACCATTGATGTGGACCGTTAACAAACACGAGGGTCACCCACCAATAATGAAAATGGGGCCCAAGGTACCTAGTACATTCTAACAAGTGCGAATAAAGGGTCTTGAAGTCGAACACTTGAAGAATCCATCGAGTAGGAGACATTGATGTATTCCCACTACTCAATGGTGAGGGAAATTGCAACTGGTGACTACAATCCCCAAGGTAATACCGAAAACTCTAAACTTCATTCCCAGAGCAAGATGAGCTGAAGTCGATAGGAAGAATTATGTTGGAAGAGAGGCTTTAAGGCATCCTCCATCATCCAACATGAGATACAATCAAGGGTTCATATGATCAGGAGTAGGATTGAATACATGATGAAACATATTGACACTAAGGAATGGCCAGCACACGAGGTCAAGGTAACTATAGGATTACCAACACAAGGGGTGTCCTTGAACAGTGAGCACGACACAAGAGTGACTTAGGCAGCTTTGAAGACAAAGGGACCATGATATAAATCTGTAATGTAGGAGACATTAACAAACTCTCCATATGACTGGAAGAGTAACCAATCAGAGGAGTAAAAAATCTAAGATCAAGTTCATCCTAAGGTCAAAACTAAAACCCAACTTGTTTGAAAAAGACTCAAAAAGGTGTTGTGTTCAAGGACATAATTGACTTGCTACCTTTATACTGCAAGATACTTGACATTCTTACCTTTCCTTTTCTCTTTTTTAAAGAATGCATTTTCTTGATTTTAATGAGCATGAAAAGGTGGAAAAGAAAGCTCGATAATATCCTTCTTGTTAGTTTTAATGATTCCAAGAAAGAAAACTCAATAGTTCTTCTTAAGTTTTGAAAAAACGCTCGAAGAGGGGATAGAAGAGTGTTTGGTATAAGTCCAGCCATGTGTAGTTTAATGAGTCAATGGTAGGGAAACTCAAGACCTTATTCATTTTTTAACAGGTTTGAAGAAGAGATAGATTAATACTCGATAACACTGATCCATGCATTTTAATATCAAGCCTGGATCTGTTCATTATTGCCGGTGTTTTCAATTTTAAGGAGTCTGAAAAACTTAAGCAATAACTCCATACACCCACTCATGGATTTTAATATCAATCCCGAGTTGGTATTTTCTCGCCGGTGTTTTCATATTTAAGGAGTCTGAAAAACTTAAACAATAACTCCATATACCTACTCTTGGATTTCAAATCGAGCCCAAGTTGGTGAATGCTCATTGGTGTTTTCATGTTTCTAGAGTCTGAAAACCCTAAAGAAGACTCCAAAAGGTCCTTTTTCGTAGAGTTAGTCTCCTCACCTGAAAAAGTATAAAACCATGAGAGAAGAACTCTTCTAGCCACGCATGACTAGAGTATACCTTTTTCGTAATTAATCCACAAAGGTTCAAAAAAGGGGTAAACTTATACCTAAGTTGATGCCCCTTCAATTCCTTTAGCGAGTCTAAAGTGAACAAGTATACTCGACGATCTTGTTTGTTTTTAAAAGATTCTAACAAGGGGTTAAAAAAGACTCTATAGATACCAGGGAACTTAATATTAGGTCAAAATGAGATATAATGTATAAGTCCCTTGATATGCCAAATAAAAAAAGGGTTGTCTACATCATGAAGACCAATGGATTAGTATGAAATGACACATAAACATGATCAAAAGAGATTTCAATATGACATAAAATGACAAGTGCTACTAAACTATACTGACATGCCATAAAGGAAATCCAACCTTTATATGACCATTGCTGTGAAAATAGTGAGAAATTCCTTTTAGAACTTCACCTAATCAAAACAACTTGAAAAAGTCATTAGTATTAAATAAAGTTAAAAAAATAATTTTGGAACTATATTAAAGTTGGTAAAAGTGGGTAAAAACTTCAAGTAATTTTTATAAATAGTGCCAAATGTCCACATAACTCACAAAGTCATTTTGTTGTAGAGAAAGAGCAAAAGAACCCCCTTACTTCAATTGCTTATAGCGTTCCAACCGGGTCACTAAATTAACTTCCGTTAGTTGAAAGTAAGTCATCTCTTCCGTGTCCATCATTTCAATCCATTATTTTTAATTTTTAGTGGCGTTTTTTACATTTTATATGGGTTTAAAATCTAGGGTTTCATACCCATGAGTCTGTCTATGTTAAACTCGCGGTTAAGTGAAAAGTGTGCGGGTTTATCATAGGAAGACTCACGGGTACCCGCCTTTGTTGTAGAGGTGAAGCCACGGCTCCCGCAATTTAAAATGAAAAAATAAAAAAACTAATGGATGCAATGGGTGAATGATGCAGGATGGTCCTCACATGGAGGGAGTGAAAGCATGAATCCATGGATAAGGATGCCAAGGGGGATCCACTCACCCTGAATGTGTTGATGTATATGTAACTTCGGAATGTATTTCACATATATGTATATTATATTCCTATAGAGATGGTATTATTCCTCTATAAGGAAGTGTCGTCATTTATATTGTAAGTGTCGTAACTTATACTTGATGGGTTATTAGACCACCTTGTTTGGGGTCGGCCCTGTATAAGTCATGTGGGTCAAAGGGTTATTAGACCACCCTATTGGGGGTCGGCCATGTGGGTCAAAGGGTTATTAGACCACCCTATTGGGGGTCTTCCCACTCAGCATTATGTTATGTGGTTAAGTTCGAGCCTACATGAGTTAGGTAAAAAGGCAAGTCAAGTCAAGTATAAATAGAGTGCGGGAGGCACTCTATTTTCTCACTCACTTCTCACACATGCACTCAAGGAGGAGTGGCGCACTTATGGAGGAGGAGGATCTGCTGCTAGGTTATGGCTATCTCTCTTGGTTGGTTGTATCATTGCTCTATCTATCTCTGAGGAAGTTATTGGGGTTTTTCACCTTTATGGTTTTCCCCAAGTAAATCTTTGTGTCTCTTGTGTGCTTGCATTATTGTCTCCATGATTGATATGATGTAGATATGCTGTACATGTTGTTCTCTCAGTTAAGATCCTAGATCAGATTGAAGTAAATTCTGAAAATCTAACATGGTATCAGAGCTAGCCTGAAAGAAGGCATGATATGGCATGTATGACACTTGTTGCACTTACGATGCTAGGGCTTGATATAGCAAAAACCAGTCATCGTAGAACTTTCGCTATAAATCCGTTTTGGCAAAGTTTTCGGATCTGTAATTGTTACAGGCCGAAGCTAAGATCTCCAGGTATCTTGTGTCCAAAGGACAACCTCTAATTCGTTGTACTTTGTGATTTATGATCTGTACAATATAGGGTTTCTGCCTCTTCCAGATCTGAGTCAAAATCAGGTGACCTTGGGAAAAAGGTCATATCTTGGGCTAGGAAGCTCCAAATGAAATTTCGTAAAAAGTGACAGGTAGTACACAGTTTGTACTATCTCAAAAAAACTTTTTCAGAGGCCGAAGTTGAACCAGTGACACTTGGCACGCCGTACAAGTTCGCTCTCTTGTATTATCCCATAAACAGGTCACGTTGCGACATTTGGCATAAATCTCTCTCAGAGAGTCCAATTGAGGTCAGACCTGTCAGGATGGAAAGGTAACAGGCCGAGATATCTCAGAAAATATTTTCAGAGGCCGAAGTTAAAACAGTGACACGTGGCATGCCGTACAAGTTCGCTCTCCTGTTTTATCCCAAAACAGGTCACGTTGCGACATTTGGCATAACTCTCTCTCAGAGAATCCAATTGAGGTCAGACCTGTCAGGATGGAAAGATAACAGGTCAGGCTATCTCAGGAAACTTTTTCAGACCCTGTGGATCAAAAATTTCGGAGTTACACCAGAAACAATCAGGTACATATTTCTGTCAAAATAGAATTATTTTTTGGTACCTTCATTCATGGCTTCCGGAATTTAGGGCTTTGGAGAAAGTTGGAATTTTTGTAATCGGAGACCACGGCTGGATGCTACTCATCAAAATAGAAATTTAGAGACCAAGATCAGAATTTTTGGTTGGGCAGAAGGCCGGGCTTGATTAGACCCTTGTTCGGGACTTTGATCAGAAAAGTGGAAAATTAGGGCTTCTGTAAAAATGGGAATTTTTGAAATCTGTGACCACGGCTGGAAGCTCATCAGAAAAATAGAAGCTTAGAGCTTTGGATCAAACATTTTGATGGGGAAAAAGAGTGGGCTTCATCAAACCCCAGTTCAGGGTCACGTCCAGTGAATCCGGAAGTTTCAAAGGCAAAATTGAGGAGTGAAACTTTGCAGTTTTCAAATTCTGAATATACCAGTTTGATCAGTTCATCAAGGCGCATATTCCTATCCTATCGGAAGGTTGAAATTCAAAGTTTGAATTTTTGGGGTTTCTCTAACAAACCCATATCCAGCTCAAGGTCCAGTTCTTGCAAATCAAGTGGATTGGGTTAATCCTAGAAGAAGATGGATTGATCACCTGCATAAGTGAAAGAAGTTCCTGTCTCAGAGGGAGATGAGGATAAGGCCTTACATAAGAAGATTACAAGCGATCTCGACAGGTATGACTCATCGAGGTATGTTTCGATATTTGTCCATGATTAAGTTTATGGTATGTTTGTCTTCATGTTATTACGGTTAGTACAATTTTGATTTTAGATTTGTTGTATCACCTTAACAAAATTATGAATGCATGATAGAAGATATTCATTGGTTAGGGTGTTGACACTTATGATTGTACTAATGCATTATGGTGTTGTATGAGGTTTATGTTGTCTACTAACATGAAAGGTACACCAAGAAAGACAGATCATGTTCTGGTCCAAGAACATATGATCATGATAACATGAGGACAAAGATTCATCCATTGTCATGGATCTCATACAAGATCCATTCACGAGGTATGTATAACTTGGTTTTATAATGGTTAACTTATGAGACATCCAGGTTACTAGCACAAGTCACTGAAGAGAACCAAAAGACATTATACGGGTATGTTAGACATAACTAGCTAACATGATAATCCAGGTATGTTTTTCCTATATCAAGCTAGATTCCTACCTTGGGTTAGGATCTTATACTATCGCGTTGTTGATAATGATTATTCATGAAGTCATAGGTTTGAATAATCATGATTGTATGCATATTATGTTTCTTACCATAATTGATGATATGACTAACCAGAAGAATCATGATGGTATAGGTTTGAATAATCACAGGTTTTATGCATTTTATATCTCTTATCTTGATTGATGATTCAACTAACCTGAAGAGTCATAGGCTTGAGTAATTACAGGTTTAGACATGTTATGTTTCTTATGATTTGACTAACCATAAAAATCCTTGAATGCTAATGCTTATTATTTCTGTTTGAAATGATCATGACTATATATGCTTGAGATTATTGTGTTTTAATAGTATACTAATGAATGTATGATTTTATATGAGATCACAAGGATAACACAATCATGATACTAATAAGCATGCATAGGAACCAAGGATGAATGTAAGTTCAAGGACAGGTAATCCAGGAAGCAAAGATCAAGAGGGAGTACACTCCAGTGGTTTATGCAAGGATGCAGATATTCAGAGGGAGTTGACCATCTCTCTACATCCCACAACAGAAAGGTGTAGAAGAAGCTACTTCAGATTAGGACTCCAGCAGCTCCTACAAGGAAGCGAAGACTCAAAGGGAGTCCACCCAACGAACAAACAAAGATAAGTATTTGAATTGTCATTTCTTAAATAATACTGTTCAATAATGTATATACTGATGTTCCTAGAATTAGGTTGTGTATTATGCATATTAGAATAATTGCATTGATGAACAATATACTCCTAATATGCATGGGTAAGTGGCCTATGGCACTGTACAACATTCCATTGCTACTTATCTAGAATGAAACCTCTTTGCTGACATGTTGGGAGTTGTGCACACTCTGAACAATGTTCTGGTAGAGATTGGAAGGCATCTAGAAAGTTACGGAATATGGATAAATGTTGTATTGAAGCATTGGCTAAGATAATTGCATGACTGTATGACATATTTCTTTATGTGTAAGAATTTGTTCTGAAAATTATGAGATGTTTCTAATCATGCAATTTAACCTATTTTGTAGGAAAGACCGTATATCTTCACCTACAAAAGGACTACAACATTTGTTCCAGCAACAAAGATATCTATTGAAGATATTGAAGTTCCCAGGATCTGGGATGAAGAAATGGAATGCCATGATCCGTCGATCATGAAGAATGATATTTGGGATGCAGTCCCAAGACCTGAAGGGAAGTTTGTTATGACTTCCATATGGAACTATCAGATCAAGCATGTTGTAGATGGCAGCATTGAGAAATATAAAAGTGATGAAATAGAAGATACACTAGATGGATTTCAAGACAGCCTTCTTGAATAGTTGTATGTGGATGACATGTTTGTAACAAGAGATGATAGATTGATTGCCGACACGCAGCGGAAGCTTGCTGCTGAGTTCGAGTTGAAGAACTTGGGGATGATGCACTATTTGTTTTTGGCATGGAGGTGTGGCAAAGTGCATATGGAATCTTCCTTGGACAAGGGAAGTATGTAGTAGAGATCCTGAAGAGGTTCGGGATGATGGACTGCAAGGATATGGCCACACCTATGGCATCGAATCTGACGCTTCTATGTGATGCTTCATCTGAGCCGGTTGATGTCTCTTTGTATCGTCAGATGATTGGGTCCTTGATGTACCTGACGAACACGAGACCATACATTTGCTTTGCTGTGAACACATTGAGCCAGTTCCTGACGGATCCGAGGAGTGTTCACCTGGTTGCTGTAAAGCATGTTCTGAGGTACCTGAAGGGTACAGTGGATTATGGGCTCAGATATGAGGCGAATCAAAAGTTTAACCTGCAGGGTTATGTTGATTCAGATTGGGCTGGCAGTGCTGCAGACAGGAAGAGCACATATGGGTGTTGCTTCAGTATGGGATCAGGTGTGATCTCTTGGTTTAGCAGGAAGCAGTCCTGTGTAGCACTGAGTACAGCTGAGGCAGAGTATGTTGCAGCCTGTTCAGCTAGTTGTGAGGCAGTATGGCTACGGAAGCTACTGTCTGAGTTATTTGATCTCCCGCTGGAAGCTACTGGTATCTTCTGTGATAACCATAGTTGTGTGAAGCTGTCCGAGAACCCAGTGTTTCATGACAGGTCAAAACACATAGAGATCAAATATCACTATATCAGGGATATGGTGCAGAGAGGAGCTGTGAAGCTCCTGTACGTTGCGACGGACGAGCAGATTGCAGATGTGATGACGAAGCCACTAGCCAGAGTGAAGTTCGAGTACTTCAGAGAGAGGCTTGGCGTTCTTCAGATCGAGGACACTTCGAGGAAGAAGTGATGGACACATTTGTTGAAGCCATTCCAAGCATGTTGGAAGGAGGATCCTTCACATGGATGTGGATGTAAGCGCTGGATAATGGGCATCAGGATGATGTTCTGGTTTCTGCTGGATATGATCAGTTGGATCATTTTTATGTATGTATGTACGCATCATGTTGGATGCTGGATATGATCAGTTGGATCATTTTTATGTATGTATGTACGTATCATGTTGGATGCTGGATATGATCAGGTGGATCATTTATGTATGGATGCATCATGTTGGATGCTGGATATGATCAGTTGGATCATGTGTATGTATTTTGTATATGCATCATGTTGGATGCTTGGACCATGTATCTGTATATGTATCAGGTGGATACATTGTATGATCAGGTGGATCATGTATGGTGATATGTATCATGTATCAGGTGGATACATTTTATGATCAGGAGGATCATGTATGATGATATGTATCAGGTAGATACTTGGTATGCATCAGGTGGATGCATTGATGATCAGGTGGATCATGCAGCAGGATGTTGCAGTGATGATCAGGATGATCATGGATGATGAGCTTCAGGATGTTGCTCCAGATGACATGCAGCAGGACGTTGCAGTGATGATGATCAGGATGATCATGGATGGTGAGCTTTAGGATGTTGCTCCAGATGACATGCAGCAGGACATTGCAGTGATGATGATCAGGACGATCATGAGTACATCAGGATGATGTATGGTGAGTATCAGGTTGATACTCTATGGCCGTGGATCAGGTTGTGCAGATGAGCATGTCTGGGAGATCCTATAGGTCGGAGTTGTGTACCCGTAACAGCCTGGGATGCTCTTTCGAGACATTGCTCTGGGAGGACATGTAATTTGTGCCCTGGGAGATCTCAGGTCGGAGTTGTGTACCCGTAACTTCCTGAGATGCTCTTGCGAGGTTTTGTCCTATGGCATGTAATTTGGGCCCTGGGAGATTTCAGGTCGGAGTTGTGTACCCGTAACATCCTGAGATGCTCTTTCAAGGTTTTGCCATGACCACATGTAATAGCGCCCTGGGAGATTTCAGGTTGGAGTTGTGTACCCGTAACATCCTGAGATGCTCTTGCGAGGTTTTGTGGTGGACCACATGTAATTTGTGCCCTGGGAGATTTCAGGTCGGAGTTATGTACCCGTAACATCCTGAGGTGCTCTTTCGAGGTTTTGTGGTGGGGTCACATGTAATAGCGCCCTGGGAGATCCTACAGGTCGGAGTTGTGTACCCGTAACATCCTGGGATGCTCTTTCGATGTTTTGTGACGCACGTAAAAGTCCTGAGGATTCCACAGTATGGCCAGTGATGACGAAGACCTGCAGGTGGTGGGCCTACATCCAGTATGAAAAAGGACTGGCTCTGTAGAACTTCCTATGACGAGTAGATTCAAAGATTGATTGAGATAGCAGCAGCAGTGACGATGATGATGACTCGATGACGATTATCCAGTGACGATGATCCAGAGAAGATGACTTGTGCTAGAAGAACTGTGCTGAGAAATACCTTCCTAGTTAAGAGGGAGTGTTGATGTATATGTAACTTCGGAATGTATTTCACATATATGTATATTATATTCCTATAGATATGGTATTATTCCTCTATAAGGAAGTGTCGTCATTTATATTGTAAGTGTCGTAACTTATACTTGATGGGTTATTATACCACCTTGTTTGGGGTCGGCCCTGTATAAGTCATGTGGGTCAAAGGGTTATTAGACCACCCTATTGGGGGTCGGCCATGTGGGTCAAAGGGTTATTAGACCACCCTATTGGGGGTCGGCCCACTCAGCATTATGTTATGTGGTTAAGTTCGAGCCTACATGAGTTAGGTAAAAAGGCAAGTCAAGTCAAGTATAAATAGAGTGCGGGAGGCACTCTATTTTCTCACTCACTTCTCACACATGCACTCAAGGAGGAGTGGCGCACTTATGGAGGAGGAGGATCTGCTGCTAGGTTATGGCTATCTCTCTTGGTTGGTTGTATCATTGCTCTATCTATCTCTGAGGAAGTTATTGGGGTTTTTCACCTTTATGGTTTTCCCCAAGTAAATCTTTGTGTCTCTTGTGTGCTTGCATTATTGTCTCCATGATTGATATGATGTAGATATGCTGTACATGTTGTTCTCTCAGTTAAGATCCTAGATCAGATTGAAGTAAATTCTGAAAATCTAACAGAATGCACTACAAAGATGCGGTCTTCTTAAATTTTTCTGAACAACAAGTATGCGTGCACAAACACATTTGCTCCAAATGCTCGTCAACTACTGGGATTTCGATCAAGGGATGTTTGATCTCCAAGGGGAGATGCTTGATATCACAATAGATGATATATATTTCATCACCAATATATCCCGAAGAGGTGAGGGAGTTAACCTCAAGGGAACATTCTGAGGGGTAGGTGCACTATAGATCCAAGATTACATCAATGCTTACTACTTTCATGGCACTGAGAAGAGCGGTATCCAAGTTCCGATTGGGTCTATTGCGAGCTTCCTACAAAAGGTGATATTGAGCACACTTAAAAGGATTGAAGGGAGTGTCGCGCAACATTTGGCCTCTCGAAACTATATGTAGATAGGGTTTGAGTGTTTGCGTGGTGTGGCATTTGATTGGTGTTCGGGCCTACTAGTGAATACGAAACACCAGTTGATAGAGTGAAAAATTGGGAAGTAAAATAACTTTGGATATAGAAGTATAGTGTGTTCCTTCTTCTTCAAGAGAGTCCCTTCCCTGAGGCTGGGGATGGCTCTACTAGTAATGAACCCTCGCTAGCCATTGATTACTCGGTGGGGAGATATATTATTGCGCCAGGGTGGAGGTGAACCAAACTTATCATATGTTGATGATGATGATATGGCGTGGTGGAGCCGCCAAGTGTTGGTGTTCGAATAGTTCCTGGAGATGCTCGCGGTAGTTTGGTGGAAGAATCAGCTCTAGCAATTATTTCATCAATGTATGTATATCTTCCTCGACCTTGATTTCAACCACGACCTCGTCCACCTGCAATGCTAGTATCTTGAGGGGGTTCCCGATTTGGTTTTCTTGTATTCATGCATGCTTTAGATAATAAAAACTAAAATGAAATCAATAAGCCAACTACTATCTATGTCTATCAATTACAATTCCTCGGCAATGGTGCCAAAATGTTGGTGACCCTATATTCCAATTAAATACAACTAACACACAGGATGCTCAATATGAATTGTCAACCCAGGGAAGTCTTTTATTTCAATGGAAATAAGCACAGTCTATGCATAAAAATTTCAAGTAGCTGATTAAATGAATGGAGATAAATGTTCATACCTATTTGCTCAGCCAAACTCTTCTCATAGCTAAAAATAATCTAACTTATCCATCTAGGAATTCAAAGTACAATTATCTTCCTACAAATATCAATCCAGCAGTTACTAATCTAGGAATAAAATAAACTAGACTTACTTTTGCAAGAAGTTAAATCCTATAATTATCAAACTACAGTATTCAATCTCTACTGATCTAACTCGCTTAGCAGCTACTGTAACTCAATCATAATCTGTCTAATCTAATGAACTCAAGAAAGATAAAAAAAACCAAAACTAGAAGTAAGCTTGAACTCTAATTTGATTAATATTGGAAATCCTAGAAAGAATAAATGATTGAAAGGAATTAGAGCTGAGCTTGGCTATAACAGCTGATATAACACACCATGCATCAAATAAACTAACCTACACAATCGACTGTCACACCACACAGTTGTACCTATTCAGGATGCAATTATAAACTACCAAAGAAGAATGCAATTGTCAACTCACTGTTGCAGCTCGCAGTAACACATCCAATGCAATTCCACAGCACACAACATGAAAGAAATTAAACTACCTACTTAACTCAGCGATCTCTGTGAGAAGGAAGGCCCCGGCCTTCTGACAGAGATGTCGAATATTAACACAAATTAAACACTTAGATATAAGAAACTTTGCTCCTTGTATTAATAATGAATTACAGTCACAGCTCTCTGTATCAACTTATACAATTAGAAATTCTCCAACCCCAAGCTCAGAACGCCTCCTTACATTTATACCCCATGACATGAAATCGTTACACCAAAAATATCGGGCAGCCATGAAGATCTACGATCTTCAGGATACCGATTTACAATTGAACAGTTACACCCATAAGTGGACTTAAATGAAATCGTTTCATTAGGGCCTGAGTTGTTACATGCTATTCGCAGCCATAGTAGATTCGAACTGACTGGACTGGCTGATACTCGGATGCTCTGTTGTGACTCAGTCGCAACTGGCCATGTGGAGGAATGCTAGAATTGTTGTAGCGATATGTGGAACTGAACTCGGGAAGGGACAGCTGGCGCCACGTATGCCTCTTCTCCAAAGGTCAGCGAGCTGCTACACCTGCGGTCTTGTAAAGGATTCTGGGCTATCTTTATCGCAGACAATATTAGCACAACCTTAAAAGATAGAGTACAAAACCATAAACAAATCAGGCATTAATTGAATAAAACAATAATAAATTATACTTGTTGCAATCCATGCTTTGCTTGGGAAAATATCTGCTTAGATCAAGAAATAGTGAGGCAAAACAGGGAAAAAGGTGTAGATAGGTGTAGGCAAAAAGGGGCTATTTTGGGGCCCAACATCTCCCCCCAGCTATCCAATTGCATTTCCTCATGCCACAGAAAACTAATCTAAGTCTGAATCTATGATGCACCTGCAACAATTAATTAACAAGAATATGCGAAATAGCAGAACTCAGAATCACTTTATATTGATCACAGGCCACTTCGAGGGGGCAACCTCCTTTGAGAAAACTCAATACAATTAACTTCACGGTGCCTTCATAGGTCTCAACACACACTTATATACTAATTCTAGGCACCAATACTATGGGTCAAAACCATGGGCCGTTACAAACTATGGATCAACAATACTATGGGCGACTTACAAAGCATATGCGCCAACAACAATAACATAAACTATTGATCAACAAATACTACGGGACGACTTACAAAGCATATGCATCCAACAACAACATACCAACAAAGTAAAGACATGGGTTCCTAACATACCCTCCCCCTTAAAAAAAGCTTTGTCCTCAAAGCTTTAGATGTGGAAATTGTTGTTGAATCTGAAGGAGTGGTTCCCATGTAGCATCCTCTGGTTGCATGCCGTGCCACTGAATTAAGACCTTTGTGATAGAGCGAGAGCGAAGCTGACGCGTGCACCGATTGAGGATGGCATCTGGCTCCAAAAGGATGGATCCTTCATTATCCAGTTCGGGTAAAATCGTTTGTCCACTGATGTTGGTGACAAGAACTTTCTTCAGACAAGAGACATGAAAGACTGGATGAATGCGGGAAGAAGGAGGAAGTTCCAATTTATAAGAAACGGACCCAATCTTCTGAAGAATCCGATATGGCCCATAGAACTTTGGGGCGAGCTTATGACGCCCTTTGAGTTTCAAGGATGATTGTTTGTACGGCTGGAGACGAAGAAAAACCATATTGCCGACTTGAAAAGTGCGCTAAGAACGGTGCTGATCAGCTTGTTGCTTAATGCTATTTCTTTCCATGTGAAGATTGTCCTGCAAAATGCGAAGAATCTGATCGCGGTTTCGAAGGACCGTGTCAACTTCCTGAACTAGTGAACTGGTGGGGGTGTATGGAAGAAGAGCTGGAGGTGCCTGACCATAGACTGCTTCATATGGGGTCATTTTAGAGGCAGTGTGGTAAGAGGTATTGTACCACCATTCAGCGAGAGGGAGCCATTTTGCCCACTGATGTTGTTGTTCCGAGGTTAAGCAATGAAGATAAGTTTCCAAGCATTTATTGACAATTTCAGTCTGACCATCTGTTTGTGGGTGATACCCTGAACTCATCTTCAGTTTGGTGCCAGTGTGGCGAAATAGTTCTGTCCAAAAATGACTGGTGAAAGTCGCATCACGATCCAAGATAATGGAAGAAGGGATGCCATGAAGACGAAAGATCTGGTCCAGAAAAATTTGAGCGACGGAGGAGGCTGTATAGGGATGGCTGAGAGCACAAAAATGACTATATTTGGAGAGGCGATCAACCACAATGAGAATCACTGTCTTCCCACCAGATTTAGGGAGCCCTTCAATGAAATCCATAGAAATATCTGTCCAAATCCGTGTAGGTATGGGCAAGGGTTCAAGCAATCCTGGAAGGAGTGTTGTTTCACCCTTATTGTGCTGGCAGGTATCACATTCGGCCACCATCTGTTGAATTGTCCTTTTCATGCCCTGCCAAAAGAAGTTACGTTGTGCTCGTTCATACGTTTTGAGGAACCCAGAGTGCCCTGTCGATGGAGAAGCATGGAGTTCATAGAAGACAGCCTGTTTAAGATCTGTGCTCTGGGGAAGCACCAGACGACCCTTGTACCGTAGAGAAGCACCATCCCAAGAGTAATGTGGTACAGCAGAAGGGTTGTTGGTCAAGCGTTGGATGATTTGAGATAAGGAGGAGTCATTGACATAACCCTGTTGAATAGATTGCAACCAATTTGGAACAGGCATAGAAATAGCTGAAAGAGAACCTTGGGCCTCAAATGTGCGAGAAAGAGCATCTGCCACAATATTGTCTTTACCCTTCTTGTAAGTGATCGCATAGTCATAACCCATGAGTTTTCTAACCCATTTCTGTTGTGCCGGGGAGGAGACACACTAGTCCAAGAAATATTTCAGACTCTGGTGATCAGTCTTGATGCAGAAATGATTCCCTAATAGGTATGGGCGCCACTTCTGTACTGCATGCAAAATAGCCATCATTTCCTTGTCATAGGTAAAGGCATCTAGATTCTTACCTGAAAGGGCTTTGCTGGTGAACGCAATGGGGTGTTCATCTTGAAGGAGAACAGCACCAAGTCCATTGCTGCAAGCATCACTCTCAATAGTGAAGGGATTGGAAAAATCGGGCATAGCTAGCACAGGTGTAGTACACATAGCTTGTTTTAGTTTGTCAAATGCACACTGAGCAGCAGGTGTCCATGTGAAGGCATCATTTTTCAATAAAGCAGTTAATGGAGCTACAATATTCCCATAATCCTTGACAAACTTGCGGTAGTAGCCAGTCAACCCCAAAAAACCATGAAGGCTCTTGAGTGTCTGAGGACGCAGCCAATTGTTCATGGCATCGATTTTGGCAGGATCCACGCGAACCTTTTGTGCTGAGATAATGTGCCCGAGATACTCAACTTCCTTCTGTCCAAAAACATCTTTAGACTGCTTGGCATGGAGATGATGGTTAGAGAAAAGTTGCATGACAAGATCCAAATGCTGGAGATGTTCATCCCATGTTTTACTATAGATGAGGATATCATCAAAGAATACCATAATGAATTTCTGCAAGTAGGGTCAAAATATTTTATTCATTAAAGCCTGGAATGTGGAAGGAGCATTAGTGAGGCCAAAGGGCATGACCAAAAACTCATAATGGCCATCATGTGTGCGAAAAGTTGTTTTAGGGATATCATCCTCATGAACCCGAATTTGGTGATACCCAGAACGAAGATCCAACTTGGAGAAAAAGTGAGCCCCATGAAGCTCATCAAGAAGCTCATCAACAACAGGAATTGGAAACTTATCCTTGATGGTGAGGTGATTAAGTGCTCGGAAGTCAATGCAGAGGCGCCATGACCCATCTTTTTTGCAGACAAGAATAACTAGAGAAGAAAAGGAACTAGTGCTTGGGCGAATAATACCTTGCTTCAATAAGTCCCGAACGAGAATTCAATCTCTGTGTTTTGGTGAAATGGGTAGCGATAGGGCCTGATGTTGGGAGGCACACTGCCAGGAAGGAGTTGAATACGATAGTCTTCTGGCCTGGAAGGTGGCAATCCCACTGGTTCAGCAAAGACACCTGTATATCGATCCAGAATTTGTTGTAGATCCAAAGGAGTAGTGGAGACCGCTGATGGTTGCATCTAGATGGAATGGATCTGAGCGATGACACCATGTGAATTCTTCTTGAGGAGTTTTTCCATGCGATGTGAACTGATAATGCTGAGAGAACCTGGTTGTAATCCTGTCAATGTGTGTTTGTGTCCATTGAGGGAAAACTGCATCCAAAGTTCAGCAAAATCCCATAAGATAGGGCCAAGTGTGCGTAGCCATTGAGCGCCCAAAACCACATCACATCCGCCTAAGGGCAAGGCAAACATGTCAGAGCGCAAGGTATAATCTCCCATAGTGACACGCACATTTCGACACTTCCCTTTGCAAGGTAAGGTGCCCCCATTGGAAACCATGACTTCAAAGTTGGAGCAAGGATGGATAAAACAATCAGCTTGTTTGGCGATCCGAGGGTCAATGAAATTATGAGTGCTACCAGAATCAATGAGTATTGTAAGAGGAAGCTTCGTGAAGTAACCCCTGACCCGCATTGTTTGGGGGGTGGTGATTCCAGCTAAAGCATGGAGAGATATCTCTGGCTGGTCATCCTGAGACGGAGGGTCAATAGGCGGTTCCTGAATGTCGACCGGAGCATCCAGTGTTTCTGAATCTTTGTCACCAATTTCAGAGGCAGGCGGAGACTCCACATCCAACAGATAGAGCTTTTGCTGAACACATCTATGTCCCCGAGTGAATTTCTCATCACAATTATAGCAAAGCCCCTTTTCTCTGCGTGCTTGCATCTCTGTTTCAAACAAATGCTTGATAGGAGTCGGTCGAGGAGCCTGCGGTATAGGTGGTCGCTGAGAACCCATATTTCGAAAGGGAACAAAAGTGGGCTTGGAGCGTTGTTGAGCTGCAATCTTCTCTTCTGCCAACTTAACCAACCCTAGTGCTTCCATCATTGTGTTGGGACAGAACATTTTGACCTCAGAGCGGATGGCATCCTTTAGACCACTGATAAAACAACTCCGGTAAAAGTCATCAAACAATCCTTCGGTGTGGTTGGCTAGATTCTCAAATTCGGTTTGATACTCTCTCACAGTGCCAGTTTGGCGAAGTTTAGTGAGGGCTCCTGTGAAGTCATCAAAAGCACTAGGACCAAATCGTTGCAAAAGGAGCCGGCAAAAGTCTGGCCATTTGGGCTCTGGATGAGCCTTGATGTACCAACGGTACCATTGAAGAGCTTCATGTTCTAAATGAAAGGATGCCAATGGAACTTTGTTGACATCAAAAGTATTATGCAGACTGAAATACTGTTCTGCACGATAGATCCATCCAGTTGGATCGGTACCATCGAAGCGAGGAAAATCAAGCTTCGGACCACAGAAATTGCTGGAAGAAGAGAACCCATTGTCTGCTGAAGACTCAGACTGCTATTTGTTCATAGCTGAATGTTCAAGATGGAGACTGAGAAATTTTTCATCCAGATCCTGGAGTTTGGCTTGGATGGCTGCAAGTGCGTCCTCCATGGTTTTTGCTCCTGCACGGGTGACAACCATAACCAGGATTTTTTTTATTTTTTTTTCGGTTGACTGGGTAGGAAAACAAAAACAGAAACTACTTCAGTAAAGGAAAATCTGGACTTGGGAAAAAATCAGAAGGGTAATTGGGGTTTGACTAGGTTTTGGACACTGTTGGATTGATAGGGAAGCAAAAATGAGGATTTCAAAAGCGGGGTGAAAGAATGGGAAAATTTGGCAGAGGGGAACAAAGAAGCAGAATTCAGAAAGGAACTCTGTGTTAAAATTTGAAGGTGATTGGGTGAAATCTTAGGAAGTTATGGCAAACCCTAAAAATACACAAATGTGGGATTTCGGGCTTTGGGAAGGGGAATTGGGGATAGGGTCCTCAGGACTGAAATATGCAGAATGGGATGACAGGGGTTCCCCGGAAATTTCAAGGGAAACAGAGTGAAATTTTATTTTATTTTATTTTTCAGACTGGAGCGGCTACAGCTCGAAAGGGATCTGGAACAACGCCGAATGGATTGAAAATGGATGAATCTGAAACGGCTTGCAGAATGGATCTGAGACGGCGCAGCAGTGATCAACAATAGTTTAGCTGAAAGTAGATATGGACCCCAGGTATGTGCGGCTTCCTAATAGTTCAGGGGTTTCACTCGGCCACCAATGCTGTCTAACGGCTTGCGTATTGGGGTAGTACCCCTCACTCCACGGCTCAGGTAAAACTGATAACCGCTTTGCCACAAACGACAGCTCTTGGTTTACCTCACGGGTGGGAACTAGTCAATCAGGTAGGGGTCGTTTCCCTTTTCGCTGGCAGGTCCTCTCAATGGGCCAGCTACTTCGGGGTTCCTGTGGTACTCCTCACAATGCGTTTTAGGGCTTATGCCCAAGTACTTCCCACAGTTAAGCGGATAGGGATTATTCCCAAATCCGAACCTGCAACAGATGCGAAAAAAAATTTGGCAAAAATTTCACCCAGCGAGCCCAAGAAAGTGCTCTGATACCAGATGTGATGCACCTGCAACAATTAATTAACAAGAATATGCGAAATAGCAGAACTCAGAATCACTTTATATTGATCATAGGCCACTTCGAGGGGGCAACCTCCTTTGAGCAAGCTCAATACAATTAACTTCACGATGCCTTCATAGGTCTCAACACACACTTATATACTAATTCTAGGCGCCAAAACTATGGGTCAAAACCATGGGCCGTTACAAACTATGGATCAACAATACTACGGGTGACTTACAAAGCATATGCGCCAACAACAATAACATAAACTATTGATCAACAAATACTATGGGACGACTTACAAAGCATATGCGTCCAACAACAACTTACTAACAAAGTAAAGACATGGGTTCCTAACAGAATCTGGTCCCCGTTCATGCTGAGAGGAAAAATTGAAGGAAATGTCAGGTTCCTTTCCTGCTTCCAAAAACCCATTGCAAGCAGCCCAATATTCCCAGCATTGCTTCTCTTCTACCTTAGTCAATTTATAATTATCCTTGTACAGTCCTCTTGGCCACCATATGAGTGTAAATTTGAACTTGAGTCCCATCCAGTGTAACCCACAAGTTCTCATGCAATTGACATACCCTGGTACCCTGGGAAGAGCTTGTTTAAAATTCTTAAGGCAGTAAGGATCCCTCTTCTTCAAAGCTGGAGAAGAATTCTGCCACCTGTGCTTGCTACCCTCTAAGGGAAGATGTTGTCATTTGGATATCAGGTAAACACAGGTAGAGATAACCTTCTCTTGCATCTTCTTCATATGTTAAGTCTTTGAAGGAGATAAGAAGCATCTTCCATGGTTTATAAGGAGAACACGAGGAGATTGGGGTTCACTCCTAATCCATAGATTGGCACTAGCCTCATTGCTAGAGATTGTCTGGAAGGCATCTTCCCACTACACATGATTATTAACAAAAGAGACAAAGGCTCTCAACTGAACATCCCCTGCATATGGAATAGGACTAGAGCGAGATTCACTAAGGCATGCCATATCGTGCAAATATATTTCACACAACAAGAGCTGCTCAAGAAAACTACTTGACAAAAAGGTCTCTACAAACTGGCAAGGGATCAACAATTGATAAGTTCTACCCTCCTGTAAGGATTTTAATTTGAACAGGGTCATTTGTTCATACAGGAATACCGGGTAGGAAGGAGATGGGGCTCTTGAACTCAACAGCTCCCGAGAGAGGGCATACATTTGGTCTTTTTCTTTTTGCATGGACTTGAATTCCTTCAACTCTTACAATTCTTTTTGTAGCTCTTCCATTTGATATCTCTAAAGAGTTGATTCCTCTGCCCACTTCTCCCTCAATTCTTTGATAGTCTTTCTATGTTCAGAGAGAGGGACCATCCCTTCTCGATATTGACCAATATGCTTTTTCCATTTAGCTGACTCCAGCTGCAACAAGGAAAGGTTTTTCTCCAACCGTTGAATTCTTCTATCCTCCACATCCTTCTCATCATCAGAATCTAAATCAATGATTTCTTGAGAAAATTGCATTATTACCTTGTCACCAGATGTCCCAATTTCCTCATTTTGGATTGGCAGTGTAACAGCTTCCTCATTTTGGATTGGCAGTGTAACAACTCCCCCTTCCATCGGTATTGCAATGGCCTCTGCTTGTGTTGCAATCTCAGCAGTTGATTTCGAGGATGCTAGTTCTTGTCTAACAACATCCTCTTCCTGTACTTTACCCTTGGCAGCTTCCATTTGTGTTGCTGAGTCAACAAATAATTTTGAGAATACTGGTTCTTGTGTAATAGCATTCTCTTCTAGAATACCAAACTCAGCAACTTCGATCTGAGTTGCAGTCTCAACAAATACCTTTAGGAATGCTAGTTCTTGTGTGACAGCATCCTGTCTTTCCAATTCAATCTCAACAACTTTAGTCTGAGTTGCAATTTAAGCAAACATTTTTAAAGACATAGGTTCTTGTGTAACGGCGTCTTTCTCTTGTGCCTCAATATCAACAATTGCTGTCTGGGTTGCAACTTCACTAAATATTTTCAAGGATGCTAGTTCCTGTGTAACAGCACCCTGTTTTTCAATTTCTTCAGATTATTGAGGTTGTTCTTGAATTACCTTGATGTCTTCTGAAAGATGAGACTGGTCCTAGCATATTTCAGTATTTCCTAATGGCTGGGATTGCATTCCTTCATCTTCTCCTAAATCCAGATCAGGAATTAAGTCTATTTCTGGCTCATTCTCCTTCATCAGCTCCTCTGCAGGTACACTTTCTCCTTCTTGCTTTGCTTGTACAGGATCTTGTGCTACGAAACCCAGCACTACGACTTTGTACCTTGCAGAGAAAAATATGTCTCCACATTCTGGGCATACCACTTCTCCTTGTTCTTCATTTCCCAAAACAAGAGATGAATTTTTTAACAAATCTACAGCCTCCACTAATGTGTTCAAACCCTTCTCTACCCAATTTCTAGTTTCTTCCTTCCATTTCTCCAATTCCTTTCAAAGCAATTGCACCTCCTCCTTTAGCAACTCATTTTCGAAAAGAAGGTTTTCACTTTGGGGTTCTTCCACCGTAGGTTCTTGTGTAACAGCCGGTGATTTGGGGTTTAAGATGGGAATTTCAATACCTACCCCAACTACACATGTTGTTTTTGTTGTGGGAATTTCAGTGTTTGCCACAATTGCACATGTTGCTTCTGCTGCTTTAACAGCTCGAGTCCATCTCTTCTTCCCAACTCCCGATGGTTGGCCTTCACTGAATTGCTTCTACTGCTGTAACAGCTCTGGTTCTTCTCTTCTTCGTTGAGGTAGATGTCTGACCCTTATTCCCTGACCTTTTTCTTCTTTTCTATGACACAAGGGTTTCTAAATTTTTAGAAAGAGGCATGAATTCCTCCTCTTCAACGATAGTTCCCCTTATTTTAGGGGAGTATGCGACATCCAACACCTCCACATTTCCTCCTTCTGCTGCCTCTGCTTGGTATTCTTCTTCTTGCATTGCGGCTTCCACTGTCGCAGGTTCAACAGCTGCTCTAGTTTTAGCTTCCTCTGATGCAGCTACTAATGATACCATATCCACTGCTTCAGCTGCCACCCTAACTACAATTTCTATTAGGTATGTTTCTTCCTCTATAGGGTTTGCTGCTATTGCAGCTTCCAATATCACTGCTTCTTTCTCCACCGGCTCCATCATATCCCCTTCTGCAACAGGGTTCGTTGTTGTCATAGCTTCCCCCATATTTACTTCTTCCACTTGGTCCTCCAATGCTCCATCCCTCCCCCTAGCTGAATTGGAGGAACTTTGGTCCTCATTTACCTTGTCAACCCTGCCTATTGCCACGGCAGGTGCTCGGGGTACCCTTGTCCGAGCTACAAATTCTGTTAGGAACCCATGTCTTTACTTTGTTAGTATATTGTTGTTGGACACATATGCTTTGTAAGTCGTCCCGTAGTATTTGTTGATCCATAGTTTGTGTTATTGTTGTTGGCGCATATGCTTTGTAAGTCGCCCATAGTTTTGTTGATCCATAGTTTGTACTGGCCCATGGTTTTGACTCATAGTATTGGCGCCTAGACTTAGCCCATGGTTTGTATTAGCCCATGGTTTGTATTGACACATAGTATTGACCCATGGTATTGGTGCCTAGACTTAGTATATAAGTGTGTGTTGAGGCCTATGAAGGCACTGTGAAGTTAATTGTATTGAGCTTGCTCAAAGGAATTTGCCCCATCGAAGTGGCCCGTGATCAATATAAAAGTGATTCTGAGTTCTATTATTTCGGATATCTCATGTATTTGCATTAATTAATTATTGCAGGTTCTTCACATTTGGTATCAGAGCACTTTCTTGGGCTCGCTAGGTGAAATTTCTGCCAAAATCTTTTTTTTGCATTTGTTGCAGGTTTGGATTTGGGAATGATCCTTATCTGCTTAACTGTGGGAAGTACTTGGGAGTAAGCCCTAAAACGCATTGTGAGGAGTACCACAGGAACCCCGAAGTAGCTGGCCCATTGAAAGGACCTACCAGCGAAAAGGGCAACGACCCCTACCTGATTGACTAATTCCCACCCGTGAGGTAAACCAAGAGCTGTCGTTTGTGGCAAAGCAGTTATCAGTTTTACCTGAGTCGTGGAGTGAGGGGTACTGCCCCAATACGCAAGCCGTCAGACAACATTGGTGGCCGAGTGAAACCCTTGAACTGTTAGGAAGCCACACATACCTGGGGTCCATATCTATTTTCAGCTGAACTGTTGTCAATCACTGCTACGTCATTTCAGATCCAGTCGTTCAGATCCATTCTTAAAGCCGTTCCAGATCCAGTCGTTTTCAATCCATTCGGCACCATTTCAGATCCCTCTGTTTCTGCTCACTTCCAGGCCGTTGCAGATCTATCTGTTTTAGATCCCTTCTGAGCCGTAGCTGCTCCATATCTCCCTTGTTTTCACTTTGTTTCCCTTGAAACTTTTGGGGAACCCCTGTAATCCCATTCTGCATATTTCATTCCTGAGGACCCTATCCCCAATTCCACTTCCCAAAGCCCGAAATCCCACATTTGTCTATTTTTAGGGTTTTCCAGAACTTCCTCAGATTTCACCCAATCACCTTCAAATTTTCCCACAGAGTTCATTTTCTAATTCTGCTTCTTTGTCCCTCTCTACCAAATTTTCTCATTCTTTCACCCAGTTTCTGAAATCACCCTTTTCTGCTTTCCTGTCCTTTCGACAATGTCCAAAATCTAGTCAAACCCCAATTACCCATCATATTTTTTTCCCCAATCCAAATTTCCCTTTACTAAATCAGCTTCTGTATGTGTTTTCCTACCCATTTCAAAAAAAAAAACCCTGGTTATGGTTGTCACCCATGCAAAAGCACACACCATGGAGGAAGCACTTGCAACCATCCAAACCAAACTCCAAGATCTGGATGAAAAATTTCTCAGCCTCCATCTTCAGCATTCAGCCATGAACAATAACTGAAAGCCAGAATATTTTGCAGCCACCGGGTTCTCTTCTTCCAGCAATTTTCGTGGGCCGAAGCTTGATTTTCCTCGCTTCAATGGTACTGATCCGAATGGATGGATATACCGAGCAGAACAATATTTCAGTCTTCATAATACTTTTGATGTCCAGAAAGTTCCACTTGCATCCTTTCATTTGGAACAGGAAGCCCTTCAATGGTACCATTGGTACATCAAAGCTCATCAAGAGCCAAAATGGACAGATTTTTGCCAACTCCTTTTGCCACGATTTGGTCCTAGTACTTTTGATGACTTCACAGGAGCACTCACTAAACTTCACCAAATGGCACAGTGAAAGAGTATCAGACACAATTTGAGAAACTGGCCAATCACACAGAAGGATTGTCTGATGAATTCTACAGGATTTGTTTTATCAGTGGTCTCAAGGATGAAATCTGCTCAGAGGTCAAAATGTTCTATCCCAACACAATGATGGAATTCCTAGGGTTGGCTAAGTTGGCAGGGGACAAGATCGCAGCTCAACAACGCTCCAAACCCACCTTTGTTTCCTTCAGAAATATGGGTCCCCAATGACCTCCCATCACGCTTGCTCCTCAACCAACTCCTATCAAGCATTTGTCTGAAACAGAGATGCAGGCACGCTGAGAAAAAGGGCTTTGTTATAATTGTGATCAGAATTTCACTTGGGGACATAGATGTGTTCAACAAAAGCTCTATCTCTTGGATGTGGATTCTCCGCCTGCCTCAGAACTTGGTGAAGAAGCTACAGATACAGTAGATGATCAGGTTGACATTCAACACCCGCCTGTTGACACCCCATCTCAGGATGACCCACCCGAGATCTCTCTCCATGATGTAACCGGCGTCACCACCCCACAAACAATGCGGGTCAGGAGATACTTCAAGAAGCTCCCTCTTACCATACTCATTGATTCTGGTAGCACTCATAACTTCATTGACCCTCGGATTGCCAAACAAGCTGATTTTTTTGTCCATCCTTGCTCCAACTTTGAAGTCATGGTTGCCAATGGGGGCACCTTACCTTGCAAGGGGAAGTGTCACAATGTGCGTATCTCTATGGAAGATTATAACCTACGCTCTGACATGTTTGCCTTGTCCTTAGGCGGATGTGATGTGGTTTTGGGAATTCAATGGTTACGCACACTTGGCCCCATATTATGGGATTTTGCTGAACTTTGGATGCAGTTTTCAGCCAATGGGACACAACACAAAATTATGGGCTTACAACCAGGGTCTCTCCGCATCATCAGTTCACATTGCTTGGAAAAGATCCTTAAGAAGAATTCACATGGTGGCATTGCTCATCTCCATTCCCTTCAGATACACCCACCAATGTTATCCACTACTTCCTTGGATAGATATGCAGGTGTTTTTGTTGCACTAGTGGGATTACCGCCTTCACGAGACCTTTTCGGTAAGCATTTAGCCACATCTACATCTCAGCAGGACATGATGGCTATTTTGCATACAGTACAGAAGTGGTAGCCATCCCTATTGGGGAATTATTTATGCATCAAGATTGATCTCCAGAGTCTAGAAACTTTCTTGGAACAACGGGTCTCCTCCCCAGCACACCTGAAATGGGTCATCCAACTCATGGTTTATGACTATGCGACCACTTACCAAAAGGGTAAGGACAATATGGTGGAAGATGCTCATCCTCGCACATTTGATGACCCAGTTTCTCTTACAGCTATTTCTTTGCTTGTTCCAAATTGGTTGCAATATGTTCAATGGGGCTATCTCTTCTATGAACTCCATGCTTCTTCATCAGTAGGGCACTCTGGGTTCCTCAAAATGTATGACCAGGAACAATGTAACTTCTTTTGGCAGGGACTCAAAAGGAAAAATTCAACGGATGGTGGTTGACTGTGATACTTTCCAGGTCAACAAGGGTGAAACGACCCTCCTTTCAGGACTGCTCGAACCCTTGCCCATCCCTCCACAGATTTGGACAACTATTTCTATGGATTTCCTAGAAGCGCTCCAATGCTATAGTACCACATCTCAAAGGACACCATATGAAGCAGTCTCTGGAGAGGCACCACCAGTTCTTCTTCCATACACCTTCAGCAGCTCCCCAGTTCAGGCAATTGACTCAATTCTTCGAAACCGTGATCAGCTTCTTCTCATTCTGCAGGACAATTTTCACATGGCAAGAATTCAACTGAAACAACAAGCCGACCAGCACTGTTCTGAGAACACTTTTCACATCATTGATATGGTTCTTCTTCATCTACAGCCTTCCACGCAATCCTCCCTGAAACTCCAAAGGTGCCAGTGGCTCGGAATGCAACCCGAGGATGCTACAGGGGACCCACTCCTTCAGATTCTACATCAATTTCCACATCTAAAGCTTTGAGGACAAAGCTTTTTCTAAGGGAGAGGGGATGTTAGGAACCCATGTCTTTACTTTGTTAGTATATTGTTGTTGGACGCATATGCTTTGTAAGTCGTCCTGTAGTATTTGTTGATCCATAGTTTGTGTTATTGTTGTTGGCGCATATGCTTTGTAAGTCGCCCATAGTTTTGTTGATCCATAGTTTGTACTGGCCCATGGTTTTGACTCATAGTATTGGCGCCTAGACTTAGTCCATGGTTTGTATTAGCCCATGGTTTGTATTGACACATAGTATTGACCCATGGTATTGGCGCCTAGACTTAGTATATAAGTGTGTATTGAGGCCTATGAAGGCACCGTGAAGTTAATTGTATTGAGCTTGCTCAAAGGAGGTTGCCCCCTTGAAGTGGCCCGTGATCAATATAAAAGTGATTATGAGTTCTATTATTTCGGATATCTCGTGTATTTGCATTAATTAATTATTACAGGTTCTTCACAAATTCTTCCCATGTCAAATTCTGGTGCGCAAGGGCCCATAAGACTAACAATTTAATCAACCCATGGTTTGAGAGGTAAGATAAGGGATTTCGGGAACCCTTGACATACCCAGCCATAGTTTGCAGAGATTGTAAAAGATAAAAAGGCATATTTAACAATTTGCAGTGGTGTAAATGTGAAAGGAGGTAAAATTCATATGCGTAAACCACTTTGTACCTACCTTCACAGGAAATGTATTTCTTGTTGAAATTTGCCACATGGTTCCAAGGATTTGGAAAGGATTCCAGGGCTACTCCTCTTCCATGTGGCCGAACAACCTCTCCTACGGCCAAAAATTATGCAGTTGCAATTGAATTATGGCACTTCCGACCAAACCATTGCATCCCGGTTCTGGGAAATCCTGTTACTTATACCATGATTGCTTCTGAAACATCTATTCTGATACCTCGAACCTCTGAATGAGTGTTGGTTAAATTCTGAGCAAACTCAAGTGCGGTTTCTACATGAAAATCCTTCAACCCCTGGAAATATTCAATCCAGCCAGCTTCCTGGAAGATGGTAAAAATCGCTCTGTTTGCACACAGAGGCTCTATGCTGACAGGCTCATGTCGTACCAGGATGCCCATATTGCAATACTGTCTATAAATTTTGCTACCAGCGGAATGTGTTATAGTCTCATACGTCGAGCTACTGCATGCAGAACGAGCAATGGATAGCCGAAGATTGGTTTGGGTATTTTGGAAAAGGTGGCAAAGTTATTTTTGGGAATTGGCATGGCCATTTTTCGGATAAAAGTGGCGGCAGGTTGTCGCACAGGGCAGGTCGAATGGCAGTAAAAAACTGAAAGCGAAGGACAAATCAGACATAGATTTCATCTCAGTGGATTGGAAAAGGATAGCTGACATGGACTAACGACAAAATATACTCATTATTGATTACGACATTTAGTCATGCCTAATTATGTTTATGATTAAGACATCGTACCTTTAAATGTAATGCCAAACCATCATGTTACAAGGTGGCGCCTTTCCACGGTCACATTGTTGATATGATCATCAATTCGCACATGCACCCACGAGTTGGCCATTGCCGAGTGGCAAATAAAGTACATCCACGCTGGCATAGATCATAAAAATATGTGGCAGACAGGTAAGCTTTTAATGTTCATTGTGGATAATGGAGGACACTAATACCGATGAATAGAGATATAATGACGTGTCAATGAGGAATTAGCGGAGTTGTCGTTTCCAAAAGTAGGAAAAATGGGAAAATTTAGTTGTTGCAACTACTCGAAATAGGAAAAAGAGGCACTTTTAGCGGTGTTGCAGCTGCGCAAAATAGGAAAAATAGACATCTTGGCAGTGTCGCAGCTGCTAAAAATAGGAAAAGTGGGCAATTTTAGCGGATGTTGCAGCTGCACGAAATAGGAAGGATAGGCAACTTGGCGGTGTCGCAGCTGCTAAAAGTAGGAAAAGTGGGAAACTTAGTGGATGTTGCAGCTGCACAAGAGAGAAATAAGCCATAATTAGCGGTGTTGCAGCTGCGTGAAATGGGAAAGATAGGCGACTTTGACGGTGTCACAGCTGCTAAAAATAAGGGAAACAGACAACTTAGCAGTGTTGCAGCTGCGCAGAAAAGAGACTTGGGTGGGATATAGCACTGTTGCAGCTGCGGGAAAAAAAGATAAGCCAGATGAAGCGGTGTTGCAGCTGCAAAAGTAGAAATTTGGGAGGGATTTTGCAGTGTTGCCGCTGGGAGAAAAAGAGATAAGCCATATTTTGCTGAGTAACTGTTGTTGCATCATTCTTTTCTTCCAAGGAATTATTCACAAAAAAAGGGGATCAACCAGAATG
The DNA here is from genome assembly GCA_027924585.1 of Larix kaempferi. Classification (NCBI taxonomy): domain Eukaryota; kingdom Viridiplantae; phylum Streptophyta; class Pinopsida; order Pinales; family Pinaceae; genus Larix; species Larix kaempferi. Next base: position 8,242,433 of record BSBM01000865.1, on the reverse strand, counting down.
CCACAATCGCTCGGACCGAGTTGTGAATGCCTCCATTCAAGTGATCTTCCATGCATAAATCTGTTCAGAGTTCTTAAAAAAACAAAAACCCATCAAAACTGAAAAATAAAATAAAATAAAATGATTTATTTATATACACAAAAATTTATGCAAAATTGCAACAGCCTTTTTTTTTTTTAAATTATCAGGGACAGGGAAAAGTCCTTGTTCCTAAATCAGTTGGTAACCTGGATCAACTGCTACATGTGAAAGAAATGCATCCCTTGAAACTGGTTTATGATACAGTAGCAGCTGATGACCATTGGAAAATAATGGTGTTCTGTTTTCATCGATGGTGATCAACCGAACTGTTCCATTGTCAAACACTCTATCTATCTGGTAGGGTCCCAACCATCTTGTACGTAGTTTTCCTTTGAAATCCCTTTTAAACCGTGAATCATACAACATATCCCAGTCTCCTTCACAGAAGACCTTCTTCTTTATAAATTTTCCGTGCCACTTGGAGCGCTGCTGTTGGATCAAGGTTGTATGATGAACTACAGCTATGTGCTTCTCATCCAACTCATTAAGCTGGTTTAATCGGTTCCTCTGAGCTTCTGTTAAATCAATGTTTGCTTCTATGGCTGTCTTAAAAGTTCTGATTTCAAATTCAATCAGGAATACATCATTTTTACCATACACCAACTGATATGGGGAAAAACTAGTAGTGTTGCGCCATGTGGTGTGATAGGCCCATAGTGCCTCTGCGAGTCTGTCAGCCCAATCTTTACAGTGGCTTTTCACGGTTTTTGTTAAAATAGCATCAATGACTTTATTTGTGCTTTCCACTTGGCCATTGGCATGTGGATGATATGGTGAGGTTATTTTGTGCTGAATGTGAAACTTCTATAACAAGGCTTCCAATTTGTGAGACACGAACTGTGGTCCACCATCTGTAATGATTTCCTTGGGTACTCCAAACCGAGTAAAAATTTCTTCATACAGGAAATCAATTACAGCCTGATCATTGGCTCTAACCAAGGCTACAACTTCCACCCATTTGGTCATGTAATCTATGCAAACCCAGATGTGAACTTTCTATTTCGAGGGAGGGTTGATAGGCCCTACGAAATCTAGAGCTCTTCTATCAAAAGGTTCAACCACAAGTTGTTCCTGAAGAGGCATTTCATCTAATCTGTTAGGTTGGCCCATCCTCTGGCAACTATCACAAGCCTGAACATACTTTTTCGCATCTCTGAACAATGTCGGCCAATAATATCCCATCCTTAAAACCTTATGACCTATCCTTTTGTCAGCAAAATTTCCCCCACGGGGCTCATCATGGCAAGATTTCAAGATACTAAAAATTTCATCTTCTCTTACACATCTTCTGATTTCCAAGTCAAGACCTGTGTAGAAAAGATGTCCATCAATCCAGCAACACTAAGCACTCTGCTGTATAATCTTTCTTTTTTCTCTCTTCGACAGATGTGCTGGAAGCTTAACTCCAGCCAAAAAGTTAAATATCTGCGTACCATGGGGAATGAGCTGATACTGCAAACAAATGTTCATCATGGAAGGAATCTTTGACTGGTAAACTGTCATGATTATTAGTGAGTCGAGATAAAAATTCAGCAACAACATTTTCCTTTCCTAGTCTGTCAATAATTGTAATGTCAAATTCCTGTAACAATAATAGCCATCTAGTTACTCTAGCATTCATGATCGGTTTATTCATTAAGTATTTGATGGTTGAATGGTCAATGTGCACAAAAGTAGAATATCCAGTAATATAGTGTCTAAATTTGTTGATGGCATAGACAATGGAAAGAAATTCCTTCTCTGTAATAGTATAGTTCAGTTCAGTAGGGACCGGGTTCTTACTAATGTAATATATTGCATAGGGAGCATGAACTACCTGTTGTCCTAATATTGCTCCAATGGCAGTATCTAAAGCATCGGATGAGATGTGAAAAGGCAGAGCCCAATTGCACCCTCATAAGATAGGTGTTGTAGACCTCCTTTTCTTAAGTTCAGTAAACGTTGTTTGGAATGCATCATTCCAATCAAACTATGCATCCTTCATCAACAGGGTGAACAAAGGAGACGCTAGTTTGGAAAATTTTTCTATGAATCTTATGTAATAGCCAACATGCCCTAAGAAGCTACGTACATCTTTTTGTGTTCCGGGACTTGGTATATTTTCAATTACCTTAATTTTGGATGGGTCTACTTGGATACCATCAGAAGAGATGAAGTGCCCCAGAACTATTCCCTCGCTCATCATCATATGGCACTTTTCAGTGCTTAACGATAGTTGGCTTTGTTCACAGCATTTCAGAACCTTTTCTAAATTATTCAATGCTTCTTCGAAACTACTACCATATGGAGTGAAGTCATCCATAAAAATTTCCATGTAGTCATTTATCATCTCCGAAAAGATCCCAATCATTGCTCTCTGAAATGTGGCCAGTGCATTGCACAACCCAAAAGGAAGTACCCTGTAAGAAAAAGTGCCCCGGAGATAGGTGAAGGTGGTTTTGTCTTGGTCTTCTGGAGCAATCTAGATTTGGTTGTAACCACTAAATCCATCCAGAAAGGAAAAATACTTCTTTCCAGACAAGGTATCAAGGACCTGATCAATAAAAGGTAAGGGAAAGTGGTATTTATCTGTTGCTTTATTCAATTCTCTGTAGTCTACGTAGACCCTGCATTTCCCATTCTTTTTTGGTACAATCACGAGTGGAGAAACCCACTCGCTGTCTGAAATTGGGTATATAAATCCTGCTTCCAAAAGTTTTTGGGTTTCCTCCTTCACTATGTCCCTTAAGTTCGGGTTGATCCTTCATTGTGGTTGGCACACTGGTCTGGAGTTGCTTTTGATGTAAATGTGATGGGTACACAGATTAGAAGGGATACCCTTCATATCTGTGTATTCCCGAAAGCTCCTTTGTGGTTTTTGAGCAAAGTTATCAGCTGTTCCAGCTCATTGGGAGCAAGATTCGGGTTAATGTTCAATGTTTTTCCTGGCTCAATTTCTACTGGGACACTTTTCGAATTTTTAAGTACTAGAATTATATTGGCATCACTGACTAGAGTCTCTTCTGTTATATTTTCTTGTTTTGTTTCATCTTATGTACTATTCAGAATTTGATAAACTTGTTTATTGACAGACGTGGGCTCACTGATGAAACTGTTAATAGTGTCATCCTTCGTTTCATCTTTAAAATTTAACGCTCTCCCTATCGTTAATAATGGCTGAACGCCTTCTTCCTCCTCCAGATCAACCCAAAGTGGAGTTTTAGCTTCCAGGCTTGGTCGGGCTAGGGGGTATAAAGTTAGGCTCTTAATATCAGTCCCATCTAAGATGGTCATGGATCCTGACCGACAACTGATACAGGCATCTGATGTGGCTAACCAAGGTCTTCCTAGGATCAATGGGTGTCCCCCCAGCTGCGACTTCGGTTATAACACCAAGAATTCCGCAGGGTATTCCCACGAATCGACAGAGATTACCAGGTCGTCCAGGATTCCCTCAGGATTGATTGTTGATCTGTCAGCAAGTTCTAAAATGGTAGGGGTCGGCCGAAGATTAGTGAGTGCCAATTTTTTCATAGTTTCTATGGTCATAACATTGATAGATGCACCTAAATCTACCAAGACATTCGGTATCTGAGTGTGTCCTATGTGTACTATAACAGTGGGGTTTCCAGGATCATCATACTTAGCCACGAGAGTCTTACCCATTATCAACTCTGAAATTTTTCCCAATACACGAACAGTGGGAGTATCCCTAGGCTTTCGTCCTATTTTTTTTACACATAGATCTCTAACAGTCTTGGCATAGTTATGCACATCATGGAGGGCTTGTAGCAGTGGGATTTTGACATATAAATTCCTCAATTCTCCTAGGAGATTGAATCGCGGTTTCTCCACTGTTTTCTGTAGGGCCAATCGTCTAGGATATGGTGGTTCTCTTATGATTTGTGTAGGCTTTGTTTCATCATGTGTTTCTCCATGTGTTTCATCTATTGTTTCAGTAGGAATGTCAGCATCCTCAATGATGGGGATTGCTAGATGGACTAAATTCTCAAAGTATTGATTTACTCCAGTTTCAATCACTGAGGATGGAACATCCTCAATGATGATGGGTTCCACTACCCTCCCTGATCGTAAATGTATATCATTGTAAGGAATTTGGGAAATGGAAAAAGAAGACATGTTGGAAGTCTCAAATTGATGGACTGCTTTATTATTTTTCGGGTTGGGGTTAGGGTGTGCAGGAAGTTGTGGTCGTAAGGGTGCATTCTTAGGTGCGGCGTTGTTTTGGAATTGCAGTTGTGGCTGCTAACACTATTGGTGAGGATACTGTTGAGGAGGATACTATTGATATGGAGTCTGGTGATGAGGAAAATTATTTCCTGGGTAAGAATTTCTCCAATTGGGAGACCAGGGAGCTTGTTGATTTGATTGTTGTGACCATGGTGTCCAAGAGTTAAAATTTTGCATTGGGTTCTGATATGGATTCCATTGGTTGTTAGAATAATGTGAAGGGAACTGACGTGTATTCATATTATTCATGTTATTCATACCATTCATATTATTCAAGAAAAATGATGGATCTTGATTCATATCTTGATTGTGAGGCTACCACGGTTTCTTCTGTGCAATAAAACAAGCTTGTTCCACATCTGAAGTAGATGCCTACAGGACTGCTTTAACTGGGTAATGAACGACATTCCTTGGTATCATGCTCCAATTCACATATCTACATACCTCCACTTTGTCAAGCGGACATTCTTTCAATGGGTGCTTTTTTCTGCATTTGGGACAGAATACACCGACTGTAAGGTCTTCTATTGCTTGCCTCTATTTTGCTCTCAAGACATCTAACTCCGAGGAAATGGAGCTCATCATATCTGTTTTGAAATTCTCCAGTAAGTTGCCTATTTCTGCACGAGTGGCTCCTCCACTAGCTGACTTCTATGTCCTAGTGAAGACATCCTGATCTCGATCCTTGTCCCGTCTGTTGGTTCTAGAGGACCCCCTTGAATATCTTCAACATAATTCAACAATATTCTCAAAAGGTTCCTTTGAGATGTCCCCTTTCCCCAGTGAGTTCAACATATCAAGGAAATCTTCTCTAATTCCCCGTAGTAAGATAATCTTGAGTAAATCTTTTCCAATCTCAGTATGACCAGACCTCTATAAATTATACAACAACCTTTCCAAAAAATATTCCAAGCTCTCTTCTTCCTTCTGAACCATTTTAAACAATTCCTCCTTCCTATATCTAGTTCTACAGTATTCTTGATATTTCGAGAGGAAGGTTTGCTTCATCTGGTCCCAAGTAGTAATGGTCTCACAACCCAAACTCATAAACCAACGCAAAGCATTTCCTTTCAAGGTTGTTGGAAATAGTTTCAACTTCTGCGCACTAGAGGTGTAATCATAGCTGCGACAGAGGATGTCAAACTCAAAAAGGAATTCATCTGGGTCTTCAAAGGCCTTACCATGGAAATTAGGGAGAACTGAGGATGAAATATTTTTCATAGGATCTGCCCCTAGTGTCTGGAGGATAGGGAATTCAAGGGTGGAAACAGTGTCACCATGCTTATTATCTTCCACCTCCTCCTCATTGTTAGTATGGCGCTCATTATTTCCCTCACGTTCTCCATTATTCATTGTGCTCCAAAACTTCAATGCTTCCTTCACTCTTTCGCCTCTTCTGCTCTCCTCCTTTCTTCTTCTCGCCTTCTTTCTTCTTCTTGTTCTTGGCGATGATCCAACCACTCCTCTTTAGTAACTCTGTGCCCGTTAATATAATAGATCTCCTCTCTATCCGGTGCACCCACAACACTTCCATTATCTTCAGGAGGTTTCTTCTCTAGACTGGGAGTTGAAGGTCCCGTTGCGTTCTCCACGGTTGATGTAAAAGTATTAAGATTAGGGAGAATGGATTTTCCTCTTCCTGGAGATGCTCGTGGTGGTCTGGTGGAAGAATCAACTCTAGCAATTATTTCATCAATGTATGTATGTCTTCCTCGACCTTTATTTCGACCACGACCTTGTCCACCTACAATGTTAGTATCTTGAGGGGGTTCCCGGTTTTTTTTCTTGTATTCATGCATGCTTTAGATAATCAAAACTAAAATGAAATCAATAATCCTACTACTATCTATGTCTATCAATTACCATTCCCCGTCAATGGTGCCAAAATGTTGGTCACCCTATATGCCAATTAATTGCAACTAACACACAGGATGCTCAATATGAATTGTCAACCTAGGGAAGTCTTTTATTTCATGGCAATAAGCACAGTCTATGCATAAACATTTCAAGTAGCTGATTAAATGAATGGAGATAAATGTTCCTACCTATCTGCTCAGCCAAACTCTTCTCATAGCTAAAACTAATCTAACTTATCCATCTAGGAATTCAAAGTACAATTATCTTCCTACAAATATCAATCCAGCAGTTATTGATCTAGGAATAAAATAAACTAGACTTACTTTTGTAAGAAGTTAAATACTATTATTATCAAACTACAGTATTCAATCTCTATTGATCTAACTCATCTAGCAGCTACTATAACTCAATCATACTGTCTAATCTAATGAACTCAAGAAAGATAAAACAACAACCAGAACTAGAAGTAAGCTTGAACTCTAATTTGATTAATATTGGAAATCCTAGAAAGAATAGATGATTGAAAGGAATTAGAGCTGAGCTTGGCTGTAAAAAATGATCTAACACACCATGCATCAAATCAACTAACCTACACAGTCGACTGTCACACCACACAGTTGCAGCTATTCAGGATGCAATTATAAACTACCAAAGAATAATGCAATTTTCAACTCACTGTTGCAGCTCGCAGTAACACATCCAATGCAATTCCACACCACACAATAGGTGTTAGAACTGTAATCCACACTTAGTACCATAATCCATAAATTTTTATTGCTCATGTGCTTAATTAAACCATAGTTTGGACTAGGTGACTACAGTTGGTCAAAAACCCACTTTTGAGAGTGTTCACACCCACTTCCAAGCAAACCAGTTCACCCAGCCTCCTGTTTTGTCCACAAGTGCACCCTCATTAATTGCTGGAGCGCCCTCTCTCCTTGTTTTGGGGAATTTTAGTTGACCAAGGGCGCTAGGGTGGATTTTTGCCCATTTTTGGCTAGATTTGGAGCATTTAATGCTCCCTTGGGCCCCCCAACCTCCTCTACTTGCTCACCCATGCCTGCCTTGAGCTCATTAATGACCCAGCATGCTTCAGCCACCTCCACACCAGAATTCGTGGCTGTTTGGGGTGATTGGGATTGAGTTGGACCCACCTAGGGGGGATTGAGGCCAATTTGGCATTGTTGACTTGTACACTCAGCTAGAGCCACCTAATGCTCTCGAATTTCTCATGGATGTAATAAAAACCTGTTACTAAAATTTTCACATGTTAGACAGTCAGTTAATCAAAGGTTTCAGCATACATTGTGTGTAAAATTATCTTCTTTTTCATGTTTTTCCACTGTTTTTGCAAATTAATTCGATTTTGTGAGGTTCTCCATAGCTCCTAGATCTTCTGTGATCAAAATACTCACATGGTATCAGATCCATCGTGGATTTAGTGAGTTGCAGGTCAATATTGAGCATTGAACTGCATTCTAGAGAGGATTTCCAGATAAAAATTGAGTGTTTTTTGCAGGTGTTTCAGTAGTTTTCTCACCATTAACGCAACAGTCATGGAAGCAAACCAAATGTTGCTCACACCCTTCAATTTTTTCGATTGGAAGGCTGAGATGGTCATCAAGCTGAGATCTAAGGGTCTCTATAGAGTGACCATGGGCACAGAAGTGGAGCCAAACTCTGCTGTGGAGAAAGCAAAGTACTACAATCGACTTGATGAAGCTTATGGATTGCTATGCCTGAGCATTTCAAGGGAACTCTTGTTTCATACAGACAGTTTGACAACTCCCAATGAAGTATGGGTGAAGCTAGAATCACTCTTTGGGAAAACTGATGAACTGAGAGGCCACCAGATTGAAAACGAGCTCATTAGCTTGAGCCCAGCGCATTTTGAAACCATCCAGGAGTTCTTCACGAAATTCAAGTCACTGGTGCTTCAACTGCAACAATGTGGAATTGTTAAGAAGGAGGAACAACTGATTCTGTCCATCCTTTCGAAGCTAGGCCCAGAGTTTTCAGTATTTGTTAGCACATTTCACTCAGCCAAAATGACCCTTCGAAATTGGCAAATGCCATCACTAGCTACCTTCATGGAGTGTCTCACTCAGGAGCAGGACAAACTAGTTCAGATGGGCACCATAAAATCAAAGGACCAAGCATTGGCAATGGGTGTTTCAAATGCAAGCAAAGGAAAGCAGAAAGCCAAAAATTCGAAGCAGCAAGAGAAGAGGAAGTCTGACAAGACCAAGTCTGCAGATGGGGGTTCGAATCTATCAAAGGAGAAGGACAAGAAGGGAAAGGAAAATACCAAATGCACCTATTGTCATAGGGGATGGCATCCAGAGAGCTCATGTATGAAGAAAACCATTGACTCAATGGCGCAGCTGCTGGAGAAGAACAACATCCCAGTCCCTGAGGGCGCAAGGAAGAAGGAGAGCACCTCAAATCCTGACAATAAGGAGAAGTGTCATGCTTTGGTAGCAGGTACTTCGAATCCCTCTTCCTTCATCATTGATTCAGGAGCTTCCAGACATATGGTTTCATCCAGAGAGCTCTTCTCCTCTATGCATTCGAATGGTGGCCCAACAGTTCGAATGGGAGATGATTCAGAAATCCAGACCAAGGGGATTGGTAGGATTGACATGGAGCATGGCTATTTCAGTGATGTGCTCTATGTACCTTCATTGGCTGCAAATTTTCTATCAGTTTATCAAATGACCCATACAGGAGAATCCAAGAGAGTAACATTTACTCCAGATTTGGTAGAAATCTCAGAAATTTCCTCAAATCAAGTTGTGGCAGTAGGGTATGCAGATCATGATGAGAGAATGTACAAATTCTCCAATTTCATTCCAAATTCTAGTGACCATGCTCTTGTCTCTCATGCCAACGAGACCTCCAAGTTGTGGCATGAAAGATTTGGCCACATGAACTACAAATATCTCCAGCATTTGCACAAGGACGAGATGGTGGAAGGGCTTCCAGAAATCAGATCTTCAAATGGTGCATGCATTGGGTGTGTAGTTGGAAAGCATCCTGAGCGCAGCTATGAGAAGGGAATGGCAAGGAGAGCCACTCAACCACTTGGATTGGTACATTCAGACCTCATTGGTCCTCTTCCCACTCCATTATATGGTGGATCAAGGTATGTACTTACATTCATAGATGACTACTCTCGATTCTGCTGGGTTTACTTCCTTAAATTGAAGTCAGAAGTGTTTGAGAAATTGAAGATTTGGAAAGCCCTAGTGGAGAACCATAGTGGTCATAAGATAAAGATCCTTAGGACTGATAATGGAAAGGAATATGTGAATAATAACATTCATCACCTTTGTGAGGAATGTGGCATCCAAATGCAACATTCAATCCCCTACACACCTCAGCAAAATGGTGTGGCAGAGAGGAAAAATAGATCTCTCAAGGAGATGGCTACTTGCATGATTGAAGCTAGGGATCTAAGCCCTAAGCTATGGGCTGAAGCCATCAATTGTGCTGCTCATATTCAGAATAGAGCCTTTCACAAATCAGTCAAAGGAAAAACCCCCTATGAGGCATGGTTTGGCCAAAAACCAAATGTGTCAAATTTCAGGATTTTTGGGTCTAGAGCATGGGCTCGAATTCCATCAGAAAAGAGGAAGGCTTTGGAGCCACAGAGCAGGGAATGTATCATGGTTGGATATGGTGAGGACACAAAGGGATACAAGCTCTTTGACACATCCACACTCAAAACTTTCATTGAGAGAAGTGTGCAATTCGAAGAAGAACCAATTCCAAATTTTGAGCTTGCACCGGGGGAAAGCTCCTCTCCTCCACACCTTAATGAAATTAGTGATGATTCCACCTCTGATTTTTCTGATATTGCTGAAGATGACATGGCTGAAGATGAAATTGCTGTACATGAGTCACCATCAAGGCCCAAGTGGGCTGAGAAAATCATACAAGATGTAGGTGAATTGGCAGGCAATCCCCAAGAGCCTAGGAAGACTAGATCTCAAACAATCAATGCTTCCTTTGCAAATGAAAGTGAACTTGCTGATCACTGTTATATGATGATTGGATCTGATCCAACATCATATCAGGAAGCTCATCATGATCCAAGGTGGAGAGCAGCAATGCAAGAAGAATTCCAATCTCTCCAAGAGAACAAAACATGGGATTTGGTGCCTCTTCCTCCCAAGAGGAAACTTGTGCAATGTAAGTGGATTTTCCGAACCAAACCTGTTGCTGATGGTTCTGATCTGAAGTATAAGGATAGGCTAGTGGCTAAGGGCTACTCACAAATCCATGGTGTGGATTATACAGAGACCTTTGCACCGGTTGCAAAGATGGACTCAATTAGACTAGCTCTAGCCATGGCAGCTAGTAAAGGTTGGGAAGTTCACCACATGGATGTCAAAAGTGCATTCTTGCATGGTGAGCTACAGGAAGAGATATATATGCAGCAACCTGAAGGATTCCAAGAGGATCCCACACTTCTATGCAGGTTGAAGAAGTCACTCTATGGACTCAAGCAAGCCCCCAGGGCTTGGTATGCCAAAATGGATGCTTTTTTGCTCTCAATTGGTTTCTGTCGATGCAAGTCTGATCCAAATGTTTATTTGCAGCATTGTGATGATAATTTGCAGGTCATTGTACTGTATGTTGATGATCTCTTAATTACAGGGAGCTGCACCAAACAAATTGGCTCAATTAAAGCTTCTTTGCACAGTGAATTTGCCATGAGCGACCTAGGATTGCTAAGGCAATTTTTGGGTTTGGAAATTGAGCAATCTGAGAGAGGTATATTGCTGAGTCAACATAAGTATGCTTCAGACCTGTTATTCAAGTTTAAAATGGCTGAATGTAAGGCAGCCAAGTGCCCATTCCTTTCAGGCATAAAACTAGGTGAATTTGAAGACTCTCCATTGGTGGATTGCACACTCTACAGGCAGCTAGTTGGAAGTTTGTTGTACCTTACACATACAAGACCTGATTTGTCTTATGCTGTAAGTGCTGTAGCAATGTATATGCAGCAGCCACATGAGATCCATTGGAAGGCAGCCAAAAGGATCCTTCATTATGTCCAAGGAACAAAGAACTTTGGGGTACACTATGCAGCTGGTTCTTCACTTCAACTAGCTGGATTTTCTGATTCCGATTGGGCGGGAGATCCCATCGATAGAAAGTCCACTTCAGGTTTTGTGTTTATGTTTGCTGAAGGTCCCATTTGCTGGTCAAGTAAGAAACAGCATACAATTTCTCTTTCATCAGCAGAGGCCGAGTACAGGGCAGCAGTGAACGCAGCCACACAGTGTGTTTGGTTGCAAGGCATTCTTCGGGAGTTTGGTGTTGCTATTGATTCTCCAACCAATATTTGGGTGGATAATCAAATTGCCATCAAGATATCTACTGATCCAGTACAGAGGCAAAGAAAAAATCACATTGAGATCCACATGCATTACATTCGGGGCCTTGTGCATGACAGGGTGATTTCATTGCAGTATTGCCCATCCACCGAGCAAACTGCAGATATTTTCACCAAGTGCTTTACTGAGAAGACCTTCACTCACTTGAGAGCTTTGCTTGGAGTGAGTGATGGATGGTGATTGCTGCAATTTAATTGCAGGTTCAGCCCCATGTCCATTTTAGAGGGAATTTTTTATCCCATGAGGTTTTACTTCTTTTCCTCGGTTCATATGGACAAATAAAATTTCTGTTTGTAATGAGGTGACTTGAGCCTTTGTTGCCAAGGCCTCCCACTTATCTTTCATGAGATGTACTAAGTTATGGTTAAGGGGGGGTGTTAGAACTGTAATCCACAATTAGTACCATAATCCATAAATTTTTATTGCTCATGTGCTTAATTAAACCATAGTTTGGACTAGGTGACTACAGTTGGTCAAAAACCCACTTTTGAGAGTGTTCACACCCACTTCCAAGCAAACTAGTTCACCCAGCCTCCTGTTTTGTCCACAAGTGCACCCTCATTAATTGCTGGAGCGCCCTCTCTCCTTGTTTTGGGGAATTTTAGTTGACCAAGGGCGCTAGGGTGGATTTTTGCCCATTTTTGGCTAGATTTGGAGCATTTAATGCTCCCTTGGGCCCCCCAACCTCCTCTACTTGCTCACCCACGCCTGCCTTGAGCTCATTAATGACCCAGTATGCTTCAGCCACCTCCACACCAGAATTCGTGGCTGTTTGGGGTGATTGGGATTGAGTTGGACCCACCTAGGGGGGATTGAGGCCAATTTGGCATTGTTGACTTGTACACTCAGCTAGAGCCACCTAATGCTCTCGAATTTCTCATGGATGTAATAAAAACCTGTTACTAACATTTTCACATGTTAGACAGTCAGTTAATCAAAGGTTTCAGCATACATTGTGTGTAAAATTATCTTCTTTTTCAAGTTTTTCCACTGTTTTTGCAAATTAATTCAATTTTGTGAGGTTCTCCATAGCTCCTAGATCTTCTGTGATCAAAATACTCACAATAGGAAATAAATAAAACCACCTACTTAACTCAGTGATCTCTGTGAGAAGGCGGGCCCTGGCCTTCTAATGGAGATGTCGAAGATTAACACAAATTAAACACTCAGATATAAGAAACTTTGCTCCTTTTATTAATAATGAATTATAGTCACAGCTCTCTGTCTTAGCTTATACAATTAGAAATTCTCCAACCCCAAGCTCAGAATGCCTCCTTACGTTTATACCCCATGACATGAAATCATTACGCTAAAAATATCAGGCAGCCATGAAGATCTACGATCTTTAGGCTGCTGATTTACAATTGAACAGTTACACCCATAAGTGGACTTAAATGAAATCATTGCATTAGGGCCTGAGTTGTTACATGCTATTCACAACCATAGTAGATTCCAACTGACTGGACTGGCTGGTACTCGGATGCTCTATTGTGACTCAGTCGCAGCTGGCCATGTGGAGGAATTCTTGAACTTTTGCAGCGATATGTGGAACCGAACTTAGGAAGGGACAGCTGGCGCCATGTATGCCTCTTCTCCAAAGGTTAGCGAGATGCTACACCTATGGTCTTGTAAAGGCTTCTGGGCTATCTTTATCGAATCAGACAATATTAGCACAACCTTAAAATATAGAGTACAAAACCATAAACAAATCAAGCATTAATTGAATAAAACAATAATAGATTATACTTGTTGCAATCCATGCTTTGCTTGGGAAAATATCTTCTTAGATCAAGAAATAGTGAGGAAAAATATGGAAAAAGGTGTAGATAGATGTAGGAAAAAAGGGATTATTTTGGGGCCCAACACCAGTACTGAACCCCCGCAAGCCATTGATGACTTGATGGGGAGATATATTCTTGTGCCAGGGTGGAGGTGAACCAAACTTATCATATGTTGATGATGATAATATGGCGTGGTGGAGCTACCAAGTGTTGGCGTTCAAGTAGTTCTCATGTGCGGGGATGTATTTCCAAGGAGATCCAGAGCTCTTGATGCCTCCGGGATCATCCTGGGGAGAGATATGTAAAATTTTCTTATGCTTTTGAAATTTATTTCATTTTTATGCTTAATGTATATATAATTTTTTACATTAGGGGAGTTTTGAGGTCTGAAATGGGCCTCCTAAGGGAAATAATAAAATAAGAGTTCTAAATTTTAGAGAGGAAAAAGAAAAACTACTTTTTCTTATCGTATTTTTGACATATCTCATTAACGGTTTACCCAAATTTCAAGTTTGGGCACTCGTTGGATGCATATTTTATTTCCGCATCCAACCCATGCCCACACTACATACATCTTAGGCATCCATGACATGAAAAAATGAAAATTTCAATAAAAAAATGTATTTTAATATTATATTTAGAAGAGGCCCCTTCCTCTCCATAGGGAGAGAGACATATTATATTTTTTATGCCTTTGAGCCCATTTTTGTATATTATGACACTACGACATCCTATGACTCGTACTGATATTTTTTTATCCTGATATATATAGTATGGTTTATATATATACATTTTTTTGTCTTTATGCATGTGACTGTTAATGTGATTGTGTATGGTACAAATGCCAATCTAATATATAGTTTTCATATGAATCAGCTAATGAATTTAAATTCCTTGAAATGTGTTGATATGTGATAAAATCAAATTTTCTTTCAAGCAATCTAAAACACAAAAAGTGACGAAGCAAAGAAGGATCCCTAACCCTGTACTCACCCATCAACTGAAGTACTACTAACTGCGAGTCAAGTATTACCTCCAAAAATGAAATGCCGCGATGGATAGCATCTCAGAGTAACTCGATGACTGCACTGTACTCAACTACATTGTTCGTCGTAGGGCCCAAAGAAGCACTTCCCGAAGACACAAGTTGTCCAAACAGTGAGTAAATAACCCAAGATGCTGAGGCCAACTAACGAGTGTGGAAACTAGCGCCATCAGTGAATCCTATAAAGCACTCGGTTGTCATCTGAAACCACAATCCAGAAGACACATAATACATAAAAAATCAAAACAAAAGACTAACTCTACAAACATGTACAGTTATAATACAAGAAAAATCATATAAGCCTAAGCATAATACTTTTTCAGGTAGAGCCCACTTCTAGGCTCAGGTGACCGAAGGCTCAAAGCCTAGCTTCTACTCATAAAACCAGGTATAAACGTTGCGGAATTCCTTAAATAGATTGGTATACAAAGTGATCTCCTGTGGAGAATAGTTTGCTCCAATAAATATGTTTTCCACAACATTCGGCTTTGTGGAAATATCAATAGGTATGGTTGTTAGCTTTTCAGAATTTAATACATTCTGATCTAGGATATTAACTGAAAGAACAACATGTACATCATATCAAGCATAAGAGACAAGAGACAAGAGACACAAAACATTTCACCAGGGAAAACCAAGAAGGTGAAAAAATCCCGCAACTTCCTCAGAGATAGAATAAGCATCAATACAAGGATAACCATGATCAAACCCAAGAGATAGACATCTTCAGCAACATGATCCTCCTCCTCTTGTGTGCACTCCTCTCTTCTCTCATTAATGTTAAGTGAGACAATGAGACAATGTGTAAAATGAGAGAGACACACTCTCTATTTATACACTAACTTGACTTGACCTTTACTCAACTAGGTCAGCCTCAACTTAACCACTTAACATAATGTTGACTAGGCCGACCCCCACTAGGGTGGTCTAGTAACCCTTTGACCCACATGACTCATACAGGGCCGACCCCATCAAGGTGGTCTAATAACCCATCAAGTATAAGTTACGACACTTATAATATAGCCGACGACACTTCCAATCGGAGGAATAATACATCTCCATTGGGGATACAATAAAGTACAACTACAATATACAAGTGAATATCTTCCGAAGTTACAAATACATCAACACTCCCTCTTAACTAGGAAGGTATTCTCTTGAAACAAAATTCATCAATACATATTGGCACAAGTCTTCAATTATGGAGCTAGATCATTGTCACTAGATCACGGAGCAGCATCATCATCACTGCTATTGTACTCGTCATCTCGATCACTGGTCTATCTCTGAATTCTTCTCGTCATAGGAAGTTCTACAGAGCCAGCCCTTTTTCATGTTGGATGTAGGCCCACCACCTGTAGGTCTCCATCATCACTGGCCATACTGTGGATCCCAGGACTTATTACGTGCATCAACAAAACCTAGATTAGACTATAGGATCTTTTACATGTTGACCTTCCCAAAACCTTTAAAGAGCATCCTAGGCTGTTACGAGCACACAGATCTACCTGTCCGAATCTCTATAGAGCATCCCAGGATGTTACGAGCACACAACTCTACCTATCCGGATCTACAGGATCTTTTCTATGCAAGACGGTAGCAAAACCTCGAAAGAGCATCCCAGGCTGTTACGAGCACACATCTCTACCTGTCTGGATCTCCCGGGATATTTTCTATGCTACATGCACAACCTGTCCACGGCCATGGAGTATCAACCTGATACTCATGATCATACTGATCATGCCATCTCATCATCCACGAAGCACAACAGCACTTACCTTCACCGACATGGGAAGACACACTTCAACCATCCGTGAAAGGCTCAACACTTATATCTACGCCATGGGAAGACACACTTCAACCATGCGAGAATGGAATCACACTTATGTCCATAGCCATGGGAAGACACACTTCAACCATGCTAGGAATGGCATAGCACTTATATCGCAGCCCTGGGAAGACACACTTCAACCATGCTCGAATGGCATAGCACTTATATCGCAGCCATGGGAAGACACACTTCAACCATGCTTGAATGGCACATCTCTTACATCAACGACCATGGGAAGACACACTTCAACCATGTCGGAATGGCCCCATCCATTATATCTACACCATGGGAGGACACACCTACCACCATGTGAGAATGGCTCATGTGCATCTATGTCTTCGGAACTCATCACACATGATCCAACTGATCATGCAATGCATCCACCTGATACATATCATCACATATGATCATCCTGATCATCATCATAGCATCGTCCTGATGCATATCATCCAGAGCATCATCCTGATACTCATCACACATGATCATCCCAATCATTGTCACTGCATCGTCCTGATGCATATCATCCAGAGCATCATCCTAATACTCATCACACATGATCATCCTGATCATCGTCCTGATGCATGTCATCATACATGATCCAACTGATCATACAAAGCATCCACTTGATGCATATACATATACATGATCCAACTGATCATACAAAGCATCCACCTGATGCATATCCAAAGCAGTAACTGGAGCATCGTCCTGATGCTCATCACACAGCGCTTACATCCACAACCATGGGAAGGATCCTCCTCTCACCATGCTTGGAATGGCTCCTACAAATGTGTCTCATCACTTATTCATCGAAGTATCTTCAATCTGAAGAACACCAAGCCTCTCTCTGAAGTACTCAAACTTCACTCTGGCTTGTGGTTTCGTGAACACATCTACAACCTGCTCATCCGTCGTAACATACAGGAGCTTCACTGCTCCTCTCTGCACCATATCCCTGATATATTGATATTTGATCTCGATGTGCTTCGACCTGTCATGGAACACCGGGTTCTCAGACAACTTCACACAACTCTGGTTGTCACAATAGATACAGGTAGCATCCAACGAGACATCAAATAACTTAGACAGTAGCTTCCTCAGCCATACTGCCTCACAACTAGCCAAAAAAGCTACAACATACTCTGCTTCAGCTGTACGCAGCGTTATGCAGGACTGCTTCCTGCTAAACCAAGAGATCACACTTGATCCCATACTGAAGCAGCACCCAGGAGTGCTCTTCCTATCCGCAGCGCTGTTTGCCCAATCTGAATCAACATAACCCTCCAGGTTAAATTTTTTATTCGCATCATACTTGAGCCCATAATCAATTGTATCTTCCAGGTACCTCAGAATATACTTTACAACAACCAGGTGAACACCTCTTGGATCCGTCAGGAACTAACTCAATGTGTTCACCACAAAGCAAATATTTGGTCTTGTGTTCATCAGGTACATAAAGGACCCAATCATCTGACGATACATCGTGGCATCAACCGGCTCAGATGAAGCATCACACAGAAGCTTCAGGTTCGATGCCATAGGTGTGGCCATGGCCTTGCAATCCATCATCCCGAACCGCTTCAGGATCTCTACTGCATACTTCCCTTGTCCAAGGAAGATTCTATCTACACTCTGCCACACCTCCATGCCTAGAAAGTATTGCATCATCCCAAGTCCTTCATCTTGAACTCGGAAAAAAGCTTGATCTTGTAGATCCACTTGGAAGTCACAACAAACTTCTCTTCTTGTCTTGGGACGACGTCCCAGACATCTTTCTTCATGATCGACCGGTACTCCTCAATCATGGCATTCTTCCATTACTGCATCCCGGATCCTGGGAACTTCAGATTATTCAATATCTTCAACATATAGTTTTTATTTGATCTTCATTGCTGGAACAAATGTTGTAGTCCTTTTTGGAGGTGATGGTACATGGTCTTTCCTACAAGACAAGTCCAATTGCATGATTAGAAACTTCTCATAGTTTTTCAAAAACACATTTTTATGCATAAAGACATATGTCATACAATCATGCAATTATCTTGGCCAATGTTTCAATACAACATTTATACATATTCCGTAACTTTCTAAATGCCTTCCATCTCTACCGGAACATTGTTAAGAGTGTGCACAACTCCCAACATGTTAACAAAGAGGTTTCATTCTAGATAAGTAGAAATGGAATGTTGTACAGTACCATAGGCCACTTACCCATTATTTGCATATGTAGTAGTATCTTGTTCATTAATGCAACTTTTCTAATATGCATGATACATATCCTAAATCTAGGAACATAAGTATGTATATGACTGGACAACATCATTTAAGTAATCATATATACATGAATTGACAATTCAAATACTTATCTTTGTTTGGTTGTAGGGTGGACTCCCTCTTGATCTTTGCTTCCTGAAGTGCTCCCTCTTGATCTTTGCTTCCTGGATTACCTGTCCTTGAACTTATATTCATCCTAGACCTCTATGCATGCTTAAGTGTGCACTAGTGTCATCCTCAAGATCTCATACATGATCATACATCCATTAGTATAATCTCAACATTATCAAAACATTATGATCCTAATTAAACCTAACATGTATGGTCATGATCATTTCATACATAGGTAATAAGCATTAGCATTTTCAGGGAAAAATTCTTTTACTCATGCATAATATTATTTGACCATAGGACTCTTCTAGTTAGTCATATCATCAATCAAAGTAAGAAACATAATATGCATAAACCCTTGATTACTTAAACTTCTAACTTCAAGAATAAACATTATCATTCACACAAGGTAGGATTCTAACTTGATATAGGAAAAACATACCTGGTTATCATGTTTGCTAGTTATGTCTAACATGCCCAAACAATGTCTTCTTGTTCTCTTTAATGACTTGTGCTTAGTAACCTACATAACTTGTCAGTTAACCATTGTAGAACCAAATTATACATACCTCGTAAGTGGAGCTTCTATGATGGCTATGGATGAGTCTTTGTCTTCATGTCACCATGGTCATATGTTCTTGATCTAAAACTTGATCTGTCTTTCTTGATGTACCTTTCATGTTAGCGGACAACATCAACCTCATACAACATCATGGTGCATTAGTGCAATCATAAGTTTCATAACCCTAATCAATGAATGTCTACAAGCATTCATACTTTTACTAAGGTGATAAGACAAGTCTAAGATTAATCAAGATTGTACTCATAATATGAAGACAAACATATCATAAGCTTAATCATGAATAGATTTCACAAACATAACTATATCTCTTCAAGTCATACTTGTCGAGATTGCTTGTAGCCTTCTCATGTAAAGCCTCAACCTCATCTCCCTCTGGAACTGGAACTTCTTCACTTATGCAATTCATTCTTTTCTAGGATTAACTCAATCCACTTTGATTTGCTGAAACTGGAGTTGCTGAAACTGGATCTCGAGCTGGATTAGGGTTTGTCAGAGAAAGCCTAAAAAATCAAACTTTGAGTTTCAAACTTCTGAATGGATGGAAAGATGTGTCTTGCTGAGTTGATCAAGCTGGTATACTTCAATTTTGAAAACTGCAAAATTTGACCCCTCAAAATTGCCTTTGAAACTTCTGGATTCACTAGACAGGATCCCGAACTAGGGTTTGATAACGCCCGGTCTTCTGCCCATCCAAAAGGTTCGATATTTTGTTCTAAACTTCAATTTTTCTGAGGAGCTTCTAGCCGTGGTCACAGACTTCAAAAATTCCAACTTTTTCAAAAGCCCTAATTTTCCATCTTTCCGATCAAAATCCCGAACTAGGGTTTGATCAAGCCCGATTTTCTTCCCAACCAAAAAATTCAATCTTGGTCTCTAAATTTTTATTTTTATGAGGAGCATCTGTCCATGGTCTCTGATTCCAAGAATTTCAACTTTCTCTGAAACCCTAATTTCCCACAGCAGTGACGATCCAAGAATGAAGGTGCTCAAAATCCAAATCTGTTTTGACAGAAATATGCACCTGATTGTTTCTGGTGTAACTCCAAAATTACTAATCCACAGGGTCTGAAAATTTGTCCTGTGGTGGCCTGACTTGTCATCTTTCCAACCCCATAAGTCTGACCTCAATTGGATTCTCTGAGAGAGAGTTATTCCAAGTGTTGCAACGTGACATGTTTATGGGATAAAACAGGAGAGAGAACTTGTACGGCATGCCACGTGTCACCGGTTCAACTTCGGCCTCTGAAAAACTTACCTGAGAAAATACAATCCGTTCCCTACCTGCCACTTTTTATTAAATGTCATTTGGAGCTTCCTATCCCAAGTTGTGACCTTTTTTCCTAGGTCACCTGTTTATGACTAAGATCTGGAAGAGGCAAAAACCCTAGATTGTACTGATCATAAATCACAAAGTGCAGCGAATTAGAAGTTGTTCTTCTGAAACAAGGTACATGGAGATGTTATCTAGGACATGTAAAGGTTTTAGATCCTGAACCTTCTCCAAAATGGATTTATAGTGAAAGTTTTATGATGACTAGTTTTTGCTATATCAAACCCTAGCTTTCGATTTGTAGCAAGTAAAACAAGTCTCATAAATGTCATAGCATGTCTTCCTTTAGGATAGCTCTGATACCATGTTAGTTTTTCAGAATTTAATACATTCTGATCTAGGATATTAACTGAAAGAACAACATGTACATCATATCAAGCATAAGAGACAAGAGACAAGAGACACAAAACATTTCACCGGGGAAAACCAAGAAGGTGAAAAAACCCTGCAACTTCCTCAGAGATAGAATAAGCATCAATACAAGGATAACCATGATCAAACCCAAGAGATAGACATCTTCAGAAACATGATCCTCCTCCACTTGTGTGCACTCCTCTCTTCTCTCACTAATGTGAAGTGAGACAATGAGACAATGTGTAAAATGAGAGAGGCACACTCTCTATTTATACACTAACTTGACTTGACCTTTACTCAACTAGGTCGGCCTCAACTTAACCACTTAACATAATGTTGACTGGGACGACCCCCACTAGGGTGGTCTAATAACCCTTTGACCCACATGACTCATATAGGGCCGACCCCATCAAGGTGGTATAATAATCCATCAAGTATAAGTTACGAGACTTACAATATAACCGACAACACTTACAATCGGAGGAATAATACATCTCCATTGGGGATACAATAAAGTAAAAATACCATATACAAGTGAATATCTTCCGAAGTTACAAATACATCAACAATGGTATTTGAAATGTTTGCCATATTTCCTTCTGGAAAAATTGTCTGTTCAGTAGAAGGAGTGATGGACAAATCGATATTCCCACCGGGTCTCATCGAAAACTCACTATTCTCAATATTGTCTAGATATGGAAGAAATTAAGATCTGTGATGCATGTGTTCCCAAGGATGATCCAGACCAATCATGGCTTCCAGGATAGCCTCGTCGGAAGGAAAAACGATATCCAAATAGTCAAAAGAATGGGTAGAGTCTACTGACCATGCAGTTGCATAATCAAAATCTGACTCAGCTGAGAATGAGGGAGTCAAGATGTGATCCATTGCGGCATTGTTTTTTGCTTGGTACACTACTTCTGCAATGGATGGGTGCATGTTCGGTTCTTTTTTAGTCCGAAGAATCCATGGACCAGTCATTCGACTAATCATAAAAACTTCCCGAGATGATGTATCACTAGAACTCATAGAGCCAATATGATGTACAGGAGCAGGTAGGTCAAATGTTCCCATCAACGATGAATACATACCTACTCCTAGGCTCTCACTTGGCGGTCGAGCTTGATCAATCAGAGGGATATTAGAATCCGTTCAAGTTTTGTTGTTCTTCCGAGTGAAGGATAATTGATCAACTGTGATGATCTTACCTTTGTGGGGGAATATGAGTACTCGAAAAAAGGACGATGGGATAGCTTGCATCGCATATGTCCAACTTCTTCCCAACAACAAGTTGTAGTCGAGAGAAGCATCGACAACTTCTAACTCCACAGCCACTAACTTACTGACAAGTTGAATCTTGAATGCTAGTAAGAATCCATGCGGATGGAAAGACTTTCTGTCAAATGTGGTAAGTAGTGTAATTGAAGGGGATAACTCCATAGAACCCAAGGCTTTCCAACAAGATATAGACATTACGCATGTCGATGTGCCTTCATCTACGACTGTTCCTCTAATAGTCATCAAACCATGGAATACTTCAATCTGGAATGTAACGTGATATGGAAACCGGGGTTTGATATTCGACATATCAAATCTAGCTAGCATACTTGATGAGTCCATACTACCTATTGCTGCTAGAAGTGCATTCCATTGCAAACGACAGCTTTGCAAGACTTCCAGTGTAGACATGGCACATGGTGTTTGGGATAAGTCCTCCACAATAGACTAGTTGGGAGCATCCCACGCAATAGGGTTGTGCACAGCCCATTTGTAGACACCATTTGGTATCTTTGGCAAAGGATATGTAGGCCTCTCGATGTGGAGAGGAACCGATGTTTTAGGAACCTCCTTATCTTTCTGCTGCATTTCCGGATTATAATTCCTGGCTCTTGTTTTCCACAAGGTGTTGGAGTTAACCATGTTTATATATGATTGATCAGCTGATGTGGAACGATGAGTGCCCCTAGTATTAGAGTTTCCATAAGCTGAGCCTTGTCCTTTGGGAAAAGGATCCTTTAGGACAGCTAGTTTCTTCTCTTTCAACAGCTTTTGCGCTTCTTCAATAAGAGGGAATTGATGAGTAAGGTGATCGTCCTTACAAAGATTGCAAGGAAACTTGACCTTATTTTTTTCTCTCTTTCCCTCCTCGAAACTATCAGTGTTTTTGGGCTTTTGATTTCCCTCCCCTTTCTTACCTTTTTTATTGGGTTTCTAAGGACCCTTTTGGTTCGTCTGCACACTCTGTACAGATTCATATTGTGAAGGGGAGGCTGCAACTGTAGTTGCTTCCGCTGCTGATTTCTTCATAGAAAGTGCATGTGCTTGTTTCGTTAAGGCCTCCACCGTGGATGAGTCGGCCGAACCAACAATTCCATCGGCATGAGGTCTAGCTTTGGGATTACCAAGATCTATATTAGATTGCGGTGCATCAGGTATGATCTCATAAAGGATCCTAGATTGTGCATACACTAGGTCAAGCTGCTGGGTCCTTAGGATTGCTTCCTCTTCAGATGTTACCCCAGAAGTTGAGACATATTTAGAGACATAAGGGCGCAGTGATTTCAAATACCACTCTAAAAGAAACTCTGGGGGAATCTTAGCCTTGATGAGCCTCTTCCATCTTCGCCACTCCTAAATGTGATTAGAAAGGTGAGTGGCTTTGTTTTGTCTAAATGTAGACAGAAGGTTTGTTCCAACATCATACCAGATAGGAAGCTGGAAGTGGTTCAAAAATACTATCGCTAAATCCAAAAAGTTATAGTATGTTGTAGCCGGAAATTCGATGTACCATTTGGCTACTACATTCGTTAATGTTCTATGAAAGAGCCTTAATCAAATTGAGCCATTTTTCAATGAGTTCGAGGAGTACCAGATATGAAAAGTTTTAACATGATCTCCAGGATCTTCACTAGTCTTACCTTCGAACTTTGGAATGTCTAAAGGAAGCTTGGTTGGGACCGGAGTGTTGGCTGTAGAGCCCAATCTTCCAATATCATAGATGATCTTGATTCAGCCATGTTTGTACCCCATTTTTGGTTATGATCCCGACACACGCAATGGGGGGTATGGGGGCTAGCGAGCCCCCGGCGGGGGTTCAGGGGTAGTGTCCCTGAAAGAAAATTTTGTTATGGGTTGTTTTTGCGCCAACAGATTACAGGCCCATGGTTTTGGGTAGCCCGTGGTATTTTCCCATGGTATTTCCCCTTTAAAAGGAAGACATTGTAATATGGTTGTGTATTGTATTGTAGCATTGTAAATATCTATGAGATCGTGTGAGAGAGACTAAGAGAGAGTCAAGAGGAAGTTGCAGTGGTTGTGTTGTGGGTTGTATCCCTTCATTTGCTGGATGGTATAATAATAAGGACTGGAAATTTGTCTGTGGACATATCCCATCTTGGGTGAACCACGTTATATTGGTGTCTCTCTTGTGATGTGTTTGTGTAATTTATATCTGCATCTTGTTTATTGTTATTGCTCTGCGATCCTTTTTTCCAACAATTGGTATCAGAGCCAAAGGTCTATTTGGCATATAAACTCGCAAGAAAGAAGGGTTCCTGGTTCGCGTGGGAGCAATGGAGGAAGAAGGAAAGCTTAAGGTCGAGAATTTTAATGGCCAAAATCACTAGTTATATAAGATGCAAATGGAGGACTATCTGTACCAGAAGGATCTATTCATGTCGTTGGGAGGAAAAGAAAAACAGCCAGCGACTATGAACGACGAAGAATGGGAGGTTCTTGACAGAAAGGAACTGGGAAAAATACGGCTATCCCTGGATTCGTCAGTGGCTTTCAATATCTCAAAAGAAAATAGAATGGAGGGTATGATGAGCGCATTGGGTAAGCTACATGAAAAACCCTCGGCCTCTAACAAGGTATTTCTAATGAATCTTTTATTTAATATGAAAATGTCAGAAGGAGGATCTGTTGCTGATCATTTAAATGAATTTAATATGGTTACAAATCAATTGAGTTCTGTAAGTGTGAACTTTGATGATAAGGTTAGGGCCCTTCTACTCTTGTGTTCATTGCCAGAAAGTTGGAATGGCTTGGTCATGGTTGTAAGTAACTCTGTCTCTGTTTCAAACACCTTGAAATTTGATGATGTTGTTGTTGTTATTCTTAGTCAGGAAATGCAAAGAAAAATCATAGGTGAGACATCAGGTAATGCCTTGACCATGTAGAGCAGGGGAAGACAAAGGGATAAAGGAAAGAGCCAAGGTAATCGCAGCAAGTCTAAAACAGGCAGATCCAAGTCCATCCTGGGAAAGATAGAGTGCTGGAACCATGGAAAGAAAGGATATCTAAAGAAAGACTGCAGATCTCTAAAGAAGAAAGGAGATGGAGAGCAGGAGACTACTGAGGAAGAAAATGTAGCAGGTGATGTGTTACAAGATGCTTTGATTCTTGCATTAGATAATACTAGTGATTACTAGGTGGTAGATTCAGGGGCTCATGTCATGCTACACCCCATAGGAAATATTTTCATGATTATGTTCCAGGCGATTTTGGACATGTTTTATTGGGTGATGATGAGCCATGTGAAATTGTTGGAATGGGTAAGGTATGGATAAAATTTAAGAATGGATCTGAATGGCTGCTTAAAGATGTAAGGCATATTCCTGCTATGAAAAGAAATCTGATCTCAATAGGGCAGTTGGGAGATGGTGGCAGTTTATCTATGTTTGGATAAACGTGGTGGAAAATCACTAAAGGATCAATGCTTATAGCAAAAGGAGACATGATAGGTACATGGTATTTATGTCCTCATAATACTGACCATTTTATCTCTTTAGCTTCCACAGGAACAGATACAACATTGTGGCACCATAGGCTTGGTCACATGAGTGAGAATGGGATGCAGATTCTCCACTCAAGGAAGTTGCTACCAGATCTGAAGCAGCTAAGTTTGGAATTCTGTGAGAACTGTGTTTATGGAAAACAGAAGAGAGTCAGATTTATCACAGTGGGGAAATAGAAAAAGAATGAAAAGCTATAGCTTGTGCATACAGATGTATAGGGACCGGATCAGGTACAATATCTTGGTGGATCTCATTATTATGTTACATTTATTGATGATGCAACTAGGAAAACTTGGGTTTATTGCATTAGATAGAAATCTGATGTGTTTTCTACTTTTAAGAAGTGGAAAGCTTTGGTTGAGAATGAGACAGGAAAAAGGTTGAAGTGTCTTAGATCTGATAATGGAGGTGAGTACTGCGGCAAGGAGTTTGATAGTTATTGTTCATACCATGGGATTTGTAGAGAGAAGACAGTCCCAGGAACACCACAAGAAAATGGTGGGTCAGAAAGGATGAATAGAACAATCATGGAGCATCCAAGGTGTATGAGATTGCATGCAAGGTTTCCCTTGCAGTTTTGGGCAGATGCTGTAAATACTGTTCTTTACTTAATAAACAGAGGGCCTTCAAGTGATTTGGATGGTGGTATTCTAGAGGAGGCATGGACAAGTGAAAAGGTAAACTACTCATTTCTGAGAACTTTTGGTTGTGAAGCATTTGTCCATATTGGTAAATAAAATAGAACAAAGCTTGAAGCTAAATCCAAGAAATGCACCTTTATTGGATATGGGGTTGATGATTTTGGTTATCGCTTATGGGATTATGAAAATAACAAAATCATTAGGAGTAGAGATGTGATATTCAATGAAAAGGTCATGTATAAAGATCAATTATAGGGAAAGAAACAAGAAAAAGAAAACACAAAGTACACAGTACTTGATACAATTAAAGAAAATGAAGTTCCAAAGGTGCCAGAAAATCAAGAACAACAGCAAGTACCTGAAACTCCTACAAGTGTAAGAATATCTACCAGGTTAAGTAGAATCCCTGAACGATACTCTCCTTCAATGTATTATTTATTGATGACTGATTCTGGTGAACCAGAATGTTATGAAGAAGCAATGCAGGTGGAAACGAGAAAGAAGTGGGAGAAAGGCATGAATGAGGAGATGGACTCATTGGTAGGAAACCAGACTTGGGATTTGGTTCAGTTTCCTGCTGGTAAAATAGCATTGCATAACAAATGGGTTTACAGGTTGAACGAAGAAGATGGAGGTAAGAAGCAGTACAAGGACAGACTTGTTGTAAAGGGGTTTGCACAGAAGAACGGTATAGATTTTGATGAAATATTTCTCCTCTTGTTAAGATGACTTCAATTAGGACTATTTTAAATCTAGTGGCAGTAGAAGATTTGCATCTTGAACAGTTAGATGTAAAAAAAACATTTATCCATTGGGATTTGGAGGAAGAGATATATATGCAGCAACCACAAGGATATGAGGTCAAAGGGAAGGATAATTTGGTATGCAGGTTGAAGAAGATCTTGTATGGCTTAAAGCAAGCTCCAAAGAAGAGGTATTTAAAATTTGACAGGTTTATGATAGAACAAGGTTATAGTAGATGTCATTCTGACCAATGTGTTTATTTCAAGAGGCTATATAATGGAAGATATATTATCTTGTTATTGTATGTGGATGAAATGCTTGTTGTAGGGTCTAACATGCAGGATATAAATGTGCTCAAAAGGAAGTTAGCTAATTATTTTGAGATGAAGGATTTGGGGGCTGCAAAGCAAATCCTTGCTATGCGAATAACAAGAGATAGAAAAAATCGCAAATTGACATTGTCTCAGGGTGAGTACATACAAAAGGTGTTGGAGAGGTTCAGAATGCAGGATGCAAAACCAGTGAGTACACCTTTGGCCAGCCATTTCAATCTAAGTATGGAAATGTGTCCCAAGTCACAGGAAGAGATAGATTACATGTCCAAGATTCCCTATTCATCAGCAGTTAGCAGCTTTATGTATGCCATGGTGTGCACAAGACCAGATATTGCACATGCAGTGGGAGTTGTGAATAGATATATGAACAATCCAGGTAAAGAACATTGGAAGGCGGTACAGTGGATTCTCATGTATATGAGAGGTACTACCACTCATGCATTATGTTTTGGAGGTTCAGACATTGTTCTACAAGGTTATGTTGATGCAGATATGGAAGGTGATAAGGATAGCAGGAGGAGCACCACAGGGTATGTGTTTACTGTAGGTGGAACAACAATAATTTGGATTTCGAAACTGCAAAAGGTTCTTGCACTTTCAATAATGGAAGTAGAGTATGTTGTTGCTACAGAGGCTAGTAAAGAGATGATTTGGTTGCAGAGGTTTATGGAAGAATTGGGTAAGAAGTAGAAGGATAGAAGGTTGTATAGTGATAGCCAGAATGCCATTCATCTTGCAAAGAACTCATCCTTCCATTCTAGGACAAACATATACAGTTGAAGTACCATTTCATACGCTCTATTCTAGAAGATGA
Source organism: Larix kaempferi (assembly GCA_027924585.1). Lineage (NCBI taxonomy): Eukaryota > Viridiplantae > Streptophyta > Pinopsida > Pinales > Pinaceae > Larix > Larix kaempferi. The sequence continues at coordinate 8,214,218 of BSBM01000865.1, read as the reverse complement.
ACTGTTGAAGTTGGAAAAGATACATACTAGCCAAAATCCTGCAAACATGTTTACAAAGGTAGTGACCAGAGAGAAACTGAGTTCCTACTTGGTTTCAGGTGACCTTCTAGTGTGAAGGTGAAGATGATAAATTTGTCAAGTTCAAGTCCACCAAGTACAGCAACGGTGGAGTTGCTATGATCAGTCTCTAAGTGGGAGATTGTTGGTTATGGAGCCTGATCTTCCAGTCTCATAGATGATGTTGATTCAACCATGTTTGTACCCCATATTTGGTTACGATCCCAGCACGTGCAACGGCGGGTCCAAGGGAAGCGCCCCTGAAAGAAATTTTTGTTATGGGTTTTTTTGCGCCAATAGATTACGTGCCCATGGTATTTTCCCATTGTATTTCCCCTTTAAAAGGAAGACATTGTATTACGGTTATGTATTGTATTGTAGCATTTTAAATATCTATGAGATCATGTGAGAGAGACTGAGAGAGAGTGAAGAGGAAGTTTCAGCGGTTGTGCTGTGGGTTTTATCCCTTCATTTGCTGGATGGTATAATAATAATGACTGGAAATTTCTGTGTGGACGTAGACCATCTTGGGTGAACCACATTATATTGGTGTCTCTCTTATGATGTGTTTGTGTAATTTATATTTGCATATTGTTTATTGTTATTTCTCTGCGATCCTATCTTTCTAACATGGAGGCCAAGTAGGGTTCTGGCGTACCAGATCGTTCATGAGATTCGAAAGGACTGGAAAGTTCAAAGTTGCCATAAACGAAAAGGGAGGTTGTTTCGATGGCATATGATGTGGAGGATTTTGGTAAGGGGAACCACCCAAAACCTGTCTCCTAAAAGGTTGATTGGAGTTTCCTCCAGCCACCGGTTGTGAAGAAGAGACATTCTGAAAGTTGCTCCAGTCGAAGGCTAATGGATTACTTCCTTGTGGTTCTGTCCACTACGACTGAGTATAAGTGCCTCCAAATGGATTTTTGGTATAACTATTACTTCCCATTCCACCAAACAATGAAAAGGGAGTACTCCCTACAGGTATATTAGAAGTTTGTACATTTGAAAAATGTGGATTAAAACCTATGAAGGGGTTATAACCTAGCGTAGATGCAGTAGACGAAGCAGAAATTGAGCCTACAAAAGGTGCCAGAGGAGCAATATGTCCTCCGAACCAAGGAAATACTTGATTAAATGGAGCAGAAGCAGGGTTAACTTGGAATTGTTGAACAAAGGGGGAAGATGTGAAAGGCACCGAGGGTATCCTTGAGAAAGGAATATTGGATGGGCCAATGGAGGATCCAAAAGGAATAGATGTCATTGTAATTTGAGTATTGGACAAACCTGAAGGACTAGCATTGAAGCTAAATGAAGTGCTCGAAGTATAAGTGAATTGCGGTGAGCTCAGTGTGGATGTGTTCACATGAGGAGGAGATACACCTACTGGTATAATAGCTGAGGTGGGAGTGCAAGGCACTCCCAATCCATCCCCTGATTTATCCATGACAAAACCAGGTGTGAATCTATATACACTCATTTCAAGTATCGCTAAAGAGACTACTCTTTCTAGTAAAGGTGTGTTAGGTTCAGTTGATGGAGGGTTGAATGGTTTTTCAAACTCTTTAGTAGTCAAGTATTCAACCTCAATAGTTTCTTGAACCGGTTGAGAGATTAGATGTGGCTCTCTAGGGGGTTCAGTTGTCCCCGTGAGCTCGTATGAACCACGTGCATCAGTTTAACGCAGTTGAGGTGGTGGTGGAGGCTCCACTGTGACTGGAGGAAGGTTTTTAAAACTTCATGACCTACGAAGAGGGTATTCCTCCACACTTGTAAAAATATAAACTAAGTATTAAACCTAGTGGCCACTACAACAGTGAGGAACAAACAACACACCTCTAACAAATTTTGCTAAAGTAGTCAAGACCAAGCAAACAAATATGATACTCTCAAAAGAGAATCTGGGATGAATAGGGCCCAAAACTAACTAGTAGAGTAGTGAAGAACAGTTACCTGGGGTCCAAAATACAGTATTCCTGGGTGCAAGCATTTGAATCCCCAAACCTCCCTCCCAAAAACTTGTAATGGATTTCCTCCCACGTCTGTCCTAGGTACAGTGTAAATATACTTCCACCATCACTTGTGTATATCCCTATAGGTCAAAAGATACTAAAGGCTACCAAAATTGCAAAAAGAGCTCGTGGGGATAGTCGCAGGTCCAACCAAGATGCATGGGAAGGGTAATTAAGCCCGAAATACAAGAGTACACTAGGAACTATTGGATCCTCATATGTGAAAAGGATCTAGTGTATGCTTGAAATAAAAGTGGGGGGGTATCCCCAACAGTCCAATCTCACACGACCTCATGCTTAACTATAGTTTGAGTAGAGCTTTCGGGACACCTCCACAACAGTGGATTTACCTAAACGATAGTCTCACTAAGATTTGAAGTTTAAATGGTTTTGGAAAGTTTAAAGTGACGTATTCCAAAACCCTAGCCTGTACTAGTTGATTTTGTGTAACCTAAAAAATAAAAAAGTTACTAATATATTTTATTAATGGTTCTTTTTAAAGGCTATATTACTCAAAAGGTAGTGATATGTGTGTGTGATGGTTGAAATTGGAATTAAAGTGTACATATTGAAAGTAAAATCTTTGCAAACTTCTAACTTGTCTTTCGAAACATAAGATACAAAGCAAACCTAAAATCCAACTATACTTTTTTTTATTTTTCAAAGATGAAAAGCATAAAACAACTTCTAACTACTTTGAAAAAGAAAGAGAAAATCCTTTTTATATATCAAAAGTGTTCTTTTCGATTTGTTTTTTCCTTTATAAAAAGAAAATGCAAATAACTTAAGAACAAAAAAGAGCTATCAAACAGTGCAAATAAAGAGAATATGACCCAAGACTAAAGCAATCGGACCTTTTGCAAGATTGAAAAATACCAACCCAACAAGTTGCTTCTGAAAGTAACTAGGTTTTGGAACAAAATGCAAACAAATACAACTGATATGTAAGGTGGAAAGCAAATACTCTTATGAAGAGACCAGTCTGCTCCTGAATACCAGTGACTCAAAAGGATTAAATCCAAGCACTTGCCAAACACAGTATGGGCTAGACAGTAAAGGGTAACTTCACAAGTACAAATGAACCAAAGGAGAAAATATTAAAGAGGCTGCAAACAGACTCAAAATACACTAAACTATGTCCAGAGGGTATCATATCAGCAAAAGACATGCAAAACCACAAACCAAAATCTCTAAGACCAAACCCTAATATAAAAAACAAAAGTCTCAGGAAATGTTTGTGACTGTAACATGCAAAAGCACACGGGTGCAACTAGATAACCGCAGGTACTGATATAAGAAACTCGCGAGTGCAACTGAATAACCACACCTATAAGCACAGGGAACTCCCGGGTGGGCTCTAAAAAATTTTAAAAATAAATAAATTTGCAGATCAAAACATAACGGAGTCAGGAACAAGGGTCAAGGATACCCTAGACAGTACTTCTATAGAGATCAAACAAGTTATAAAAGACTGAAAGAAACTCAACAAGAATCTACAAAGCAAAAAACAGATGGTGCTCCCCAATGGAGTCGCCAGTTTTGTTGTTAGGAAAATTACTCTTATAGTAGGGGAAAGACTACCAATGTACTGGGGTTATCAGATAGACATATAAAGCTTTGCAAACATTGTTATTAAGCAAATAGGATTAGGGTTAGGAGAGTATGTACCTTATTTTGAAGGTCGATCCAAGATTTTCTCCCTTTTTTCTCCTATGCAACAACCTGCAAAACAAACATAATACCTTCCTCAAACCATTTTGACCACAAATAAGAGATTGATATTAATAAGACAACATAACATCAACTTGTAATCAAATTGCAATAGACATAAGAAAATCTATTGGAAAGGGAAGAATGTCCCAATCTTTATTGACAAATGCAGAAAGTACATAAAGCTATACCTGTCCTGCACCAACACCATCATAACCAGACCCTGGGCTCCTGCTCCTCTCTCTTAGCTATGAATTTCTTCAGCAAAACTTTCTCCAATGATAATAAGGTCCCTTTCTCAATCCCCTCCCCTTGTATTTATAGCAAGGCAAGGAGGACAAGTTCGAAAGGTGGTTGAGTTGGGAAGTTGGGGTAGTTTGGGTACCTGTCTCAACTTATCCCAATTCGTGTTTTTAATTATTTTTTCAAATTTTTCTTAAGACACACGTGACTATGATATAGGACAACTAGCGAGTGACTCGCCAGTGAACTAACTTGCATCTAGCGAGTGCATCTTTTTAATTGACACCTGTGGGTTGTCAGTAGAGATACCCGTAGCTGACCCGCTGGTTGGAAAGTATGAAGGTCGCGGTTATGTATTAAAATAGGCAGAGAAAGATGCTTTTGAGGAAATGATTGCAAGGTTCATTTCTAGGTCATCTAGGGTCAAGGTAATCTCTTCCATCCATAATGTCCTTTTGTGTGCTTGACAAGGAAATGTGGTCACGGACAGAGAAGTGTTAATTTGAACAATAACACTCCTTATACCGTTGGGAAGGTAATTATCAGATCTACAACATTTGTGTTTGAGGTTTTCAATTATTCATCACCATTTTTCTATTATTTTAAAATAATATTATCAATCATTTGACCAATAGAATAAAATGCATCCATGTTTTTGCTACATAAGGACATGCATTCACTATTTTTGCCATAAAATTTGATTGAGAACTTAGATTTTGATTTTCCTTACACATTTGGAAAGTTATTTCTTAGATTGAAAACTCTCTCTCTCTCTCTCTCTCTCTCTCTCTCTCTCTCCACCTCCACCTCTAGTTGTCAATCCCTCCTCATCCCTCCCTCTTTTGATCTCTCTCTCACCCTCCCATCATCCCCCCTCTCTCTCTCCCTGCATTGATCTCTCTCTTTCCCTACCTCATCCCTTCCCTCCATCCATCCCTCTATCTTTACCTGTCTATCTCTCTCCTTACCTCCCTCTCTTTCTCTCCCCATCATTTTATCTCTATCCTTCCCTCTCTCTCTCTCTCCAACTCTGTCCCTCCCCCCCACTCTCTCCCTCTCTTTCCATCCCTCTCTCCATATTTATCCCACCTTCTCTCACACTCCCTCTCCCTACCTTCCTCCCTTTATGTCAAACTCACCCACCTTTCACTCCCTCTCTCTCTCTCTATTTAAAACCTTAACCCCCAATCTCTCTCTAAACCGCTAACCCCCATTCTCTTTGTCTCTCTCTCTCTATATATATATAAACCCCTAACTTCCAAAATTTCTCTCTCTCTCTCTCTCTATATATATATAGAGAGAGAGAGAGAGACAGAGAAACCACTAAACCCCAATCTCTCTGTCTCTAAACCCTTAAGCCCCAATATCTCTTTCTCTCTCTCTATCAAAACCCCTAACCCCCACTCTCTCTCTCTCTCTCTCTCTCTCTCTCTCTAAAAACCTAATCCCTAATCCGTAATCTCTCTCTCCACACATATCTAAACACCTAACCCCTAACCCCCAATCTCTCTCTCTCTAAACCCTACACCCTAAAATCCAATTTCTCTCTCTCTAAACCCTAGCCCCTAATATCTCTCTCTTTGTATTTCTATATAAACCCCTAATCCCTAATCTCTCCCTCTCTATCTATGTAAACCCCTAACCTCCAATCTCTCTCTCTCTCTCCCTCTAAACCACTAACCCTTAATATATATATATATATAAACCCCTAACTCCCAATCTCTCTCTCACTCTCTAACCCAAAACACCCAATGTCTCTCTCTATAAACCCCTAACCCCCAATATCTCACTCTCTAAACCCCTAATTACCAATCTCTCTCTCTAAACCACTAACCTCCAATCTCCCTCTTTCTCTAAATCCCTAACCCCCAATCTCTCTCTCTCTAGATCCCTAACGTCCAATATCTTTATCTCTATATAAACCCCCAATATCTCTCTCTATAAACCCCTAACCTCTAATCTCTCTCTCTCTCTAAACCCTAACCCCTAGTCTTTCTATCTCTCTCTATTTAAATCCCCAAACCCCAACCCCCAATATATCTCTCTCTAAACCCTTAAACCCCAATATCCCTCTCTCTATATTTATTTAAACCTGTAACCCCCAATTTCTCTCTCTCTCTCTCTCTCTCTCTCTCTATCTAAACCCCTAACCCCAAATCTCTCTCTCTCTCTCTCTCTCTCTCTCTCTCTCTCACACTCTAAACCCTTAACTCCCAATTTCTCTCTCTCTGTCTCTCTCTCTGTCTCTATTTAAACCCCAAACCCCTCATATGTCTCTCTCTCTCTCTCTAAACCCCTAAACCCCAATATCTCTCTCTCTAAACCCTTAACCCCCAATATATTCTCTCTCTAAACCCCCAATATATTCTCTCTCTAAACCCCTAATATAATATCTCTCTCTGTAAAAACCTAGCCCCCAATCTCTCTCTTTCTATCTCTCTCTCTCTAAAACCCTAACCCCCAATATCTCTCTCTAAGCCTCTAACCTCCAATCTCTCTATATCTCTCTATTTATCACTCTCTCTGTCTCTCTAAACCCCTAACCTCCAATCTCTCTCTCTCTCCCTCTCCCTCTCAATCTTCATATTTCTCCCACCTTTTCCCATAATCCCTCTGTCTTCCTCCCTCCCTTTCTCTCGAACTCACCCACCTTTCATATCCACCCTCTCTCTCACACACACACACAAACACACACTCCCTTCCTCCTCCTACTCCCTCTTCCTCCCTCTCTCTCTCTCTCTCTCTCTCTCTCTCTCTCTCTCTCTCTCTCTCTCTCTCACACACACACACACACACACACACACACATTCTCATGCTCCTTCCCTCCCTCCCTCTCCCTCACTCTCTCTCTCTCTCTCCTTACCTCCCCTTGACACTCTCCCTCCCTCAATTTCCCCCGGATCGCTACAACCCCCTGATATATATATATATATATATCCCTCCCTTTAAATCCATCCCTACCTCACTCTCTATTCCATGCTCCCTTCCCTCTTCTCTCCCTCTCTCTCATTACATTGATCTCTCTCTTAACCCCACCTTATTCACCCCCTCCTCTCTCTCTCTCCATCCATCTAACTCCATCCCTACCTCACTCTATATTCTACCCTCCCTTCCTCCATCCCTTCCTTACTCTTCTCCCCTTCTATCTCTTTCTTTATCTGTCCCTTATCCTACCTTTCTCCCTAAATACCTCCTTGCATCCATCTCTTTCTAACCCCCACCTTGGTCCTTCTTTACGTCCCACTCCTCTCTCTCACTCCCTAACTCCCCCCCCTCTCTTCCTCCTACCCTCTCTCTATCTCTCCAAGATTCAGTCCCTCCCTCTCCTTCCCTCCCTTATTTTCTACCTCACTCCTCCCCTCCCTCTCTATATGTTTCTCTCTCCATCTCACTATCTTCCACCCTCCTCCACTCTTTCTCACCATCCCTCCATTCACCTTTCTCTCTCCCTTTATCTCCCACTCTCTATCTATATCACTTAACCTCTTCCTGTCCATTCCTCCATCTCCCTCCATCCCTCTCCCTCCCTCCATCCATCATGCACTCACTATCACTCTCTCTCTCTCTCTCTCTCTCTCTCTCTCTCTCTCTCTCTCCATCTCCCTCCATCCATCCCTCCCTTGACTATGCCTGAGAGAGGAAAATGAATTTAAAAGAGTCATAGATTTATTTTTTAAATAGAAAAAAAACAATGTCGAATCATGAAAAAATATAATTACAAAGTTGTAGGTCTCATAAATACATTTACAACGGTATAAGGAACATCAAAATCCGAGTTCAGGATAAAATGTTATGTCCAAAATAATAATTTTCTTCATTTATGTAATAAAAGCGCGAACATATTTTTTAAAAGTGCGCATGCGCTCTTAGAAGTGCGCATGCATTTTTAATGTGCAAGCATGTTTAATAAAGCATGTGCGTTATAATGCATGGGCATTAATAGTGCGTGCACACTTTTGTGCCAACATGGATGTGCCAGTGGAGGTTTAGTAATTACCAGACCAAAAGCACATGCACAGTGTTGGGAGTGTGTCCACACTTTTGATTTTTACTGTTCGCACGCTCCAATTGCAACAATTTTGGGTATCATCTTCGTGCAAGCACCCTTTTCCGAGTAGCAGATCTATCAATACCAAGGGATAGGAGAATAAGGAAGAGGGGCAGGTTATGGGACTGTAAGAGGAGGAGGATTTAGAGTGAGATGAGGAGGTTGTCGCACAAGGCTATTACGTTGTTACAATTGTAATGAAGTAGGTCACCTAGCCCATGATTTTCCTTTTCCAAAAAGAATGTGGTGTACCTATTTCCACACCAACGCTCATACAATAGAAGACTTCCTTGAGCTCATTGCGAAATGGGAGGATCACGCAAGAAGGCTGACCAATTTCATAAACTGTGAACCCCAAGAAGAGAGAACAATAGCAGTTTTTCTGGTCACTCGGGCAAGTGAAAAAGATGGGGCAGATAAGAGATGACCAAACTCCCTAGTTATCCAGAAGGAATCTCCTAAAAGAACTAAATACATCCCAGTACATTGGTATACATCATAATCTTAATCTCTACAACTTATTTCCTGTATACAAAAATCAATTCCAAAATTTGACTCAACAATTCTCTAGGAGGTTCTCTCAAAATATTCCATCCTTTTCCTCTTCTTTGAATTGCCTTCATTATTATAGGAGAACAATATTTTTTAACAAATTTATGTTTACTCTAATTTCTTTCCAACTGTCTTTTTTTTCTATCACTTTCACTCTGTTTACACTGTTACTATAAATGACTGACTGCATTATTTATTTCATTTCCTCTTAGTCGACCTATTTTTACTGATCCTCTACTAAGATGGATATCCAACTAATTGTCCTCTTGTCTATACATTTGGCTGGCCTGATGTCTACTCAATCATCTACAAAACTAGATGCCCAAATGGATTCCCTATTGATTGTCCAGATGAATGTCTTGATGGAGTAAGCTAACTTACTCATGGTATAGAAATCTTACGATCCTTATAAATCTCATGCCATTCATTTCCCATATGATATTTATGGGTCCTCACGGAGTCTAAATGTAACTCAACATTTGTGAGATTTTCATATGATATGGGCCGAAATATCCCTAAAATATTACTGAAGTTAACCCATATTTCAATCTCTTCATTCAATTGCTCAACAACCACATCCAGGTAAAATTTTAAGAACCCACCCTAAATTTATCTATATAATAAATGAGTGAATCCTCATGATATAAAGGAAAATATGAAGGCTATTTTATCAATTCTATATTATCCATATATAATTTTTTGGCGAATCTCTTTATATAATCTTGTAAAATCTTGGCAAATCTTCTACTAAATTATAAAACCTTGTAAATCTTGGTGAATCTTTCACTAAATTATAAAACCTTGTAAAGTCTTAGCGAATCTTTTACTAATTATAAAATATTGTCAAATCTTGGTGATTTTTTTGATAAAGTATAAAACCATATATAGTAATAGAAAAACATATACAAAAAATAATAAATAGGAGATAAATCTTTATAAATCATCTCATAACAAACCCTGTTTTGGTGGTAGTTTGGTACCTCACTGTAACTATCATAGTAGATAGAAATTCACCTTGCTCTAGGAATATTCTTGAAAAACAACAATGAAACTTTTCCTCACCATGACAAATAGAATCAATATTAATATGAGGGCCCACTAACATTCAATCCTTGTTTATCTCTCCATTCTATTACAAGTGACCACCAACACCTCATTTACGCACGCACGTTACCAAATTAGAAGGTTAAAAACTCTAAATGTGTATTGTTTATTTCAATGTACTTGGTGCTATTCTAAAAAATAATTTCCACTCTATATGGAATACAAATGTGTGTTCCAAGTTGGTCAACAAATGTTTATTCAACCAAATATTATCCACGTGCTTCCAAACCTAATTAAAACCCAACCCCACTATGCATGATATATTTCCATGTGAAAATAAAAAAAATGTAGATCGCTCAGACTATGGTGATGTCAAAGCATTGATTCAAGTCTTTAAATCCATGAAAGGAAGGCTACAAAACTATAACAAAGCTAGTAGACAAGTAATGGGGAAGATTGGACTAACCACAAAATACAATGTAAACCCTACAAAAATCCTTTGAGAACCATAAAATTCAATAAACAAAAGAAGCAACATGTCAAAATATTTGACAATGCCCAAATAAAAAGAAGCAACAAAGGTAGTGTGATTCCAGGTTTCTCCATCCATGACCTGTCCCATAAAGGATAACAAAAACACAAGTAGAAACAAAATGGAAGTGGTTATAAGCAGTGTCAAGGCCCCCTGCACGCCCAAATACACAATTGTGCACGAAGTCCTATCCCCCAGGAATGATGCCCCAGGCACCCATAGAATTTTTCTTAGCTTATTACAATTTCAATTAAATTAAATTAAATTTATTTTTTTAATGTAAAAATGAAACCTTTTGTTTGAGTTTTTATTTTACTTTATAACATGTTTGTAATATGTAATAATCATAAATAAGTATGAAATAAAATTTTAAAATCGAATAAAAAGTTTAAAAAATTAGTGTTGATTTATAAAGTTAAAAAAAGGATGGAATTAATTGAGGTTTAAATTTTTTATGGATATGTAAAAAAATTAAGATTAAAAAAAATAATCCTCAAGAAATTGGATCCTTTTAGATATTTGATAAATCCTAGTTTAAGATGAATCTAAGCTCATAATAAAAATATTCATGTGCTTTACAATCCCCATGTTTCTTGGGGAAACTTTTGGATATGAGGTGATGGGATTATGAACTCTCCTATATGTAAATGGGTCACTATGAGACCTGATAGCATATATTAGGCACCCTTATAAAGTAGACATTAATCAACTTGAAAAACAATATTCAGCCCATAAAATATGTATGAATGTAATTATGACTTCAATTTTCATGATCAATAGAGGGCGAAAGGGCCCCTAGCATCTGCCATTTCTGGAATTCAAGGGAGAATGGGAGCGGTATAGTATTTTTCGTGGGCAAAAAGAAGCTTAAATCGATTTTTAGATGGGAGAAATTGTTTTATATCGGCTCCCCTTTCTAAATTCGATGGGGCTAACCTCCTATTCGTTGAAAATAATTAAATAAAATGTGGGCTAATCATACCTAATAGTTTTTTAGTAAAAAAATATCCCATTAAAAAATTAAACCCCTAAATTTAGTCCATGGGCTAAGATTAGACCCTAAAATTTTCCATGACCACATCCCCTTCTAGATGCCTATGTAAATCATTAAACCTTCTCTTTTAAATTTTATTTTGATTTAAGAACTCTTGGTACTCTTATTTCTTATATAAGTCTCCATTACCATCCCACAAGTATGGAAATCCTTTTTCCATAGCATCTTTGAATAAACCTTTTTAAAATGCAATTTCTGATGTCAAAGATTTTACCTATTTTGAGCTCTATTCATTAGAATTTTCTTGCTTATCGCTTGGTTGGACAACTTGATTAAATGTGTTATATTGGTAACATGTAAGTTGTCCAACTGACTTTTAGTACATGTTTAGATAGATGATCACCTCTCATGCAATATTTGGTTTATATTCAAGCTCTTTCTCTATCATTTTTATCTCCGCAGTAGTGGTGGTGGCTAGCTCCAATTCATTATATATTACCTCAAAATGGTCTCAATGTCTTATGAACTCTTATACTATTTTCTCCCAAGGAACCTTCTTGGCTCCTTTTAGGGGACCTTCTCCTTGTAGCTCTATTTCCAACTTGTGGACCTTGTCCTTTAATTCATCTCTCTTGTCATCCAAGTGATGAATCAATTCTTCCTTCTCATTTATCTCATCTTCAAGTTTCTTTATATTACTATCCTTCTTCTCTGATTGCTCTATTGGGGAATCCTCTTCCATGTCTTCAATTGTTTGTTATGTTGAGGCCTACTTATGTTGGTCTTTTGAAGCTTTCTCTGCTTCTTCTGTGGACTAAGGGATCTCTTGAGTAAGTGAATATGTTTCTTGGAGGTTTGTTTGAGTGGATAGGGAAGTTTGATTCAATTTTATTGTTGATATTTGCAACTCTAGATCATCTACCTTCTTCATGTATTCTTCCATTTGGGATTTGTAGTATTTCATGTTCTCATTGGTTTTGTCTTTCTCATCCTATGACTTTACTAGCTTTGGGGTCTAGAAATTCTTTATGCTAGGGATATTCAAGCTCTTCTTTAGGTGGGAAATGCCATTTCTTTTATGATGTAAGAGATATTGTGCGTGATAAGTCTCATCCACATTAACCCTCAATGCCATACTTTTACTCTCCAAGTCTTTGATGGTGATTTGTTTGGATTTGGTAGATATCATTTATTCTCTCAATAGCTTATCCATCTTCTGTAGTGCCATTCTCAAATTCTTCTCATTTGCTGAGGAATGCATCACAACTTTGCACAACAAATCATTGGGATGTCTGTAGAAGTCAACCTTGTCCAAGGGGATGAACTATCCAAAATCTACTTTATACTCATCTTCTTTTCAATCATAAAATGACTTGGGTAAATGAAATTTTGGTTCTAAGATGGCCATTCTTAGGGTATTTTCCTTATTATCAGCCACTGTTAACATTCTCTTCTCTCCTAGACCTATCTTTCCTTTGATCTTCTTCATTTTATCTATACTCTACTTTCTTATGTCTATATATCGCGTATGTAGTGTCGGTTGCACTTTCGATAGTCCTGCAGAAGAAAAGCTTTATTGCATCAAAGGTGTATTAAACACCAATGAAGGGTAGTGCATTATAGTGATAGGTGGCAATTTTTTATTGGATGGTGGCCGCTCCTTAGTTTGTGCATGTTTAACAATGTTCTATTCCTCCTCGTTTTTTGATTTAGTTATTTCATTCCTGTTCAATGGATTTGTCTCAACTTTATATAAACATTTATAAAAGGTATACATGTATAAGAGTAATTTTGTGGTATGGTTAATGTAGACATACAATTGTATATATATGCATTAGAACTGTCTTTGGGTTGTGTTGTTAAAATAAAAAGTGTTTCAATACAAGTGGGATTTGAATTATATGTGTTAGTGTTCATAAATATGACGAAAATCTAGAAAAATCCTCATAAGTATATGTATTGGAATTACATTTGAATACATGTATTATGAATATAGAACCTTGAAATTTAAAGGAATTTTTGTTATAGTTATAATATGAACGGTATTCTATGGACTTGCATTTTAATAAATTATGACGTTGAGGAAAAATTCGTTTGAAGTTATGCAATTAAAATCTTAGTTAAAATAATTGGTCGACATGGCAGTGATTACAAAAGAAATTGAGTAAAGAACTAGTGCCATCAGGTTTTTTAAATTTCTCAAAATTTAGGGTATTTTGGGGTTGTTACACGATACACCTAACAACATTCAGTCAAACGCAGGAAAAGGCAACAGCATAAAATGATTTTTTATGTAGAAAGAATGACTGTCCTGTCTTGCCAAGCAGTAGAAACAAGAAGAGGACGGCCAAAGCGGGCGAGGTTCATGAAACCAGAGCTATCAGGTAAGGAAACCGGTTGTATACATCCCAATACAGTCAACATATGACAGAATAGCGTGATTAACTCGCCAAGAAGTGAAATCAATCACAAACATCGACGCGATTAACGTAGAAGTTAAATATCACTCAAACTAACAACGATCTGATGACTGCGGTCACCTAGTCTGCTCCTATCAGGTCGGTTTTAAACTAAGCGGACTTCCCAATGTTTATATACAGTTCAAACAACTAGAGAGATCCGGCGCACTGATTGTGTTTTGCAAGCAGCAATGTCGATCCACTCAAACCGTTAACTTCAAATCATCAAACTCTGAGTTAGAGAACAAGCCTCCACCCTCCTGTCCGATTACGTATCGATTCCTCTCATACGGGAAATCGAATTCATAACATGTCTTTTCATGACACAGTAAGGTCATCGTTATTTGAAAAATCCAATCGCAATCAGCCTTCATACACCCAATAGCTTTCAACCCTCAACACGATCGTGGATTTGAGAATCCAGAACAATCACGATCTAATAACCATTTATAAAATAGAAATATTACAATTAGATTTTGACTGTCATTTCAAACACAGTTCTATTTTATTTACAGAGACAAACAGATACGACTGAAGCGTAAAACCTTAGCACCTTACTCGGATATTACAAACTGATAATTTACCAAACATGGATCAGATCCTCATGGAAGAATGTGTCCTTTTGTTTGTATCACATAGAATCAAAACCACCGGCTAATACAATGGGCCCATGAATACCATGGGACGACTAATGACCAAGTCAACAAGTAACTCAACTAACTTAACCAACAAGACACATGAGATTACAACTCTTAACACACCCCCTTAATCTCAAGTGGGATGGTGTGGTGAGCACTATCAATTCCTAAGTGTTGCCAGATGTACCCAAAGGTTTGGTAAATATATCAGCTAACTGCTCCTTAGAGCCACAAAACATCAAACTATTCTCTCCATTATTGACTAACTCACTTATGAAGTGATAGCGAGTGTCAATATGTTTACTCTTCCTATGAAATACATTATGTTTAGACAACTATATGGCAGAATTGTTGTCACAATAGATGGTTGTTGGTTCTTTTTCTGTATGTCCCATGTCCTTCAAGATTCTTCTGAGCCAAACTGCATGACAAGCTACTGTAGTTGTTGCAATATATTATGCTTCTACTGAAGACATGCTCACAATAGGTTGTTTCTGAGAAGCCTGAGAAATAAGACTGGTACCAAAATGAAAAGCATAACCAAATGTGTTTTTCCTATCATCAATACTACCTGCAAAAACACTGTGTGTGTACCCTGTGAAAGTACAGTCCTGTGAATGAGTGTACCAAAGTCCATAATCAATTGTACCTGCAATATATCTTAGAATTCTTTTTCCAACTTTCCAGTGAGAGTCTGTGGGAGACTCCATGAATCTAGAAATAAGGCTGACAACATACATCAAATCAGGTCTAGTAGCAGTCAAATACATTAAATTGCCTAGTAATCTTTTGTAAAGTGTAGAATTTACTGATGGTCCTTCATTATTCTTTCTTAACTTGGTTCCTGATGCAATGGGGGTTTCTACTGGCTTACATTTATCCATTGTGAATCTCTACAGAATGTCAGTAGCATACTTAAGCTAATAGATGAAGATCCCATTTTCACTTTGATCAACTTCCAGACCAAGGAAAAACTTCATAAGACCAAGATCAGTCATCTCAAACTCCTTTTTCATCACTGTCTTAAACTCTTCTAGCATCAAATTTCCAGTATAGATCATATCATCAACATAAAGACAAATAAGTAGAATGTTACCTTGCTGACTTGTTTTGACATACAGAGTAGGTTCATTGTTGCTTCTGTTGAACCCATTGTTGATGAGATAAGAGTCAATTCTGCTATACCAAGCTCGTGGAGCTTGTTTGAGACCATACAAATCCTTTTTCACCTTACATACCTTTTGTTCCTTTGACAGCATAACCAGGTGGCTAGTCTACATAGACTTCTTCCTCAAGTATGCCATTGAGAAAGGCAGATTTCACATCCATTTGGTAAACAGGCCAATGGTTTTGAGCTGTTATTGCAAGTACAGCTCTAATGGTGTCCATCCTTGCTACTGGAGCAAAGGTTTCATCATAGTCTACACCATATCGCTGAGCAAAACCTCTTGCAACAAGCCTTGCTTTGTACTTTTCTATCTCTGATTTTTCATTCAACTTGGTCTTATAGACGCATTTTACACCAATGCAATTTTTATCTGATGGGAGATCAACTAGATCCCAAGTCTGATTTCTCTCAGTAGAATCAATCTCTTCACTCATTGCTTGGATCCACTGTGGATCTCTTGCTGCTTCTTCAAAACATGTTGGCTGACATGAAAATAGAGCATATTGTAGTTGCTCATCAATGACAGGAGTCTGTTCATATAAATCTCTTAAGCTTCTGGTTTTCTGGTTCTGTAGTGGACTGTCTGCTGGTGTCCCTTCTTGCTGTTGTTGTTGCTATACCTCAAGTCTGGGAATTCTGAGTGGTTCTGGTGGTACTAGACTATCAATATGTTAATGTCTGTTGTATCACTCCAGTATTTATCTTCAATAAATTTGGCATCTCTGCTCACCACTACTTTCTTGGTGACATGATTATACAGCTTATAGGATTTATGTTGTTCACTGTAGCCTGTGAAAATACACCTTTCACTCTTCTTGTCTAACTTCTTCCTTAATTCATCAGGTATGTGTGTGAATGCAACACATCCAAATATCCTAAGATGTGAGACACTAATCTTCGTGCCACTCCATGCTTCTTCAGGTATCTTGTCTTTGACACTTACTGTAGGAGACCTGTTCAGTAGATATACTGAACATGCAACATCTTCTTCCCAATATCCATCTGATAACTTCTTGTGTGACAACATACTTCAGGCCATGTTCATGATGGTCTGATTCTTCCGTTCTGCAACTCCATTCTACTGTGGAGTGTATCTGGTGGTGTATTGATGCTAGATTCCATGCTGCTTATAGGACTCTGCAAAATCATGAGAGACATACTCACCTCCACCGTCTGATCTGAGTATTCTGAGTGGTTTACCTGACTACTTTTCAGTCAATGCTTTGAACTCTTTGAATTTGGAGAAAGCTTCTGACTTATTTCTGAGAAAGTAAATCCAGACTTTCCTGCTATAGTCATCAATAAATGTTAGGAAATACAGACTTCCTCCTATAGACTGGGTTTGCATGGGTCCACATAGGTCTGGGTGAACTAGTTCAAGGTTTTCTTTGGCTCTATGTGTAAAAGTGGGAAAGCTATCCCTTTGGTGTTTTCCTAAAATACAGTCTTCACAAGAACTTGACTGCTCATTCATGACTGGTAATCCTTTGACCATGGATTTTTTTTGCAGATGAGAGAGACTCTGAAAGGGTATATGACCATACCTACAATGCCATAACCAGGTTTCATCTTGACTGGAGACAATATGAGCATATGACTATGACAGGATAGCACTCCTCAGGCTGAGTGGGAAAATTCTATTCTTGGTCATTTCTACTTTGGCTAGGAGTATTTTACTAGGGGCTTTATCATAGACAGCATAGTAGGAATCAATGAACCTAACATCATACTTATTCTGAATCAGCTGATCCACACTGATCAGATTGATTTGGAACATAGAATACATCATTTATGTACTTCTTCTCATTCTTTTTGGTAAGTATAGGAACAGTACCGTTGGCTTGAGCTAGAACGAGATAGTGATCACCCAGTTTGATATTTGAATTAACAGATGGATCTAGATTAGAGAATAATGATTTGTTACCTGTCATATGATTGCCGCATCCACTGTCTAGCAACCACACATCTGATTGATGTTCTTCTTCAGTCACTTGGTATGACAGAAACATAACTTCTGTCGAATGTTCTTCAACATTGGAGACATTTGCTTTGCCACTATTCTGATCTGCTTGCTTCTTTCTGCAGTCACATTCAGATTGGCCATATTTCTTGCAGTAGTTACACTGGACATTTGACCTATTAGCCCATCTCTTGCCTCCTATTCCTCTCTGGTTCTAAGGGTTCTGACTGTGCTCACAGTGATCTGTGTGTTCATGGGAAGTTCTATCCTCTGTGGAATTAGAACTCCTTCCTCTTTTGCCTCGTCCTCTGCCTCCTCGACCTCGACCTTTGTTGAAAGAAATCTAAGTGCTAAATGCATGAGATAGAGACTCGTCTTCTTGACTGAGTCCAGCTTCATGAGACAAAAGTGACCCTGTTAACTCTTATAGGGTAAACGTTGACATATCCTTAGATTCTTCTATGGCAGTAACCACCATAGAGAATTTCTTAGTGAGGCATCTAAGTACCTTTTCAACAATAGCCTTTTGGTCTAAAGCTTCACCATAGGTTTGGAATTGCGTGACAATCCCAGAAACCCTAGTCATAAACTGATCGATAGTCTTAGTCTCCTTCATCTTAATACTTTCAAAATGGAGTCGAAGGGTTTGGAGTCTTATTGTTTTAACTCGATCTGTACCGAGATTCCATGCTTGATGTGCGATCGTAGCTCCAGCGATCCGCGAGAAAATGGACTCCTCAATGCAACTTTCGATCAACCACTTCGCAGTGAGATTACGATCTCTTCTTTCGTCGAGGGCCTTCTCATTTGCATTAGTCATCACAGTAAGAGTAGCTACTGTCGGTTCCACGAACTCCTTTTCGACCATGTCCCAACACTTGTTGAGCTGTAAAAAGGTCTACATCTTGATAGACCAGAATTCATAATTCTTGTCGTTCAACATTGGACCTAAGATCGGCTTCATGTTCAGACTTTCCATGGAGTATGAAAACTGTTAAACTGACCGGCGCAAGCTTCTAACTGACACAGTGCTCCTCTAAGGTGCATCAGGAAAAAATTTATAGAGTAAAGGAAGATAGACACAATTTTCCTTCTAGCAAGGTGAGCCACCAACGTAGCTTGTCTTCATACAAGGTGCGTCGACCAACGCAGTTTACTTTAACACCAGCGTAATTTTCCTTCATCCAAGGTGGGCCACTGGTGCAGTTTGCCTTCATCCAAGGTGCGCCATCGACTCAGTTTGCTGTCAGTTAGGGTGTGCCAGCCGGCTCAATTTGTCTTCAAGAAGGGTGAGCCAACTTAGAAGGTGGCACAGTTTTCCTTCAGCAAGGGTGCGCCAGGGTCTCTTTAAGGGTTTTTGAGGATGCGACTTCGCCGGATTGGGTTGCGACTTCACCAGATCGTGGGAAAAAAACATATGAGAGAAAAATTGTCACGACCCGAGTGTTCCGTCTCTGTCCCGTGCTGCAACTTCCAGTCGTTGGTGTGCTCTCTAGCTTTTGAAGAGGCTTACCCCAAAAATAAGGTTTAAGTATCAGGGTGTCAACTTTGATACCATGATAAAGTTTGCAAGGACGCAAAAAAAGAGCGGAAACACAAAAGGCATATTGATTGCCTTCTCATTATTAAACTCACAAATATATAATATCACATAGACTCAAAACCACCGGCTAATACAATGGGCCAATGAATACCATGGGACAACTAATGACCAAGTCAACAACTAACTCAATTAACTTAACCAACAAGACACATGAGATTACAACTCTTAACAAGAGCCAACGCTAACTCTGTCCATATTAAATATGACATACTAATATTATATAAATCCATAGATTTAAGGTTGCCTAAACAAAATATTTTATATGTAACATTAAAATTCTGTGAAAGCTACCGAGCCAACACTAACTCCAAGGATATTTAAATGCAAATAATAACTCTGTAAAATCTACAGAAGACAGACTATTGGAACCAAGAAAAATTACACTCAACATACAAAATGATATTATTGCAGTCTATGAATCGAACTAGCATTTGGGTCAAAGAGGAAACCATACAGCAACAAATTTTACCATTCAATCAATTCGCAACAATAGATTAAACCCCCAAATTATATAGATTATTGACTGTTGCACAAGTGATCGAATCTTCTAAAATTATATATGTTTAACCCAATATAAACATAAACAATATTCTGTGAATCATTCGACTGGTCAATATATTAAAAAGAATACCATATTCATATACATATATTCAAATCTAAATTTATCATGAAACATACCTATAGAATATGCGATGAAACAACAATGGGTGAAAGAACACTTGGAGTCTCAGTTCCTCCCTACCATAGAAGAGGACAAGCACTCTGATAGCCCAACTTCACCCCCGAGATGGATCACCACCATGAAAAACTGAACTAGCTAAGCAAAATCTGGATGCAACGCACTCTCTTAGATCTGTTGATGGACTTTCAAAAGAAAAGGGAGAAATACTCAAAAACTCGCTCTCATAGTAACAATCTCTCCATGGAATACACAATGCCTTGTGTCTTCACATTGCACCATTATATATTTTTTGCCTAGGTCTCGTGCCATCTCACTCAAATCTCAATCAATATCTTGATCCCTATAATTGTGGATATGGTCCGTTTGTTGAGATTTTGACTTGGATTTGATTGATACAAAATCTCTTGCTTGTTATACACTTGTTCATTGTCTCATGATGATGTTGCTCCAAGTGTTTTTCTTTTTATTAATAATTGAAATAATAATTATTGTGCACAATATTCACCCACATCACTTGTGAGTATTGAGTTTTAGGCATAATCTAAAATTTCTACGATTTCAAATGGAAAATTTTGATTTTTTCGACATGATTTTGAAAAAATCCAATAATTTTTTTTTTAAATCTTGGTTACAACTCTCAAACATTGAAATTTTGGGTGTTCCATAGGTTTTTGATAGTGTTGAATCTATTTCTACCATCAAAATCGTCATTAAAACATAGTTAAATTTAAATTTTGTAAAATAAAAAAACACCGAATTGAGAATTCAAAACCGAAAAAATCTTGTCGAAATTTTAAGCAACTCCTTGAATTTTATAACTCTTTTACAAATAAATAAAAAATAAATTCTTTAAAAATACTTATTCAAAAATTCTTAAAAATATTACAAACACATTCCTGATCACCCCATTATAAGCTTTTATGTCCATCATAAACACCTTTATATACATATTTAACTTAAATCTTTCAAACATTTCAAAAAAATATTACAATGAAAAGAAACTAAATTGAAATACCCATTATTGTTTTCACTGAGTAATAACAAACATCTCCACATGAAAATTTGCCCCTATGAAACAAACATCTGTCTCCTCGACAATTTAATCTTTAATAAAATCAAATGGAGAAAATCATAAATTTAAAATTTAATTTATAATATAAAATATTAAATTAGTATATATTTATTTTAATTAAATTTTTATGGAAAAATTAATATTAAAAACTCAAATAAAATATTTAAAAATCTAAAACTAACATATTTTCCAGATAAAACTAACATAGTTTATCTTAATTCATAATTTATCTTAATTTATATCTTTTTAAATATTTTTGAATTAAGATTTTCTAAAAATATTTTTATTTTTATTTTTATTAAAAATCTTTAAATATGATATTTAAAACCTTTATTTTTATTTTTATTAAAAATCTTCAAATATAATATTTAAAACCTTAGTTGAAGAATAGGGTTTAGGAATGTGTCTCGAATCTTCAAGATTTAAAGCTTTTGAAGATTATGACATTTTAAAGACAAACTTGAAGAATTCGAGAAACCGTTATCTATGTGCAATCCAAAGTTAAACGTAACCAAAAGTATTAAACCAACCTTGTTATTATTTTTCTTCTGCCTCATGTCTTTATTTTTATCTTTTACTTTCTATTTATTCCACGCTTTCTCGATCAAACAATCATACCAACCAAACAAAAAGATTCTTGGGCACGGTTGTATAAATGCGGACTCGAAATTATATTTTCAAACTATTTCCTGCCAGTGATCAACTATGTAACAGTCAAACCAATCAAACGAAAAGCTTCTTGGGCACGGTTGTATAAAAGCTGCGTACTCGAAATTACATTTTTAAACTATTTTCCTTTGTAGAAGGCCGTGCAATCAATCCTCTGACTTTTGTAGTGAATTTTGGCTTCAAATTTGAAGCCTTGAGCGCCCTTCGGAGACCATTTTACACGTCATAGAAGGCCATTTCAAATTTTACCATGCAAAAAAAAATTAATTTCATGGTAAGTCTTTCAATAATTAAATTAATCACTATTGTTTAAAATTGCAACAAAAAGGTAGTTTCAAATTTCACCCATCGATAATTTTTAGTGGGAAATTGGGAATGTGGCTACTAGCTAGGTGACTTGGGAGTGGGACTCGTTACTCTCCAATATCCACGTGTTCGATCATCCATGGATCATGGACCATTGGGCCTCTAACAATATCATTGACCAACTTACGTGGATGGGCTTACACTGAGCAGCCTATGGCTTGAACGCTTCTAAGTTCTCGTGTTTGCAGCGAGCACTTAATACGTGTTTAACACATTTAATGGAAGCAACACATTTATTAAACCTGGTTGGTGGCTCATACGTGTTGTTGGCAGCGGGCTTACCAAGTTACCAATTCATGAATTATGACTCAGTGAGTTAATTGAGTATTCAATCTATAATATATTATATTAATGTGCCTTGAATTTGGCATTTTAGAAAAAATCCACAATCCAGAAACTTCTTGTAATATTGCATGTTGTTGCTCCTGTTGGTGGCCCCTACCCACAGTCCTGTGTTTTCTTTGTTGTATCAAGTTAATCCCACCGTCTACGGCTCCCAACATCACACCTTGTGTTTTCTTTGTTGTATCAAGTCAACCCTGCGGCTCCCGAGTCCCACCTTGTGTTTTCTTTGTTGTATCAAGTCAATGCTCAAATTCCATGCTTCCATGGCTCAGACAATCAATATATAATATTACAGGAATACAAACAAGCTTTTTCTTATACCCCTACTCCACTGCGGTCGAGCTACTTCCAAGTTCCACCTACCCTATCTCCTCCAGTCCTCTAGGAGAGTTTGCGGAGCGAAGCTGCTAATGCCAGCCTGCCATAAACATATATAAAGAAATTGGTTTTCTTTGAGGAGCTCAACTTCAAGGCTGACTAGATTGCCGACATCCTATGAATTTACATGTATGTACATCATTTTATCCATTCATGATACCATCAATTATTTAAAATTTTTGTTATTTGATTAAAATTTTGTAACGTCAAAGTTCAAACACAATATTATTATTTGACTGAAATTTTGTTACGTCAAATGGGCCTTGAAGGATTCAAATTTGAAGCCTGGACCCAAGAGTGGGTTTGTCACAAATCTCCGTCAAAGGTTGTTTAGAACGACATTTATCAATTCCCAATTGTAGCAACAACAACAATTGATTCTTTCTTCATATATCCTGTGTATACGCATATGATTGCATGTGCTCCTTGCCTTGCCCTATTTTCCATTGTCGCCCGATCGAGAATTTAGCTGCCCTTTAACTTTCCTAAAATGGAGGGGACAAGGAAGGCCATTGTTTTCACTCTGAAACCGAGTTCTTCCCCGTTCAGCTTCCACTAGCCATGGTTGCATCCCTACGGGAAACAGGTGTGCACAGTGCACCCCCCAACTTGACGAAAAAGACTAGGGATTTGGGGAAGTTCCCACTCTACCAACCTCCATGCATCTAGTTAATGAGTTAGATCAAGAATCCAGAATTTGTATCTAAAACTGTATTACATGAGCTATTTTCCCTAATTGCTCAGTCGTCAAATCGACACCTTCCTTTAGTACACGGTTTAAGATTCTTGGTATTTATTAATATGAAGACCACTGATTCTACTACACTTACAATCCGCGTTCGACTGTACGAACTGGGACAAAAATGTTTTTGTAATCTTGATTTTTAGAACGACAGTGCTACTTTACCTTTTGATTTTGTTGCCCTTATCAGCTGGTTTGGAATAAAACAAGAACTTCAACCATATAACAAGAACTTCAACCATCTATGCATCTCCTCTCTACTTGGTCTACCTACGTTTTACTTATGCTTCACAAGTTACAACCCATCCTCTACTCCATCATACCATAGATTTAGTATGTATAACGAGATCTTAGGGGAGGGCTATAGAGAAGAAGCATCCAGGGTCCTTAATCAACTATTGAGAACAAAAGTTTCCTGGAGTCAGATAGTTAGTTCTCTTTGCTTAAACCATAACATAGCATGTAACATGTAAGGAGTGCTTAAACTTATTCTATCCCAAGTACGTGTGGCATTCATAATGTTGAATGAAAAATTAAAACATATATTGTTGTCATTGGCATTCAATTCTGCCGTAGGGTACACAATTAGGCTGACAAAGAAACTTGCTATTAGTTTTCAATCCAATCCAACTTCTTTTTTGAACTATTCTCTCTAATATACTTGCGTGAAGGAGGATTATAAATGGAAATGCAGTTGTTTGATAGAGGTGCATGAAAGTGAATTATGGTCCTCAATTCAACAAAGTAAAAAAAAGTTAACATTCAGATTCTTTCCCTTCACCTTTTTTACTGCCTATCTGCATACATCTCTATTGTTCACTAATTTAGTAACAGATACAGACCAAACTCAACGTCCAATGTTGTTGGCTTATGAAACAATTTCTTCCTTTTTCATTCTTACATTATCATTTTTTCCATTGTTAAGTAGGCTAGATTTTATATTAGTTTGAAGAACGCTAGTGATTTACAAAGATTAAACCTTTCCAAGAATAAGCATCACGTTGCTTTTAGAAGAGTTGAAGAACCCAATTCTTCATCGAGCTTGTAGTGTTTGAAGAAGCCTAGGAACCCATTTTAAGAGGTATTAAATATTATACTGGTTAAAAGTTGGATTGGAATTGGGGTAGCAAGCTAACTGTAGCTGAAGCACAAAAAAAGTTCTATAAATTTAGTTATGGCAATTCACGCTGAACATCTGGAAAGTGGATTTTCTATGTGTCTCCTAAGTTATGTTTCACTAATAAATTCCTCATGTTCAAGCAGATCATGAAAGCGTAAAATAGTATTAATTTTGGCTGTAAGGATGAAAGTTGGATTGGAATGGGGTTAACCATTTAACTGTATTATTATATTGGTTAAAAGTTTAAGAGGCAAGATCAATTTGGGAAAATGCTAAGATGGCAAAGGTGGCATAGTGGCCTAGAGACCGAGCCTAGATCGGAGCAAAATATGGTTGTGTTATATGACATATATAACTTTCAGTACTGCTATATCCACTACAAAATAAAGCCTCTCGACTTACTAAGTAAGTAAACATTGAAATTTTGATGTATTAGTACATTTTCAAATAAAATGAATGACTTATTTTTAAGTGGCAGCATTGAAGGGTTCAAAGCCCTTCAAAGTGAAATGAGACCCACCCTTCAAATTTGATCCGGTGATTATTTTAAATTAAATTCCATCCCAATTTACGCATGCATTTCATGTTTGTGTGACAATTAACAGATTGAAAAACAAAGGACAGATTGCAAATATTTGACAAAAACAGATTGAAAAACAGGATAAAAACTAATACAGATTGCCTAAGCACCAGTTTAAGGAAGCTATCATTCTGCAATGACGAAATTAAGTGTGGATCTTAACATATTTCCATCATTCAAAAGAGAGTGCATTGTAACTTTTGCACCAAATTTGACTGCATTTTCCATTATCCCTTCGGGAGGTTTTGTCATGAATGTAAACGCTCTTTTACATAATCGTAGTATAAAAGTTTCAAATCTAAATTGATTTTTCCAATATGATTTTGAAAAAATCATTTAATTTTTTATAAATTTTGGATACAATTTTTAAACTCTGAAATTTTGAGTGATTTAATGGTTTTTGATAATGTTGAATCAGTTTCTACCATCAAAATTACAGTTAAATTCAGATTTTACAAAATAAAAAACACCAAATTTCAATAAAAACCACTATTAAACAAATGGCCGAAATGGCCGAAGTTCTAGAAAACTCCTTTTACATATGTTAAAATTTCTTCTCACTAATACCTCCAGTAATACTTGCCATGCTTTAATTATCCCTATAACGGTGATACATTTGGTACACCCGCATATCATCTCCCCTGGATGAAACGGACTGCAGCCAGACGGCCAGGAAGGGCCTGGAACCCTTATAACTTTTTGACATATTTGAGGTCTCCAAATTCTGGATTACAGATATCCGTAAGTCGTCAGAAGGAACCATAATAATAAAAAATCGAATAAAGAGAAGTGCAAACGTGCAAATGGACATATTCTCTACAATACAGAACTCATATTCCTTGCGGAAACTACTTTTTCATTGCAAAATCGAATAAAGAAAAGTGTAAACGGACATATTCTATGCAATACAGAACAGAACGGACAGATTGAGGAAACTAGAAATTTTCAAATTGAATTGAGCCACATCCTATGATTTTTTCCACAATTGTTATGAGAACCAGACTTATGTAAAAAAACAATCGCAGGCTTTACTAGCAACCATTTGTAAATTTCAGTAGTAATAATCACAATAGTCTTAAACAGAAATACTCATTGTTAATATAACTCACTGTACAAAGAGTTCATGAATATGTTCTAACCTTACCTTCTATATTGTCAAACATTTTGGAGGACTTTTCTCTTCATATGCTGGTATCTGAGTTTTGCAAGATCTGGACCGAACAGCGAGTGTAAATCAGAATCAGAGAGAATATAAGATCCTTGGAGACGGCTTGTAGGTAACTTTCTTTTTATCAGATTCGATCTGGGTTTGAGTGGTGGAGGAGGGCAGCACAGCACCGGAGGTATCTTGTTCTCCTCGGACTTAGGAGTCTGGCATCCTGCTTCTTCTTCTGCATTATCTAGCAACGAATCCACGCATTTTTCTGAAACCCCAATTCTAGTGGTCAAATTTAAAGTTAGTGGTGCCAAAGCAGGCGTGGTTCCTGTTACATTGAGTGAATCTACCTCTGGATTGACAGAATACATTGTATTTGCTTTTTCCAGAGTTGATGGTCTATTAGCTGGAGCCATAATATCAATAACTGCAACTTCTTTCTCGTTATATTGACTCCACCAGAGATGTAAACATTCTCAGGACAGCAATTCAGTATTCTCAGGACAGCAACATCTCTTAGTGCAATTCCTATCAGATATAATCTGTGGAGCAATTGAGACGCAGAGCAAATATTGTCCCACAGTATAAGCAGCTTCAACCATTGTCTCCCAAAGGTATAAGCAGCTTCAACCAGACGAAGAGACGTAATTATAATTGGCTATGGGAGGGCTCAGAGCTAATGTATGAATGCAATAAGGGCAAGACAGATTTTGACAAGGAGTGCTCAACGACTATAGGAGCCCCGTTAAAGTAGAAAACAAGAAAGTCGTTGGATCTCGTACCTCATCTCTGACAATTAACAGGATCTTATTGTGACTAAACCAAGAAAATCTCCAAGAGAATCGAGTATACAAGATAACCCTTCAAGTTGGAACTCGTACCTCATCTTTGACAATTAACACGATCTTATTTTGACTAAACCAAGAAAATCTCCAAGAGAATCGAATATACAAGATAACCCTTCAAAATATTCCACCCGGACTGTATCTCTCTTAGCTACGTTTATGTAAATCTTGGGTTTGTAAGGCATGCAACCTAGAAACCCTAAGATATGTAGGGTAATGAAAATACAACTTGACATCGCATTAATAAGCCAAGTGAAAAAATCCCACTCATATATATTGTTGTTTTGGTGGTCCAGTATGTTGTGTTGTCATGGCTGTGCAGCATTATTCACGGTAACGATTTTGTTAAGTGTTTATATTTTAGAATTTGAGGTGAATTAGCACTTATGTTTTTCCTACATTATATTAGAATGAAACAATTGTATTGTCGAGATTAATTTTATGGTCGTAGGTTCAAATTCTAAATAAACAATAATTGATAATAAATGCATAATAATAATTGATGTATAAATAACTTACAATCTATGCATAAATAACCAAGAATTCGTACAATACTTAAACGATTCCATGCACAGAGCAAATAAGTGGAACTAAATACCTAGCTTCTACCATTTCATGTGGAAAATGAGACATTTTTTATCTAATTGATCTGGACTGATGTCTGATCTTCACATAGGATCCCCTTCCACATCACTGTATTTACTTTTATTCCACGTTACAGTGCCACTAGTCTCTGTTTTCAACATCACATAACAACTCTATTACTTCATCGGCACGTTGGCACTTGGGGGACCATATTAACTGAACACTGCTGCAGTAAGCTAGGTTGGAAACTTCGCTGCGTAGTTGACATATTTTTGTTAATAGCCACGACAGAGGTGGTTAAACTCTTCGTTCATTTAATGTGGTCTTTTTGTCTTAGTTTAATACCTTGTTAGTAGCGATAACATTTTAGTTGTTGACCTTTTTTTAAAGGATTCCGTCGCACTACGTGCCAATGAAATGCTATATGCTGCGGTGATGCAGGTAGAATCATGGCGAAAAGCAGCTACAGTACAATCTTGTATGTTGGTGCAAAGACTTTCTTACATTTTGACTCAAGAATCCCATGACGAAAGGTATGACGTCCCATTTTTTTCGAAATTTCTAGATTTCTCCTTACAAACTCTAGATTCATGTGGCACATCGTAGTGCAATTAGGTTTGAGTTATAATTGTTTTTCACGGATCCTTAAAACTGTTTCTATGTATGTTATTGATGTAGTTGGTGGGAGTATTCTTCATGTTTGCTGCAGGAGAAAAAGCAAACATCTTGTGAATATTATTCAGTTTGCTGCAGTTCATTTAATGTTGTTGTAGTGGGTCTATTGATCTTGGATCTGCGAATACTATTTACCCTGCTGCAGGTTATTTAATGCGGTTGCAGTGGGCCTGTTAATAGCTTAAGATCCAACTATCAACAGGCCCACTGCAACGGCATTAAATGAGCTGCAGCAAGCTAAATAATGTTAGGCAGATCCAACTATCAACAAACCCACTGCAGCCACACCTAAACATTGCTCCAGTGTCCTCGGGTGTTTTGGGAGCAGATGGAGGAAAAAGAGGGAAAAGATCATTCTCGCGCTGCTTGAGTTTGATGGAGGCCCACACGGTAGACCCAATCCGACAAAGCATCGATCGTTGATTTCAACGATCCACATTATTTGCGGGATGCGCAGGAAGTTTTTTGGGGTCATTTTTCATGGAGGCCTAGTGGATTTATTTTCCCAGATGAAAAGCGTGGTGTACAAAAATGACGGCTAAATCGAGTGATGGTTGGTACAAAAATATCACATAATTTCGTTAAAAGACCTCTCTTTTTATAAAAGAAACCATTAATTTTGCCTCTTGAAAAGCGTGGTGTACAAAAATGACGGCTAAATCTAGTGATGGTTGGTACAAAAATGTCACATAATTTTGTTAAAAGGCCTCTCTTTTTATAAAATAAACCATTAATTTTGCCTCTTGAAATTACTAGAGGGCTTTTAATAATCGCTTTAAAGCGATCAGAGGGCCACACGGGTGGCACCGCACGGAGGGATCCTCGTTATTTACAGAAAAGGAAGTGACTTGTATTCTTGGGCTTGGGAACTACAACAATTATGTGGAGACTAATGTTTTATAGTTTGGATTAGAAATCATTATGTCTTTGGAAATATTTCAAATAATGATTTTAGGTCAGTCTTTTTATCTTATATATTAGATTCATAATTATGTCAATAAAATTCTTACGATTCCAAATTGCATTTTTGATAAAATTGTTTGTAATATTTAAAGCGTCAAGGACTACCTTTTGGCAATACAAAGGAACAATAACAGCTGGTTAGCTTGCCAATGATTTGCTATTCAACTTGACAAAGGCGTATTGGTGGAGGATGAAGAACGGAATTGACAAAGGCGTATTGGTAGAGGATGATGAACGGAATTGACAAAGGCGTATTGGTGGAGGATGATGAACCCCCATTGAGAAGTTAGATTATGTAGGTTCTTAATGTTGGAATTGCCTATAGGAAAACACACTTCGAGCATCATAAAAAGGGGGTGTTTATTCTTTTTAATTGAAATATTAGAAAAAGGAAAAAAATGATGTTTTTGCATGAGGGCTCGATGGCATGGCCCCGAAATCTCTTAAAAACAACCATACCTCACTCCATTTATTTCGCAAAAGTATTCCATCATTCCTCTGCTCTCCTTTGGCCCTCCATAGCATGCTTGGCATGGATAGTACACAGGCTATTATGACTTTGAAGGTGGAATCATGTTGTGAGGGTGTGATATTTGACTTTTTTTTGTGGATGTTGGGTAATCGACTCAAGGTGGATGAGGCTCCGTCGTTGGGAACATGATCATTTGTGGATGTTGGGTAATCAACTCAAGGTGTGTGAGGATCCATTATCAGGAATAGGGTCTTCTGTGGAGGATCTTATATGGATGTTGTGTAATTGACTCAAGGTGGGTGAGGCTCCAACACTGGGAACATGTTTTAATGCGCTGGTAATTCTTTACTTTAACGCTTCAAGGGGATTGATGGAGGTGATCTAGGAAAGTGAGTTAGATGTTGGTCGCATTGTTGGGGAAATCGTTGGTATTAGGAATCTTCTTCATCGAGTTAAGAGGTAATTGGATGGCATGGAGCAAATGTTGATGCGTCTTAGCTGTCAGTTGGAACTGGAGGAATAGCATTGACGTCAATTGGAGATCAAAGTTGACATGCAGGGAGGGGATTGGCCAAATAGCTTTGGAAAGCAAAATGTACCATTCTATTCTTTAAGGGTCGCTCACGAACATCATTTTAGTGCAGGAGATTTCTTCAACTTTAGTCAAATGGAAACATAAACAATGCAACAAACTGTATTTGCTCCATTTGAAGATTCCAATTCTCCATTGCTAGAAGATGTGCAAGACAATCTGCTAGTTTAATGTTTTAGCTTGGTCTATTTCATGTTGGTTTATGTATTATCATTTTGTTATGTTATTAGGCTAGTATATAAGGAGTTATAGCTATAAGACGTTATGGAAATCCTAGAATTTTTCCTAGATATATATGGCTGAGGGATTTTTGAAATAACTGATTCCTCAATGCAGATTTGAGAATCTATAGAGAAAGAAAAAATATAAAGCAACACTAAGGACATTGAAGGGACTCCATGAATAGTAAAACCAAATTTCCCATGAGAGGGTAAAGATGGGTTATAAAGACGATAAGGAAAAGGCTAAAAGGATAAAGAAATGGAGGCTTATTGAGGAGGCGGGCACTGAAGAAGTATGTGAAATGCTAGAGGAGTTGTTGACAAGGATAGAAGCAGTAGAAGTAGACTAAGGAAAAGGGATGAAGAAGAAAATTCAAGGGATAAGAAAGTATTAGGGTGTTCTAAGATTTTCGATGGAGAGGAAAATGCTTTTTATTGTGAGTGAGGTAACAAAAGCCAAGAGGAAATTGAAGGAGAGAGTGGAAATCTTCAGAAGGACAACTAAGATGAAAGACAAGGTTGGTGGAGACGTCACAGCTGGTGAAGAAGAGATGGTTGAGGATAATGAATTGTATTGCAATGAAGAATGGGAATTTGAAATTGAGATGGCAAGGTTATGGTTTACAAACCAAAAATGGTCAAAATTTGAGCCATAAATTTGGTAGGGCGTATCAACAACTAGAGGAGATCACCGAAAATTTTAGGGGTGAAATTTATCCCATGGGTTGACTTTTTTTTCTAAAAAAATATTCACTAATTCCATTATTTTCTAAAATGATTCACCCAAATTCCATGGGATAAAAATATTTTACTCTAAACATCTCTAAAATTGTTCAAAAACTAGATAAAATCCTTCGAAGTTTGAATAATTTTACAAAAATATCGTCGAACATTTTATGGTTGGAAATTTAAGAATTTAGTAAGAATCATCAAGGTTTCTACACTTTAACAAAATTATGGATCCTTAAAATTTTCCCTAGAGGAAACATTCAAGGATGAAGAGATGAATGAAAATATATTTGTGTTATAAAAAAATGGACTGAAAGAGCTAATGTAATGGGGGTTAACCATAAAACATTACTCTAAAAATAATGAGGTCTAAGATTTCAAGAAAATAAAATTTGGTTGTTCAATGATGGAAGACAATACATCTTATTGCTGAGAAAGTGCAAAAAGAGGAAGACTATCTAAAGGAAAGACACGAATATTGAAATGAGAACTTTATCGTTATGAAGTTGATGAAGGAAATAGTACATCGAAGGTTGAGAACAAGATTGATGAAAAAGACGGAATTTTGGACGACAAGTGTTTTGAGTGAAGAGAGGAAGAAGAGGTCACTATATGAGAAGTATGGATCTGTTTTGAAGGACACATAGAAAGAAGGACGTAAGGATGTTAAGGTCCTACCCTAACCCCATAAATAGATAGGTTGTTATGTATTGAGGTCATCTATATTAAATAAGGAAAACAAAACAATACAATGCGAGTGCAATAAAAATACTTACTAGAAAAAAGCATGGAAAATTTTTGGGGCAAAATTTAGCCCATGGGCTAATTTTTTACCTTTTATCCAAAAATCAATTCACCATTTTCCATTTTTTTCAAAATTGATTTGCCCATATTCCATGGGATAAAAAAAAATTACTCTAGAAATTGCCAAAATTGTCCAAAAACTATATAAAATTTTTAGAAATTTGAATCTTTTTAGAAAAATATTGCCTAACATTTTATGGTTGGAAATTTAAGAATTAGTAAGATTCCCCAAGGTTTCTATGCTTTAAGAAAATTATGAATCCTTAAAATTTTCCCTCGAAGAGAGTCTCTATACAGTGAAAGCAATTTGTCAGAAGATATACGAGAAGGTTCAACCCACTAGAAGGTTCTTTCTACTAGAAAGTTCGTTCACTAGAAACTCTACATAGGAGTAGAAGCAATGAAACAAGATGTCTTGTGAAGCATTTTGTAATTGGAGCTTGGATTAATTTGGAGGTTCCCCCCTTGAAGAGGCACGTGAACATTGTTTTCATCAATAAAGATATTGGTATTGTGATGTTTTGATATCTACAATTGTTTATTGATGTTGTAACTCTATCTTTTCATACTGGAATCTTAGTTTATTTTTTTATTTATCCTTTGAATTTCCAATTATGCTATTAAGGTACATAACATCTAGTACCAAAGAACATTCCTAAGCCTTGAAAATATTATAATTTTTTTAGGCTAGAGATGTGTTCTGACATCTTCAAATAACATATTGATTCGTCGTTCAGTGGATAAACCTAGAATTGGGGAAGCATACATGTAGAAATATAATGATCCTATAAGAGTCCCAAATCCTTTCGTCTATTCAACAAGAAATAATGCAAAATTTTCTTTTGAAATACAATTGCAATGTGACTTATATTTGTTTCCACCCACATGGAACTCTTGCATGGGCAGTGTAACATATGCCCCACACTCTCATGTGGGTTAAGAATGATATTCCTCACACTTATTTATTGCATGGAAAGTTAACTCTTAAGCCACATTATAGTGAGACCGAAAGTCCAAAATCCCACACAACTGAGTCCAATTTGTATTTTTCAACTTAAGTTCATTCATAATTGCAATCCACATGGTTGTTCACTCTTCTTAAATAATTAAAATTGACCACAAATTTCTTTTTATCTCCTTAGGTATTCAATTCACTTATTTTAAGTAGGGGGCAAGATAATCTTTTGCAACTTTATTTTCTTATGGATTGAGATTGAGCTCCCAACAACCTCCTATATTACAATAGAGTATTTTCCACAACCTTCATCACTTTTAAGTTATAAGAAATTATTAGTCTAGGCATATGAGTCAACTTGCAATAGTTTACACTATAACTACTTGCATATTGATTTCTTTTGAAGAAATTTAGATTGAATATACTCTTCACACAAACAAGGGACCTATAAAATATTTGAATCCTAGGATGTTCTTTGCCTTGGGCCTCTAAAGAGATATTGGCAAATAAAAAAGGACCACAAGAGTGAAATACCTCCCTTTTCACTTGGCTTGTGTTTAGCTATATTTTGTAAATCAATGACACTTTAAGAATTCATTTAGGAAGAGTAACGAACCACACATGTTAATGTCTTTTTCCCTCACTTTCTTATAATTTATTTGAAAAAAATGCTTCGAAGGTTGCCATGTCCTGTTTGTTCACTTCAAGCACACTAAGGGACCTAAAGACTCTTCTCATTTGAGAATGCTCTTAATCTTGCACCCATAAAATGATCTTCATGAATTAGAAACATTAAGAGGCGTGGAATGCCTCACTTATCACATCTAAATTCCAATTGGGATCTTTTAAAACCAACCCACTAATTAAACCGACATAAATTCCTCTACCAAGAGGTCACAAAACAATTTATAGTTTAAAGTAGGATTGTTGGGCTACTCATCCAAATAATTCCTCTCAAATCCTGCTAAAGCAAGTGTGATAAACCTAGATAAGAAGGTGAGCTTCCCAAGGATGTTAAATCCAAGCGTAGGTTGTTTTTGTTTTCTACATCGAGCCGCCCAAGTCTTTGTGGAGGAGACACTTTATCATTCAAGGCAGAACTTCTTATTCACCCTTGAAACGGGTATCTTAGTGGCCAAAATATATAATTTTCATTAGGTGGAATTTGTGGGATGCATTTTCACCTAAGTCACATTTTTTATTATTATTGGAAATGTTTTCAGTTCTTCTAGAAGATAGCCCCAATACCCCTCATTATAATTAATTCATTCATACCTTCATTGGTCGTCTTTGGTGGGTTCATAGTCGTTGATAAGGGAGCTATTGGAAGGCCCAAGTACTATTGTAAGAGGAAGTATGATAATTCAGATAGGATCACACCATTTTTTCTCTAAATTACAAAGAATCTTGATTAATCAAGAATGTAATAATACATTAAAATATAAATTTATGCTCTTTTGACAGACACTCTGGTATCATTTATGCATATGTTATCTATGCCATATTGTTTCATTTTCCAATTTGTAGTTAGTTCCTATTTGCATATGCTTCCCTCACATCTATTAACATAGAATACCTACCACCTTTCCAGTGTTTGGTGAGGATTCAAAACCTTCCTCACATTAAAGGATGGGTTCCAACTACATCTCCGACCCATATTTGATGTGGGAAGCCACCACTCAACATGCACACATGTGTGGAAGAGATCATTTTTTTTGTGCTTGGACATAACTTGCTCAACAATCCCCCTCACTCATCAATTGTGAGCCCTTCTGCATAAATCAAATGTAACCCCCCTCTCGCCTCAAACAATGCTAGGTCCTGCTCAAACCAATTTACCTTTCATGGATGATTTAAATCTCTCATATTTATATAAGCTCATTAATGACCCTATCTTACATGACCTAGCATGGATTAACATGCCAATTAAGTTATCATCAGACATTCCAAAGTTTGAAGGAAAACATGGAGATGAACTAGCTAATCATGTGATGTTATTTCACCTATAGTGTTCTCTCAACATCATACTAAAAGACATGGTTTGTATTAGGATATTTTAAAGAACCCTAACGAGTACAACAACTAAAGAATATGTAAATCTAATATTAAGCACACATGCCACCTTTGAGTACATCGCTATTGTTTTCTTGACCTATTTTCATCTCCCAGTTCGCCATAACATTAGCATGGAGATTCTTTTAGAATTTCAGGAAAGAACATCTACGCATATCGCCAACCATATTCATGAATGGAATCAATAAGACACATTGTTTAAAATAAAAATACAACCTGAATTATTATTGGATTGGCTCCTTAATTGTCTACTACCCATTATCGCCAAAGATGTCATGACCACCATGCCACAAACTAAAGATGAGGCCATCCTCAAATACCAACATTTCGATATGATATATGAGTAGTCAGGGTATCTATATACAATAATATCAAGTTCCCCTCATCATTGGTCATTATATCAAACCACCCCTGACATGTCACACATGGTTGATAGGATCGTTGGGGAAGTTTCCATCAAGGGAAATCCCCTTCTACATATGGGTCCCTTACATCCATCTCACCATAGGGTGTTCCTCCTACATCCATGACTATCAATATTCCTCAAAGCAGAACCCATCTACATTTTGACCCAATGATGTATGGATTATACAGATTGAATTTTCCCAGTATGGGGGCACAACTAGTTGTTATGCATCCCACCACGAAGAAACCTTAGGCACCTAGCTCAACGTCATATGGGAAGCCCAATCCTTATGGAGACATGCCTTTGCAAAACACATACATCTTATTTTTCACACCTCTTGGTTCTCACCCTATGGCACATGCTAGGTTGAATTTTGTTCAACCTTCTCCCATTCAACATGTTCAATAGTTTGAATAGTTGAATGCATAAAACTGCTTTAATCCACCAAATCAGGGGAAGAAGAATGGTAAAAGAAAACAAAAGAACCAAACTCCAAGGTAGGGGACTAACCCCCCTAAATAGAAAAATCGTAATGATAGTAACCATAACCATAATATTGGTACTAAAAACCCACCAAAGCAAGGAAAGAACAATAATCTAGGACCTAACTTTTCTTATTCCATGTGTGGTGAGTACAACCATTACACTCACCATTTCATATTGATCCAAAAATTTCAACGGATGTTGGAGGAAAAGAAACAAACTAGAGCAAATCTTCCCCAAGGGAATAACATCGCTCCCTCCCCAACAAGTTGTGTTGTAACACTCATTTTCCAATCAAGGGGTTATTTCTCACTAGCAAGAGGATCGACCACCAACTAAATATCCCCTAACATGAGATGGATCCTACTAGAACATCTACATGAATTCTGTAGACATTGAACTTTATACCTATAATTGATCCTATGGAACCCCAAAAAACACACCCACATAGTATGAGGATGCCCCATCATTCGCCAGTGGATATTTACAAATTCAACATCGTAGTGGTGACCCTATCCCAAGGATACCAAAAGGACCTCTACAACAAACTTATCAAAATCCTCATATGAAAGTAGCATATAATTATAGCATTGTAGATGATTTTATCTAGTCCATGCATTTTATTTCCATACTTGAGATTCTCCAACCCTACCCTTTTCAAAACAAGGATTTACTAATAGCATTATGCTCCATTAATCCTTTGGATTCGTGCCTTATGGATTTTGACCTCAACAACAGTGAACCATGACCACCCTCATCCATAACCTTCCAAATACCTAGCATAATTAAAAAATCACTATTCATTAATAGATATTTGATGTAGGTCCATCCACTTGTCTCATGTCCACAAATGTTTGGAAATGACCCGGATCCCCAAATCTCATCCCTTCTACTATCACCCTTTGGTACTACGATCATATTCCTTTGAAACCATAAGAAATCTACTATAACATCCCTATTTAACTAGGGGGAAACATGGTCCATCTCGATGTTGAATTCATTTATGCACACTTAGACTATAACATCCCCTTGGGACATAGTTACATGTATACCATGAAGGAAGTCTCCTCTGCATCATGATGTTCCCCTATAATGGAAAAGTGGTTACCCTTGACAATATTACATACTATCAGAAGCACCCTCAGTTTTCCTGGACCTACCCTTGGGATTCCCATATGGTATTTTAAACCGCCATTCCCAAAATTTACCCTAAAACCAAACGCGTGTATCAATTTTACACCAACCACTTTGGTCAACACCTTTCCATATGAGATTCTATAGTAGATAGCACCAACCACATCACAACCATTGGTCCCAGTTATCTCCATAGTAGGTGGCATCAAGCCTAAAGTGACGAAATTCATAGCCCTTTCCACTGATCCACCTACACAAGTTTCCCCACCATGTTCCTTGTGTGACATAACAGACCATCCCACAAACTTATGCCCAAATTTTCATTATCATAGTAACCTTCTATACACACCGATCAACATGCCCCCCATTTTGGACTCATCAACAATGGGCACACTCTCTACTCCAAAATCCGAACCTCTCAAACCAAAGAACAAATCTCTATGCACAAACCATCTATGAAATATGTATTCTCATTTCATTCATTGCATGCATCATATTTGGATCTCCTTAGATTTCGAACTACTCTTACTACTATTCATCACATCCAAATAGTTCTCACTGAATATTTCACCCTTAAATTATTGTCAATGTCTTAGGAGATATATCCGCCCCTAAATTTTTGGTATGTACACATAGTGCCCATATTCTACCTCTATGCATGGGCATGATTCTCCTACCAAAACCAACCAATCTCTCGCTCACTCATTAATTATAGGACAACCCATTCATCCATATCAACATTGTGGTTTTTTCACACATTACTCATTATGATTCTCCATCGTGTATGAAGAATAACTTGTATGCATTGAGCAATTAAGGAAACCACACAACATACCTTATCCCCTAGCCACCATGCAGGTCCTGCCTTAGGAGGGTATTTTTCCTCCATTACACGATACAACTGGACATGTTGAAATGTCTTACATATAATGATCATCCATCACTTCTATGACTGATGACCAATGATCATCATCATAAATTGGAGTATTTATTGGTAAATCACGAATAAATACTCTGGTGTCATCTTTGGTATTTCATTCATCATAAGATGTAATTATTATACCCATGTGCTCATACAGTGTGATAGACACACCACCTTTGCACCATGCATCAGTTTCAAAGGATCACACTTTAAATCATATGACATTTCGACCTAGTATTCCAAGTAATTTCTTTGATCACCTTTTCCACTCTAATGAAGACATCTTGGAATACATGATTTCCCCTTAGACACCATGGTACAATCTCCATCATATTTGCTACTTCTTTCCTCTTAACACATTCACTACCAAGACAAATGATCAATACGCTATCAAAACCAAGGATTTTATCCCTCTTTACCATGTTGATTGGTTAAAAAATATTATCCATCCCCCCAATGCTTTTGAAAAGAAAAAATGGCCAACATCTCACCTACCATTAAGGTGTATATTTTTGTCACTCCTAGCATCATATAAAACATATCACTTGGATCCTCTTATTCCCCATAAGAAGTCATCGCTTACAAAGCATTGTTTCAAGACTTTAGATATATTTTCCCTTCATCATATGTAAAAAATGTCAGGGATTAACCCCCCATAATTAAACATCATATTGACACATAGTCGAATGATTCACTAGTATGCTATAAACAACAACATGAACGCCCCTCCAAATCACCTACTATTAAAGTAGAAATCAAGAAACTCCATCATGTCGAGTTCATCTACCCTATTGCTTACACATCTGGGTATCCAACCCTATCTGGAGAGAGAAGAATGGGTGAAAAACGGAGAACGTAATGTATGATGTAAAAAATGTATATTTGATAATGTAGAAGATGGTAAAATGAATACAATCAATTGGCTTAAATAAGCTTGTCTTGCACCTTTTCACGAAGGGCCATGACTATAATAATAAATTAATATTAATTTATTATTATTTTTATTGTTACATTGCCTTCCCCTTAAGGGAAGCTTTGTCCTCAAAGCTTATTTGACGACAATGATTATGTGAACAGCTGCATCATCTTTGATGTGGACACCTATATGGTTTGCTACTGGTGGGTTTGTCCCTAGTTCCATTTTGATTATGTGTTTGATTTTTCTATTTGATGGGAGCTCCATAGGTAGCCCTTGAAACACCTTGCAATGTTTTTTGAATCGGCTTTTGTATCTCTGGTTGTTTGTCCCTATCTCCTTTACTTGTTAGAAGCTTCATTTCTTGACATTGAAGTATGTACGTTGGTGCGTCCTTCCGAAGTAACTTTTCCATCTGATGTGATGTAACCAGCTGTGTCGGAGGTGGTTGGAACCCGTATAATTTGTGTGTTTTCTCGAATGCATGGAATTCAATAAAATGTTCTTGGTGATTTGCAGAGTATGTACCTAAGGTTTGTAACCATTGTATTCCTAATACAACGTCAACTCCTCCTAGCGGTACCGCAAAGAAATCTGATTCTAAGTTGTACTCTTGTATTTGTAACTTAACTTGGTGACATTTTCCTACGTTGTCAATATTCTTGCCATCTGCTATCATAACTTTCATGTTAGGTACTGGAAAAACAAATAGGTTAAATATCTTAGCAAGGTTAACATTAATGAAGTTATGGGTGCTGCCAGAGTCAATGAGAATTGTGACATCATTCTTTTTTATATGTCCACTAAGCTTCAATGTTTGTGGTTGGGAGATTCCGGTAATAGCGGCTAATGAGATTTGTGGGGTGTCGTCCTTGATTTCTGTGGGGTAGTCTTGCTGACTCTTAGCATCGTTATTGACTTCCAACTCTGCTTCACAGGCATACAATTTCTTTTGTAAGCATCTGTGCTTAGGATCCCATTTGTCTCCACAGAACTTACATTTCCCTTCCTTTATTCTCTGGGCCTCTAAACTAGGCTTCGTTCCTTCCCTAAGTTGAGGCGGTGTATATCTTGTATTTCCTATGAATGTTGATTGGAGGGGGTTCTTTTCAAAGTCGTCTTGGTTGAAATTTGTATGAACGGATTTGCTTTCAATAATCTTGGCTTTACGTCGTGCTTCCTCCATGGTAGAGATGTTATGTAACTCTAGTTCATCACGGATGTGTTGTTTTAGGCCGTGTATGTAGGTCTGTAGTTGTTGGTCATCGGTTAAATATGGAACTCGAGTTGAGAGTGCTTCCCACTTACAGGTGTACTCATCGACACTGCTTTTCTGTTGTAATCTTGTGATTTTAGCAAAGAAGTATTTTTCTTCAACACCTTGGAATCTTTTAATGAGGTCGTTCTTGAAACTAACCCAGTTGTGAGAATAGATTCTTGCAGTTTTCTTCCACCATAAGTACCAGTTGTAAGCGTTTCCTTCTAGATGCATGGCAACATATTTAACTTTCTCCTCTTCGTAATGGATATTGTGGATGTCTAAGTATTCCTCAGCTTTGTTAATCCATGATATGCACTGTCGTTTGTCCGCGTCATATTTGGGTAGCTCAACTTTCACCCGTATTTGGCATCCTTGTGCATATGAGAACGATGATGACATGTTGAAAGGATCCGGCTGCTTTGGTGTTCTGGGAGAGTTGGGATCTTTTGGTACTAGTAATCTTTCCAAGATGGCTTTGAAATTGCCTCATTTTTCTTTTGGTTTCCTTGTAGAGAGAGAACGGTATTCTCTATTCGTGATGTGATTTGTGTCCAAGTCGCTGCCAAATTGTCACTGGTTTGGTCGATCTTTGCCTGGAGTTCTTCATAGTTCTTCTTAATCTTCTCATTGATTGAATCGAATCGGGCATTTAATTCACTCATTGATCTGGTGATTGGTGGAATCTTCTCGGCGCTAAATGTGGATTTATTTTTATTTGCTGTACGAAGCCAGCTCGCCACAATTTTTTTTTTTTTAACTAATTATAATAATAATTATTATTATTATAATATCGTTTTTTTTTAATTAATAATAATATTAATTGACAATAATATTAATAAATATGATTAATATTAAAGTATTAATATATAAAAACAAACGCGGGTGATGAAGAAGGTGGAGTGAAAGGGTGGAACTAGTTGTTGTGAGTAAGGAGGGGAGATGTCAGCATGGAGGCCGAGTGGGAGAGGAGGCAGGCGACGGGGAGATGGATGGCGGGAGGTTGGGGAGGTGGGCACAAAATGGTGGAGGGAGGGAGGTTGGGAGGTGGTGTAGGATGGTGGAGGGCGGAAGGGAGGCGTGTGAGGATAGCTGGTGTGAGGCACAGACGGGAGAGAGCGATGGGTGCAGCATTGGAGTGAGGGCAGAGGGCGATCGAAGCTATGAGGGGCTGCGCGGGAAGTGGAGTAGGCAGCCATGGAGAGGTGGTGAGATGGGAGAATGGAGCGCGGGAGAGGAGGTGGAGAGGTGGGAAAGAGCAGTGGCGGTGGGAGATGGGTGTGTGAGTGTAGGGAGTGGAGGAGGTGGGGTGATGGGGTGATGGCAGCGATGATGGAGGGAAGCGTGAGGGAGGTGAAGGTAAGTCGGAGGTGGATGTAGCGGAGGGATGCAATGTGATGGGATGGTACTGAGAGCCGAGAGGCTCTGATACCAATGGAGAGAGAAGAATGGGCGAAAAATGGAGAACGTAATGTATAATGTAAAAAATGTATATTTGATAATGTAGAAGATGGTAAAATGAATACAATTGGTTGGCTTAAATAAGCTTGTCTTGTACCTTTTCATGAAGGGGCATGACTATAATAATAAATTAATATTAATGAGAAAGGAAACTTGCATAAGGTTTTTAAGCCAACGTTTCGGACTACACAAATATGAGTCCATCATCAGGGCGATCACTTAATCGTATGATTGGGATGAGGGATAATAATCCCCAAAGAGCATATAAATACAAGATCTTTGTTGGAATTCTTAGTAAGGTCGACTATTTACACTATCCTTGTTAGAAAAACAAATGGAACCATTCGTGTATATACCGATTTCAAATATTTGAATTGAGCATGTCCCAAAGACAAATTTCCAACCCCCTTCATTGATTAAGTTGTTGATGCTTGTGTTGGACATGAATTCTTATCTTTTATGGATAGATTTTCCAGTTACAATCAAATACAAATCCACCAGTAGGATTAGTACAAAATGGCTTTTACTACAACATGGGGCTCCTATCGTGTTATGTTGTTCGTACTAAAGAATTTCGGAGCCACATTCTATTGCGTGATGTTCTACATGTTCAACAACCCGACATGCATCAGCATTGCATACCTTGATGACCTTACGACCAAGTCCAAAAGATGCATTGACCATCTCAATGACCTCCACACCATATTTTCGCAATGTGGATGGTACAACATATGCTTGAACCCCCTCAATTGTGTCTTTTGCATCAGAACAAGACATTTTATTTGGTTCATCATCTCCCAATATGGGATCACTATTGTACCCTTTAAATTTCAATCCATCCTTGAAATACCCCCACCAAAGAGCAATGTCACTTGTAGATCCTTCAAGGGAAATTCAACCATTTTTTATCCTTTCATCCATAATTATGTTACACAAGTGCAAGGATTTTTGCATATCATTTGAAAGGACATGCCTTTCTAATGGGACAACCAAGCACAATATTCCTTTGAGTCATTAAATAAGGCTCTAACCTCTCTCCCTTTAGTTTCCCCACCCAACATCAACCAATATTTTATGATTTACATCCTAGTGTCCCCACTCTCGGTTGCCAGCGTCTTAGTTCAAATGGTTGAGGAATAGTATGAGAATGTTATTTATTACATTAGTAAAAAACTTTCCATGCCACCACTCAATTGCAACTGTGATGATAAATTGTCTTTAGCTATAATACTCTGAGAGCAAAAAATACACCACTACATCTTGCTATGAAATATGATTGTGATAATAAACACAACCCCATGGAGTATATACTAGGCCAGTGACTTATCAACGATGAATTCACTCAATGGGTCATGATTCTTCAAAAAAATGACCTTGATTTTGTGATTCCCAAAAGTAAGAAGGCCTTGGTTCTCACTGATTTTATAGCTCTTATTCCAACTATTGCAATGGGAGCTCTTGTAAAAAATTAGTTTCTTGACAAACACTTGTTCGTACTTTCTATTGAAGACCCATAGTATGGAGACATCCTCACATATCTCCACATGGACAATTTTTCCTCCCTTCTCTCATGTGATGGTCAATTTCATATCCATCACTAAGGCCTTTGTTATCTCCTCATTGGACATGTTATCTATCGACAAGGCTCACCATCTTACAATGATGTTTGTCTCACGAGGAGGGAAATTATGTCCTTAATGATTACCATGATGGTGCATGATGCAACCACCTTCCTGGGTTAGATACTTTCCAAATAATCCTTTGCATCGGCTACTTTTGGCCATCGCTCTTCAAATATTGTATTCACATTGTCAAAAGATATGAAAATAGTCAAATCTTGTTGAGATATTGTAACTTCAAACAATATTATATTTGTACTTTATTATTTCGGAGATGATTCATTCCTCCGTGAAGATCTTATTGTATATTCGGAGATGTTTATTCCTCCGTCGGAATGTGGTAACTTGGGTTATTAGACTTCCCTAGTGGGGGTCGGCCCTGTATGTGTTATGTGGGTCAAAGGGTTATTAGACCACCCTAGAGGGGTCAGCCCAGTCAGTTGTAATGGGGTATTTAACCCAATGGTTAAATACGAGCCTACATGTCTTGTGTAAAAGAAAAGTCGGAGTAGTCTATAAATAGAGGAGGTGTGTTCCTCATTTGATACACTCACTCACTTGAGAGTAGCGCACTTGTGGAGGAGAGGTCTGCTATGATGGAGGAGGAGATCATGTCTTTGGTTTGCATCTTTGTATATTGCTGATAATCTATATTGAGGAAGCTTTGCTGGGTTTTCTACCCCATGAGGGTTTCCCAGGATAAATCTGTGTCTCTTGTGTTTATGCTGTGCTTGTTGTTTCTTCAGTGATCCTGTATATGCTATTATTGTGAAATGGAATGTAATGCTGCTATTTTTTGTCTTAGCATGTTAAATTTTAACAAATCTTGTCTATCAA
The DNA here is from genome assembly GCA_027924585.1 of Larix kaempferi. Classification (NCBI taxonomy): domain Eukaryota; kingdom Viridiplantae; phylum Streptophyta; class Pinopsida; order Pinales; family Pinaceae; genus Larix; species Larix kaempferi. The sequence goes on along the minus strand of BSBM01000865.1, from coordinate 8,170,141 downwards.
AACCAAAGATCATCTGACTCCTTTGCACCTCATCATCATTGTTGACCCATTCTGTAAATGGAGAATCAAATTTATGGAATGTAAAACTACATATACCAATGGCTATAATTATATATTCATTGAGGTCTAGTACTTTACCAAATCGGCTAAGGAAATGCCCACCTTTAATAACATTAGCACTAACACCATAAAATTATTTTTCAAACACGTCATCACACATTTTGGCATACCTCAAAAGTTTGTCTCTAAAAATGGAACTCATTTCCAAATTGATATTTTCCAGGAACTGTATTTCTTGTTGGGGGTCACCAATGAGTTTTCCAATTGCAACTATCTGTAAGAAAATGACCAGGTTGAGGCTGTCAACAAAGTCCTCGAGGCCATGCTACAATGCATAGCAATCAAGAAAAAGACCAATTGTCATCACATGCTATTCTCTACACTCTATGGATATCAAAATTTTGTTAAAACATCTGCGAAATTTACTCCCTTCCATCTTATTTATGATGTCAAGGAATTTTTACCCATCAAGTGAAAGATACCCACTCTCGGTATCATTGTTGAACTACTTCTTGGCACTCCTACGCTTGAGAGATGTCTACTCACTCTGGAACATATTGATGAACAATTTCATGTATCATTACAACAAAATGATGCCATGAAGAAATGTTCCAAAAATCATTATGACGGATTAGTGAAGGTGATCTTGTACTTACAAAAAGAATACCAAGCTAGTACTTGGTATGTTCGTTCCCCTTTGGAAAGAATGATACATCTTCAAACAATCCATTCCCAAAGGTGCATATGTGCTATGTTTTTCATAAGGAGGTGTTCTCAACATCCATGTCAATGGGTTATAATTTAAGAAATTTTATCCTTAACCCTCACAGTCATTTTCACAAAGCATTGTACATCCACCCATTCTATGTTTCCTTGTTTTATCTTTTTTACCCTTTCTCAACTTATAGTTTCTCAATATCATTTCTCTTTTACTTTGCATATGAATTGAAGTATAGATTATTATGTTGGATTCATAGATGATGCAAAACATTGGTCATAGAATCCCACATATGCTGCTTGGGATATTTACACTCCATTGCATAAATCAATTTTTGAAACTACTAGCACGTGTCTTGGTCCATCCACTAATATACAACCAAAGTATGATGACATCATTGGATTATTGATTGATGCAGTTCACTTACACCATTTGTACATCCATCTTAATTCTCAACTACTTGCCGCATAGTTCAATAATTTTTTCCACATTTTTTATCCATGCCTCTTCCAAAATCACCTATGAGTGGAACTCTTGGGTCAATAGTTTGAAACCATGACATTCATCCATGTCCCTATAAGTTATAAATCATTTGTTGATCACGTGCCAAATGATGTTTTGGATTGGCATTCATTTTATTGTATGAATATGTGGGTCATACAAAATTCTTATCAAATTATGAATCAGAGTTAGATATCTGATAGGAATGATTCGAATGGGATTGGAAAGGATTTCTGGAAGGATGGTCAGAAACATGTGAAAAAACACAAGGATTGAGAGGTGGTTCCGGTGGACTGAGTGGATATTCTTCCAAGGAAAGGATGGAGATTTATGGTTTTGATATATCATAATGTGCATCTAAATCAGAAATATCAGAAGCATAAAAAGGTGGTTTGAATCGAGAACTCGAAGCATAAAAATGATTACCTTAGTGAGTAGCACTAACACAGTGTTCTGGGGGAGCATTAGGATTTTCTGATCCTGTCTTTCTTGTGAAATCAGGAGCATCAATGTTATGCTTCTCGAGAAATTGAGCCATGATGTCCAATTTCTTATTCATACAAGATTTATCAGAATGGAAACCTTTGCTTCAATAAGAGCACTTGGATCCTCCTTTCTTGTTCTACTTCTTGGAATTTGAACCTTTATCAGTTGAATTGGAAGCCTCATCATCTGACAGCTTCTTATCTTTGAAATGTTTCTTCCCTTTCACTTCCTTGGAATCACTTGTAGCAAGCACTTAGTCCTTTGATGTATTTATGGTACCCATTTGAACCAACTTGTCTTGCTCCTAAGTGAGGACCTCCATGAAATTTTCCCAGGAAGGCATCTTCCAATTTTTCACTGCCAACTTGGTTGCATTAAAAGTAGACACAAAGACTATGTAGTTTGAGCCCAACTTTGAAAGTATGGGCATAACCAATTGTTCCTCTTTCTTCTCAATTCGACATTGCTTTAGCTGAAGTGCCAAGGATTTTAATTTTGTGAATAAGTCCTGTAAGGAGTAAAAAATGCTAGGGTTCATAGTAAGCAACTCATTTCCATTCGATGTCCTCTCATCTCATCTCTCTTTCCAAATAGAGTTTTGAATTTGCTTCAAACTTCATTTGGAGTGGTCAAACCATCAAGGTGAAAAAGAATATCTCTGCAAGTACTGAGGCATAGCAGATCATATGTTTCATCCATTCTATTGTACCACTTGGCCTTCTCAACTATTGAGTTTGGCTTGTTCTTAGTTCCCATGGAGACTCTATAAAGACCTTTTCTTCATAGAAAAATCACCATCTCTACTTTCAAATCAAAGTAATTGTAAGGATTAAGGATAATGTGCTAATATTTATCCATTGTTCAACAGTTTTGTTGCTGATGATCCTGGGAACTATAACCTGGAATAAAACACTCTTGGAATAAATTTTAATATCATCTCACACAATCTCTACTTCGACACTGAGCACTTTCAAAAGTCCATCACACCTGGGAATATTTCCTTGGGAAATCCAAGGCTATCAAGGTTATTTCCTATGTGGAAACTCTGTAGCTTCTGGTGCATCAACGAAAGTATCTGAGATAAACTAGATAGCTGGTCTGCTTTGATACCGTGTGGAATTATCTCACACGGGTGTATATCCAGCAATAAAACAATCCTCACAATGTTTAACACAGATCTATAGAAAAATAGAGAAGAATATCATAGAGAAAAGAGAGTTTTGAGTGTCAATTTTTTTCATTTTATTCATCCATGATATGTGGGCTATTAAATAATATTACACGCAAGAAAATTCATGAGCCTATGATGGAATTTTAATTCCACTAAAAAGACAAGCTTAGTTTGCATTCGATCCATCTCCCGACAAGCACTAGCGGCAACTAAAGGTGAATGGCCAGTTAACTGAAGGTGGTTGGAACATGATTGAGATACTTAGGCTAAAAATAGGGAAGGAGAACCCAAGGAGGTTCATTATATGACTTGTGGTGGTCAAAATAGGTGCTCCTATACTCAGTATCAGTGAAACAAGGTAGAAGGGTCAGTTAACTAGGAAATCAAGGGGACAAGGCAACTTAATTCAAGGAACTAACAATACTAACTCCTAAAATAATGCATGAGGGTGCATTAGCACTCAATTGATGTGTATAAGGCACTCTGAGTGGATAAGGAGGCTAATGATGACCAAAATTAAGCACTAGGGGGTCAAAAACATGGACTAGGTGATAGGAGACTCAATTACCAATGCATGTAATGCATGACTGATGCATGGAATGCATGCGTGCATGAAAAAAAATTTCCATATGGATGGAATGTTATAGCAGTGACCACATTCAATGAATATAGATGTCAAATCATACTTATAAAAGAATATGAGCATGCCAAACTCACATCTTTTGGTCACTTTGATAATTGTCTTGAGAGCTCTGCATCTCAAAGGCTTGGGAGATGCACCCCTAGCCATATGTGAGTGATGTGCCCCATATAAATCCTTGTTCCATTAATATTCATAGTGTCAGTGTAGCCATTGGATTTTGAGTTGCAGATCTGATCCAGTGGTTGGTGTTCTTGTTGTGTGGTTCAATCCCTTAATTCAGTGCAAATAGTGTTGAAAGGCCGAAATGGAGGTTATGGTTTCGAAATTTATGAGCATTTCTAGGTTGCGATACCTATTCCATTGATTCTGGAGGGTCTTTTCTAGTAATACATACCTTTTTTCTCGTCGAAAAAGGTGTCTGGATTAGGACTAAATTCCAAGGATGATACAATCCTCTCACTCTCGGAGACATCTGCCTGCGGATCAGTTTAGGACTAAATTCCAAGGATGATACAATCCTCTTAGTCTCGGAGACATCTATCTATGGATTAGTTTAGGACTGAAGTCCAGGGATGATAGAATCCTCTCAGTCTCGGAGACATCTGTCTACAGATTAGTTTAGGACTGAAGTCCAAGGATGATACAATCCTCACTCTTGGAGACATCTGTCTGTGGATCAGTTTAGGACTGAAGTCCAGGGATGATACAATCCTCTCACTCTCGGAGACATCTGTCTGCAGATCAGTTTAGGACTAAATTCCAAGGATCATACAATCCTCTCAGTCTCGGAGACATCTATCTATGGATTAGTTTAGGACTGAAGTCCAGGGATGATACAATCCTCTCACTCTTGGAGACATCTGTTTGCAAATCAGTTTAGGACTAAAGTCCAGGGATGATACAATCCTCTCACTCTCGGAGACATCTGTTTGTAGATCAGTTTAGGACTAAAGTCCAGGGATGATACAATCCCCTCTCGTCCACTAGGGACCATATTCTCGAAGACAACTGTCTACAGATCTATTCAGGGACCTAAGTCCAAGGATGATACAATCCCTCCTCGTCCACTAGGGACCATATTCTCAAAGACAACTGTCTATGGATCTATTTAGGGACCTAAGTCCAGGGATGATACAATCCCTCCTCATCCACTAGGGACCATATTCTTGAAGACAACTGTCTACGGAACTATTCAGGGACCTAAGTCTAGGGATGATACAATCGCTCCTTGTCCACTAGGGACCATATTCTCGAAGACAACTGTCTATGGATCTATTCAAGGAACTAAGTCCAGGGATGATACAATCCCTCCTCGTCCACTAGGGACCATGTTGACCTCATCGTCATAACCGGAAACCTCATCATCGACCTCATTGTCGGAACAGGCAACCTCATCATCGATACAGTATCCTCATCATCGATACAGTATCCTCATCAATGATACAAGTATCCATATCAACGATACAGTATCCTCATCAGTACAGTATCCATATCAACGATACAGTATCCTCATCAATACAGTATCCATATCATCAACCTTACCATCGATATAGGCAATCTCATCATCGATACAGGTATCCACATCGATAACAGTAACCAAAAAAATATCAGCATCAACCATATAACTCCCCCTTTTGAGGAGGGTCCTTCTGAACTACACCAAGTTTGTCTCGGAAATACTCAAACTCTTCTCAAGACAAAGGTTTGGTTAATACATCAGCAACTTGTTCGTCAGTGCTCACATACTCAAGCTTGATAGCTCCTTTCTGCACCATATCCCCTATATAGAGATATCGGATCTCTATGTGCTTTAACTTATCATGGAACACTGGATTCTCTATCATCTTGATACAACTCTGGTTGTCACACAAGATCACAGTGGGGTCCATCTCTAAGTCAAACAATCCTGATAGAAACTTACGAAGCCATACCGCTTCACAACTAGCAGAGCAAGCAACTATATATATATTCTGCTTCAGTTGTGCTGAGAGCCACACTTGACTGCTTCCTGCTAAACCACGAGATCATGGCAGAACCCAGACAATAACATCCACCCGATGTGCTTTTCCTATATGATACACTTCCTTCCCAATCAGCATCTGTGTAGCCATACAATCTGAAGTCATGATCTCCACGATAACATAGACCAAAATCTATCATACCCTTTAGGTACCTCATCACATGCTTTGTAGCTATCAGGTGAACATGCCTCGGTTCCATTGAATCAAGGTGTTCACAGCAAAGCATATATCTGACCTGGTATTCATTAGATACATCAATGACCTAATAATCTGTCTGTACAGAGTCACATCAACTAACTCTAACGAGTCATCAACTAACATTTTCAAGTTGGAATCCATGGGAGTGGCCATGGCTTTACATTCCAACATATCAAATCTTTTCAAGCATACTTTCCCTGGTTGAGAATGATTCCTTCTAAGCTTTTCCATACTTACAGACCTAGGAAGTAATGCATCAATCTGAGATCTTTCATCTCAAATTATGTAGCTAGCTTCTTCTTGCTTTCCATGATCTGTTTCTCATTCCTTGTCAGAAAGAGATCATCCACATACAGTAATAGTATCATCCATAACCTTAAGGTAAAGGTTAGGATCAACTTTACTTTTGGTAAAGCCCAATCTTGTCAAGAAACTATCAATTCTTCCTTTGTGACTGAACATCATTCACACTCTGTATTGAGTGATCTTCTGCATATCTATCCGTGCCATCTCTCATCAGATGGGTCTACCGATATGAGCCTCAAGATCATCCGAACTCTATGGTGAGTTCCTTCTTACATCCACGTCATCTGTATATATAAACCATCTTCAACCTTGTAGCAAAGGTTGAAATCCGCATCACCCATGGTGATAATTAAGCTCATCAAATGACTATCGATCTTGGGTACCCGTACAGAGCTTTCTTGAATCCTGGGAGTTTTCTCGATTTGAACTTCTTCTTCAATTACACCATTAAGAGAATGGTCTTATCTATCATCTCGTCATGATCCTCTTTCCTCTTTCTAAGAGAATCTTCTAGCCACGAGCCTTCTATAGTATTTTTGATTTGTAAGTCTTCTCATCCATCACCTGTTCGGTATTCATCATTCTTCATGATCTTTCCTACAAATCAAAGTTAATTACATGATTAGTAATACTTCATAATCATCAAATCATGTTGACATGATAATCTATTATGCATACAGATGTGATTCACATAGTTATGCAACTATCTTGACCAGTACTTTGGCACAACACTTTTCCATATCCTGTATGCATACAGTAGCTATCTAGATGCCTTCCATCTCTACCAGAACATACTATCAAGAGTGTGCACAGCTCTCAGCATGTCAGCAAAGAGGTTTCATTTTAGACAAGCAACAATGAAATGTTTGTCCAACTTACCAATCATATGCATATTAGTAGTATACTGTTCAATGCTATATGAATGCTTACACTTAGCATGATATATTCAAGGAATACAAATATGCATACAATTATTATGAGCAATATCATAGACTATTCAGTAATTCAAATAACAATTCAAATACTTATCTTTTTATGTCTTGTGAGGTTGCTTCTTTCTTGGTCTCTACTTCCCTTTCATGTCATGAGATCTTGACCACTATGCATGCTTAAGTGTGCACTAGTGTCATCATCATGATCTCATACATAATCATACATTCATTAGTATAAACTCAATATTATCACAACATCATGATTCTAAGTAATCTTGAGTATCTATGGTCATGATCATTCAATACATAGATATACTAAGATCCTAGCACAAAGTAGGATTTGACATAGGAAAACATACCTGGATTTGTAAACATACACAAACAATATCTTTATTCCCTTCAATGATTTAGAGACCTTGTGCTAGTAACTTGCATACCTCATAGGTTAAGCATAGTAGAAATAAATCATACATATTGCGTAAGTAGAGCTTCTAAAGACTCTGGATAAGTCTTTGTCTTTATGTTATCATGGTCGTAGAACTTGATTTGTCTTTCTTGATGTACTTGTATCTTGTTAGAAAACAACATCATCTTCATACAACACCACAGGTGCATTAGTACAACCCTAATCAATGAATGACTTCTATCACTTATATGCATTCGTTATCAAACAATCATAATTGTACTAACCTCAATAACATGAAGACAAATATATATTATGAACTTAATCAAGAATCAGATTTCAAAACATACCTGTGTCTTCTCAAGTCATACCTAATGAGTAGTCTTCTCTATATAAGGCCTTAGCCTCATCTCCCTTTGGAACTGGATTAAGGTTCATCAGAGAAACCCTAAAAATTCAAACTATGAATTTCAAACTTCTGATTGGATGAAAAGATGTGCCTTGCAGAGTTGATCAATTTGGTACACTTCAATTTTGAAATCTCCAAAATTTGACCCCTCAAAATTTCCTTTGAAACTTCCGGTTTTCTAGACAGGATCCCGAACTAGTGTTTGATAAATCCCACTCTTCTGCCCATCCAAAAGGTTCGATCTTCTATTCTAAACTTTGATTTTTCTGAGGAGTTTCCAGCCATGGACATAGATTTCAAAAAATTCCAACTTTTGTAGAAGCCCTAATTTTCCACCTTCCCGATCAAAATCCCGAACTAGGGTTTGATCAAGCTCGATGTTTTCCCCAACCAAAAAATTCGATCTTGGTATCTAAATTTTGATTTTGATGACGAGCATCCATCCATGGACTCATATTCCAAGAATTCCAACTTTCTTTGAAACCCTAATTTTCCCGCAGTAGTGATAAGCCAAAAATGAGAATGCTCAAAATCCAATTCTATTTCATAGAAATATGTTCCTGATTGTTTCTGGTGTAACTCCGAAATTTCGCATCCACAGGGTCTGAAAAGTCTATCTGTAGTAGTCGGACCTGTCATCTTTCCAACCCCACAATTCTGACCTCAAATGGATTCTCTGAGAGAGAGTTATGCCAAGTGTCGCAACGTGACCTGTTTATGGGATAAAACATGAGAGCGAACTTGTACAGAGTTCCACGTGTCACTGGTTCAGTTTCGGCCTATGAATAACTTACCTGAGAAACTACAGTCTGTGCTCTACCTGTCACTTTTTACAAAATTTCATTTGGAGCTTCCTATCCCAAGTTGTGACCTTTTTTCCTAGGTCACCTATTTATGACTGAGATCTAGAAGAGGCCGAAACCCTAACTTGTACAGATCATAAATCACAAATTAAAACGAATTTGAAGTTGTGCTTAGGACACAAGGTACATGGGGATGTTATCTACGACCTATAGAAGTTTCAGATCCTGAACCTTCTCCAAAATGTATTTATAGTGAAAGTTCCACGATGACTAGTTTTTTCTATACAAAAACCTAACTTGCAAATTGTCGCAAGTGAGACAAGTGTCGTAAGTGCCATACATTGCTTTCCTTCAGGCTAGCTCCGATACCATGTTAAGATTCAATATGCTAAGACATAAAATATCAGCATTACATTCTATTTCACAACAATAGCATATACAGGATCACTGAAAGAACAACAAGCACAGCATAAACACAAGAGACACAGATTTATCCTGGGAAACCCTCATGGGGTAGAAAACCCAGCAAAGATTCCTCAATATAGATGACTAGAAAATACAAATATGTAATCCTCAACCATGAGCTCCTTCTCCTCCACTACAAATCTCTCTCTCACTTATGCGCTAATCACAAGTGAGTGCAATGTGTTAAATGAGGAACACACCTCCTTTATTTATACACATCTCCGAATTGTCTTTTACACAAGCTAGGTCAGCCCCAACTTAACCACTTTACATAATGTGACAGGGCCAACCCCACTAGGGTGGTCTAATAACCCTTTAACCCACATAACACATATAGGGCCGACCCCCACTAGGGAAGTCTAATAACCCAAGTTACCACATTATCCACGTAGGAATAAAACATCTCCGGATATACAATAAGGTCTTCATGGAGGAATGAAACATCTCCAGAATAATAAAGTACAAATATAATATTCTTAGAAGTTACAATATTTCAACACCAACCTTTACGTGCTATAAAAAACCCATTTCATGATCTTTGCATTAAGACCTTCAAAAGTGGGACCCACACTTGACGTACTGTTTTCGAGGTTGGTCACTTGGATAATTAAAACTAAATAAAAACTATTAAATTTATTTTTGGAAAAATAGTGTTGCACTAGTACTATTTGTTCTCTATAGGTATACCAATATTTGTAGGTTGATCCGATCATTTAGGCACTGAAAGGTGGGACCCACAAAGACATATACCTTTTCATTTGCCAAAAAAAGAAAATGTAACTATTAGAAAATATCATACTTGCGATAGTTATGAACATTTTCAATGGATAAAATTTATATATTTGGAAATGTGATTCAATTTCTTACATTTCATCTTCTTTACTCAAAGCAATTTATTGTGTAAGTATCTCAGAATATCCATGTAAGTTGAGGGATGGCTGTTTTTTTTAGTTTTCTATTGCATCTAACACATCAAAAGAAATCCTCATTAACTTGCACTAGCCCTTTATTCATTATCATTGTAAACATACTGGGTGGTTTATTTAAACCAAAATAAATTACCAACCATTCAAACAACCTATAATTGATCTTAAATGTCGCTTCCAATTACTCCCTCCCTTAATCTCATATAATTATACACTCTTTAGGTTTATTTAAGAGAAGCATAACGCTCGAGAGTTAACCATTGATACATGAGGTCATAAATTCGTAGCAAGGGAAACCATGGAGTCTATGCACATTCTCTACCCACCCACTTTTTTTGAAAGGAGGGATTTAGATACTTCGACCCATGGGAGCTACACCAATAGAAAAATCATTTAAAATTATTTCCATATACCTATCCTATTAAAATTTTAAACACATGAATGGATAAAAATGTACTCACTTAAAGTATTATTTTATTATAATGAAATCAATCGATACAATGAGGTTAATCCCTTTTATATAATTTGTTAGGTAGTTGTACTGCCAATACAACATAACTACTTTATTATTTAATTCTCAATTTACTAGTTAGTCATATGAATTTGATTTTTACATTATATTATAAATAGAATCAAAGCATTATACTCCAACACCCTCTTTTAGCATTACAATATTAAGAATTAGAACAAAAAATGAAATGAAAACTTATTTTTAATTTACAACACTCCTCCACAATGAAGAAATCATGTAGTTACTTTGGCAATATCTCTCATCACCCTCACAAGGGTAATATTCCCAAATTCCTTAATTCTCTTAATGAATTCCAAACCACCCAAAACAATGCAACTCTCTAAATCCTCAAGTTCCGAAATTCCAAAATCATTGAATTATTGCAATTCCCAATTCATTTGAACAATAATCCATCGTGAGTTAAGATTATGTGATTCCTTTCTGTTTTGAAAATAGCCACTTGAAATTAAAATTCACAATTTGTTCTTTTTACTGTCGTTTGTTGCTTTTATTTCCTTAGGGCTGGAAATTATTTTCACTTACTTAAAGAGTAAATGTTCAAGTTCTAGTCTCAAATAAACTCATCGAAATTTCAACATATTCTAGAATGAAAAAATTATATGCATAATTGTTTCTAATTTTGGAATGATAATTCAACTCGGAAAATCACAGAAAAATTAAAAAAAAAACTTTTGTTCTCGCCTTGTAGATTGTTTTTCAATATCACTTTCAAATCCAAATATATATTATATGATAACATGTTAAACATTTAAACACACATGAAGGATTTGGAGACATGGTAAAATGGAGTTACATAAAATCTACTTTTATTATAGTGAAGTCAATTCATGCAATGGAGTTAATCCCTTTGAATGGCATTTACTACATTGTTGTGCTATTGGTACAACCTAACTTTATTTAATAATATTTGATTCTTAATTTATTAGTCACTTATGTGAACATGAGTTTTACATTATATTACAAACACTATTGGAGCATCATTTTCCAACATATCCAACTAATTTTGAACTTCAACTAGCACATACTAAATTTATTCTTCTTTGCAAACTTTATTTAGAAATAGGGCTAAGAACAACTTTATCTTGTTGTTCTCCTTCAAAACATCCTTTTCTAAGAAAACCATTATCTTGTTGCTTTTAATTCGAGTAATCTCACCTTCATTCTCTTCTTTCGTAGGTAACATGAACCTAAAATTCCTTCCATCATTTTCAAACTCATAAGTTTTTCTCATAACATCATGAAAAAAATTGCATCAAACAACCATGCCCTACCACGAAAGACAATGCATGCATCCATATCAACTACATCATAAATTCTTTGGTCTTAGTAATCAAGCATTTTTTGACACAATCACTTGATCATTATTTTGTAGCCATGAAACTATATAGGAACTAGGATGAATAATGCAATTCTTTTCAATTGCCTTTGAAGGAACTATGTTTTATGTAATTCCACCAGCTATGTTTATGGCACTATACTTACCACGGACATCACAATTTGTTGTGGAATAATGTTTCTCTATTTAGTATCTTTAACAACCTTCTTCTTTGGATTGATTAAAATTTATCGTAACATCAAAATTTCACCTTGATCATGTTGGATCTCTATCACACTGGATGGAATGTTAGGTTCATCATAGATGTGGATGTTTTGGAGATAGTTAGTTGACACCCAAAGTTCAATTGGTCGATTGGGCTGACCAAATTTGGTATGAAATTAGGTGATCGGTGAATGGATGGAGGGAAAAAAGTAAGAGATTTGGGTGCACTAAAGGTGACCAAAGTGGAGGCTGTTATATTTTAGGTATATATAGATTAAACTGTGGACTAGTATATCATGTTTAGTTGTAAGTTAGTGTAGAAACAAAATCTTTTGACACTGGAATTTCTTGGAATACATTCTTCTTCACTTTTTGCAATTCCCTAGTTTTCCAACAACATTGTCACCAACAATAGGTAATTTAGTTGCATTTGTAATGTGTATTCTTGCCTCACTTCTTCTACTATAATCCTAATTTCTTGGGCATTCTTATTCTCTATGACCTTACAGTGCACATTTGTATAGGTACCTACCTCCTTGGCTATGTTTATCAAAGCCTATACCTCCACCGAACATTTGATTATTGTTTTATTCATCAGGCTTTATTTGTGTTTGTGTGATCTATTTTAATGTTTGATCTTCCATTGCTTCCAAGACCTCTTCCTTGCGTACTTTATTTCCTTCTATTCAATGTCTTTTCCACCTTTACAGTGATCTAACATTCTTCATGAACATTATGGAGGTAATTTTTATTCATGTCATCATGGGCGTGGAACTCCAAACCATTAACATACCTTTCTACCCTTTGAAAGTCAAGATCCTAATAGAAACCTAATATGAAAGAGATCTTGAAAAACTCTTTAGTGTACTATATCCTTGATGTGTCTGATGTGTCTCTCTAGCTTAAGTTCTGAGCTAGTCTATACAAAACATGCTAGTAATCATGTGGTAATTTTTTTCATTTTATCTTGCAACCCATATTTTTCCATGGTTTTACCTTATCTCTTTGATTATCCACACTATTTTTTTGTAGGAATTAACACCATAATTCAACATGGCCTTTTAATTTTTTGATTATAATCCTAACCCTATTTGGATTCTCAATCTTTTCAAATTCAAAATCTCTCTAAAAAATAGTATTCTAGCCAATTATGGTTTAAGGTTTAAGATACCATCGTAATAAAAAAATTATTTTAGCATTACCAATCTTGTCAGAATCTTATCCACTATAATCCTTGATTTAATTCTGCTTGTCCATTTCATTTTTCTATAATGTTATGATTCATCATTCACATTTGTTGTTTGTCTCACCTCCATCTATTTCAGCATTCATCTCAATTCTTCAATACCTTAACTTGCTTGATTTCTCTGATTCCTTCATGTTGGCATCATTTCTTCAATATACTCGATAACCCTTGATCTTATAATTTTCCATACACTATAGTAACTAATTTATCTCATTGGAATTTCTTGGGATTTGGAACAATCTCATTAGAAATATCCAATCCTAAATCCTCATCAACCAAAACACCATGCTCTTCACAATGTCAAAAAAATTCAGGTCAAAATTAAGACTACAGTAGGAAAGAGCCTTAAATTATGAGTACCTGAGTAAACATAGAAATACAATGTATTTAACAACATAGAGAGAGAGAGAATAGAGGGCATATAATTCTATTAACATTGTGGCCAAGAATTTTAGACCTATTACATTCCAATGTAAGCAATATTTAAACAAATATAAAGAAAAAAAATTGTATTCTAGTTTGTATCTATCAAAGGATGTACAATTTAAGCTCATGGGATTCACTCTATGATCTTATGACATAAAACCTTCATTTTATGATATTAAAAAGTACCTCTAATTTCACTAGATTTTAAGGAATGCCTCCAAAAATCCTATTATTAACCCCCCTCCCAATACACCTTTCCAATTAAAAAACCCCTACTTTCATTATATATTCTAGGTATCAATTTTTTCCATGACATTTTCAACACTGCGTCTTATTTTTACCCTTAGTATGGTGACATATAAAGATACATAATATGGTATCAGAGCAAGTTGCTAGACCCTACCTCCATTATTTGTTTTACAACATTTTCTTCAATTTTGTTGGGGTTGTCCTTATCTTGTTGTTTTGCTGCCAGATCTAGTAGCTATCATGGCTTCTCTCTAGATATGTGATATTTTTATGCAAGTTTGGTATTTTTTCCTCAAACCCTAACCCTTGTTTTGCAAGTTTCCTTCATTTCTATTCATTTTTTTAAAATTCTAACCTTGTCATCGTCTTTGAAACGCAAAAATTGGCTGAGATCAACTATTGGTTCATTAAAATTGGTCTTTGATTGCCCAGATTTGAATTAATTTGTCTAATCCTCATTTAGGTCTTATAAGTTTTCTAAATCCTAAAGTTTCTTGTGCACTTTTAGGTATGGTAGCTTCCAACCCCCTTTTTTATTGAACCTAGTTTTTTGTGTAAAGTCGATATCTTGTGATCCAGGAGTCCATTTGTTGTCAATATTTTTTTGTTCGGTGCAGTTTTTCGAGGACTTTATAATGAGCATGCTGAAAATTTGATCCAGTTCCATTTGGACCATACAAACTGTGTTTGTTTGCTGTCAGGCCCTTTTCTCTGCATTTGTTTGTTGTGGGTGAGCAGATCTGAGTATTGGAGGCTAGATCTGTCTCTTTGAAGACTGATCTGTTTGAAGGGGTTGATTTTCTTGCTTGAGGGTGGATTTATCTGTTTGAAGGGTGTTTTTGCTGTCCAAATATTTTTTTACTTTTCTGTTGTACAATTTCTCAGCTTGATGGCATTAAGTTTGACTGTTTGGTAGCCTGGTTGATCTGAAAGAGGGGCAAATTTCTCTTGTTGGGATTTTTTTTTCCTGGGTATCAGTTTTCTCCCTTCACGCAAGTTGTACAACTGCTTCTTCTCTGCTAGGTATCTTTATCCTTTGTAGTTTCCCCTCATTGCATGTGTTCAAACCCAAATGATGTGTTTCATGTTTTCAAAACCTTCTCTACATTCATTGTGCTTTATGATTGCCATTGGGTTTATTTTTTTACAAGTCATGGGTTCCTTTTATGTTATTCACATATTCTTATATTCTAACAAACATGACCCAAATATTATAACCCTTAGAAACCTTGTAGGATGAAATATGGAATATTAGTGAGAATTAATATTTCAAGATGGGCGACAACCCCCTGAACACATGTTCACTTCATACATAGTCATTCCAATCAAATTCGCACATGTTGTGTCACATATCATACATATTCAAACACCACTTTATATGAAAACACAATCATAATCCCACCACCTTCACACATAGATCATATTTATTCAAACATGAATTTGAGTTCACACATGGTCAAATTCACACCAACTTTAGACATAGAGTACCTATTCAAATCCTCCAATACCTTATTCAAGCCCGTAGATACATAATTATAATCCACCCTAATATCTCTATGTTTTTAATATATTAAAAATACTCCTTAACCCTTATATTCTAGGCAAGATAATGCTTCTATTTTCTAAATGAATAAATCCTCAATATGAATTCACATGCTACAATATTGCCTACTTAGTGAACCCCTCGTGAGTTTAATCAACCACTCAATTCATAAAATATAAAAACAAATTTTAATTTAAAAGTAAATTAGATGAACCTTGTTTTTTGATGATGAGTGTTAGGCACCCTTGAGAATTTGCGCCATCCCAAGGTGCTTGAGGTTGCATCATCTAATAAGGTCACACTTTCACATCCAATTGTGGAACTCAACATCCTCAAGATGAGTGTGAATTCCCAAAAGTGCTTAGTATTTATCATGCGGCAATGATCTCCAAACAATGTGATGGTGGTATCTTCATATAATATGCCAGGAAGTGACAGTATTATGATGGTTACAAATATGCCAGGTGCCAAAAATTAATGCAATATATTCTTTCCAAAGATACAAAGTGTTAAATGACAATGCATTATAGTGTTTTCAATGTCCACTTGCAACCTATTTATCCTATTTCATTAAAGTCTACCAAATTACTTCTGTTATTTACTATGACATTCTCATTTGAACTTGAACGAAGATGCCTTGTGTCATGGCTTCATGTGACAACACTTAGCCTCCCCATTTCACCCGCAATGAGCTAATGGGTAGGCTCACCCAAGAGACCAAGACGAGCATTGGCAGCTCGAATTGGGAGCCGCTTCTCTCATGCATGGTAGGCATGTGGACCCATGTGGAGCACGGTGTGGGCTATCATAGGAACGAATAATGCGTGGCATGAGGACGTGCGCACAACAAACCCAAGAGGTGGGAATGACACTTGAATACTTTCTAGAGGTAGCACTTTAAGGTGCGTTGGATAGAGTATAGGCTAGGTGATACTTTGGGAGCATTGGGGAACATCACAGTGGATGGGGCATGTTCCGATACCCTAGATGCCCACGGCATGGAAGTCGAGCACATCGGAAAGTTGCACGAGCAGGTGGACGTGCAACCGGTTAGACACATGGGAGGCTTAGTGGGGAAGGCAAGTTGGGTGCGTGGGTTAGCATGGACAGGAGCACCTCCAAGAAGCAAAGTACGTAAATCACTTAGTGTGTGGAGGAATCCTACGGATGGGACATTGGCTCAAGGAGGAATGTGACCATGATTGATTAGCACTCATATAAGCACGCCTATATGCGAAGGTTCAACCAAGAGGCATCCATTCATATTCAAGGTGATAAGTCCAATCAAGACAAACAAAGGGTGACCAAGAAGATAGAGACCATGGTGTAGGCCGTAGGGGTGCGCTTAGCATTATTTGGGATCCTATATTGGGTGAAGGCTTGGTAGAGTTCTATGCGAGGAGTAGAGGCTGGGAGAGGTAGGTTTGTGGTGACAATAGAGAAGTACAAGATGAAGTGAGCATAATCGTGTGGTTTCAACTTGTGGGAGTAAGTCGAGTTGGGTGCTCCACTAGTGGGTTGGTTGGCTTGTAGGCACCCCCAAGATATTGTATCTATTGTAATCATGGCACATATTATATATGAACTTTCGTGTCACCTTTATACATTGTTTCTTGGATATTGTATTGTGTGAAATGTTGGATGTGTAACAACATAATTGGCTAAGTAAGAGAACACACGTGAATAAGTTTAAGTGTTAAAAAGTTATCCATGGGTTTAGGTGTAGTCTGCTAGACACCTATTAAGCTAGTCTCAGTCTCGGCAAGGATCCAATAAGTTTTTTATGAGAAAATGGGGGTCAGTTTTGACCTACACCGGTTATCCCGATGACAAGTGGTATCATATCAGGCTCTTCACCACTACTTTGGCCAAAGCAAGTGATCAGAACAAGTGCTAGAACAATGGCACCAAAACAAACTGTTTTGGAAGCTCTCGCTAGGACGCGAATCAAGTGCAAAGCTTTCCAGAGGTCGAAGGAAGAACTTGAAGTGTTGGTGTGTTGGGAGTTGGCACTAATCAGTAGTGCACTCGCTATCAGAGATATGGATCTAGATAAACTAGATTACCTATCTTAGCAATCAATAACATATCAACATAAATAAGAACAGGAAAATAACAAGAAAAAGAATACACCAGATATACATGGTTCACCCAATTGGGCTACGTCCACGGGAAGGTTGTCTTCTATTATCTCCAGAAATCTCCTTCAATATTACAAGAGAGAAAATACAAATAACCCCAATACAATATAGTAGAGAGCTTATGAGCACAATACAGTGTGTTGTAATAGTATGACTAGATGTTGTAATGTGACTCCCTTGACCCTATTATATACCAAGAGATGTGGAGAAATTACTCTCACATATTGCATGTGGGATAACATAATTTTCCATAATAACATTTCTTTATATAACAATGGATATCAAGAGTATACTTTACCATAATGAATATGGGATATAATGTATTACTCTTTTACATAAGATTGTGGATAAGTTCCGACATAATACAAAGACATTATTACATTCCAAGGAATATAATATATTCCAACACCCCCCTTTAATAATGGCTGGGAGAAAAGCCCTCACTAACACTAAGGAAGGAATGAGTCATTATTGCTCCCCCTTGATGACAACTTCCCTCATCCCAAGTAAGGAATGAAGATGCACATACTTCGTTGTTGTTAAGGATTTGGTGAAGATATCGGCTGCCTGCTGCTTGGTAGGACAATACTCAAGAGAAAGAATACCATCTACGAAAAGACCTCGAATGTAATGAGCATCAAGGTCGATATGTTTTGTCTTGGAGTGATATACTGGATTATAAGCAAGCTGAATTGCACCCTTATTATCACATTTCAACACAGTGGATGATTTCGGAACCATACCAAGCTCAGTGAGAACATGTTGTAACCAAACTACTTCTTTAGTTGCTTCTTTGGTTGCTCTATACTCTACTTCACACGAAGATAAAGAAAGAGTCTTCACCTTCTTGCTGGACCAAAAAATCAGACTTGAACCAAGTTGAAATATATAACCAACAGTTGACCATCGATCATAACTGTCACGTGCCCAGTCAAAGTCTGTATATCAAAAAGTGAAACTGTAGCACTGCTCGAATAAAAGACACCATAGTACAATGTCCCCTATAAATATCTCAGAATTCTCTTGGCTTCCTGCCAATGACTTTCATGAGGTTGTTGCATGATCCAAGAAACCATACTGACGGAGAAATATAGATATGGTCTATTGTGAGTTAAATATATCAAACTGACCACGAACTGACGATAAAGAGTAGAATCAACAAGAGTAGTAGTACACTCAACAATTAACTTTGCACCAGACTGAAATGACGTAGAAGCAGGTTTACAATCACTCATATGGAAACGAGCCAATAAGTCTGTAGCATACTTCGGATTAGAGAGAAAATTACCATCTGCCATATGCCAGATTTGAAGACCCAAGAAATAGTGCAATATACCGAAATCAGTCATTTCAAACTACTTTTTAAGATCACTTTTCATCCTTTGAATTAAAACAAGTTGGATTCCAGTGATGATAAGATCATCGACATAAAACCCAATAATGAGGATATGATCATCAAAGTTCTTAACATACATATTTGGATCAGATATACAATGCTTAAAACCATTATTCAAGAAATATGTATTAATTTTATCATACCAAGCCCTAGGTTCTTGTTTGAGACCATATAAAGACTTGTGTAATTTTGATACAAAACTTAATGATTCAACGTTAATAAAACGATGAGGTTGTTGCATATAAATGTCTTAATTAAGATTACCATTTAAAAAATCACTTTTAACATCCATTTGGTGTATTTCTCATTTATAAGATGTGGCAAGAGATAAGATGGTTCTTATTGTATTCATTTTAGCAATAATAGAAAAAGTTTCATTATAATCAATGCCTTCAAGTTGATTAAAACCTTTTGCAACTAATCTGGCTTTATATTTTTCAATATGTCCTTCTGCAGTAAACTTAGTTTTATAAATCCATTTACAACCAACTAAATTATTTCCCGAAGGAAGAGGAACAAGAGACCAAGTCTTATTTTTCATAAGAGAATCATACTAAGCATACATAGCTTATTTCCAATGAGGTTTACCCTTAGTTTGAGCATAAGAAGTAGGATCGTTTGTGGCCAAAAATTTGGTCATAAGAGCAACGCTAGATCTAGTTCTATGAGTATCAGAAGGGTACCGATCTCACTACCTGTGGATTCAAGATTTTTCTGAGCCCAAACATGAATGTTAGAAGGAACATAAGTCACTTCAGGAGCTTCGAGACATTTAGGTGGAACACTTGAAGAAGAGGGTGAACTAAAATCAACACTCAGGCATAGTATTGGATGAAGGAGTAACAGATATAGGAGTAATAGGAGACAATGAAATATTCAGGGTAACATGAGGTTCTATAGACTTAAGTGGTGGAGAGATTTCAGTAAATTGAACATCTCTTTGGATTATGACACTCTGGTTGGAAGGATCAAATAACCTGTAATCCTTGGAATCCTCAACATAACCAATGAATATACACTTGTGAGACTTGGATTCTAACTTTTTCTATTTTTCATCAGGAATATGAGCCCAACATTCACAACCAAACACATGAAAGTTACTAATATATAGTTTTCTACCATTCCATTTTTTCTCAGGGGTAACATGCTTAACAACTTTTCTAAGAACTCTATTTAAAATAAATTTAGCACAACTTATGCCTTCAACCCAAAATTTCTTGTGTAATCCTTTTGAATAAAGCATACATCTAGCCATTTCAACTAAAGTTCTGTTTTTCCTTTTAACAACACCATTTTGTTGAGGTGTGTAAGGAACAATCGTTTGATGTTGAATTCCGTGTTTAGATAAAAAAAACTTCTAATTCTTTCTTAACAAATTCCCCCCCATTATCAGTTCTCAAAGTCTTAATTCTTTTACTAGAATCATTTTCAACCAAGGATTTAAATGTTTGAAACTTAGAAAAAGTGTCACTTTTATTTTTCAAAAAATAAACCCAAGATTTTCTACTAAAGTCATCAATAAAAGTAAGAAAATAGACTGCATGAGATATAGAAGGAACTTCAAGAGGACCACAAATGTCATTATGAATTAAGTGCAAAGGTTCTTTAGCACGCCAAGCTTTACCTTTATCAAACATTTCTCTATGATGTTTACCAAGTACACAACCTTCACAAACACCGTTAGCAGACGAAATATTAGGCAAGCCATGTACCATTTTAGTTAACATTTGCATTTTACCATAATTCAAATGACCCAATCTTTCATGCCATAATTTACTTAATTCATCAGCATGAGCAACATAGGAATAAAAAGGTTGTATTTTAGTTGAATTAAAACTAGTAAATTTATATAAACTAGCGGTATGAGCAACGAGACTAGAAGAAACTACTTTAAAATTATGATTGATATCTTTAAGAGCATTTTTATTAGGCCAAGCTTCAAATTTATATCATTTTGGACATCCACGATAAATAGAAAGCAAGTTGATGGGCATGTGTTCAACATGAAAAACATCTTACAATTGACCATTAGCAACATTAACATTACCAGAACCAATTATGAAAATTTATTTACCATCACCTATAGATACTTTCTGAGATGTGTGTTTATTATTGTCATAAGATGTAAATAAAGAAGCATTACCATTCATATGTTTAGAAGCACTAGAATCCATTATATATTCCACATTATAAGAAGAAATACTAGATGAAACAACAGATGCACATAAAGTGACTTGTGATTCATCAGAACCTTTCTTTTTAGCTTTAGACATTAAACGTTTCACTTTAAAGCAATTCTTTTCAGGATGGTTAGTTTTACCACAATGCTTACAAGGATCATACACATTCTTCTTACTATTTTCATGATGACCCAATTTATTAGTATGAGTTGAAGTATGTGAACTAGAACTTTTAGCATTATTAAAAAAATTCTTAGGTCATTCTTATTATGTGCCATAAGAGCCTTATTAGGTGGGACTTGTCCTGAAACAATCAACCTTTCTTGCTCATTTATCAACCCTTTACAAAAATCATCAAAAGTAGGTTTCGTGGTATTTTGAGACAATTCAAAAGCCCTATTCCTAGTTTGGATGAACATATCGAAACAAGATGGCAATTTTTGTTCTACAAGAATTATAAGACTGGTCTCTGTCTTCTTGTAATATTTACCACAATTATTTAATTTTTCATTTAAAGTTTTCACTTTAGCAAGATATGATTCTACCCTTTCAAAGTTAGTAGGATCTATCTCAAAATTCCTCTTTTCAAGGTAATAAGCAGAAACATCATCAGATTTATCAAATAAAGAAGCAATAATTTTTCATACCTCAACCGAGTTGTCTTCTGCCTCAATACTTACCTAAAGACTATCTAAAACCGTTTGACCAATGATCCCTCTTGCTTGATCACATTTATCTTCCCATATAGCCACATCTTTAGCATCAATAGGTTTCTTGTGTTCACCATTAACAATCCTCCATAGGTTCTTACTCTCGAGAACATCAATCATTTTTATTTTCCATGTAAGATAGTTAGGACCAACAAGTTCAAGAACAAAAAATACTTTTGAAGTCATAATGATAGAAATATTGACAAGAAAATTAAACCCAAATGTTAGAAATGGCAAGAGAAAAAAGTGAATAACATAAAACGTATACACTTTACTATTCGGATCTGAAGAAAGACAGTAAAAAAAAGAAACTTTACTTACAACCCCTTTTAAAAATAAGTGCCAAGAAAATTCACTGGTGGGTCTGCCACAGTAAACTCGCGAATACTCGCCGGTCTTTGCACGACAAGGTCCCAGTTAGATCTGATACTCGTGAGTTTTTGTACAGTGAAGTAGCGGTTATGCTGAAGCACTGAGGGGTTTCTGCACAGGAGGGTTGCGGGTATACTGAAGTAAGCGCGAGTTTACAGTAGAGTAGTCACGAGTATGTTGTAGCAAATGCGGGTTTGTACACTGAAATTCATGGGTCTGTAGTATACTTATGGGTTCGCAGTAGGGAAAATCATGGTTACATGTGCTGTTAGCGAAGAAAAAGTCGTGAATGTCTAGTTTTAAGCCGAAAATAGTGCTGATTAAGCCGCTGATGGAAAACTGCAAAAAGTATACCAAACTTGGACAAAAACAACAGATTTGTTAACCAAAAGATAGATCTCTTTGAGGAGAGTCCAAAAAACATATAGATCTACATAAAAAACATCAATATACCCTTGAAACATTTCTGCAAAAAACTACACAACAAAGTTAGGGTTATAAAAAAATTTGCAGAATCATGCCCAGATATGAAGAGAAGCCTAATGGCTACCAGATAGAAAGCAAATCTACAAGAATAAACAATTCCCAGATGATAATAGTTATTGATTGAAAGATATAGAAGGTGCTAGATCATAGCAACCAACTCTGATACCATGTCAGAGATATGGATCTAGTTAAACTAGTTTACCTATCTTAGCAATCAATAACATATCAACATAAATAAGAACAGAAAGATAACAAGGAAAAGAATACACCAAATATACGTGGTTCACCCAATTGGGCTATGTCCACAGGAAGGTTGTCTTCTATTATCTCCAGAAATCTCCTTCAATCTTACAAGAGAGAAACTACAAATAACTCCAATACAATATATATGAGAGCTTGTGAGAACAATACAATGTGTTGTAATAGTATGACCAGATGTTGTGATGTGACTCCCTTGACCCTATTATATACCAAGAGATGTGGAGGAATTACTCTCACATATAGCATGTGGGATAATATAATTATCCATAATAACATATCTTTATATAATAATGGA
This sequence comes from Larix kaempferi, assembly GCA_027924585.1. Lineage (NCBI taxonomy): Eukaryota > Viridiplantae > Streptophyta > Pinopsida > Pinales > Pinaceae > Larix > Larix kaempferi. The sequence continues at coordinate 8,146,722 of BSBM01000865.1, read as the reverse complement.
TATCAAGACTATACTTTACTATAATGAATATGGGATATAATGTATTAATCTTTTACATAAGATTGTGGATAACTTCAGACATAATACAAAGACATTATTACCTTCCAAGGAATATAATATATTCCAACACTCGCCACTTATCCAAACACCCATGAAGCAGATTGATAGTGTAATACCCCTAGTTTGACCCTTGTAATATATTTAATTGATTTATGTAAATAATGCAAATACACAAGTGTGAATTCCTAGTGCGAAGCTCAAAGCCAAGGCTCGACTAGTGAATGGCTAGGCATGTATGAGGTATATATTTTATTTGGACTATTTGGTTGGATTTTATGATGATTTAGAATATATGTAAATATTATGTGCATAAATAATAAAATGTTCCAAGCATGGTTGTGCAAAGAGCACCAAAGGGCCTACGATTCCACTAGAGGGAAAGAGGAAATGGGTCTATGGGAGACTAAATCCTTGCTGCCAAGTGTCAACCTTAGAACTCACCCAAATTTTATCATGTGCTTTGAATAATACAATTATCTCATTTTTTGACTATTTTCCAATCATTAATGCATGTGTGAGGTTGGTGGGAAAATTCACCTCATGTAGTTATTGAAGCATGGGTTTGACTGCACTTTTGTGACAGTTCTATCATGAAAAAAGTCAGTCTACAGCTTCCAGGATTCATTTCTTCTACTGTCAGAAGTTATGTTAGTTGTCTTTTCACCATTTTATCATATCTCTTGGGGTCAACCCTCATTCTCTCATTCAATCATGTAGATCTACACTAGCCAGAGCTCTCCATTGTTGTTATTGAACTTACCATGTTGTTTTTAACCCAAATATTTGAATTTGGAGAGCATGCTGCAAATTTGGAAGTGAAAATTGATGGTTGTAGGTGAGCATAGAGGTTGGGCAAGCTAGGAACTCTTACCCATCGAATTTTGTTGCTCCTAGATGCTTGAGAAGCCACAAATTAATGCTACAAGTTGTTCTATAGCATCACATATCAGATTGGACTTCTTCTATGCACACACTAGAAGCACCAGGAAAGATGGATCGCCCAAGGGAACTGTGGATTGGTGAAGGGGATGCCTCAGCCAAGAAGGGTGTTGTGTGGGACAGGCATTGTGGAAGCCAAGGTTGTTTTGGTTGAGTGAGACCATTGTAGAGCTCTGTATGATCATTCAGATAAGCATAGAGAGCAGAATGGGTTGTGGGCTGAGAGAAAGAAGCCTATATGTGTTTCCTTCTCCCCAGTGGACTCATAGCCCAGCTTGGGGGTGGCCTCTCAACATAAAGAGTATATGCTGAATAGAGTGCCTATGGTTGGGTTGAAAATCACTCTTACATAGCTAGTTTCTTGGATCTGCATTGGATAAAGATAAGTATTCTCATGCATTTGAATCTGAAATGTTTTCATTTCATGCCTGGATGTTTATGCTTGTATAATGGCATGTTGTGTGTGTGTGGATCAATTTTATTTCTGCTGTGTAAGTTTGTTTACATTTCTGCAAACATTTTATTTATTGAAATTTGTATTATGGCTTGGGGGGGGAGGAATTTGCAAGCTTGAATTTAGCTAACGTTTGCTCCCGATGGTCGGATTGGGTGAGGGGGACGTTACAAATAGGCGACATAAGTACTTGACAGAAACGCATCGGTGAAGTGCATTAAGACTTGTATATCCTGAAGGAAGAGTGTTCGAGATTTATGGTAGAGGCACAAAAGATAGTTATTTGGGAGATCCCTACATGATAGTGCACCCAGCTAGTACTGTAGAGCGTGGATAAATTGAAAATCAGTGAGAAGTACTGGTGCACCCAACAATGAGCCAACTTGGTTAGTTCTGAAGAAGTAAACCAACACAGGGCTATTGGTGTTTGAGGTTCCAGTGAGCAGAGGTGCTCAGGGCATTGTAGGATCTTCATCACTTAGATAGGTGTGGTGAATTTTAGAAGACAAGTATAGATAATGTGGACTCTTAATGAGATTTTGCAAGGTGAGGCGTAGTAGGAGAAACGAAACACGTACTTTGGTGGAAGTGCACCCAACACAAGGTAAGTTCCTTGTGATAGTTTAGGAAAAATGACTAAGTCTATGATGGGAAAATGTACTGCAAAGAAAACGGATGTTGAAGGAAACCCATAATTGGGTTTGGATGTGTCTTTATGTGAAGGCAAAGAGGGGAGCTCGGTACTGCCAAAAAAATCCTAGGATGAAGACTAGTGTCACAACACTTGAAAGAAACATGGAGTAGATGTTTGCAGCTCTTTTCAAGAAGGGGGATAAATCCAACACCATGCAATGGGAAATGGACCGAATGCAACAATGCTTCACTACTATTATGCATAAGTTCCAAGAATCCATTAACACGGTGGCAAAACTTTCATTAAAAGGACTTGTGAAGAACGTGGTGGAGTTGGAAGACATTGTGGAAGTGATTCAACTCCACATCTAAGAAAAATGCAATACCATTGTGTTGTTGAAGAGAACCATGGCAAGTGGGAAGGGTTCAACAACATTCATGAAAATAAGAATGAAAGAACCTGAACCATATGATGGGACCCGAAATGACAAATTCCTTGGAAACTTGTATTGGGATATCGATCAATACTTGGAGCAATTTAATGGAAGTTCAGATGAAACCAAGGTTATTGTTGCTATGATGTTCCTCACTGGCACAACAAAGTTGTGGTCGAGGAGTAGGGAAGAATATATGGAAGAGGGTAGAGAAACAGAATGGATTGAGAATTGGAACCAAATGAAGGTTGCATTGAAAGCACAATTTGGTCCTGGGAGCCAAGGATGGGTTTCCCGCAATGAGCTCATGAAGCTAAATCATGTTGAAAGGGTCTAAGCATACATAAAATATTACATGAGAATTATGTTGGGAATAAAGGATATGAGTGATGACGGTGAACTCTATCACTTTATGTGTTAAATTTTCAGAATTTACTTCAATCTGATCTAGGATCTTAACTGAGCGAACAACATGTACAACAAATCTACAGCATATCAATCATGGACACAATAATGCAAGCACACAAGAGACACAGAGTTTACTTGGGGAAAACCATAAAGGTGAAAAACCCCAATAACTTCCTCAGAGATAGATAGAGCAATGATACAACCAGAATACAAGAGATAGTCTTCTCCTAGCAGCAGAGCCTCCACCTCCACAAGTGCACCACTCTCCAAAGTGTGAGTGAGAGAATAGAATGTGTGAAATGAGAGAGACACACTCTCTATTTATACACTAACTTGACTTGACCTTTACTCAACTAGGTCGGCCTCAACTTAACCACTTAACATAATGCTAACTGGGTCGACCCCCACTAGGGTGGTCTAATAACCCTTTGACCCACATGAATTATACAGGGCCAACCCCAACAAGGTGGTCTAATAACCCATCAAGTATAAGTTACGACACTTACAATATAAATGACGACACTTCCGTATAGAGGAATAATAACATCTCTATAGGAATGCAATATACATATATGTGAAATACATTCCAAAGTTACATATACATCAACACTCCCTCTTAACTAGGAAGGTATTTCTCAACACAGGTCTTCTAGCACAAGTCATCTTCTCTGGATCATGGTCACTGGATAATCGTCATCATCATCATCATCATCATCACTGCTGCTACTATCTCAATCAATCTCTGAATCTACTCGTCATAGGAAGTTCTACAGAGCCAGTCCTTTTTCATACTGGATGTAGGCCCACCACCTGCAGGTCTTCATCATCACTGGCCATACTGTGGAAATCTCAGGACTTATTACGTGCATCACAAAACCTTAAAAGAGTCTCTTGACTAGTAAGAACCCTAAAGAGAATTTGAGGCCTTTTTCATCCTGTCCAGATCTCCAGGACTGATTACATGTGACCCCACCACAAAACCTCAAAAGAGAATCCCAGGACTGACTATGAGCACAAGGCTCAACCTATCGGATCTCCCAGGGCACAAATTACATGTGGTCACCACAAAACCTCAAAAGAGCATCCCATGACTGATTACGAGCACAAGGCTCAACCTATCGGATCTCCCAGGGCACAAATTACATGTGGTCATGGCAAAACCTCGAAAGAGCATCCCAGGACTGATTACGAGCACATGGCTCAACCTATCGGATCTCCCAGGGCACAAATTACATGCCATAGTACAAAACCTCGAAAGAGCATCTGCCAGATATCCCAGGGCAGAAATTACATGCCATAGGCAAAACCTCGAAAGACTATCTGCAGATTTCCCAGGGCACAAATTATATGTCCTCCCAAGCAAAACCTCGAAAGAGCATTTGCCAGATATCCCAGGGTACAAATTACATGCCATAGGAAAAACCTCAAAAGACTATCTGCAAATCTCCCAGGGCACAAATTACATGCTTATTTGCACAACCTATTCCACGGCCACAAAGTATCAACTTGATACTCACCATACATCATCTTGATGTACACATGATCATCCTAATCATCATCACTGCAACATCCTGCTGCATGTCATCTGGAGCAACATCCTGAAGCTCGTCATCCATGATCATCCTGATAATACAATGCATCTACCTGATGCATACCAAGTATCTACCTGATACATATCATCATACATGATCCACCTGATCATACAGTGTATCCACCTGATACAAATACAAATACATGATACATATCACCATACATGATCCACCTGATCATACAATGCATCTACCTGATGCATACCAAGTATCTACCTGATACATATCATCATACATGATCCACCTGATCATACAGTGTATCCACCTGATACAAATACAAATACATGATACATATCACCATACATGATGCACTTGATCATACAATGTATCCACCTGATACATATACAGATACATGGTCCAAGCATCCAATATGATGCATATATAAAATACATACAAATGATCCAACCGATCATATCCAACACCCAACATGATGCGTACATACATATACATATAAATGATCCAACTGATCATATCCAACATACAACATGATGCGTACATATATAAATGATCCAACTAATCATATCCAATGTCCAACATGATGCGTATACAGAGCAGTAACTAGAGCATCGTCCTGATGCTCATCATCCAGCGCTTACATCCACAGCCATGTGAAGGATCCTCCTTCCAACATGCTTCGAATGGCTTCTACAAATGTGTCCATCACTTCTTCCTCGAAGCGTCATTAATCTAAAGAACACCAAGCCTCTCCCTGAAGTACTCGAACTTCACCCTGGCTAGTGGCTTCATCAGCACATCTGCAATCTGCTCGTCCATCGCAATGTACAGGAGCTTCATAGCTCTTCTCTGCACCATATCCCTGATATAGTGATATTTGATCTCTATGTGTTTCGACCTGTCATGAAACACTGGTTTCTCGGATAGCTTCACACAACTCTGGTTATCACAAAAGATACCAGTAGCATCCAACGGGAGATCAAATAACTCAGACAGTAGCTTCCGAAGCCATACTGCCTCATAACTAGCTGAACAGGTTGCAACATACTCTGCCTTAGCTGTACTTAGTGCTATGCAAGACTGCTTCCTGTTGAACCAAGAGATCACACCTGATCCCATACTGAAGCAACATCCAGATGTGCTCTTCCTATCTGCAGCACTGCCAGCCCAATCTGAATCAACATAACCCTACAGGTTAAACTTTTGATTCACTTCATACTTAAGCCCATAATCCATTGTACCCTTCAGGTACCTCAGAACATGCTTTACAACAACCAGGTGAACACTCCTCAGATCCGTCAGGAACTGGCTCAATGTGTTCACCACAAAGCAAATATCTAGTCTCGTGTTCGTCAGGTACATCAAGGACCCAATCATCTGACGATACATAGAGACATCAACCGGAACAGATGAAGAATCACATAGAAGCTTCAGATTTGATGCCATAGGTGTGGCCATGGCCTTGCAATCCATCATCTCGAACCTCTTCAGCATATCTACAGTATACTTCCCTTGTCCAAGGAAGATCCCATCTGTACTCTGCCACACCTCCATACCTAGGAAATAGTGCATCATCCCTAAGTCCTTCATATTGAACTCGGAAGCAAGCTTCCACTACGTGTTGGAAATCAATCTATCTTCACCTGTAATAAACAGGTCATCCATATACAAAAGTAGTATCATTGGATTTCCTTCCTCAACCTTGTAGTAAAGGTTGGAATCCACTTTACTCTTAGTAAAGCACAAACTGGATAGAAAGCTGTCTATCCTACCATACCAAGTTCTATACATATATGACTCCTTGTCATGTGTCTTAGAACCAAGTGGCTGCTCCACATATACGTCCTTGACTACACCATTCAAGAAAGCTGTCTTGAAATCTATCTGGTGTATCTTCTACTTCATCACTCGCTTTGTATTTTTCTATGCTGCCATCTGCAGCATGCTTGATCTTGTAGATCCACTTAGAAGTCACTACAGACTCCCCTTCAGGTCTTGGGACTGCATCCCAAACATCTTCATGATCGACTGATACTCCTCAATCATGACATTCTTCCCAGATCCCGGGAACTTCAATATCTTCAATATTTTCAATAGATAACTTTGTTGCTGAACAAATGTTGTAGTCCTTCTTTTGTAGGTGATGGTATACGCTCTTTCCTACACAACAAGTTAAATTGCATGATTAGAAAACATCTTATAGTTTTCAAAACAAATTCTTACACATAAAGAAATATGTCATACAGTCATGCAATTGTCTTAGCCAATGCTTCAATACAACATTTATCCATATTCCATAACTTTCTAGATGCCTTCCAATCTCTACTAGAACATTGTTAAGAGTGTGCACAACTCCTAACATGTCAGCAAAGAGGTTTCATTCTAGATAAGTAGCAATGGAATGTTGTACAGTGCCATAGGCCACTTACCCATGTATATTAGTAGTATACTGTTCATCAATGCAACTATGCATAATACACAACCTAATTCTAGGAACATAAGCATATATATCATTGAATAACATTATGTAAGAAATGACAATTCAAATACTTATCTTTGTTTGGTTGCTGGGTGGACTCCCTCTGAATCTTTGCAACTCCATTCTGATGTGGATTGTGAGAAGCGGTCAACTCCCTCTGAATATCTGCATCCTTGCAGAAACTATTGAAGTGTGCTCCTTCTTGATCTTTGCTTCCTTGCAGGAAGAACTAGAGTGTCCTCCCTCTTGATCTTTGCTTCCTGGATTTCCTATCCTTGAACTTATATCCATCCTTAATCACTATGCATGCTTATTAGTATCATCATTGTGTTATCATTGAGGTCTCATACATAATCATACATTCATTAGTATATTCTTAATACTATCAAAACACAATAATCTTAAACATGTATAGTCATGATCATTCACAGATAATAAACATTAGTATTCAAGGTTTCAAGGAAGTCTTCTTTTACTCATGCATATTCTTAATTGATCATAGGTCTCTTCTGATTCGTTAAATCATCAATTATGGTAAGAAACATAATATGCATACAACCATGACTATTAAAACCTATGACTTCATGAATAATCATTATCAATAACACAACAGTATAAGATCCTAACACAAGTTAGGATTCTAGCTTGATATAGGAAAAACATACCTGGATTAGCATGCTAGCTAGTTATGTCTAACATACCCGCATAATGTCTTCTGGTTCTCTTTAGTGACTTGTGCTATTAACCTGCATGTCTCATAAGTTAACCATTGTAGAACCAAGTTATACATACCTCGAAAGTAGATCTTCTATGTGATCAATGACAATGGATGAGTCTTTGTCTTCATGTCACCATGATCATATGTTCTTGAAGAAGAACATGATTTGACTTTCTTGGTGTACCTTTTATGTTAGCAAACAACATAAACCTCATACAACATCACAATGCATTAGTACAATCATAAGTGTTAAAAACCTTAATCAATGAATATCTTCTATTAAGGTGATACGACAACTCTAACAATTAATCAAGATTGTACTATAATGATATGAAGACAAACATATCATAAACTTAACCATGAACAAAATTCGAAACATACCTGTAAGCCATACCTGTCAAGATTGCTTGTAATCCTCTTATGGAAGGCCTTAGCCTCATCTCCCTCTGAGACAGGAACTTCTTCACTTATGCAGGTGACCAATCCATCTTCTTCTAGGATTAACCCAATCCACTTGATTTGCAAGAACTGGACCTGGAGCTGGATTAGGGTTTGTCAAAGAAACCCCAAAAATTCAAATTTTGAATTTCAAACTTCTGAAAGGATATAAATATGCACCTTGATGAGCTGATCAAGTTGGTATATTCAGAATTTGAAAACTGCAAAGTTTCACCCCTCGAAATTGCCTTTTAGATTTCTGGATTCACTGGGAGGACCCTGAATTAGGGTTTGAGTTTCCCAGAGCTTCACCCAACCAAAATATTTGATTCAAAGCTCTAAGCTTCTATTTTTCTGAGGAGTTTCCAGCCGTGGTCATAGATTTAAAAAATTCCAAGTTTTGCAGAAGCCCTAATTTTCCATCTTTCCGATCAAAGTCCTGAACTGGGGTTTGATCAAGCCCGGCCTTCTGCCCAACCAAAAAATCTAATCTTGATCTCTAAATTTCAATTTTGATGATTAGCATCCATCCATGGTCTCCGATTACAAAAATTCCAACTTTCTCCGAAGCCCTAAATTCCGGAAGCCATGAATGAAGGTGCTAAAAAATAATTATGTTTTGACAAAAATATGTACCTGATTGTTTCTGGTGTAACTCCGAATGTTTTGATCCACAGGGTCTGAAATGTTTTTTTGAGATAGCTTGACCTGTTATCTTTCTGTCCCGATAGGTCTGACCTCAATTGGATTCTCTGAGAGAGAGTTATTCCAAGTGTCACAACGTGAACGTTTTATGGGATAATACAGGAGAGCTAACTTGTACGGCGTGCCACATGTCATTGGTTCAACTTCAACCTCTGAACAATTTTCCTGAGATAGTGCAGTATGTGTACTACCTGTCACTTTTTATGAAATTTCATTTGGAGCTTCCTAGCCCAAGTTATGACCTTTTTCCCAAGGTCACCTGATTTTGACTCAGATCTGGAAGAGACAGAAACCCTATATTGTACAAATCATAAATCACAAAGTACACCGAATTAGAGGTTTTCCTTTGGACACAAGGTACATGTGGATCGGATCTTCAAACCTTCGCCAAAATGGATTTATAGCGAAAGTGCTACGATGACTGGTTTTTGCTATAGCAAGCCCTAGCATCGTAAGTGCAACAAGTGTCATACATGCCATATCATGCCTTCTTTCAAGCTAGCTCTGATACCATGTTAAATTTTCAGAATTTACTTCAATCTGATCTAGGATATTAACTGAGAGAACAACATGTACAACATATCAATCATGGACACAATAATGCAAGCACACAAGAGACACTGAGTTTACTTGGGGAAAACCATAAAGGTGAAAAACCCCAATAACTTCCTCAGAGATAGATAGAGCAATGATACAACCAGAATACAAGAGATAGTCTTCTCCTAGCAGCAGAGCCTCCTCCTCCACAAGTGCACCACTCTCCAAAGTGTGAGTGAGAGAATAGAATGTGTGAAATGAGAGAGACACACTCTCTATTTATACACTAACTTGACTTGACCTTTACTCAACTAGGTCAACCTCAACTTAACCACTTAACATAATGCTGACTAGGCCGACCCCCACTAGGGTGGTCTAATAACCCTTTGACCCACATGGCCGACCCCGAATAGGGTGGTCTAATAACCCTTTGACCCACATGACTTAGACAGGGCCGACCCCAACAAGGTGGTCTAATAACCCATCAAGTATAAGTTATGACACTTACAATATAAATGACGACACTTCCGTATAGAGGAATAATAACATCTCTATAGGAATGCAATATACATATATGTGAAATACATTCCGAAGTTACATATACATCAACATTATGTAGGGCTTAAAACCATGGGCACAACAAAATATATGACGCCAAGGTGTATAGACCATTGTCGTAGCGATCTTGGAAGTTGATAAGAACCTGGACTATTGTGTGAAAGGAAATGATGAGTCCAAGGAAGAAAAAAGAGGGTTTGAGAGAGCTCAAGGAAGATTCAAGAAGAATATGAAGGGTAAGATAAAAACTGGTGGGAAGAATGAGGATGAAAATACCAAGAACGCAAACATACCCAAGGAGAAGACAGAAACAATTTCATGTTGCATCTGTGCAAAGGACCATTATGCCAAGATTTATCCATTCATACCATAGAAGGTGTCTGTGGTTGGGCATGTTGAGGAGCCTACAATAGGAGATTTGTAAGTGTTGAACGCCATTCTTGTCGAAACAACAACCACACAAAAAACCAGAATACAATAGACTATGTTACATGCCTAGGGAAGTGAATGGGAAATAGGTGGTTAGTTTGGTAGATAGTTGCACCACACACAATTTCATGAAGGAATAGGTAGCTAGAAGGCTCAAGCTATGAATTGAGCCTAGTCATAATTCCTTCAAGGTAGCGAACCCAAGTATCGAAAAGCTGTTTGGAGTGGCTAACCATGTGCCTTCGAGAATTGGTGAATGGGATAGAAAAGGGAACTCCACATTCATGCCCATGGATGAATTTGACATCGTTATTGGACAAGAGTTCATGAGGAGGGACAATGAAGCACCCATTCCTCATTTGGAGTGCTTAGGATTTATTTTGAGAGACGAGGCTATCACCATGCGAACTATGAGGAATCCATAGAAAGGTGGGAAGGTCTGTAATGTCCCTCTTTTACCCATATTGTTTTGCAACAGAATGTGCAGTTATGTGCCCATCCATGACAAGTATCTCAACACAAAGGCTCCATAGGTAAAGATGTGTAAGTATGGTTATGATTTACTAAGTTTTAATGTAAAATTTTAGATTTAGAAGACTGGAAGGATTGATGCAACTAAACGAAAGGGGCATGGATCCACTAGGGGGAGAGGGTGAATTCCTGGGAAGCGATTATTTTGATGATGGGTGTCACCCTAGTACCGTGGGAACTCGAAGAAAAGTGAATTGTGATGTTCATTATACATGCACTTAAGTTTATAAGTGTTGTTAATGGTTAGTCCTAGAAAGGGACGTCAAAGAAACTCTTAGTCACCGCAAGGTAGTAACAAGCTCGTATGACCTACCAAGTAGCATGATGCTAATTATTATTAAGTGTTATTAATAAAATTAAGGGGTCAATACACACACACACACACAGAAGAGAAAATAAGTATTATTATTGAATGCAAATTTTAGGAAAAAGCTACATGCGGTAAAGTTTAAAAAGACCTTATGATTTAATGTTTTAAAGCTGTAAATCCTAAAAAAAAAGGTCCAATAAAAGCCAAGAAATCAATCCATAATAATAAAAATTTGGCAGAAATTTTTTAGAAAGCAAAAAGAGGAATATTTAGTTTTTCCTAGCTTTAAAGCCAAAAGCGTGAAAAAATCACCATGTGTGAAAATCGTGGAAAAAAGCCACAACCTGAATGTTATTACAGTCCATGCTAATTGCAACTCCTATGTGTTACAAGTATTATAGAGAAGACTCAAGTACATACTCTAGTCCTAGTGGATTCATCCCTAGCATGGGGGTGGTCTCTCGGCGGGAAAACATAAGCCGTACAGCGAACCAGTTGGTTGGGTGGAACTTCATAGTCAAGTCTTTAGTCGCCTTCAGTTGGGCTAGACTATTATTTTAGATAAGTGCTTCTCACTCTTTATGTCATTATGGTTTATCATGCTTTGTACTTTGTTTATTATAAATGTCTAGGGTTACAATTATGTAAGTTTGGTCATTATAATAACTGTATTATTAGATTTAGTTGTTTATAGCCTTTATAGAAATAATGGAATTAGCTAATGTCTTTAAACGTGTAACCTGAACCATGGAAAATGAATATGTAAGTGATATTTTCCTTAAGGATGGTTCCTCAAGTTGGTAAAGTAGCTCTTTAGAATGATGAGTAGTGTGATCAAAGAAGAAACATTTATTATTTAGTAGAATGACATTACCTTTAGTATAGATAGGAAAAATATAAATATACTCTTGGTTCATAAAATTGGGGTTATATTCGGTATACTATGAAAGAATTAAATAAAGGTTGGGATTGAAAATACATTAATCTTTTCTATCCTAGAATTGATAAGTAATGATGACACTATTTTTGTATCTTGAAAGAAGATGGTGATCAAGTACTTTAGAATAAATTATATAAAGGTGGTTATAAAATGAATATATCATTTAATAATAATTTCATAGAAGTTACTAGGTGGTAAAGTTAGGGTGAGGAGGTATTTTCATAATAGGGTAGCCATAACTAATATGTTTCGAAAGCTTCTAAAAGAAAGTAGGATTTAATCTATCATAGATATATTGTAAACCAGTGTTCATGGTGAAAGACTATAAGTGTGAATCAAACTACTTGGAGACCCCATATGCTTGAATAGTTGGAGATTGGGTAGAATAACATGTTAGAAGTGATTTGGAATTTATAGTTAGCAATCCTGTATTATTATAGCCATATGTTTAACTAATGGTAATGTATGAGAGATTCCATGCAAATAGAATGTGTTACTTTATACTTATCAAGTTTAGGTTAGAAGAGGTATGATTACATCCATAGAGATTTTAGTTCGCAATCCAAGCAGTGATGATATATTTAAGAATGTTATTTTTGAAGGAATGATGTTTTAGCGATGGTTTTCGTTTAGTGAATGTAGAATGCAAAGTATATATCCTTGGATGGTAGGATAGAGGTAAAAGTGATTTGGATGTGTTCTCGTGATAAGTATAAGAGTAACCTTTATGTATGGAAAACTTATTAATAGTATGATAGTGAATATTTAATAGTTTTTCTTTAAAGTAAGGATGAAATTATGGTTTCAAGGTTAAGGATTAAAAGGGTAAGTGGCGTATTTACATCACTTACATACTGGTTATATTCGCGTGAATAATTGTTAAAGAAAGAGTTGTTTGACATGAATTGAACATGATCCTTATGCATCGCATGCATATTGCATTGACTTTGTAATAGGCATTATGTTAATGACTAAGGACTCAATGGGTAAGTTAATCAAGTAGTTTCATGAGTGTTATACCTCCAATCTATTATGAGATTTTAAGTCTTATATTGAGAAGTTGAAGAGTCTCACATGTTTTTCACATGAACAAAATTTTATGGGAGTGTACTTGGTTGCAAAGATTCATTTATTATTGTGATTAACATATTTGGTTGGTTATGTGAAGTTAAAAGAAAAAAATTATACCCCATTTTTCCGATTTGGTAATGAGGAAATTGGGTATGTTACAAGTGGTATCATAGTAGAGTAACAACACTATGTCCTAATGGACTCACATATAGACAGGTACGTTGTGTATTCTGTGAAGTATTGTTTATTTGAATGTGAAAATTTGTGTTTACTTTATCAGTGTGCATGTTGTGGCAAATATTAGTTAAGCTAGTATATCAGAATGATTTGTTGGAAATAGTTTACATGCTATAACTGAAGCAAGTACAAGGATTATATAGGTTGAACTATTGCTTTATTAGATATGCATGAGTAATGCGTGATCAATGAATTTTATACATAGGAAGTAAATTGTCTTAGTGATTAAGAAAATTCCTATGTTCTGTAACTGAAGTCAGTCTTTAAGTAGAATTACTTAGAATCTTAAAGACAAAGATTAATGTGTTCGCTTCCTTGACATGTGTTGAAATATGAGTAATGAAAAGCATGAATTAAGTGGATGTTTTATTGATCATAAAGACCATAAAGTAGATGTTATGATTTATAGTTCCATAAAAAGGGATTTCCAGAATTGATTAATTAAATGTGTAAAAGCAAATGGGTGTAAGCCATTATGGGTGATAAGGTTTTACCTAGTTGTTGGCATGAGGTTGAGGCGCACAAGTTTTGGTACATTCAACGGAGAAAGGGACAAAAACAAGGGTAAAGGACCAATCGTGGAGCAGATATAGCGGAAGTTAAGCGGATAGTGTAGAGAAATTGGTTGATTGGTTAGTTAGTTAATGAGTCACTCTATGAAGTGGACCAAGTGTAATGGCCAAGTGAGCCTATAAATAGGAGTAGAATTGTAATCCTAAGTGCATAATCTGGCGGTTGAATCTTTTTGGCATCCTTTTGATTTATAGTATTGTATCTTTTGATCTGATCTGATCTGACCTTCGGCGTCTTTTGTCTTTTTCTTGATGTTGATCTGCGGATCTGATTTTGTCTTGGTTCTATGGATGTATATCGTTGATGTTGCGATATAAGACAGACTGATGAGTAATGAGAAGGAATGTTTTGTCTATGTCTATGTCTCTTTTACCTGTCGCAGTGTGATTTATTATGTGTTATCACAGTATAATTGAATGTATGTCGCAGCATGGTTAAATACGGTGTATGAGTGAATTTGTTATGTCGCAGTTGTGTTATGTATCTCAGATCAGTTAGATGTGTATCAATAATATGTTATTGTGTAGATCTGGCTAACATGGTCTGATGCTAATGATGTTTATGTCGATCTATGGATTACATTGCGATTGAGTGTGAATGATGCATGTTCTATCATATCTACAGAAACGTGGTTCCTATACCCCCCCTTAGATATATCAAGTGAGACTTCACTCACTCTACGGGTGTTCCTGGAAAGGCTAAACCCTTTCTGGGCCGATGTCTATGGGAGATTACATTGATTTTTTTTTACAATAGTGCGAAGTGAACCCCTGTCGAAATATTTGTGTTAACACTAGTCATAAATATTTGATGTAGTGATTGCGCTATCTATCTCTGCATGTGTGGTTAAGTATGTTATAGACATCATGAATGCATCTTAATTTTTTTAATACCAAGAAAGAAGCATGCAAATGAAACGGAACGCATTATGCAATTCTATGTATAACTTGTTTGGACCTTGCTAGAAATGTTATGTGAGCTAGAATAAATGGCATGTTGGAATGGTTTACATATTTTTTTCTAGATAGGAGTATCAGAAGATGAAATTTCAATATGATGCTTATAAGATTTATGACGTTAAATGCATGTTCTAGAAAATAAATGTAAAATTAGCAGTGTACATTGTGCAAAGTTAGTTGTATCAAAACGCATGAATCTGGTATTCTGGAGGGTAAACCTGGGATGAACCAGGAATGATACATGTACAATTGAGCAGATCAACTTGTGGTTGATTGAATTGATAACAACAAGAGATTTTCATTTAAATGATTATATTATATGTCATTAGGACTAACATTGTAACTATAGGAAGTGAGTCATTGGAGCTTCAAGAAATGATGTAATAGTTTGAGAAGACTAATAAATTGATTGATGTTGGGTTGGAGGGATCTGGAACATCAAGAGTAATTATATGCATTATTCCCTGGTGTTGATTAGGAGGCCTTTGGAGCATCAATACTATTTATGATGACTTGATGTTGGGTTGAGAACCCTGGAGCATCAATGTTATGCGACCAAGTCCCAAATATAGCATAAAAATAGTAGAAATAGACCAAAAGAAAGTAATCAACTCCTTAATAATGAAGAACTGAGATGAATAACAATCCTCTTCGAGGGAGGAACATCCTTACACAATGTACTAAGTACATAAGTGTAACATCCCGAAAATCACAAAAAATTTAAAAAATTTCATCGTAGCATTAATTGCTAACCTTACCGTGCGGAAATATAATAAATGCTTAATTATTCATTTAAATGACATACTGAAATAAAATCTTATATTGATCATGATTGTGTATTGTTTTACGATGTGCGTGAAATGTATTTATGTCTACATTAGGATGCTGTTGGATGTTTTCTTGCCTCAATCGCACATCCTAGATCACTTATGATTAATAAAACTTGATGTCGTTACTTTATAGATTTACTTGCTATTGTTTATATATGCTAACTGTTTGTTCTTCTTATTGATGACGAAGGGGTCCTATGGGCACCCCGAGGCTTACTTAGCTATTAGCTAAAGCATTTGAATGTTATGTCGCAGATCACAGGTAAGAGAAGAAAATAGTGTTTCAAAAGTGAATACGGAGGTCCTATATTTCATTAGTTAGCTTTCAAGTTTAAAAAGAGAAAAATAGAATAACTTGCAAACATGTCGGGGTGAGATCTATTCCGGTTGTTTCTTTAGTTAAAATATGTATTGAATAGTTATGTTTCTCAGCATTTATATTACTTGTATTCATATGTATTGTACTATGTTATAATAAGGAGTAATTAGTTTGGCCTTCAAGGATAAGGGCATTAAACTTCTATATTTATTATAGCTACCATGCAAAGAGTTCATAATCTAAACTTGTGTGCTAACATCACACTTCTAACTCTATGATATTTATGTATTACATGCATAACCTGGGTGATAGTATTAACATGGACACTTTGAAAGTGCCGATGGTTATAACTATACCCTATATGCATATAACCTCTATCACATTAATATATGCATAACTTACAAACTGGTGTTATTATAGTGAATTGAACAAAAGACTATGGTTGTAAACTTTATGCACTCTCTCCTATTATTTTATACGATGGACATTATATTCTAGAGCATTGCAATAACAACTATACAACAATATTGAAATAGTCTTCGTATTTTTCATACCATGTATAAAGGTTTGATTATTTGAATGAATTTAGGAGTAATGTAACCATATTATAACATGTTTGTGAGTCCCTCCATAAAGGATGGTCGATACCTTGACCTAAGGTATGGTGCGAAATACATAGTACCTGGATGTTGTGTTGACTTTTGGAACCTTATGATCATATTATATTGTAATTTTCAACCATGGAAAGGCCGAGCAATAACCCCAATGCATGGTTATGCTGGCGGGTTCTACGTACTGTGGTAGCTATGGTTTATTAAAGTGCATTAAAGTGTTAAAGAGTGGAGAGTCTAGTGGCACCCCCATGGCAGGTCTTTACGTGGTCTTCTTGGTCCCAGTGACAACCCTAACTGCTTTGGATTTCCTCGACTAGAGCATCATCTCAACATTCATTTGGTAAGGAGTGGGGTGTTGGAGAGGCCGACAGGCCTGTGGGTCTTTAGGGTTTGTTGTTAGTTCTTGAAGGCACCTCCCAGGTTTCGATACCGAGACCTGATGCTATGTAAAATGAATCTTAGAGCTCGAGAGCCTAATTGTTTGGTGCGTGTGCTTAGGAGTTGAGTGGTTTCAAGGGTTTACGACTGTTATGAAGGTGCTCAGACCATAACATGGATTCTCCTTTCGAAGGTAAACTTGCATTTCTTTCTCTTGTTTCCATGCAATTTATATTGTTCAACTGTGATTATTGTTAGCACTGTATTCTAAGATTTAACCATAATGTTGTTTGAACTGGAAGGTAACTCCTCGGTTGATGGTTCACATGTTACAATGCAAGGTGTTGGAACAAGGTAGAAGATGGGCTTTCAAACCAGTAAGCCTTGATGATTACCTGTGGTACATCCTAGCAAGAGTGCCAGAAGCTTGTTTGGTTTTTAGCTTGGTCTTACCAGCATTGTAACCTTCATTTAAGCCGTAAGGAAAAGGTTAGGGAGGATAGAATCCTCAACCTACCTCTCTGTGAACTCGTCAGATTTTTTACAGTATAATAAGTCTGTCAAGTGTAAATAGCCATGCGAAGGGTTTGATCCTTGGCATTTTGATGAAATAAAAGATATTGACTGTTTATGGTATTTGAAACTCGATGTTGTTTTTTGGAATGCTATTGAGGTTTCGACCTCGTAATGTATCTTTTCAATGTATTATAATTTCCAGGTGTTTGCTAGGGTTTTGCATAAAGGATGTTTACCGGTTTTAGAGATCTCGGCAGTGGTAGGTGATAATTGAATGAAAACGAAGCAAAGCTTCTTGTTGTGTTTTTGAAAGTTTACAAGAAAAGGTTTGCTATCGTCGTTTTGTCTATTCATAAAGCAATGGTTGAAGAAATTTGTGATAAACAGTGTTTGGTTTTGTTTTTTCAAAGGGAGAGTTATGTGGGTCGAACTCGCAACTCCATTCTGTTCAAAATCCTTTTCGTATGCTTCAGCATTAAGGTTTTTACAAGATATTTTATCAGGTTTATAATGTAGTTGTAATAATATTGTATAATATCTAAGGAAAAATGCCTTAGTTGAAACCTATTGAAATATTGCTTCCAATAAAAATAGTCTAGAGATTATAGCTGTAAGGATGGATGTGACTGTGTTATGATTTAGATGTTTATACAAGGTAAACTGTCTTAGCTCGAAATCCCGACTAAACAATTTCAATGTTGCTTTGATTATAAGGGTTTTGTGAAAAGAAAGTAACATGTTCTTGTATATAATCGAGTTCTATCTTTTTGTTTTGATAAGAAAAGGTTAACTTAGTTTATTGAAAAATTAACTAGGGTTTGAGGCTCAGGACATTCGTCCGAAATAGATATTGTTCTGTGTCTATTTAATCTATTATATCAAATGATAAAAGAACACTAGTAGTTCTGCATACTAGGTAGGTTTGTCTTCGATCTCTTTTACAGTTGTTTTTAGTTCATAAATAATGATGGTAATCTATAGTCATTATTTCGATTCTGCTAGTATTTATAATACATAATATTAAGATGGTTTAAAATAGAATAAACATATGAAAAAATATAGTAAGAAGATATATATATCATTTGTCTTCTATGAAGGCTAGTTGACCTAAAACTTAACCTTAGGCTTTGTGCAGAAAGAAAAATGGAAAATGTTCATGTATTTTTATTTCTATTGTTGCGACCGTAAATATATTAAATTATTTAAATAAACAAATAGTTGCTATGTTTTTCTATTAATGATACATGAGATATGTCAATTTCAGTTTATAACCAATAAGGAAACTACAGTAAATATAACAGAGTTTGTCTATTTCATTATTCTATCCAATTGCATATCATTTTATCTATTTTAAACACCCTTCCCTGTACTAGAGTACAGCACCAGAACAGTGCATGGAAAAATGCAGGGAAGTAATTCACTCTATCAATTCATACAATTTATTCAACAATTTACAGAATCATAATCAGTTAGGAAAATCAAACATTTATCTCTGCAAATGTAGGTAACTATCAACAATCAGCTAATAATTCATAAATCAACAGTTACATAAAATAAATTATAACTACTTAGGAAATGTAATAACAAGTAGAACTTGCAAATGTAGATAGGGTGGACAAACACCCAAAGAGGCCTATTCCTCCCAACCTTCTCCATAAGAAGCAGCCAATATCACTTTCTCCTTTGGACCAACGAGCCTATTTACTGAACCACTAGGTAGAAGACTCTTTGTAGAAGCAAGGCACTCAGGTTGTACTTCCAGTAATCAATGGAGACTTGCAATACACCTCAAAATAACTCTCTGCACTCAGCAGTAAACTCTCCACTTAGCAAAAGTGAAACAGACTTACATTACAACTCAAAACATAGCTTCCCCTCATTGAATCTCTTGTGTGCATACAGGAGAACCACAAGGTAAATTTTCTCATCAGAAAAAGTTTGAGTCTCTACTCAAATTCGATGGCTTATAAATATGCCTAGGTCTTTTAGTGGTCAGTTTTCAAAATAAATGAGCCTCAAGCTCCAGTTCCATCTTTCAGGAAATTTTGACCACAATTCAAGGGAGTTGTCCCATAACAACAACTAGTTACTGAGCTCATAATGCTGTCACTTGTCCATTGCCTTCTACCCCAGATTCCATTCCACCTAATGGGTCAGTAAACACTCTTTCAACAGTCTCTTTGGGTGAGTGTCTTCTATTTTATTTTATTAAATAATAATATTGTGCAATTACAGTCATCCTTGGCCACTTGGCCAAATATAAAACTTTACAATAAGAGTTAAGATAATGTTTTCTTCAAACATAAAGTGTTTCAGCAAAGGGGTATGTTACAATAAGACAAGACAAGATACAATGATGACTAAAATGAAAATATCTCCTTCCTATATATAGGAGACAAAGGGGTACAATAAAAACTAATAGATCCAAGATGGCATCAATAGTATGTAATGCACCATAATAAAGGGGGTAATGTGCCAATATTTAGGGCTTAACAATCAATGCTAAATCGACAAAGATAATATGCTCTGATGTTTAGTCGGAGGACTCTGGAGCATCAACACTACTTATGATGACTTGATGTTGGGTTGAGAACCCTGGAGCATCAAGGATAAAGATACACAAAATATATATGCCCTGATGTTGAGTTTGGAAGAACTCTAGAGCATCAAAGGTAATTGAAAGGTAATTGATGTTGAGATGGTAGGATCTGGAACATCAAGTACAATTAGTGATGTGATGATTATGACATCTTGTTTATTCAATGTTTCTTTTTGAAAAGTAGTAATTAAATGTCATTGTGACTGACACTGCCTTGAGGTTTTTGCAGGTAATGGGCTATGGCAGCTCCAATAACACCATAACTAAATAACATAATGTGAACTTATGAAACATGCAATAAGAGCAATGAAATTAATACAAACAAAGAATATTCAAGTAAAGAAGTTATGAAACATTGAGCTAATCAAGGGGGGATGCCCTGGATTATAAGGCTCTTGGAAATTTTAAGAAAAATTCTCTACACCAAACAAAAATCTTCATTTTCAGAATTAACCAATTAATAAAAAGAAAGAATAAATTGAATAATAAAAACATGTGTCTAAACAAGAGGACCTAAATTTGAATAAGAACCTTTTCCAAAAAGAAAAGTTGCAGAGAGTGGATATTACAGGGGGTAATGGTCCCTAGTAGACTTGAGGGTTGCATTGTAGGTCCTTGAGTGCTCAGTTTTTCCATGGTATATGGCTAGTTCGGGATGGACTGTGTAAACAATGAGGATTTTATTACAGGACTCTACATAGAGCGCGTAAAAAATCTCTTGGCTACTTTGTATTAGTAATTAAGATAGAAAACAACCCTGAAATTTTGACTAAGTCCACGACAAAGAGCTAAGATTCTTCTAATATCGAACAATTTGATGAAGTACTTGGTGTACTGTGAGTACTTCATATGAGTTTGGTGTTGAGTTTGTTGGTTATGGAGCACCTAGAATGATAAGACTCATTTGGTGTTGATTTGGTATGCTCTGGAGCACCTAGAATGATAAGAGCTATTTGGTGTTGAGTTGGTATGCTTTGGAGCACCTAGATTGATAAGTCTTATTTGGTGTTGAGGTGGTATGCTCTGAAGCACCTAGAATGATAAGTCTTATTTGGTGTTGATTTGGTATGCTCTGGAACACCTAGACTGATCAACCTTATTGGGTGTTTAGCTGGTATGCTCTAGAGCACCTAGAGCTGGTTAGCTTAAATGAATTACTAAGAACTTGATGTACTGTGAGTACTTGGTGTACTATTAGCACATGGTGTGCTAATTAGTAACACTAGTTTTGTTACCATCCTGAATAACATAGGTAGGAGATATTCCAATGAAGGGTATCATCCTCACATTGGGTGAGTTATGAATGATATGCACATGTTATGCTATGTTATGCTTATGTTATGCATATATTATGTTATTCTATGTTATGCTATCATATGTTATGCACATGTTATGCATATGTTATGCACATGTATGCTTAGATTATGTGCATGTTATGTTATGTTCATGCTATACTCATGCTATGAGAATTGATATGATTGTTTGTGAGGAAAAGCAAGTTAAGAATGAATAAATGTACTTAGGAAGATGTACTACCATATAGGAAGTATGGATGAGGATGTTTATATGGCAGAGTCAGGTGCCATGAAAAGAAATAGGTAATAGAATTTATGGCAAGGTTATGTGCCATGAAAGGAATTCTGAAAATATTTGTGTTAGATCATGATTTATATATATGTCATATATGATTGACAGATATGCAGGTGCAGGATATTACAAAGTGACGCTTTGTATGTAAATTGAACTCTAAAATAGTTTCCATAAAAAGGAATCAACAATATGTTGCAAGGGAAACATTATTACTTATGTTCTAATTGATTTTGAAAAATCATATGTATGCATGTGTTTTATGATAAAATGCTAGAAAAACTTTGTGTTGTTTGTGAAAAGTACAGGTATGAAAGGAAAGAAACATTGAAGATAACCAAAAGGGATGTCAAAGAAAGCATTTAGACAACTGAAAATTTATGCTTACAAAGGAAATTGAAAGCTGAAAATAAAGTTTTGAAGGGCATGAACACCAACGACGGTGTTATTCTTAAGGGGGGGAGGATGTAATGTCATTTTTTACCCTTATTGTTTTGCAACAGAATGTGCAATTATGTACCCGTCCATGGCAAGGAGCTTAACACAGAGGATCCACAGGTAAAGCTTTGCAAGTATGGTTATGATTTCCTAAGTTGTAATGTGAAATTTTAGACTTAGGAGCTTAGAAGGCTTGACGCAACTAAACGAAAGGGGCATGAATCCACTAGGGGGAGGGTGAATGGCTAGGAAGCCATGATTTTGATGACGGGTGTCATCCCAATGTCATGGGAACTCGAAGAAAAGTGAACTGTGATGTTCACTAGACATGCACTTAAGTTTAAAAGTGTCGTTAACGGTTATTCCTAGAAATGGACACCAAAGAAACTCCTAGTCGCCGCAAGGCAATAACAAGCTTGTATGACCTAACAAATAGCATGATGCTAATTATTATTGAGTGCTATTAAGTAAAATTAAGGGGTCAATGTAGATATCATTGATATCTTAGTCCCCGCAAAGGATGACAGGAATTATGATTAAGTTCCTAAGATAAAAGAAGTTGAATAATTGCATTAGTATGAAGATACTGGAAAGTATTTTTATTATATGGTACATATGCCATTAATAACTATCTTAAATAATTATAAATCTGATGTATTGAAATCAAAATACTTAAGTTTCCGCATATGTGTGTGTGTCTATATATATATATATTATTGTATGCAAATTAAAAATAAACCAATAAAGTGTAAAAGGACCTTATGCTTTAATGTTTTACATCTCTAAATCCTAAAAAAATGTCCAATAAAAGCCAAGAAAGTATCCATAATAAAAAAATTGGCAGAATATTTGTAGAAAGCAAACATAGGAATATTTAGTTTTTCCTAGCTTTAAAGCCAAAAGCTTGAAAAAATCACCATGTGTGCAAATCGTGGATAGGTTTTTTGTTTGATTATGGATTAAAAAGAATGTGTCTTCGTTTTGGAGGAAAAAAGCCACAACCTGAATGTTATTACAACCCACGCAAGCCTGATATATACACAAAGCTAATTAGATGAGTGTTTCACTGGATTACAACCAAGGGAGAGGGCGCAGCCCAGGAATCCTAAGGATACATATACTTATATAAATATATATCATGAATTTCGTCATTGATATATTATTTTGCACAGGGGGCGTGGGGGCCTGGGCACAGCCCTTGGCTTGACCTAAATCTATTATTGAAATCTATATATATACATACATAGAGAGAGAGAGTTTTCTCCCCTGCTAGTGAAGTCTATGAGCCCCCGAGCCTATTTTGTATTTTTGTTACTTGAAACCTTGGGAGGGAGCAGACCCTTTTGATTTGCTCTCTGTTGGAACAAAAGATCCAAGCCCATTGGAGTTAAGTGTGACTTGACAGCCGAGTCCAACGTCATTATTATATTTTTTTCATCATGATATGGGTATTAAATCTATTTTTAAAGAAGGGGGCTGCCAATTGTTTTGGTCTCTGCCTAAAGTGTGGGCAGCCTTTCTCAAGAGAGTCGAGCCCGTGGTCTGAACTATATATATTATTTTTATGTTCTGAATACCGTGTTGGGCGCAGCTTCTACATGACCAGCCCGTGGTCTGAGCTATATATGATATTCTTAAGTTTGAATTACGGGTGACCTTGATTGAAGATGGGCGCAGCTCTTGGAAGAGCGTAGGCCCTGTAGGATGCTTGCTTGATCTACCTTATCTCATTATGTTTGGAAAGCTTCTGAAAAAAAGTTCGTAGGATTTAACTTACCATAAATATATTGTAAACCAAACGAGTGTTCATGGTGAAAGACTATAAGTGTGAATTAAACTACTTCCTTTATGCTTGAATAGTTGGAGTTAGTAGCATTTAACTTATCAATTAATATGTTGTAAACCAAATGAGTGTTCAGGTTGAAAGACTATAAGTGTGAATTAAACTACTTCCTTTATGCTTGAATAGTTGGAGATTGGATAGAATAACATGTAAACCAAACGAGGGTTCATGGTGAAAGACTATGAGTGTGAATTAAACTACTTCCTTTATGCTTGAATAGTTGGAGATTGGATAGAATAACATGTTAGAAATGATTTGGAATTTATAGTTAGCAATCCTATATTATTATAGCCATATGTTTAACTAATGGAAAGATTCCATGCAAAGAGAATGTATTACTTTATACTAATTAAGTTTACGTTAGAAGAAGTATGATTACATCCATAGAGATTTTAAGAATGATATATTTGCATTCATAGGTATGATTACATCCATAGAGTTCAGTTCACAATCCAAGTAGCGATGATAGATTTAAGAATGTTATTTTCAAAGAAACAATGTTTTAGTGATGGTTTTCCTCAGTGAATGTAGAATGCAAAGTCTATGTCCTTGGATGGTACGATAGAGGTAAAAGTGATTTGGATGTGTTGTCATGATAAGTATAAGAGTACCTTTATGTATGGAAAACTTATTAATAGCATGATAGTGAATATTTAATAGTTTTTATTTAAAGTAAGGATGAAATTATGGTTTCAAGGTTAAGGATTGAAAGGGTAAGTGTAGTATTTGCAACACTTACATAATGGTTATCTTCGAGTGAATAATTGTTAAAGAACGAGTTGTTTGACATGAATTGAACAAGCTCCTTATGCATGATGTAGGAGCATCGGGGCCTAGGCAGATCAGTCGAAATTGATCGACAGAAGGGAGCTGACCAGCGGGAGTGCCGATGACCACTGGTGCGGAGAGCAGGTTGACTTGTCGAAGTCATCAAGTCGAGCAGAAGCAGTCGGGGTGTGACCCACTGGAGCAGCGCAACAGACATTGAGAAGGGTCGAGAATCGAAAGGAAATGGTCGATAGATGACAAGTGGGGTAAGACATCGGGTGGTCGACGAGTGGTCAAACCACAACGCGACAGGTTTGGCGGAGCTAAGTGCAGAGGAAGGGGAGGATTGGCGAACCACAGAAGATGAGAAGCAAGCCGACCAGAAGGTCGACATGTGACCAACTATTGTGGCAGGGTCGAAAGGACAGGAAGTCAAGGAACTCTACCTGATAGCCATTCAGGGTTGCTGAGGAAGTTAATATAGTTATTGCGAGTAGGTGGATGACATGATGGGTGACGTCATGGACAGAGGCTGTACAACATGGTTGGGAGCTGACAGGTGCAGGTTTGTAGGATTTGGAAGGATCGAGAGACAGGAGGATGCGTGTCTCGGGGATTGCAATAAATATCAGGAACAATAGCAGCAGGGTAGAAATGAAGAAGAGGAGATCAGAGGAAGGGGGGGGGGGGGCCCTTGGATTAGCAACATCAGAGAGTAGAGCTAAGAGGAGTTGTGAAGAGTCACACCGTCCGAAGAAGAAAGGAGTTGAGATCGAGCCATAGCTCAGAGTTCCGAGGTGGACCAGGGGAGGGTGAGGTCGACACATATGGAGAACACACCACAGTTACTTCTAAGTTGTAACGGCCGAGGCTAGCTGTAGTTAGTTATTTACTTTCAGTTATTCCGCATTGTAACCGATTTCAAAGAAGTAATATAAGCCACTTTTGGCATCTTGTTCTACACCTTGTTCGTGTAAGCATTGTGGTTTGTGTCGTGTGTATTGTTAAGCAAGAAAGTATTCCGGTAAGGTGACTTGCGTAAGTTGGTATCAGAGCCCGTAAGCGAGTCCGGTTGAGGAAGACGACCATACCAACCTGACTTCCGTCAGTTAGTATTAGAGCAAGTGATTTGGATAGCTCCAACTATGGTTGGGTAGAGTTGTACACGACTTGTTTCAGTCTGGTTGCGATTGGACGCGTGCGAGTTTCAGTGGAGGTTGAAAATGGCTCACAGAGGCATTAATGTCTGAGGAGGAAGAGCGCATGGCACAGTAGTCGTCATGGTGGATCGTGAGATGTTTGACGAATGCGTCCGAATGATGTGAACTTTGACAAATGAAGTCCCAGCGATCAAAGAAATCCAGAGGCATGGTTGTATTCTTGATGCCTTAGACCACAGCGACGAGGAAGTTGAGGAAGTGGAAGATCGGGAAGCCGCTACAGAAGAATCAGAAGAAAAACTCATCAAGCTTCTAATAGATATGATAGGTCGGGCGAAGATAGACATGCGTACATACTCGGGAAGCCTGGACCCAGAAGACCTGATCGACTGGTTCAGAGAAATGGAAAAATACTTCGACATGGAACAGATCGAGGACCCTAAGTGGGTTAAGATTGCATGTCTGAGGTTGAAAGTTCATGCCTCGTTGTGGTGGGACAATCTACAGGATGACAAACTCAAGAAAGGTAAGGAGAAAATCAAGTCTTGCGACAGAATGGTTGCCAAGTTGAAAGGAAATTTCTTGCTAAATGACTATGTAATTTCCTTGTTCAGAAAGTTACAGAACTTTCAACAGAAAGAGATGACCGTGAAGGAGTACATGGAGGACTTCTACGGATTGTCGATTTAGTCAGGACAAACTGATGAAGGAGAAGAAGCTGTCGCCAGGTATGTGAATGGCTTGAAATATGGTATTCAGGATGAGCTGAGCATGTCGAGATTCAGAGTAGTCAGCGAAGCCTACCAGTTAGCTCTGAAGGCAGAAGAGAAACTGTCAAGAAAATCCGTAGTGACCAAGGGAAGGATGACTGGTCAAGGTGGAAAAACTGTCTCCGTGAAGGGTCAAATTAGCAGGTATAGGAAGGAAAGTGTCTAAGATATCCGACATGCGGAAGGGACATCAACACGGGAGAAAGCACAGGAGAACCGACGCAATGGTAGTGAGAATCGCGGTCGAGGTGCGTATGGTCAGAGTGGTCCATCCGACAAGAAAGGACCTAACAGGCTAGCCATAATCTATTACAAGTGTCGAGGAATGGGACACAAGGCATATGAATGCCCAGAAAACCTACATGCTGCAGAGGAGTCGAAGCCCAGACGTTGAAAAGATGAGCCAGTCGACGAGAGGGAAAAGTCAGCATTAGACAACAGTGGAGGAGAGAAGAAGAAGAACCAAAATATGACGATTCGGAGAGCCTTGATCTAGGAAGATCAACGCAACCCGATGAAACCAGCGCAACGGAAGGCGATCTTTCGAACAAACGTGCGGATTGGAGAATGGTGTTGCAAAACCATAGTTGATGGTGGAAGCACGGAGAATCTTGTGTCGACGGAAGTCATCGACAAGATCGGGTTGAATTGTCGAGAACACCCACACCCCTACAAGATCTCATGGTTGCAGAAAGGACACCATGTCAGGGTGACCAAACAGTTCCTGATCAACTTCAGAGTCGAAGGATTAGAGGACAACGTACTGTGTGATGTAGTTCCAATGGATGCATGCCATCTGTTGTTACGAAGACCATGGAAATATGATCAAAAAATGATCTATGATGGTCGAGCTAACATAGTCACAGTGTGGAAAAATGGTGTGAAAAGGACTCTGAAGTTGAGGCTGGAAGAGCAAGCCGCCAACAAGGCCGACGAGAGCAACCTTTGGGAAAAGCTAGTGTTGATGAGCAATGTGAAAGAATTCCTTGCAGAAGAGGAAAAACAGTCGGGATGTTTTGCGATCATTCCAAAAGGACCATATGTCGAGAGAATGAGCAGCGAGGAGGATATTCTGGTCAAAGTTGACAAGTTGCTCAATGAATTTCGGATCATAATGGCTGATGAGAAATCGACGGGATTACCGCCGACCAGGAGCATATCCCATCAGATCGACTTAATTCCAGGGTCGAGTCTACCAAACAAAGCACCATATAAGATGAGTCCGACAGAGGGACGAGAACTCAACTGATAGGTCCAAGAGTTGTTGGATAAAGGGTTGATCAGAGAGAGTCTGAGCCCGTGTGCAGTACCAATGGTATTGACACCAAAGAAGGGTGGAGAATAGAGGATGTGTACAGACTCGAGAGCCATCAACAGGATCATGATCAAGTATCGGTTTCCATTACCGAGAATGGATGACTTGATGGATTACCTGAGTGGAGCAACCTACTTCACAAAGATAGACCTGAAGAGTGGTTATCACCAGATTAGGGTCAGAGAAGGAGATGAATGGAAGACAACATTCAAGAGAAAAGAAGGGTTATATGAGTGGTTAGTCATTCCATTTGGGTTGACTAATGCACCCAACACGTTCATGAGGTTGATGAATGAGGTGCTATAGCCGTTTTTGGGAAAGTTTGTCGTAGTCTATTTAGATGACATTCTGATTTTTAGTTGAACCAAGGCAGAACACTTGAAGCACGTTCGACAGGTATTGCAAAGACTGCAGGAGGAGAAGCTGATGGTGAACATGCAAAAGTGTTTCTTCATGAAGAAGGAATTGGTGTACTTGGGGTTTGTAATCTTGAGTAAAGGGTTGGTGATGGACCCAGAGAAGGTGAAGGCAATAGTAGATTGGCTGGAACCGACAAGCATGACTGGAGTGAGAAGTTTCGATGGACTTGCTAGTTTCTACCGGAAGTTCATTCGGGGATTCAGTCGAATTTGTGCACCATTGACAGAATGCATGAGAAAGGCGAGTTCAAGTGGACGGACGAGGCCTAGAAATATTTCGACGAGTTAAAGGAAAAGGTCACTGAGAGCCCAGTGTTGGCGCTCCCATACTTTGACAAAGTTTTCCAGGTCGATTGTGATGCGAGTGGAACAACAATTGGAGCAGTGTTGAGCTAGGAAGACCGATCAATTGTATTCTTCAGTGAAAAATTGAATGGAGTGAAGCGGACATTAGAGAGATTTTGAGGTCAAAAAATGGCCTCCTAAGAGATGTACTACAAAAATATGAGATATATTAAAATATTATGAATTGGGGGTTTTATGGGGTAGGTATATATGACAAGTCACCTCTCACACTATTTTCTATGCACAATATAAATAACCATGGTTGAGTTGCTTTTCAAAATTCATTAGAAATAAAATTAATAAAATAAGTTTACATTGATGTGACTAAGATTCATTGTAAATTCCCAAAAATTTATTGTCCTTTAGCATTTATTTGTCTTGAACTTACAAATGAAATTAAATAATAAAAAATATTTTTAAGAGCTATTTTTTTAATTTTATGTTGACTTTTTATATTTAGTACTTTTCTCATGAATTTAATATAATGTAATTTAATTGAGAATTTATTTACATGTAAAATGTTAATAATATTATTATAATTCACATTGCATTATTATTATTATTATTTATTAAATCTATTATTATTCTTTATTGGTTTGACATTATGTTATTAAATAGAATGGAGTGAATATATAATTTAAAATTAAAAACATAAAAATGATAATATATTATTTTATAAAAAAATGTGAAAGGACTTTCTTTATGAATTAAGAGTACTTCACTTGAAAATGACAATAATATTATTTTATGAGAAAGTGTGAAAATACATTCATTATGAGTACTTTACTTGAAAATGACAATAATATTATTTTATGAAAAGACTATCATTATGAGTACTTTACTTTATGACTTAAAAGTACTTACACCACTACCTTGGTTAACTATGTGTTTTCATCCACCATAGAAAATTTGACAAATAAGCATTCTTAACTCATGCAATGCCACCTCACCAAGGGGGATGATGTCATCTTCTAGAATGTGATTGGTTGTTTTTTATAGTACATTTTCTTTGTTTTGAGGCCATTTTTTGACCTCAAAATTTCTCTAATTAGTATTCAGTCTATGACCAGGAATTTTATGCTATCATCCAAGCATTGAAGAAGTGGAGGCATTACTTGTTGCCCAAAGAATTTGTGTTATACACAGATCACTAAGCACTAAGGTATTTGAACACTCAGTCGAAATTGGATCAGAGACACATGAAGTGGGTGGAGCTACTTTAGAGGTATACATTCGTGTTGCGACATAGGTCGGTCTGTTAAGTTTATACTAATTTGACTAGCAAGATCATTGATAGAAACACAATCACAAGATAGATAAGGATTTACCCTGGGAAACCCTCACGGGGTAGAAAACCCAGCAAAGCTTTCCTCAATATAGATGATCAACCAAATACAAGATGTAGAAACCAAAAAAAGAGCTCCTCCTCCTCCTATGCAGACCTCTCTCTCACTTGTGCACCACTTCCAAGTGGATGAATGAATGAGATAAGTGAGGAACATCCTCCTCTACTTATACTTGATTTCCGACTGACTTTTTACCCTATGGGGCTGACCTCTCCTAGGAGAGTCTAATAACACTCAAATAACTAACTCAGGGCGACCTCTCCTAGGAGATCTAATAACCCTAGTTACCATAATCTCTCGGAGGAATAAACATCTCCGGATACATAACAAAGTCCCATTGGAGGAATGAAACATCTCCGGAATAATAAAGTACAAATATAATATTCTTTGAAGTTACAATATTTCAACATGGGCAAGTCGAATAAAGTTGTCGATGCGTTGAGCAGGAGAGTTGTGCTATTGAGCACGACGATAGTTCAAGCAACAGGGATAGAGTCGGTAAAGACGGAGTATGAGACTGACGAGGATTTTGCGAAAGCATGGAAGGCTTATCGTGAACCTTGGAGTATCGACAGGACTCCATATTTGAGTTACTTCATTCAAGAAGGCTATCTGTTTAAGGGAATTCAGTTGTGCATTCCCAGAGGATTGGTAAGAGAGAACCTAATCCGAAAATTTCATAATGGCGGGTTAAGCAGGGCACTTTGGCAACGACAAGACCAAAACATTGGTTGACAAGAAGTATTTCTGGCCGGGGATGTTGACAGATGTCAGAAAGTGGGTTCGATAATGTCAAGTTTTCCAGTTGGCAAAGGGAAGGAGTCAGAACACGGGGTTGTATACACCATTGCCGGTACCAGATAACCCTTGGGAGCATCTTAGCATGGATTTTGTGTTAGGATTACCGAAGACTCAGTAGGGAAGCGACTCAATATTTGTTGTAGTTGACAGATTTTCGAAGATGGCGCATTTCATACCATGTAAGAAGACGAGTAACGCCACAGGGATTGTTGTACTATTCTTCAAGGAGATAGTCAAGTTGCATGGGTTACCGAAGAGTATCACGTCGGATCAGGATACAAAATTCATGGGGCATCTGAAGAACCCTATGGAAGAAACTCGACACGAAGTTGTAATTTAGCTCGGCATATCATCCACAGACGGATGGACAAATCAAGGTGGTAAACAGAAGTTTGGAAAACCTTCTGAGATGTCTAGCAGCTGACAGACCCAAACAGTGGGAAAATGTGTTGGCAGAGGTAGAGTTTGCATATAACAATTCTGTGAATCGATCGACAGGATTGAGCCCATTCCAGATTGTTCACGGGAGAATCCCACACGGAGTGGTGGATTTGGTTGAGTTGCTGACAGAAACCAGGAAGAGCGCGGATGCAGAAGCATTCGCAGAGCATATGCATGAAGTTCATGAAAATGTGCGAAAGTGCATAGAAAATAGTAACGTGACATACAAGTTGAGGGCCGACAGAAAAAAGAGGCTACAATCATTCCGAGAAGGAGACTTAGTCTATGCATATTTGTGAAAGGAGAGATTTCCAACAGGTACATACAACAAGCTGAAGCTGAAGAAGATTGGGCCATCCAGGATCCTGAAGAAGATTTCAGACAACGCTTATGTGTTAGAGTTGCTGGAAGACTTGAACATTTCAGCAACGTCCAATGTCTCAGACCTGTACAAATTTGAAAAATGGTCAAGCAGCGGAAGTGAAGAAATGATAAGCATCGACTAGACAGAGTAGATTCGAGACCGACATAAAGAGGAGATCGCAGAAGTAATCGAAGAACACGAGGTTGGGTGTACCCGTGGATTGTGAAGGAAGGAATACTTGGTGCGATGGGAAAATGATGAGTTGCAGGAAGAGACATGGATTTCCAAAGAAGAGTTTAGGAGACTGAAGGAGCAGTCGAATTCTTTTTCACTTGGGGAGTCTGATGCAGGAGCATCGGGGCCTAGGTAGATCAGTCGAAGTTGATCGACAAAAGGGAGCTGACCAGTGGGAGTTCCAATGACCACTGGTGCAGAGAGTAGGTTGACTTGTCGAAGTCAACAAGTCGAGCAGAAGCAGTCGAGGTGCGACCTACTGGAGCAACATAGCAGACATTGAGAAGGGTTGAGAATTGACAGGAAATGGTCGATAGACGACAGGTGGGGTAAGACGTCGGGTGGTTGAACCACGACGCGACCGGTTTGGCGGAGCCAAGAGCGGAGGAAGGGGAGGACTAGCAAACCACAGAAGATGAGAAGCAAGCTGACCAGAAGGTCGAGTTGTGACTGGCTATTGTGGTAGGGTTGGAAGGACAGGAAGTCAAGGAACTGTACGTGGTAGCCGTTCAGGGTTGTTGAGGAAGTTAATATAGTTATTATGAGTTGGTGGACGACATGACGGGTGACATCATGGACAGAGGCTGTATAGCATGGTTGGGAGATGACAGGTGCAGGTCTGCAGGATTTGGAAGGATCGATGGATAGGAGGATGCATGTCTCGGGGATTGCAATAAATCTCGGGAACAATAGCAGCAGGGTAGAAACGAAGAAGAGGAGATCAGAGGAAGGGGGGCCTTGGATCAACTACATTAGAGAGCAGAGCTGAGAGGAGTTGTGAAGAGTCACACAGGCCGAAGAAGAAAGGAGTTGAGATCAAGCCATAGCTCAGAGTTCCGAGGTGGACTAGGAGAGGGTGAAGTTGACACACAGGGAGAACACACCACAGTTACTTCTAAGTTGTAACGGATGAGGCCAACTGTAGTTAGTTATTTACTTTTAGTTATTCCACATTGTAACCGATTTCGAAGAAGTAATACAAGCCACTTCTGGCATCTTGTTCTACACCTTGTTCGTGTAAGCATTATGGTTTGTGTTGTTTGTATTGTTAAGCAAGAAAGTATTCCAGTAAGGTGACTTGCATCAATGCATCACATGTATATTGCATAGACTTTGTAATAGGCATTATGTTAAGGACTAAGGACTCAATGTGTAAGTTAATCAAGTAGTTTCATAAGTGTTATAACTCCAATCTATTATGACATTTCAAGTCTTATATAGAGAAGTTGAAGAGTCTCATGTGTTTTTCACATGAATTTTTTTTTTATTGGAATGTACTTGGTTACAAAGATTCATTTATTATTGTGATTAACATATTTGGTTGGTTGTGTGAAGTTAAAGAAAAAATTTATACCCCATTTTCCCAATTCGGTAATGAGGAAATTGGGTATGTTACAAGGTCATGCCCATGAGAGTGACACCTTTTGTAGGGTTGGTTGCCAAAAAACTTCACAGTGCTACATATGATAGACAAAGAAAAGGAAAGCATTTTACTAGCAAGGTGGCGGAACTAGCTAGCCACGAGTTATGGAACCTCTTGGAGGAATGAGTGGACACCATGGAGAAGGTGGTGGAGTTGGCCTTGACAAGCTTAGAGAATATTACTGACTTTTGCACGATTATGTGGAATAACCAAAGTTGGAAGATGGGATGCGTAGAAGTTACCCAAGTAGATGAAAGGGAATTGAGCAGCAATGCAGTCACTTCAAACACAGGAAGGAAGATTTCGCTTGACGACCCAGAAGCGCAACGATTGTTTGTTGAAAGTGATGGTACGATTGGTGATGATGTACCACTCCTTCTACGCTTGAGCAAGTGGTCTGCGAAGCAACCAAGCGAGGATGATGATGTAGGATATGGTCGTGGGTTCCATACACCCACTTTCTTTCATTGAGTTAGATGCGACACAAGCCCACTACTGTTGGAACAAGCAATCAAGGCCTCATGTGGCTTGAGTAGGAGACATGCCAGAAGAAAAACCTACAAGTTTGTGCCAAGTGCGAAGAGCACCATGTTCTCCACCAAACACCAAGGCTCACTACATAGTGGGAAAGCTCGGGCAAGTTGTTTTTGGATGTACGAGTTCATAACTTAGATTGGGCATTCTAATCAATCGAACAATATAGAGGTATGGCGGACTGTGGCTATGAGAAATATTGCAGAGATGAGGCGAAGATGGTGCATCCAGTGGCCATGACTGTGTGCAGCAGGAAACAATGTGGCATGTGTTTCCAGGGACAATTGGCATCTTGTAGACATTTTCGAGGACGACAACTACTTGAGGTGGGGGAGGATGTTATGAATTTGTGCAACAACAATTATCCTCCCCACTTTACCCTTAACAAGCTAACAGGGAGGCTCGCCCAAGAGACCAAGACGAGCATGGGCAACTCAACTTGGGAGCCCCTTGGCTCAAGAGAGCAGGCAATTAGTAGCATCGACAAGAGGCTAGAATCAACAAACCCATGTGGTAACACAACGTGGGCTGGCTCAGGCACGAGCAAGGCATGACATTTGGACACACGCCCAACAGCCCCAAGGGGTGGCTGTGACACAAGAAGACTCGACAGATCTAGCACGCCAAGGCGCTTTAGCTAGAGCATAGGCTGGGCACTATTCCGGTAGCATTAGGGCACGTCACCGTGGATGGGGCATGCACCCACACCG
Source organism: Larix kaempferi (assembly GCA_027924585.1). Classification (NCBI taxonomy): domain Eukaryota; kingdom Viridiplantae; phylum Streptophyta; class Pinopsida; order Pinales; family Pinaceae; genus Larix; species Larix kaempferi. Next base: position 8,112,011 of record BSBM01000865.1, on the reverse strand, counting down.
TAGACGCCTGCGACATGGAATTCGAGTGCATCGGCGAGTCGCACCTGCAAGTGGACGCGCGATCCGTTGGATGCGTGCGAGTCTTAGTGAGGAAGGCAAGTCGGGCGCATTGGTTAGCATGGATGGGAGCACCTCCAAGCAGCAAGGGCACAACAAGCACTTAGCGTGTGGAGGAAGCATGCAGATGGGATGTCTCCTACAGGAGGGGTGCGAGCATGCTTGGGCCGCAGTCATATGAGCACACCTACATATAAGACGCAAAGGTTCGACCAAGAGGCATCCATTCATATTCAAGGTGACAAGTCCAAGAAATCCAAGTGAAGGGCGACCAAGGAGGTAGAGGCCAGGGTGCAGGGCGTAGGGGCGTGCCTAACATGTTTTGGGAGCCTATCTTGGGTGAAGGCTTGGTAGAGTTTTGTGCGAGTGGTAGGTCTGCAGTGACAACATAGAAGGACAAGATGAAGTGAGTAGAACCTTGGGTTTTCTTGTGGGAGTATGCCGAGTTGGGTGCTCCATTGATGGGTTGGCTTGTAGGCACCCTCGTGCTATTATATCTGTTGTAATCGTTGCATATATTATATATGAACTTGGATGCACCCTTTTTGGGGTGTCACCTCTATACAGTGTCTCTTGCATATTGTATTGTGTGAATTGTTGTATGTGTAAGAATATAATAGGCTATGTAAGAGAACACAAGTGAATAAGTTTAAGTGTTAAAAATTTTAAGATTAAAAAAATGTATACATCAAGAATCAAATTGATTCTTGTGACTATTTAAGAGATAAAGACATCTCCTCCATACTCAGATGTAGGACATGTGTATCATTTAATATAAAAGAATTAATACATAACATGAAATTAAATGGTAAAAAATTCATACTTTTATTAATTAATAAATTTTCATTTAAAATGAATTGAAATGAATTTACTTTAATTAAAAAAAAAAAAGAATTGAATTGTATATTATTAATATAAATTTAGTTTATTTGGGCGAGTCGAGTATGAGGGAGATCTTGTAACATGTATCGAGGGTTTGTCGAGTAACAAAATAATACCAAGTAAACAAAAAAGAATAATACAAAGTAAAAAACAATAAATATTATGTCGGCCAAAAACAAAAAAACAATACAAAGTAAAAAGTAAATATGAGACTTAAACTAGAGACTTTGGAGTTTAGGATTAGGTGGTAAATATTATGTCTACCATAAACAAAAAAGAATAATACAAAGTAAAAAGTAAATATGAGACTTAAACTAGAGACTTTACTTTTTACTTTTAATACAAAGTAAAAAGTAAAAATGAGACTTTAGAGTGTTTGTCATTTGTTGAGTAACAAAATAATACAAAGTAAACAAAAAATAATAATACAAAGTAAAAAGTAAATATGAGACTTAAACTAGAGACTTTAGAGCTTAGGATTAGGTGGTAAATATTATGTTGGCCATAAACAAAAAAGAATAATACAAAGTAAAAAGTAAACATGAGACTTAAATTAGAGACTTTATTTTTTACTTTTAATACAAAGTAAAAAGTAAATATGAGACTTTAGAGTGTTTGTCGAGTAACAAAATAATACAAAGTAAACGAAAATGAATAATACAAAGTAAATTTAAGTAATAAATATTATGTCGGCCATAAATAAAGAAGAATAATACAAAGTAAAAAGTAAATATGAGACTTAAATTAGAGACTTTGGAGTTTAGGATTAGGTGGTAAATATTATGTCGGCCATAAACAAAAAATAATAATACAAAGTAAAAAGTAAATATGAGACTTAAACTAGAGACTTTACTTTTTACTTTTAATACAAAGTAAAAAGTAAATATGAGACTTTAGAGTATTTGCCGAGTAACAAAATAATACAAAGTAAACAAAAAAAATAATACAAAGTAAAAAGTAAATATGATACTTAAACTAGAGACTTTAGAACTTAGGATTAGGTGATAAATATTATGTCGGCCATAAACAAAAAACAATAATACAAAGTAAAAAGTAAATATGAGACTTAAACTAGAGACTTTACTTTTTACTTTTAATACAAAGTAAAAAGTAAATATGAGACTTTAGAGTGTTTGTCGTTTGTGTAGTAATAAAATAGTACAAAGTAAACAAAAAGCAATAATACAAAGTAAAAAGTAATAAATATTTGGGGGAAGAGTTTCTAGATTACATGAAGATCACACACGTGTAATGTGAAGATTGCATGAAGATCACATAAGTGTAATGTGAAGATTTGTTCCATCTGGTGGTTTGATCTCGATGTTTGAACGCCGTGGCATGTCTTTGTTTCGCTTTCTTTCCATATATTACGCGTTTTCTCTGTCCGAGTTGGTGATCAACTCTCGAGCAGGAAGTTAGAAACCAAATCAATCAAACGAAAAAACTTCTTGCGCACGGTTGTATGACGCTCATATCGAAATGACATTTCGAAACCATTCAATTATACAAAGAATCTTGTTGATCAACGGTTGTATAATAGTGAACTGGAAATGACATTTCGAAACTATTATCCTTTGTACCACCCTATATTGCAATCGATGAATACTGTGGGATCTTTGAAAGAGAAATTAACATTATTGCTTTGAATATCGCTCAGATCTGCTTTGCTGTGACTAACATAGACTAACAGTAACATGTGGAAAACTGAAGAACAAGTAATATAGGCTGCTGAAGAACCTTGTCATTCTGCAACGACCAAATTAAGTAATTGTGAATATGGCATGCATCATCAATAAGAGTTTCCATCCATGGCACATTACAAGTAATAGATTTAAGTGATAAAGAATGAGCAATGCAAGGTTTTCAAAATACCCATTGGTTCCTTCATTTTTGAAGACTAGGTCACGAAAGATGGGCCAAAAGTCAACATAGAAGGGATTGTACGAAAGATGGGCAAAAAGTCAACATAAGTCAACATAGAAGGGATTGTGCAAAAGGACGTGTGGAAGATAGGATGGAAATTTAATACACTCAATGAAGGAAGTTGAGTTGTAACTACCTTAAAGTAGTTAGAACTAACCACCGCAAGTGTATAAGAGGCCATAGAGAGCCAAATATTGTGGTGAGAGAGAAAGAAAAATTGGGATAGAGATAATATACAAGGTGGGATCTAGAACTAGAAATTTGTGTTGCGGGACATATTGATCCCTGAAGAATGAATAATAAAAAGGATGATCCTTGGTGGCCCCTTAAAATTTATGTTGTGATGTCTAATGCGTGTCTCTTATATTTGGTTAGTATATGATTATGCATGTATGATTTATGACATTATTTGGGGTTCCTTCCTTATTGTGTAACTTAATAGAAGATTAATATGAAGTTTATTTGGCTACTTCCTTATTTAGTCACTAGTATTTCCTTCACCTTACTCTTGTATCGACTATGCTTCGAGTGAGACTTTCTTCTCCCTAGCGAAGAAGGAAAATGCTAACATGTTTAGACTAAATTGGGACTTTGTTTTCCCCTACAGAGAACCCTATTCTCTAAAATTTTGCACCAACAAATGGTTCTGTTTTTGGGACCATTTCGAATAAGAAAGTAATAGTTTCATCTATAAATGGGTTTATAAGTACCATATTCAATATTGGTGGGATAGGAGGTTTAGAGATTTTGTGTTAGTAGAAGCCCGGTTGTGAAAAGGGAACCCAGTAAGGTTTAGGGATGGTATATTGTATGATGGAACATCATGGGATTAGTATGAGGACTTCTCGTGTGAGTTTCCTATAAGTCTATATAAGTAGATAAAGAGACTTGTGAAAGCCCTATAATTTGAAGACTGGTGTAAGAGAACCATTTAGTGGACTCCCAAAGTCCTAGTTGCATTATAAAGATTGGATCACCAACTTACAAGAGATGTGGACTTCTACTTATAAAGTATTGACAATAGATACATAATAAAGTTTGTTGCAAAAAAAAATCGTATTTTTTAAAAGTAGAAGCTAATTTCAAGAGAAATGCTTGTGGGAGATTTGATCTGGGAAATAACATTGTGGATTAAGGTATAATTGGTGGAAAGAGGGTTTGTTACATTTAATCAGATCTTGATGGGGGAGTAAGTAGTTGTTCCATGGGGAGTGTTCGAGATTGATGTCGGTGCATCGTGGAAAGTGAAAGGAGTTGAATACTATGGGGGAGAACTTCGAATACCTAGAAAGAGATGAGCAGGTACTAAGGGGGTCAAGCATAGGAGAACAATGATGGAAGAAACATATGAGGATAAAAAGAAATAAGTGTGATCAATTGCAAAAGGAAATGTGTGAATGATTTCTGGAAAGTAACGAGAAGTGAAGGGCTCACTAGCTCTTGGTTGAAGGAGAAAAATATAATGGTAGATGCTTCCAAACTAATTGAGTTTCATACCATAATGATGGGACAATATTTACAATGGTGAATAAATTCTTCATTAACGAATTTCATCTACCAATGCTTGAACATAAAGGGATTGCAAATATTAAACAAATCAAACAATATGAGGGAGAATAAGCTTCAGAATATGCTCATAGGTTTACATATGTGATGAATAGGTTTTATTTTCCTATTCATGATACACATCACACAAAATGGTTTATTCAATGGTTGATTACATTAACATGACTAAATTTATCCCAAAAAACCATTGACAACCCTATGATTGCTTTGGAGAAACGTATGGAGATTGAGGAAATGGATAAGTATCTAGGAAGTGTTCGATCCTCCTAATATGCAACACGACCTGACTTATCGCAAGTAAAACAACACATAGTTGTGTTAAATAAAAATATCCCGCTATTGATAATTTATAAGGTAAGCCGAGAATAGATATGGTGGAGTGGGTGCATTACCAAAGGTCATCATGTTTACGAATGCCCAATACTGAGAGGGGGATCTGCTCTTAACTCCTCTTGGACCAATTTCAATAAGACACTTAGTAGGTGTTGCACAAAGTAGGTTCCCTTAACCATTTTCATTGGACAATACAATGTCTTACTTTCCTGAACATGCAAAAATACTAACCTAGAAAAAAAATGTGATATCTACAAAGTATATGGACACTCCCCTCATCAATACCCCATCCTAAAGAAAATTCCTTTATTCCTAATAATGTCCATTGTGAATTCTATGGTTCGACTACTTAGTATGGATAAATGCAAGGCATTAGACACATTAGTGGATAAATTGGATAACTAGACATGATGGGTATTTGATATTAATTCCCCACCTTAAGTAAGGGGGGTGAACTCAAGTCCAGGGAGGTGATTATCAATGAATCCGAGTTGGAGGTCGTGGTGGAGTGATTTGATTTTACAAATGCATTGAATTCAATCATGTTGCTAGATAATTTCCCTTCCCGCAATGATCTAGATGCTCCTACATCCAAGTGAATACCCATGGAATCAAAGACTATCCAGAATTAATTGCAAAATGGAAAGATGGAGTAAAGAAACAACCAACAAATTTGATAAATACATAGCCATGGAATGGTGATAATATGGCTGGTCTGACTATTAATTTTTTCACCCATGGAGGAGATCAAACAGGTGCTTACTATAACCCTTTCAATGGCCCAAATATTCAGAGAGTTGTTCCAAAGGAACCTCTATTTGATCCTATTAAAGAAAATGATTTTTTTGAAAGTTCTTTGAAATGTTCTTACATATGGATATCCCTCCTTCACCTAGAGTCACGGAACATCAAGGATTTCAAAGTGTTAGTTCAAATGTGCACATCCCATGTTGTGGAAAGAAATTGGAATCTGAATCTATAGATACCTTTGAGAAACTCCTTAGTCTTTGGTTTAGTCTCTTTGTTAATATTCTAGAGGATGAAGGTTTAATAAAAAAGTTACAAAACACTCTCTACACATTTGTGTGGGTGAATGAGGAAGGAGACCTAATATTATCTAACCTTCCTAAAAGAAAGACTAATATAATAAGGCAAGGGAATAAAAGGAATGGGAGGGAATTCAAGCTAGATGCTCAGGTAGATAGATATGATATTAGGAATAGCAGGTGGGATCTTTGTTCCGATGTTAATATCCTTCCTAAGAAATCATGGGAGGCTATGGATATACATCCATTTTTTTATTCTCCTATTTAATTTTTCATGCCCAATCAATATAGAATGTGGAGGTTGATATCGCTAGAGTGAAGACATCAACTGAATTTGAGGTGATTGAAATAATGGATAATAATGAATCATATCCATCATTATTACGGATAGACTGGACTTATGATAATTATGTTATTATTAATCGAATGAGACTATAACTTTTGAGGCTGAGGGAATGAGATTCACCTAGCCATTTAACTTGTATCAAGGACCTAGATATATTTATCCTGTCAATCATAATATGGATCTAGATTCCTTAGATCAAATCTAAAACTTGACTATAAGAAAGAAGAATGACTACACTAATCCAACCATAGATGGTTTAGTAAGTTGGAGGAGCATTAACTCTTTTGACAATGATTCAGAAGAGGCTTTGAATGAATGGTAGAATCAAAGACGTGAAATTTCTTCTTGTTTTTGCACAACAATTAAGTTCCTCAAATAGATTGGTGTTGATGTTTATGACCTTCCAATCTATGATGGAGTCTCTAACCTGAAGGAATTCCTCATGAAAAAAAATAATACAGTTGTAGACAAACATAAGATTCCTATGCTAGATGTGGTCCACAAAGATAATCTAGACAGATGGTGGGCCACTCATAAGGAGAACCTTAGTTCATGGTTATCTTTACAAACATATATGATCCATGGGTTTTTTTCTTTTACCTATTTTTGAATGTTTAAATTGTCTAGGAGTTGTACGTCAGGAAACTATGATGGTGGAATTCTATAAGGGAGACACTAATATGTTTGCATATGTGGAAACTTGCACTCAACTATACGAAAAAAAATGATGCACCTCAATCTCTGGATCCACACATTTATTCATCATCTAGGCCCAATTCCATAAGGATGGTGTTTTCATGAAGAAATCAAAGGGTAGACCAAAGATTGGAAGACTTTGCAGATTCAATTTCATGAAGATATTTCTTTTATGGGGAAATATGAACTAGTTACAAGTTCTCTCAAGTTGATTAATGAGGCCTTATTTTTTGATAGGTTGTGAAATGCCCATGACACCTATGTATGTCATTTGCACTAGAAATTGATTCATTTACAAGCTCCTATCCATATGCTAGAGGTTCCCCTTTTTTGCGGAAAGTTTGACTAGGATGCTCTTGATCTAGATAACTTAGAGCTTTTGATGCACTTATCATTTAGTGAGACTGAGGACACTAGAAATGTGTAGGAAAAGAAGCAAGAAGACATTGTTCCTTCTTATATACAAGCCCTGAAGCTGCATAAATTTAACATTAGAATAGAATAAAACCCAATATGGCCTCTATAGGTGATTATTGGGATGATCAAATTGCATATGAGATTGTTTATCTTCTCAAAGAATATGAGGATATATTTACGCAAAGTTTCACGAAGTTGAAAGGGGTTCAAGGGGATTTGGGGGAGATGAGGATTGTCCTCAAAATTGATGTTAATCCTGTAAAGCACTGCCCATATCGACTTAACCTTCGATTTAAGGAAGAATTCAAACGGGAACTAAACCACATGTTGGATGTTCTTTTGATTTTTTTAGTGCCATAGTGATCCAAAGAAAAAATGATACAGATGACATCAATTTTACTGTTGATTTCCATATCCTTAATTCATCTTGTGTTCAGGACCCTTTCCCTACTCCTTCCAGTGGTGAGGTGTTGTAGCACTTTGAAGGGAAGGAGGTGTACTCTTTCATAGATGAATTTTTAGGATACCATCATGTTAGAATTGTGGAAGAAGATAAAAACAAGATTACATTCGAAATAGAATGGGGTTCCTTTGCCTATAATGTGATTCCATTTGGACTCAACAATTCTCCTGTAGTCTTCTCTAGATTTGTGATCATTTCCTTTAGGGAATTCATACACAAATTTCTAGAGGCATAAATGGATGATTAGACCATATATAGTTTATTAAAAGAACATATTACTCTCTCAAGGCTAATTCCACTATAAGGAAAAGGCCCTATAGTGGAGGTTTTTGTGGATGATGCTCTAAAAAGAGCACAAATATCTTTTTATAGTGGAGGTCACTGGTGGAGGTGAGCGGGGAGATGTTTTCTTCGGTGATTTTATATATCCAAAATGCACCAACGCAAACATAAATCATGTGGCACCGCAGTAGGAAACACCATTGAGAGAAACAAAAATATATAAATTTACAACAGGTGCTTTTAACTTAAAAAAGTGCACCAGTGCGTACCCATTTTTGAAAGTACTGACATGGGGTAAACATGTAGTGGAGGGAACTAGATTAGATTATTATTTTTTTTAAATTTTAATTTGCAGTGCAATCGGTCTAAATGACTGCACTAGGGCGTTCTATCTTAGGGCACACTATAATACGATTAAATAAAAAAAAGTATCGAATTACAAAAACCATGTATTGAATTAAACTTTTATTTTTAATTTTCATTTCCAATGCGGTCATTCTTAACAATAGCTCACCAGGGTGTTTGAATTTTGGGTGCACTATGAAAGGGTTAAATAAAATAATTTCCAAATTAAAAAAACAACTTATTACATTAATTTTTTTAATTTTTAATTATCATTTCGGTTGGTCATTCTAAATAAATGCATGGGGTCGTTGGAGAATATGACACATAGTGAAAGGGTCAAACAAAAAAAATGTTGAATTAAAAAAATGGATTGGATAATTCTTTATCTTTAATTCAAACTTCCGTTGCATTTGTTCTACCAGATTGCACCAATGCATTCAAGTTTTGGGCACACTGAAACAAGGTTAAATATTTTTTTTTTACCAAATTGAAACACCATTTTTACCATCTCTGTAGTGATTTTTGACCACCTAAGCACCAGTGTCGTACCTTCCCTAATCAGACGCCCTGCCATCCAACAAGAATGGTGGTCGTATTTCAAGCTTACACAATGTATGACATCGACGCCATTGATGGATATGGTCTGCGATGTGCGTAGATGTGCTTTTCTGAAACACTATGAGAATTTTGAGGCCAAGAACGTGGCAAATCAGAAGATGGAAGTATGTGAGAAATGTAGTGTCCAATGTTGCAAAGATGGCATGGGCCGATCTTGGTAAGTTCAAATACCATTTGGCTATCATTCCGGTGAGGATACGCTGAAAGAGGAGAAGCCTCACTGAATCATCTACTATGATGTTGGATGAACACCATAGGTGGAAGGACATGACATGGTTGGCAGGATCATCCCCTTGCTTCCCTTCAAATTTGGGTATGTCAGAGGGAATTTTACCTAGCATAGCTGGCCATGTTGGATCATGTGCAATAGGGTCATTGATCAATTTGTCCAAATATGGGAGATTTAGGCTAGCCATGAAAGGTAGGTTAGGATTTGGTCCTGCCATTGTATGTTGTGTGTGGTTTCCTTGAGAGGTAGACCGAGGTGGTGTTGAAAATAATGAATGACCTCCTATGAGAGAGGAGGGATCAAAGTGGTCCAAGGGATCTCCGAGAGGAGAATCCAAATGAGAGTCTCTGACTCTCTTCCAAGAAGAGGGGAGGTGAAGTTATTTAAATTCTCTTCGAGGGGAGAAAATGAAGGTGAAACTCTTCAGTGGTGGATGAGATAAAAGGATCAACACTTTCTTTGAGATGAGAAAGGAGCGTCCTCATCCTGATGATACTATCATTGGGGCCTGTGAGTGGCCCCAACTAGATTATCTACCACATGAACCATGGGGAGAAGGTGTAAAAAAACCCCTCGAGAGAGGGGACAGGCCTTGTAATCTGCGAGACTACCTTAGGGCATTATTTTGTTCCTCAATGATGTAATATTAGTGTCAAGTCATAGTGATGTTGGAATTAAACACAATTGAACAAATGCAAAAATATGCCAACCACAATAGATGCAATATGGTGCAACAAGTGAGTGATATGTGCAAAGTCAGTTTAGTGCAAGAGTCCTCACATGCAGGTTCTTTTTAATTACGAGTTAGTGAAATTTTATTTAAAAAGAAAATATAAGTGTAAGTTCCCTAAAATACCTAATATCATTCCTCTCAAATGTAACTAGGCCTTCTAAAAGCACAATTGATGGTGACAATGGGGTCCACACACCAATTGAATAATGAAGGTAACAAAGAGATAGTTCTACCGATGATGGGGCATTGCCCAATCAAGAATACTTGGAGACACTTCCCAACGACAATAGCTAACTTCAAGAGTCAATTGCACTCGCAATTGCTCCTTGGTGATGTCCTAAGTTTGGCCACTAAGATAACCTGAATCAAGTGTGGATAAATGGTTCTTCCTCTGAAGTATAGTGTCGCCTCCACAAAACATTAAGTGTCTCTTTTGAGTGGGAAAGGAAACTATACCTCAGATTTGACCTCCTTGGGCAAAACGCACTTCTTATCCGGATTTTATTTTAACAATTGTTGATAGCAGGATTTTGATGGCACCCCATAAGTAAAAAATGCTATGTTTAAAAATGTCACTAATGAAACTAGATTGGTGGGCATTAATGGATGCCTAGCCTAATTAATCCTAGCTAACTAAAATTTTGTTTTGTGACCTCCTGTAGAGGATTTTAGTTACAAGGTTGATTTTAAGGGTCTTGATTCACTTAATGGGTGTAAGGGAGGTATTTCACACTTTCCTTCCTTTATGATTCACAAATCTCACAATATGTGCGAGGTGAAGAGCATACTTGGAATTAAACATCTTTTAGGTCCCTTAGTGTGTGGTAGTGATGCAAACACATGTGAGGTAAGAAAATTGATTATTGAAAATTAACTAGAAGAATTTAAAGCAAATGCAAATAGATATTTAACTTTTAACTCTAAAAGATGATAAGGGTATTTTGAAAAAACATAGTGCTAATGAAGTAAAAGTGTGAAATGGATGTATTTCACACTTCTCATTTCTTGTTGATCCACCAAACTCACAAGAAGGGTGAGGTGAAGAGCATAATTGGGGAGACAAGAGTCTTTTGGTCCTTGCTTGTGTGCAAAAAGTGGATTATACACTAGCTTTAAGCCTAAAAACATGCCAAGTAATCAAATAACATGAGATGTCTTGAATACTAGTGACAAAAGTGACGTTGGTTGGAAGCCTAAAGGTTGGTTACCTGAGTAATTTTCGAGAGAGAAGGACTCTTTACTCCCTAATCTTAGTCTAAGTGAGATAATTACTATAGAACATGTAACTATTGCAAGTTAATTCATTTTGGTTCATGGGTGAGCAGTAATGGGGCTGCAAAACTGTGAAAAATAGGTATAAAGAAAATAAAGAGTGGATCTGTGCAGAAAAAAAATAGATCCACTGTAGCACAAAAAAAGACTCATTAGTGCGTGGTAGCACAATTACAATGCGAAGAGGTCGTGTGGCTATTTTGTACAGAACTGCACGTGGGTAGAAATATGTTAATATGCACGGACAATGCGACTATCAAGGGATCATATGCACGTACAGCGTGCCTAAGACACCAAGATCCACACGTCTGTTGAAACAACAACTACATCCAAAAGGACATCGATTTTCTAGAATGAAGGGTATGGACTTCTTCATCTGCAAAGCAAAAGACACCATAAATTAGTTACTCAACAAAAAAAACTAGTTTAAGAGAAATGAACTAAAATAAGTGGAGTTTCCATAAATACTATTGTGGAAAAAGATTGCACAAGGGTGAATCCTTCCCACTTGGTGAGGAGAAATCCTTGTAGGCTACAATAAGGACTTAGTATTAGATGATTCTCTATTTGTGGGTGAGTGCTCCAAGTGATCCTGCAAGTGGTTGTTAGTAGAAATAGATAAAAACAAAGAAAATAAACATGAAACAAAACAAATAGAAAAAAGGGGGTAAGAATGAAAACTCCAACAACCAATAGATTCCAAACCACTTTTATATTTCCCAATGGTCATGCATATACAATACCTATGGGATTTGAGCTCCAATGGAGGCAAACAATCCCTCTTAGGGAGGCCTATCTAGTCCACACTGGTTGTTAAGTAGCTTGGAGAAAAACTGATAAGAACACTTACCCCTTGAAGCAAGGTGGCAAGGGAGCTTAGTGAATGATAGAAAACAAGGAAGAGGTTAGATATAAGGGAGCTCAAGCACAATTCAAGTAGCATAACCTGGATCTTGGTTTCTCTCTTCATAAGCATGCCCATGGATTCCTTTTATTGACCAAGAGGTGGCCAAGAAATAAATAGATCCCAATGTGAACTCCTTGATCCCATGATTTAGCTCCAAGGTACACAAGAGAGGCCATTTAAGGAACCCAAGTGTGTGAGGGGCCAAATTTGACCTTGTGGAGGTAATGGGGCTTTCATGTGTCATTAATGCACCACTGGTGGTTGATATTCCGCTGTTTATGTCAGTCCAATAGATATCGAGGGATTATCTCTGTTGGTCGTATGGTCATAGTTCCGGTAACATGCGCGGTAGCACATATTAGCAAACATGTGGCCGCAGGGTTGTGGTTTTGACTTTTTTTGGGTGTTTCTGGACTGATGTTGCTTCTTGGATCTAATGTGGATGCCTTCAATGGGCTGCGTGCTATATGTTGATGACGCTTTACTATGCAAATTGTGGAAATGTTACATGTGTGGGAGATTTGAGTGTTAACAGTGCGTTTGAGACAATGTCGCATCGGTGCGCTTAAACTAATAGAGACCCAGTGCAATAGAATACTTGTTGCATGCCCTGGTGCTTTTTATATTATTACGCCCTGGTGCACTACTGTATATTAACTGCACTGTTAAATTTAAAAAATATAGCGACAATCAATGTCCTAGTCAACTTTACCGGTGCATTTTATTTCACTTATCACACCGGTTAGTAAGCACCAATGATTTTTAATAGTCACTAAGCATTGGTGCTACATTTAGTATAAAGAATTGATGCATATATTTTTACAAAGCACTGGTGCTATTTAATAGTTCATAAGCACCGATGCATAAATTATTATAAAGCACCAATTCAGGTTAAAATTTTATTGCACATCGATGCTACATGTATTATCAAACACTGGTGCATATAATGCTTTCAAATTTGGTGCAAATCGATGCATATATTGCTTTTAAAAGCATCAGTGCATTTTACTTTTGTTAGCACTAGTGCATTTGCTTCAATAAATTGCACCGATAAAAAGCATCCGCAAAAGCCTCTGGTCACCGAGTTTTTTAAGTTATAATAAATTTCTATGAAAACCTCCACTAAAACATCTGGTACCATTTGCAGAGGTTGTAGTGTAGGTTTTTTGAGAATTTTGATCAATCTTGTAACACTAAAAACCTCCATAGAAACCTTCGCTACAGGGCCTTTTCCTTGTAGTGTGCTTGATAGATGTCGTCAACTTCATATACTCTTGAATTTGAAGAAATGTGTTTTTTGTGTTCCCTTTGGTAGTCTATTGCATAATATTGTTTGTCAAGAAGGAGTTTTGGTGGATTATGCGAAAATTATTGTGATTGTTAATATCCATCCTCCCATATCTATCAGGAGGATGCATTCCACTTTATGACTCACTGCGTATTATTAAAGATTCATCTGCAACTATGTTGCAATCACACCCCATTGGGGCAATTGTTGAAGAAGTTTGAAGCATTTATTTGTACTCTAGAATGTTACAAGAAATTTGCACTACTCAAGGAAAAGAAGGTAACTTATCATATCATTGCTTTCCTTAATTGGAACATAGAATTTCATGTACATGTTAATTCTTTAGGTGTTTCTATGGGAGTTTCTCTTACAAAACCTAGGGAATTTGATTTTGATCATCCAATATATTTCGCTAGTAAAATTTTATCTAAGGCCAAATGCAACTATACTACCACTGAATGTGAAGGGTTGGATATGGTTTGTCCACTATAGAAGTTTTGGCACTATTTAGTAGGATTTCATTTCATGTTGTTTATTGATCATTCTACATTGAAGTACTTGGTGAACAAACATGTTTTAGTAGGATGCATTTGTATATGGTTGTTTCATTTCAGGATTTCTCTTTCGAGGTAGTTGTGAAACTTGGGTGACATAATGTGGGACCTTATCACCTATCACAAAAATAATTAGGAGATTATGATGCTCTTATTGATGACCAACTACTAGATATTTCATAATTCAAGGTACCCAACTATTTGGAGGAGATTGTTTTATTTTTAACCACGTGCTCTACACTAGAACACTATTACGCAACTCATAATGTCATTTAATTGTTTGCATTTACAATTGTCAATTAATTGCATGGAATTTATATAAATTAGGGGTTGATGGGATCTTGCACAGATTTGTCCTGGACCATGAAAACCAAGATATCTAGTGGAAATTTCATGCAGGAGTTGCAAGAGGCCATGTAGGAGGGAAATCTATAGAAATGAATGTCTTACAAACTGGATTATGGTGGCATATAGTTTTAAAAGATGCTAAGGCCTATGATCCCTCCTGTGATGTATCTCAATGTGTTGGGAAACCATCGTGATGGGATGAAACTCCCTTCCATCTTGTTCATGCTTTACACCAATTTGAAAAATGGGTAGTCAATTTCGTTGTCCCTATTAATCCTTCTGCAAAACATTCAAAATCCCATTATATCATTACCACAATTGACTATCTTACAAAGTGGGCCAAGGACGATCCTATGAAAGATTGTTTTACAAAAACGACAACTTGATATATTTGATATTATTATTTCTTTATTTAGATGTATTAGAAGTCTCACTAGTGATCAAGGCATGCCTTTTATGAGTAATACAATTGCGACATTGACCCAGGAATTTCTCATTCAATAGTATAAAAGAAATCCTTACCATTGCCAAGCAAATGTCATAGTAGAATCTTTTATCAAGACTCTAGAGATGTGATTGACTAAGGTCTTCTTCTCCAATCATGATGACTGGGATAAGTGTGTATTTGTGGTATTGTGGGCCTATCAAACTACTAGAAAGAAATTGCATAAGCACACACCATTGTAGTTAGTTTATGGATGTGAAGTTGTGGTACCTATTGAAATTGTTGTTCCTGGTCTATATATTACTCACGCTACATGTATGGTGGAAGATAATTTAGTTGCGGAACACCAGGATATTTGATGTAGTTCAAGGAATCTAGGTTTCTTCCCAATTTCCATGCCATGATGGAAAAGAAAGAAAAAATGAATGGCATGATCATCATATCAAGACCAAGCATTTTTCCAAATGTGATTTGGTGCTTCTCTTATATGACAATAAGTATCTTAAGAACCTAGGTAAGCTTCAAATGCACTAGCTTGGTCCATTTGTTATTGTAGATTTGTGAGATTTAGGTGATGTATGCCTTGCACAACATGATAATAGCCTTAAGCCAGGATAGGTGGATGGCTTGTCTGTGTGTTCTTTGTGTTGTGATTTTTGGTTTAGTTATACAAAATGCATGTGATTGGGAGAACAACACACTACCAGTACTAAAGTCCATCAATTTTTAGGGTCCAGAATTGGGGTTATGTTTTAAGTGATTAATAATGCTCTAGGAATCTATCATGGGTTTCAAATCAAAGGGATTTATCAGAGTGTTTATGAGTGATTAGACTTGTTTTCGAGTTGCTAGGTGGAAAGTCACCACTAATGGATCCTACATTAATAGCCAAAAGATATGGTATCTTCTAAAATTTCTTCCTTAAATGAGCATGTCAAAGTCATGTCATTACTATGCCCAAGTAGATAAAAATCCCTAATTTTTACTAAGTACTCACTTTGTGTTTGTCTAGCCATTCATTATCGCTAGGGAAAATTTTAAGGATCCATAAATTTTTTAAAGTGCAAAAAATTGGGAAAATATTACTAATTATTAAATTTCCAACCATAAAATGTTTGGTGATATTTAAAAAAAAAAATCAAATTTCTCAGCATTTTATATAGTTTTTGGATAATTTTGGCGATTTTAAAAGTAAATTGTTTTAATCCTATGGGATTTGGGCGAATCATATTAGAAAAAAATGGAAATGGTGAATATTTCTTTGGAAAAAAACCTCAAAAATTAGCCCATGGGTTAAATTTCGCCCCTAAAATTTTCCTTGATCATTGCCTTGGAGTCCTCTCAAATTTTTGTAGAGTGTAGATGAGATTCCTATGTGAGAACCAGACCAACAATTTGCTTCATGTATCAGTGACACAACCATGTGATGGGTAAAGCTACTAGCAACAAAGTGCCACCATCTATAATATATCCTAGACCAAATTCGTTCAAACCAACATTTATGACTCGAGGGTGGAGGTCATTGGTGACCTGCATGGGAAAGTGGAACATACCAGGTTGGTTGATAATGATTTCTCTAATGGGGACATGTTCCTATATATGGAACCCGAGGTATACCTAGACTATGTACACATAGAGATAGGGGATATAGTTATAGTGTGGAATTATTCCTTCAAGGCCCTAAACAAATTGACATTGGCAATTTTGGGAGACGTACTAGTGTTTGGCACCATTGGTGAAATTATGAAGTGCACTAAGTTCTTGATCAATGGGGTACATGACCACTCCTTGTAGATGGATCGAGCATACCCCATGCATGTCAATGACATAGATTTTCTAATAGGCCTATCCATGGAAGGGTAGGATGTCTTTAGCTTTCTAGGGAGGAGGGAAGAATAGGTGCAAGAAAGATGAGTTGAGTCTATAAAATTGGTATTGTACTAAGAGAGGTGGTTGCGGTGTAGTAATTTCCTTAATTAAAAACCTACAAGTCAAGTTTTTCAGCTAACAAATTTCTAGAAAGGTCATGAAGAAGTACAGTTGAGGTGAGTGTACCCTATATGCTCTCTCCGTTGTTGAATCATGCATCCAAGGGGTTCAACTGAACTAGTGTAGGTCTCTACTTATCGAGCTTTTGTAAGCCTTTGCATATGCTCATGCCGCCTCTAGCTATTTTATCTTTGGATATTTATTGGTCACTTTCTTGATGTGGAAATAGAAACCTCCCAAAGGCAATGAATTTCCACCATAATGGTTTTGGCATTATGGTTCGAACTTTGGAAGAGTCGTAGTGATTCGTATAATGCATCTTTTATCGATTGAACATTTGGGAAGTGGTTTGAAAGTACGGTTGCAGTTACTACTCCCATCCTACATATTCCATGGGCCCTTTTGGATGCACATGGATACAAAATTTTGTTTGACATGGACATGGATAGAACCATTGTGTGGCCCCTTGAGGATGACCTAGATAGTTTTAAATCCATTTCCCTCCCATACTATCTTACAAAACAATTTTTTTCATGCAGAGGTTTCACAGTTGTTCAGAGTGTGCAAGTCCAAGACAATGCAAGAAACAATCTATATTTTTCTAGAAATTACAGCCTATGTCCCACGACATATGAAGGTGGTCACCAAAGAGGAAGTTACAAGGAAAATTAAGGTTAGCGAAGTAAAATGTATCTCCAAGATTAGTCTTCAAATAGAAGATCTTGCTTAATCTCCTATGTTAGAGATTCTAGCCACTCATCATCTATTTTGGACCCAGTATAGATTTCAAGTAAATAATTTAAATCTTATCTTGGATATGTCACCCATTTTTTATACGGCACTACACCAAATCATTCATGAGTGATGCAATCCGTAACGTTGTACAGACCCAAGGTTATCATAGGAGGTTCCTACTCTTCTCTAGTTGTGCCAACAACTACCCTTCATATTATGGAAGTTACACCATCTCCATCAAGGGGGCTTGTGATCAAAAAGTTACAAGGGCTTGGAGACAAGCATGAATTGGGGTAATTTGTTAAGACTCTTCACTCCTTTCAATATTTTGAGTAGTTCAAAAGCCATCCCCTAGTCCTAAACATTGAAGATAACAAGCTTGAGACCCTGCTGACTATGCTAGGGAATCCAGTGATTCATGAGGTAAATGATGCTCCCTAGGGAATAAAAGAACAACAAGCACCAACTAAGTCATATCTAGATGAAAGGGGGATTGTTGATAGCACCATTTCTTGCGAACATACCACTGAATAAATAACACATGGAGCAGGTGGTGGTGGTTGTGAAGAGCCTTCATACTATTACCCTCTTCCTGCAAGATGTGAAACAACAATAGTCAACACTCCTCTTGAGTTCATCATTGAAGAAGCACAAGAGGAGGATATTTAAGAACTGATCCCTATCCCAACACATCCATCTTTTTCCTCATTAGATAACTTATCTATTGTGGCATAGTTGCAACAAATTGCAGAGGAGCATTGTTGTGTAATGTTGCATATTTGTTAGGAACTATAATGCCCCATTTTGAATTTACCACCTGAACTACCATTTCTTGTTTCTATTATCTTATGATTTTGGAGATTTTTCAGTATTTGGACACTGTCGACCTACGAAATTACTATTCCACAGAAGACCTATATATGCGTGTGTGATGTTTATAGTACGAATGATTGTCGTATTTTATTTTGTTCCTATCAAGCCAATTTATAAGATGATGGGTATGTGGATACAAAGTTAGAGTTATGATAGTAGAATGGATGAATATGAAACCAGATGCATGGTACCTAGAAAAATGATTTTTGTTATTGATCATTAGTAATGAAATATGTATACATGTTAATGATTGCATGATATTGTTTGATCTCGCGTTTGGAGACTAACCTACAGCTTGAAAGAGATAAGTGATAGCTATTTCCTAAGAGTTGGAAATACGTCGGGGACATGAATTCCAAAAGATAAATGGTATGAAAGTGATTCATTATTGTTCTATATGAGTATTGGTTTTATTATCATGATGTGTGGGCAGGTGCTGGGTTTTAAGAAACTCAACTTTCCAAATTGGTTATTCGATGACAAAATCCCTAAGAACAACAATGGTAGCTCAATATGACAATGAAGGATTTTGATCCATGTTCCATAGGAGGAGTGGAGGCATTACCCACAGGTTATCCTCTGAAACCCAGAGTCATGGGAGGGTCGCGCTACGGTGCACTCCCCAAGGTGTGTGATGATGACTAGTGGGTGCCTGCTAGGGATGATTGGTAGATGTAGTCAACACTTCTGGTTATGGGTTCTAACTGGAGCCGTTCATGGTGTGACACTTCAAGGTAGTGCAGCAGAGGAAGGATAGGATGTGGAAGTTAGTGTGAATTAGGTAGAAGAGTTAGGTAGATAGGAATGTCGTGGAAGTTTAAACAGAAACATATTTACTGTGTATACTAACAACCTTTGCTTGATTCATGTGTCTTAATTCAATAGGTTGTGTTGTTCATGTATTATTAGGATTTGAGTTAATAAAACAACTTGGATGTTTGTATGAGTGTTAAAACTCTTCCTTTTCTCACGTATGATAAACTTAGAATACCATGCAGTTGATGTTGTGTTATTATGACTAGTTAGTAATTATTGTTAAATGATGTTATTACTGAATTGTTTCTTGCATGGTTGCCTGTGATAAAGAAGATCTATGCATTAGAGGTTCAACATGCTATTATTAGTATACGCACAGACTATGTAAGTACTAGCTACACTTACATACCTTGTGTGCATACACTAGTATTATTCAAATATAGATTTATTATTTAAAAACATGATTAATTGTATTATAATTATTTGTATTGAGGTTATTGGGTTAACTATATTGGGTTAACTATACATTAATTTATGACTAAAAGTGTATTTTATTTAAATAGTCATTTTTTCTTATTTAGATACATTTAATTTTAATACTTATTAGGATTGAGATCATAAGATATTAATTACAATGTTGAAACTATGCAAATTAAATTGATTAGATTGCTAGGTAAAGGTCAATCAAAATTAAATGAAGGGATATGGTTGTAATTTCAATATGAATATTTTAATCTTTTGTTTAAAAGAGTGCAGTTGAAGTTATTCTAATGGATTCCATTATTGAGTAAAAGTTAATGGAATTAAATGAATGGATATGATTGTTCATTAAATTGATTATTTAATTTTTTTAATTCTTTTTAGCAAAAAGGTGTACTTGAAACTATTTAAGTACTTGATTAGATGTATTATCCACAAAGGTATGTAAATGGATAAGAGCATGATTAATTAAAAACTATTTCTTTTGGGGAAGTGTAGTACTCCTCCCGAAGAAAGAGGCGGTGGGAAGTGCTTAAAAGGGAGAAGAATATATGAAGGAAAGGGGATATTATTTTGGGGCTTATTTTGGGGATAGAACCATGAGAAGGAAAAAGGAAAAAAAAGGAGTTGTGAAGGAAGTTGAAGATGGGAACCAATTGGGGATACCATAAGGAGATATGAACTAGAGGGGTAGTTGGATCTCAAGACCTGCTAGAATTTTGCTTATCCTTATGTGGCTATTGTTGTTCTTGGGGATTTTGGGCATGGGGGGCCAAAAAATATGGGTTCCTTGGAGCTAGGGAGTCGGTGAGACTATTCCTAGCTGGATGGGTGGTAAATCTTTTTTTCGGTTGAGTTTCCTAAAAATATCTACATGGAGCTAGTTGGACAGACTACTATTCTAGGACAATTTGTTATCCTACAGGTATTTCACTTATACGAATTTCAAGTTTTACATTTTGAAAATGCTATAAATTGTTGAAAATAAATATACTTGGAACTAATAATAGAGTGTTGTTGTTTATATGTTTGATTTCTATCTTTATAAATGAAATTTATATCATAAATAGAAGATTAATTTTATAGGAGCACTGAAGGAACTAGATCAAATTTAAAACTGCTAGGTTTAACTTAAATAAAACTAAGGACCAAGGGGAGGTCCTTACACATGGTATCAGAGCCATGGTTCCAAATCTGGAACCAGAGGGATTACTACAAATTGGAAGAGCCCCAAGGAAACAAGGACTCAACTTGAACAAAAACAAAACTTTTTATAAAGGAACATAATCTACTTATAACATAACTAGAAATTGGAAATAGTAAAGTAGGTTCTATGTGAAGGAAAAATAAAACAGAAAACCTCCATGAAATAAAAGAGAGAACTTCCACTCATGCTAAGGGATTTTCCTGTATTTTCCTTTTCCTTTTCCTTGTGAATAGTACAACAAACAATGAGGAAAAGTTAAGATTGAAAAGGGGATCATTTTATTTTATTATAATTTTCAAATAGGGTTAGTAATATATATATAATCAATAATATGTAAAAAAAAAGGAGTAGAATTTTAATGAAACATATTAAAATCTGAGATAGGCAGTGGCGCGAGCTCCATAATTTCATAGTGATGCTAGTATTCAACTTTGCTTCTCTTCTTATGGTAGCTGTGAGAACAAAGTTGTTGTAGCCATAGTGTATAAGAACTATGATCTATGGAAATTACGGAAATAAACTACCTATAGTATTTCTGGGGTGAAGTGGATGTGTGCAGATTTCTAAGAGAAAAGTTGTTAGTAAAAGAAAAAGAAGAAGAGGAGGGTGTATACTTATATATATAGCTAAAATCCTACTTATAAATGAAATTATGAAAAGTGGACTAATATATTATATACCTATATATAATTATAATTAAAAAAAATCACTTCTGTCAAACACTAGTTGAAGGTAATCTAGCTGAAATATTATCATACCATGACTTTCCAATCGGGCCACATGGTAAGAATGCCAAACCCAAACCAAATAATTTAATATTGGGAAGTTACAAACACACAACAATAAATTGAGTGCTGGGCTGATTTTAACCATGATTGAACAAACAAAAAGATTCATCACCAAATGCAATGCAACGCTTCTCTAGCTACCGCCATACTGGAACATTAGAGGCAAGGATCCGATCTGGTCCTACTCAGGGAGGCGGTGCTACCAATGGCACTACTTCCTTCACCTTTTTTTTCTTGCGAGATGACGGGCTCAACATATTTTTCCCCATGTCTTCCAGCAAGCATTTGACACTCATGTTATTGAAGTAGCGTCACAATGCACTGCTCACTTTACAAGGTAGTTAGCACTCTGCTACTGGCTTAATTAATCATTAAAAAATGCCCCTTTCGGAGACCTCTTTATGCACTCAAAAAAAACTCACACACAAAAACATTTTATATTGTGTGCCTTCTTGTGCAATATTTACAGTAGGAACTTGCCCCTTAAGAGTACCCCCTCAGACTACTTATTTTTTTAATTTGAAAATAAAAAGTTGAAAGACACTGAACTGCGATAGTATTTTATAGGACCGGAGGGCGCTCTCATTAAATATTTTTATTTAGAGAAAAAAACATCATTTTAGGGGGGTCCAAGGCAAGATGGCTCATTTGAGGTGTTAGAAAAACAGGAACGCAGAGCAATAACAATAAACAGAAATGCAAATATAATCACACACATTATAAGAGAGACACAAATATATCGTGGTTCACCCCAACTTGGGCTACGTCCACAGTGAAGTTGCCAGTCTTTATTATTATTCCATCTAGCAAAGTGAAGGGATACAACCTGCAGCACAGCCGTTGCACTTCCTCCTCACAGTCTCTCTTCATAGATCTCAAAGAGATTTACAATGCATAAAATCTAATACATCTTTCTTTAGTAGTATTACAATGTCTTTCTTTTGTAGGGGAAATACAATGGAAAAATACCACGAGATACCCAAAAACCATGGGCCTGCAAAACAGCTGGCGAAAATAGCCCCAAACATTTTCCTTGGGGGCATTGCCCCCGAACCCCCATTTCTTGAGGGCACTACCCCCGCACCCCCGTGACTTGGGGGCATTGCCATAAACCCCTAAAAATGCAGAATGGGTGTACAGTCCTTCGAGGTGCACGGCTGAGATAATATCATCTATGAGACTGGAAGATCTGGCTCCACAACCAACAATCTCCCACTTGGAGACTGATCACAGCAACTCCACCGCTGCTGCACTTTCTGGACTTGGACTTGGCAAATTTCTCCTCTTCACCTTCATGCTAGAAGGCCAACTCAAACTGAGCAAAAACTCAGTTTCTCTCTGGTAACTACCTTTGTGAACATGTCTGCAACATTATAGCTAGTATGTATCTTTTCTAGCTTCAACAGTTCATCTTCCAAAATAGAGCGTATGAAATGGTACTTGAGCTGTATATGTTTAGTCCTGGAATGGAATGCTGAGTTCTTTTCAAGATGAATGGCACTCTCACTGTCACTATACAAACTGCTATCCTTCTGCTTCTTATCCACTTCCTCCATAAACCTCTGCAACCAAATCATCTATTTACTAGCCTCTGTAATAGCAACATACTCTGCTTCCGTTGTTGAAAGTGCAACAACCTTCTACAGTTTCGAAATCCATCTTATTGTTGTTCCACCTACAACAAAGACATACCCTGTGGTGCTCCTCCTGCTATCCTTATCATCTGCCATATCTACATCAACATATCCCTGTAGAACAGTGTCTGAACCTCCAAAACATAATGCTTGAGTGGTGGTACCTCTCAAATACCTGAGAATCCATTGTACTGCCTTCCAATGTTCTTTACCTGGATTGTTCATATATCTGCTCACAACTCCCACTGCATGTGCAATATCTGGTCTTGTGCACGCCATAGCATACATCAAGCTGCCAATTGCTGATTGATAGGGAATCTTGGACATGTAATCAGTCTCTTCCTATGTCTTAGGACACATTTATTTACTTAGACTGAAATGGTTGGCCAAAGGTGTACTTACTGGTTTTGCATTCTACATTCTGAACCTCTCCAACACCTTTTGTATGTACTCACTCTGAGACAATGTCAATTTTTTGATTTTTCCTGTCTCTCATTATTCTCATACTAAGGATTTGCTTTGTAGCACCCAAATCCTTCATCACAAATGAATTAGCTAGCTTCCTTTTGAGTACATTTATATCCTACATGTTAGACCCTGCAACAAGCATGTCATCCACATACAATAACAAGATAATATATCTTTCATTGTCTAGCTTCTTGAAATAAACACAATGGTCAGAATCACATCTACTATAACCTTGTTCTGTCATAAAACTGTCAAATTTTAAATACCACTGCCTTGGAGCTTGCTTCAAACCATACAAACTCTTTTTCAACCTGCATACCAAGTTCTCCTTACTTTTGACCTCATACCTTTTTGGCTGCTGCATATATATCTCTTCCTCCAAATCCCCATGGAGAAACGTTGTTTTTATATCTAACTGTTCAAGATGCAAATATTCTACCGCCACTAGACTTAAGATAGTCCTAAATGAAGTCATCTTAACAACAGGAGAAAATATTTCATCAAAATCAATACCTTTCTTCTGTGCAAACCCCTTTACAACAAGTCTGGCCTTGTACCGCTTCTTACCTCCTTCTTCTTCCTTCAACCTGTAAATCCATTTGTTCTGCAATGCTCTTTTACCAACGAGAAACTGAACTAGATCCCAAGTTTGGTTTCCTACCAATGAGTCCATCTCCTCATTCATGCCTTGCTCCCACTTCTTTCTAGTTTCCACCTGCATTGCTTCTTCATAACATTCTAGTTCACCAGCATCAGTCATCAACAAATAATACATCGAAGGAGAGTATCATTCATGGAGTCTACTTAACCTGGTAGATCTTCTTGTAGTTGCAGGAGTTTCAGGTACTTGCTGTTGTTCTTGATTTTCTGGCACCTTTGGAACTTCATTTTCTTGAATTTCATCAAGCATTGTGTACTCTGTGGTTTCCTTTTCCTGTTTCTTTCCCTGCAACTGATCTTTATACATGACCTTTTCATTGAATATCACATCTCTACTCCTGATGATTTTTTTATTTTCATAATCCCATAAGTGATAACCATATTCATCAACCCCATATCCAATAAAGGTACATTTCTTGGATTTAGCTTCAAGATTTGTTCTATTTTCTTTATCAATATGGACAAATGCTTCACAACCAAACATTCTCAGAAATGAGTAGTTTACCTTTCTATCTGTCCATGCCTCCTCTGGAATACCACCATCCAAAGCACTTGAAGGCCCTCTGTTTATTAAATAAACAACAGTATTTACAGCATCCTCCCAAAACTACAAGGACAACCCTACATGCAGTTTCATACACCTTGCACGCTCCATGATCTTTCTGTTCATCCTTTCGGACACACCATTTTCTTGTGGTGTTCCTGGGACTGTCTTCTCTCTACAAATCCCATGGTATGAACAGTAACTATCAAAATACTTGCCGCAGTACTCATCTCCATTATCAGATCTAAGACACTTCAACCTTTTTCCTGTCTCATTCTCAACCAAATATTTCCACTTCTTAAAAGTAGCAAACACATCAGATTTCTGTTTAATGCAATAAACCCAAGTTTTCCTAGTTGCATCATCAATAAATGTAACATAATAATGAGAGCCACCAAGAGATTGTACCTGAGCTAGTCCCCATACATCTGCATGCACTAGCTCTAACTTTTCATTCTTCTTCTGTTTCCCAACCCTGAGAAATTTGACTCTCTTCTCTTTTCCATAAACACAGTTTTCACAGAATTCCAAACTTACCTGCTTCAAATCTGGCAGCGACTTCCTTGAGTGGAGAATCTGCATCCCCTTCTCACTCATGTGGCCAAGCTTATGATGCCATAATGCTGTATCTGTTCCTGTGGAAGCTAAAGAGATGGGATGGTTAGTATTATGAGGACATAAATACAATGTACCTATTATGTCTCATTTTGCTATCACCATTGATCCTTTAGTGATATTCCACCACTTTTCTCCAAATGTAGATAGACAGCTGCCATCTCCTAACTACCATATTGAGATCATATTTCTTTTCATAGCAGGAATATGCCTAACATCTTTTAATAGCCAGTCAGTTCCATTCTTAACTTTTATCCATACCTTACCCATTCCAACAATTTTACATGGCTCATCATCACCCAATAAACCATGTGCAAAATCGCCTGGAACATTATCATGAAAGTATTTCATATGGGGTGTTGCATGACATAAAGCCCCTGAATCTACTACCCAATAATCACTAGTATTATCTAATGCAAGAATCAAAGCATCTTGTAACACATCACCTTCTACATTTGCTTCCTGAGTAGTTTCCTTATGTGCATCTCCTTTTTTCTTTAGAGATCTGCAGTATTTCTTCATATGTCCTTTCTTTCCACAGTTCCAGCACTCTATCTTTCCCAATCTGGATTTGGATCTTCCCATTTTAGAATTCCCACGATTACCTTGGCTCTTTCCTCTCTCCTTTTGTCTTCCCCTGGTCTCCATGGTCAATGCATTACCTGATGTCTCACCTGTGCTTTTTCTTCGCATTTACTCGCTAAGAATAACACCAATAACATCATCAAATTTCAAGGTGTTTGAACCAGAGACAGAGTTACTTACAGCCATGACCAAGCTATTCCAACTTTTTGGCAATGAACACAAGATTAGAAGAGCTCTAACTTCATCATTAAATTTCACACTTACAGAACTTAGTTGATTTGTAACCGTATTAAACTCATTTAAATGATCAGTAACAGATCTACCTTTAGACATCTTCATATTAAATAAACACTTCATTAGAAATACCTTGTTGGAGGCCGAGGGTTTTTCTTACAGCTTACCCAATGCACTCATCAAACCCTCCATTGTCGTTTCTTTTGAGATATTGAAAGCCATCGACGAAGCCAAGCTCAACCGTATTGTTCCCAGAGCCTTTCTATCAAGAACCTCCCATTCTTCGTCCTTCATAGCCGTCGGCTGCTTTGCTCTTTCTCCCAATGGTAGGAATAGATCCTTCTAGTATAGATAGTCCTCCATTTGCATCTTCCATAACTGGAAGTTTTGGCCGTTAAACTTTTCGACCTTAAACTTTCCTTCTTCTGCCATTGCTCCCACTCGAACCAGAAACCATAGCTTCCTGCGGGTTTATCTGCCAAATAGACCTTGGTCTCTGATACCAATTGTTAGAAAAACAGGATCACAAAGCAATAACAATAAACATAAATGCAAATATAATCACACATACATTATAAGAAAGACACATATATATCGTGGTTTACCCCAACTTGGGCTACGTCCACACTGAAGTTGCCAGTCCTTATTATTATTATGTCCAGCAAAGTGAAGGGATACAACCTGCAGCACAGCCGTTGCAATTCCTCCTCACTGTCTCACAGTCTCTCTTCACAGATCTCAGAGATCTTTACAATGCATAAAACCTAATACATCTTTCTTTAGTTATATTACAATGTCTTTCTTTTATAGGGGAAATATAATGAGAAAATACCACGAGATACCCAAAAACCATGGACCCGCAAAACAGCTGGCGAAAATAGCCCCAAACATTTTTCTCGGGGCCATTACCCCCGAACCCCCATTTCTCGAGGGCGCTGCCCCCAAACCCCTGTTCGCGGGGGCTCTGTCCCCAAACCCCTAAAAATGCAGAATGGTTGTACAGTCCTCCGGGGTCCACGACTGAGACAATATCATCTATGAGACTGGAAGATGTGGCTCCACAACCAACATGAGGTATTAAATTCAATTGAACCTGCTGCAATTAGTTCTCTTATAAACCTCGCTGCATCACACCCAGTTGAAAGATATGAATTCTGCACCTTACAGACAATGGCATGGAAATCTCATTAAAAAATGGGATTGGATGTGATTGGTTCTATAAATCCAAAGCCAAGCTAAAAAAAACCCAGAAGTGAATAAAATCGGCTTTCAGTTTGGGTGGTTCGGTTAGAGACGAATACCTATTTCCAATTAATCAAAACCATGAGGATATAAAATATCACCGATGGAAGTAGACGCAATGTTACTGTAGCACCCTACAATGGCTGAGGCTGTCGCTTTGCAGTTATTGATGACACACATACTAGATATCAACGCGTGGTTCCAAAAGTTTTGACTACTGCAACTGAAAGTACCCCTTTATAAAAACAACAAAAAAAACAAACCAAACAAAGGGTCTAGTGTCTAGTGTGGGCGACCTTGGAATAAAAATAGCCATATGCGGATGCGTCCCTCTTGGACCAGCTTGTTTACTAGATACTTCAGGTTCAAATGATCTATGAAGAATATGAATTGTCCACCCAATAGGTAGTGCCTAAAATTCCTTAGGCAATATACCATGGCGAGTCCTTCTATATCGATGGTGGTGTAGTTGTTGCGTTCAAAATTCTATAGCTTCCTGCTAGCGAAATAGATTAGATGATTTCTCTTTCTTTCCCCTGGTTGGGCCAGGATTGATCCCAACACTATACCTGAAGCACATTAATGCTAGTTTCCTGGGGTTTAAGGGTTGCATTTGGTTAATAGAGAACCTCTTCATGATTGGAAAAACTCATTTATCATTGGAGCGCCCTCCTAAGATTGATTCATGCTTCGAATGGGGAACCACGAGAGATGGAGGGGCATGAGTTGCAGATTTAGTGGTATATTCGTTCGAACCACATTCACTTGAGAGGCCATGTTTGATTCGTCTCGATGTGAAACAGTGAATGATGCTCATCCCATTTCAATTAACAACTACAACTGTTGTCCATACCATCATGGAGATAAGAGAAAGAAGTGAAATTGGGGGGGGGCAGTTTATGTTGGAAAATTTGGCAAGTTTCAGAATACTGAAAAGGGTATTCCCCATGGATTCTATCCTGAAAAATGATAGTTGAGATTCCCCACGGATTCTATCCCAAAAAATGATAGTTGAAAGGTTTAGAGGCGACTAATCTAACTTTTTATAACCATTGTATCTGCTACCAAGTTCCCTAAATTCAAGCATAAAAACATATATGCCTAAATCGTAATTATTTGTTCCACTTCAATTCGCCAAGTTATCAATGAATGAATATTCATTTAAGAATTTCGTTATGTTTGTATAAGACATCCTGTCACTGCCATATAAGAAAAGGAACCCCAATTTAAAGCAATTTCGCTTGTTATGCGAAATGACCATGAACTCACATATTTGAGTATTATTTTTTCATATTACCTATGTCAAAGGTAGGATGATGGACTTTCAGATGATATCTTTGCTATGCGACATGGAAAAGTTCAGGTCATGAGAAGTAGAAGTGGATTCGGTTGTGGAGGAAACCCTAACACTTGTGCATTTTGAGGATAAAACTTCATCGTCTAATTGTAGAACAATCACTCGCCGTCGAAATGGTGGTGGAGATATTTTGACTCTCTCCAAGCCGTTCCTTAATAGAAACTATTAGGAGAAGCGCAAAACTTAATTCCAGGGTAAATCCTGTATCGTTTGATCCAGGTAGAAACCTTGAGCAGGAGACGCCTTCAACTATAGCAGTAAACAATGGTGGTGATGGAACTATGCTCGATGCACAAGATTCTTCTGTTAAGAAGGATAATGGGGAGAGTTCGAGGAGAGGTAGGGGCAAGGCCAAAGGAACCAGCAGAGGTCGAGGATAAATAAAGGGGCAAACCATATGCCATACATTTAAATTTATAATGTGGCTACTTCGAAACTCAAACAATAAAACAAACGGATATCCTATGCTGAAAAGTAAACAAGTGAGGAGATATCACCCGAGAAACACGCAGCTCGTTGAGATGAAAAGAAATAGAGCGAGTAGTCCACTTGCCATGGTTGCTTAGAATCTCCATCTCACAAGACCCTCACTAATCTAAACCCTAGGGAAGCTAATGTGTAGAGCGAAAAATAAAAATTAGAAGAAAATGAATAGAGCGTGGAGGAATAGGGGGTTTTGTTCACCCTCTCATGTTATTATTTAAGTATTTTCTGGTGTATGGTGGAGGTTGGAAGAGAGAGTGAGTAAGGCTTCGAGGATGGAAGAGAAAGCGCGTGGCTCCTCATGCAAGTCTACCACTGGCTGGTGAAGAGGTTAGGGTTAGGTTAAGGTAAAGATTAAGTGAGATTAATATAATGAGTATGATAATGGAATAATTAAATTGTTTAAATTTGGTAATTATTTAAGTTACAAATTATTTAAAAAGTTTATTTGGTAATGATAAATATTTAAATATTTAAAATGGTAATCTTGTAAACATTAAATATTTAAATTATCTACATTAAATAATAATAAAAATAGAAATAGAAATATATATATATATATATATATTATTTAATCCTATATGTTAGGATTAATATAAAAGTTAAATAACATATATATATATATATATAAAATATGTTAGGATTAATATAGAGTTAATTAATAAATTAACCGAGCCTATAAATCGAATCTTATAAATCATCTTTATAGGTTAATTATAAGTAAATTTGAGTTAGTTTAGAAGGCTAGGAGATAAATCACGACAAATGCGACCGCACGGTAGATGTGGTTATCAGCGACTACATAAGCCATGAGGACAATATGACACCATCCCTTTCACCTGAGCCCTAGTCTCGTACTAGCGACTCATGACATTAAGACCTATTGTATCATGATGAATGATAATCATTAATAGGTATGGATAGGAATATGTGCACCATTATGAGAGTCATTAGGGGTAGTAAGAGAGAAATAGTGACTAACTTGAGTAAAGGCAAAGAAAGGGAGTGATCAATGTAGTAAGGAGACTAAAATAAGTATGTGCATAGGATAAAATATTCCTAATAAGGGAGCATGTAACATACCCTTTTAGCTGGAAAACATTTTGTGTTAGCAAACATTATTATAACTTTTATTGTAAAGTTTTATGTTGGACAGGTGTCCAAGGATGACTGTAATTTGCACAATATATTATTATTAAATAAATAAAATAGGAGACAAACACCTAATAGGACTGTTGAAAGAGTGGTTACTGATCCACTAGGTGGAATGGAATCTGGGGTAGAAGGCAATGGACAAGTGGCAACATCATGATGCAACTAACTAGCTGTTGGTATGGGACAACTCCCTTGAAATGTGGTCATAGTGCCCTGAAAGATGGGACTGGAGCTTGAGGCTCATTTATTCCAAACTGACCACTAAAAGACCTAGGCAGTCTATATAATAGCCATGAAATATTGAACTGAGGTTCATCACTTTTCCTGACGAGGAAATTTACCTTGGGGTTTTGTTGTGTTTGCACCCAAAAGATTTGATGAGGGGATATGCTATGTTGTTGATCATGTTGTGAGTCTTCCAAACTCTTATTGAGTTCAGGAGGTTGATGACGAGTGGAAAATGCATTTCAGGAGGTTGATGCTGAGTGGAGAAGGCATTTTTGAGTGCCTTGCTTCTACACAGACTCCACCCACTTATTGGATCAGTAATCAGGCTCGAGGGTTCACTAGAAGCTAGCAGTTGAGCTGCTTCTTCTGAAACGTGTTGGGAGGAACATGCCTCCTTGGGTGTTTGTCGGCCCTATCATCTTTCACAGGTTCCATTGTCTTATCTATTTTTATTTTAAAGTTCTGTTGTCTATTTAACTTTTACTGTTTAAGTGTTATTTCAATTTTCCTAAATAATTTAATAATTATTTATAAATCAAACTGATTGAATAAAATAGTCTCTGCATTTTTCCCCATGCAAAAAGGAACAGCATCATACTCTAGTACAGAGATAGATTAAAATAGATAGGTATGATAGGAAAGATAGCCATGTGAATGAGAAGATGCAAATGATGTATTTCCTTAAGTTACTGTTTACTGTAAATTTTCTATGTTTACATATATCAGTGTTTATCCTTGTTATTTATGCACAAATAATTGTTCCCAGAATATACAGTAATGTTTTCCTCATTTTATTAATATTAGTTGTTTAGGAATAAAAAAATTTCCCTTCTGAAGATTATATAAATTATTTTCTCTGTTATAGTATTTAGAAACGTAGCCAACTTTATGAGCAGATAATTGCAGGTTTAGAATCCAAACATACAGTAGAAAAAGCTTAAACCCTAACAGTACGTTCACAACCCTCATCACACAATACTAGCATATTATGTTTTTATTCTATCAACAGAATCATATAACAATTATCATTATGGTTTTAGACCAAGGGTAATACCCCTTCAAAACAACATCCTAGAATTGTTCTAATTTTGTTAACTGTTGCACAATCCATTGAAACATTTATCAAATCATGCTATAACCCTAACAGTGTTATCAACTTTCACTATATAGTCAACATTTTCATTCAAAATAATTTAAATTTAGTATCTTAAAAACCCTTGGCACACAGCCAGTTTGACGAATAACTTTTGAAAGGAGAAACTCAATCATTGTACTATTTCTTCCTAAAAATCGACACCGTTTATAGTCTCGGCAACGTTTCAAACAAGCTAGCCTTTACAACATTTAAGAAATGATTCTAACAGTAGCAGTGACAACAAGTAGGATCGCAGATATTATATCGAGGAACATGTCCGAGCCATGCTTCCACATAAAGACAAAACTCTTATGCACAACTTCTTATATATTGAAAACGCAGCATTAGTTACAAATCATCAAACTATTCACAGACTGAAGTGTTCCACAGTTACAAAACATCTACCATTTGTTTTCTAGAAAAAGCAACAGTCGTTTCATTATTCACAAACTTTCACCCATTGTTTCATAGTTAAGATAACCGCAGAGGTCTGCTAAAACATAAGTTCACTTCTACATTATCAACGAGCTACAGGTTATGTTCATGGGTCAAGCCCCAGACGACGAAACCAAATGACTACTGCAACTGAGATTTGAAAAATATTCTCTTCATTAACAATTTGTGACAGAGCTCGAAACCTCATCAACATAAATTACAATTCAAAATCAACACGGCTTTTTCCCTGTGGGTCAAGGTATTATCCTCCTCATATCTTTTTATAGTTTACAAAAATACCTATCTCGACGAGTTACAAACCCTTGAAATTAAACAAAAAAACATAGAACATCACACAGTCGGCCATCATCTTCATATACACAGAGTTTCAAGGCAACCGCCGAGGCTTACCGGTTGGTGTAGCTATTACCAACCTTCAATGCCCATATTTGAGGAGCCACTGAATATTACACCTGCAAGGACAATTTAGACGTGGTTAAAATAGTATCTCAGAAAGAATGAATACAGTATCGAAATTTGAACAACCTATTAGTGCTCATATATGAAAGATATAGTGAATGACTCTTAACACATTACCTTTTTAAATGATAGCTCGTAGCAGCAATAAAGAACTGAGGAGCTCGGCTCTATAAGTTACACAGGTCACGAGTTCAAAACAAAGGAGCTACACCTCAACATGCAACATAACGACCCTACAAACCCTCATCCTGTCGGCCACGCAGAGCTTCCACGAACAAATGACAAAGACCACAATAAACTCTTTGATTGTAGCAAAGGTAGGGTTTAACCACATGCATTGAAAACCTTGCTAGATCAACGGTGGAGATCACCAGTTGGATTTATGAAATCACAAGTCATCTACCACATTAAATAAACCATCATTGCATTTCCATGAAGGAGCCACGAAGGAGCCAATTCATTAACCTTTGAACTATTATGTTTACACATCATCGCAAGGAGGATCAATACCACTGTATTGGCACATGAACAAACTAGCTATACCATCCACGATGGAACTCCTCTATGCATAGTAGTTGTAAGCATTCAATGCATAAGTTACGGTTACACTTGCCATCGTGTGACATTAACATTCAAATCATAACATTTATTACATTGGACTTTGCATATGGTATAGTCGTGATATACCATCTTGTCACGACATGTTTGTACAAGGTTGGATAGATATTGCTAAGGTTCATATAGTAACCTATGGTTGCATAGCATCACATATCGCATAGTATTACATATTGCATAATATCAAATAGGTTAGTATAGTATCACATTGTGTACATAGTGTCACACATTTACATGTTTGCATATACGCCATATTGTTTGCATATAGATCATATTGTTTGCATATAACTCATATC
This sequence comes from Larix kaempferi, assembly GCA_027924585.1. Lineage (NCBI taxonomy): Eukaryota > Viridiplantae > Streptophyta > Pinopsida > Pinales > Pinaceae > Larix > Larix kaempferi. The sequence goes on along the minus strand of BSBM01000865.1, from coordinate 8,078,267 downwards.
GTTTGCATAATATCAATAAGGTTTATATGGTATTACATAGGGTAATACGATGCACACAAAGCACATACCATAAAGTGATATATTTCACCATAGTTGTTAATACTACAACAAACATTATTTGTAATGGTTCGATGATATTTCCATAAAAATTATAAATAGACCATATAGATAATCCATTAAATAATATTACACATTGTGAATGGATTCTTGATATTACACACACATACATTCTAATGTACTGTGTAAATGAAATAATTCAAACTATCACCATCATCGTAGGATATAGATCCTAGACAAGTTAGCAAAACAATTATCCATAGAATTTCCACAAATTGCCACGGAGGAAGAAGATAGATAATTACATACAGTTCGACATCATTGGAAACCAAAAATAATTCTGAGTACAAAACTGAGATATGATCATTACAGACCTTCTCTGAAAAACTGTTTGAATACTTGTCGCAACTTCACACTCTTACCTGTAAACTGTCACAAGTATGAAATCACATTCTTTAGCACGAATGCTAAGTAAGCCTCGGGGCGTCCGTAGGACCCCTTCATCAATCAACAAAAGCACATTTGAAAAAACAGTTGTTTCATCATTTATAAACAACAACAGTAGAAGTTTGTTGCAGTACAACTAAATATGAATAACATCAAGACAAAAGCTGAAATTTGTTAGTCTCAAATCCTTACATTATAAATCAACATGGCATTTAGTACAACAAGACAAAATTTTATGCATCGTTCTATTTCCGCATACATTAAATAAGCAATAAATGTCACGTAGAAAAATTTTAAATTTTTGTGATTTTTCTGGGATGTTACATGTGGTATCAGAGCACAAGTTCAAACTCTAGGCCTGATTGAGGCTCATGCGCGCAAACAGAAAATAAATCAGAAAGTTTATGTTACTAACTTTTGTAATTTAATTTTATTTTTGCACAGAGCAAATTGACCTTTAAATTTGCAGGTATGGAAATACCATAAGAATCAGTAGAGGATGGATCTCCTCGTAATGAACGTATTGATCATAATAATACTGAAGGAATTTATGTTGAGTTAAACAATCAGTCTTCTTAAATTTTACGCACTGTGCATGATTTAAAATCTGAGTTAAAAGTTGTCCAAGAAGAAAATGAACGGATCCTTAAGGTATAGGAAGAGTTACAACAAAATTTAAAAGGAAACTGTCATAGTGATGAAAGAGGCAGAAAATCAGAATTGAAGGCTGATTCTGAAATAATGTCCCACCAACATAAATATAAGAAAACAAGAAATGATAAAAGGAACAGTTACTCATCTTCTAGATCTGATCCAAGTAATGATGATATTAATTATGACAGCAGTAAGAGTGAATGCTGCTCTAAAAAGAGAAAACATAAACATCATGAACAGATTACTGGGGAATTTAAAAAGATTAAACCACCCACCTTTAATGGCGAAAGTGAGAAAGGTGCGACAGCAGAAACTTGGCTGTCTGGAATGAAAAAGTACTTTAATATTTATGACTACTCTTCTCAACTGAAAGCCAAGATGGCTATTTACAATCTGACCGGGAAGGCAGATATCTAGTGGTCGGATCTTAAAAGAATCAAGAGTATAAAAGAAAAAGAAGTAACTTGGACTATGTTTAAAAGTTTGTTTAAAAAGAAGTTTTTGTCAGAACAATACTTTGAAGATAAGTCAAAGGAGTTTTACAATTTAAAGTTGGGTACAATGAACATGAAAGAACTGTGCAACAAGTTCCTTACCTTACAGAGGTATGTACCCTAATTGCTTGAGGAAAAGCCTAAAGTGCAAAGGTTTCTCAGTTGTCTACCTTTTAATATAAAAGACCGCATTGAGTATGATAATCCTTCCACTTTGGAAGAGGCCATGAGGAAGACAAATTTTTGTTTTGACAAAAACATAAAAAGAGAAGGAACAACTGGCTGGAAGAATAGTAAGACTAATCAAAATGACAATTAAAGGAAGAATTTTAATGATAACGCTGGAAGTTTTAAGAAGAATTTTAATAACATAAATTTTCCTAATAATTATAGGAATAATGCATCTCAAAATTATACTGCTGCAAGAAACATACCTAACAATAATAATAATAACAACAACGGGTATGCTAAACAGAAAGGACCCATAAAGTGCTATGAATGTGGCGGACCACATAAGAGAGCAGATTGCCCATGCAACAGAAGGACAACCAACAATATTCACACTACACAAGCAGAACCTACAGTTGGAGATATCGCAAGAGAAATGCCCAGGATAAATGCAGCATTGGAGAACCATCAAGTGGACCGTCAAACATCCATGGTCGAAATTGAAGGTATGATACAAAACGAGACTATTTCTATTTTAATAGATCCAGGTGCAAATCTAAGTTATATTTCACCTACTTTAGTAAACCGTTGCAAGTTAAAAACAGAGAAATTTGGTAATGCATGGTTATTCCATCTTGCAACAGGAACTAAAAGAAAGGTTACAGATTATGTCAAGAATTGTGAAGTATTTTTAAGTCAGCTGAAAACGCAAATTAATCTGAATGTTTTACCCTCAGGGTCATATGATTTGTTGATTGGTATGGATTGGCTTGAACATCATAGAGTTTTACTGAATTGTTATGATAAATCTTTTACATGTATAAATAATGAAGGTAATTCAGAAACAGTAAAAGGAATTCATAGGCAAATTTCAGTAAGGCAGATTTTTGCCTTACAAGTAAAGAGAGATGCCATAAAAGGTTGTAAAATGTTTGTTGTTAATGTTGTTAATGATGAGTGTACATCTAAAGAAGACAAGTTAAAACTAGAGGATATTCCCATCCTTAGGGACTTTTCTGATGTATTCCCGGAAGAAATTCCAGGATTACCTCCAAAAAGAGAACTTGATTTCACCATTGAGTTAGTACCCGGTGCGGTACCAAACTCGAAGGCCCCCTATAGGATGAATATTCTGGAGTTAACTGAGTTAAAATCACAGCTGAAAGAATTAATAGATAAAAACTACATAAGGCCCAGTGTGTCCCCTTGGGGAGCACCAGTAATTTTTGTTAAAAAGAATGATGGTACCATGCGTTTGTGCATTGATTACTGACAGCTTAATAAAATGACAATTAAGAACCGATATCCCTTACTCCGCATAGATGATCTATTTGATCAAGTACGCGGAGCAGAGATATTCACTAAAATTGATCTAAGGTCGGGTTATCATCAAGTTCGGATAAAAGACGAGGACATATTCAAAAATGCATTCAGGACGCGTTATGGACACTATGAGTTCGTAGTTATTCCTTTTGGGCTAAACAATGCACCGGCAATGTTCATGTGTTTAATGAACAATGTTCTGCATAAATATTTGGATACGTTCATAGTGGTATTCATTGATGATATTCTGGTTTACTCAAAAACTAAAGAAGATCATGACGAACATTTAAAAATCATTTTACAAGTACTTAGAGAACATCAGCTTTACGCTAAGTTCAGTAAGTGTGATTTCTATAAAGATAAAATTCAGTATTTGGGTCATATAATTTCTAAAGATGGTATTTCTGTGGATCCTGATAAAATAAAAGCTATTAATGAATGGCCTGTCCCAAAAGACGTAACTGATATACGATCATTCATGGGAATAACGGGGTATTATAGAAAGGTTATTGGAGGGTTCTCTAGAATTGCTAACCCCATCACTTCTTTGCAGAAGAAAGGGAATAAATTCGTATGGGATCAAAAGTGTCAAGAAAGTTTTAATAAGTTAAAAGAGTTATTAACTACTGCACCCATCTTAAAAATTGCAGATTCCAATAAGGATTTCGTCGTATGCACGGATGCATGCAATGATGGACTTGGAGGGGTCTTAAGTCAAGAAGGTCATGCAATTGCTTTTGAGTCAAGGAAGTTAAAAATATATGAAAATAATTATGCTACATATGATTTTGAGTTGGAAGCCATGATACATGCTTTAAAAATGTGGCGCCATCACTTGATCGGAAGAAAATTCATTTTAATCAGTGATAGTAAGGGCTTAAAGTATTCATTAGATCAAACAAATCTTAACGCAAGGTAAGCTAGGTGGTTAGCTTTCCTTAGCGAGTATGATTTTGAGATCCATCACATTAATAGAAAGGAGAATAAGGTTGTTGATGCATTGAGCAAAAATGCTAGATTGAGTTTTGTGGCAGCAATCAGTACTTTTAAAACTGATCTGGAAAACAGATCGAAGAAGGAATTAAGCAAGACAAAAATTATAAAAAATTACATGATAAAGTGGCTGAAAATTCATCTGAAAATGTTATAACAGATTACAGTATTAATGAAAAAGGCTGCTTAACATATAAAAATAGAATTTATGTACCTAATTTTTCGAAGGTTAAGTTGCCGAGTTTAGATGAAGTTCACAAGAGTCCTTATTCAGGGCATCCTGGTTATCAGAAAATGATAACTAGGTTAAGAAAGGAGTATTTTTGGCCCAACATGAAGAGTGAAGTTGCTGAAAATATAGCTAGATGCTTTGAATGTCAGACTATTAAAGCTGAACATCAACATCGAGCTGGGCTATTGCAGCCCTTACCAATTCCAAAATGGAAATGGAAAATTATAAGCATTGACTTTATTACAGGTTTTCCTAAAAATCAGAAGCAGAATGACTCAATTATGGTTGTTGTTGATAAACTTAGTAAAGCTGCTCATTTTATTCCTATTAAAACTACTTTCAAGGCTTCTAACATTGCAGATATTTTCATGAAGCAAATTTTTTGCTTGCATGGAATCGCAAAGGTAATTATTTCAGACTGGGACTCTAAGTTCACCAACAATTATTCGACAACACTATTTAAATGATTAAATACTAAACTAAATTTCAACACTTCTTTCCACCCACAGAACTGATGGTCAAACAGAAAGGGTAAATCCAATGTTAGAGAACATGTTCAGATTGTATGTTAAATATTAGCCATCTAAGTGGGGAGATTACTTGCATTTAGCAGAATTTGCCTACAATAATAATTATCAAGCATCTGCTAAGTTGAGCCCATTTGAGAATTTATATGGAAGAAAATGTTGTACTCCAATTTCTTGGGATAATCCTGTAGACAGATTGATGTTAGGGCCATATTTATTGAAAGAAATGGAGCTAACCGTGAAACAGGTTTAAGGTAACTTAAAGGTTTCCCAAGATCGGCAGAAAAGATATGCTGATTTGAAACGCACTGAAAGAGAATTTCAGGTAGGAGACCATGTTTTTATAAAGGTAAAGCCCAAGAAAAGTTCTTTGAAGCTTGGGAGTTGTGATAAATTAGCACCAAGGTATTGTGGACCATTCGAAATATTATCAAGGATTGGAGCGTTTGCATATCAATTGGCATTGCCATATAATTTAAAAATCCACAATGTTTTTCACGTTTCTGTTTTAAAGAAGGATGTGCACGATGCTACTCATGTGCTGAATTGGAATGACATATAGGTGGAACCCGAAGGAGATTTTCATGTGGAACCGAACTGTATTCTCGACCGGAGGGAAATTATGTTTCGGAATCACACCATAGGGCAGGTAAAGGTGCAATGGAAGCACCTTAGCCCTGATGAAGCTACTTGGGATCTGGAAAGTAATATGCGGGTGGCATATCCAGTTCTATTCCATGAGGAACTTGATGATGAATAAGCAACATCGAGGACGATGTTGAGCTTAAGTGGGGGTGTTTGCAACATATCGTTTTAGCTGGAAAACATTTTGTGTTAGCAAACATTATCATAACTTTTATTGTAAAGTTTTATGTTGGAAAGGTGTCCAAGGATGACTGTAATTTGCACAATATATTATTATTAAATAAATAAAATAGGAGACAAACACCTAATAGGACTGTTGAAAGAGTGGTTACTGATCCACTAGGTGGAATGGAATATGGGGTAGAAGGGAATGGACAAGTGGCAACATCATGATGCAACTAACTAGCTGTTGGTATGGGACAACTCCCTTGAAATGTGGTCATAGTGGCCTGAAAGATGGGACTGGAGCTTGAGACTCATTTATTCCAAATTGACCACTAAAGACCTAGGCAGTTTATATAATTGCCATGAAATATTGAACTGAGGTTCATCACTTTTCCTGACGAGAAAATTTACCTTGGGGTTTTGCTGTGTTTGCACCCAAGAGATTTGATGAGGGGATATGCTATGTTGTTGATCATGTTGTCAGTCTTCCAAACTCTTATTGAGTTCAGGAGGTTGATGCCGAGTGGAGAAGGCATTTCAGGAGGTTGATGCTGAGTGGAGAAGGCATTTTTGAGTGCCTTGCTTCTACACAGATTTCGCCCACTTATTGGATCAGTAATCAGGCTCGGGGGTTCACTAGAAGCCAACAATTGAGCTGCTTCTTCTGAAACGGGTTGGGAGGAACAGGCCTCCTTGGGTGTTTGTCGGCCTTATCGTCTTTCACAGGTTCCATTGTCTTATCTATTTTTATTTTAAAGTTCTGTTGTCTATTTAACTTTTACTGTTTAAGTGTTATTTCAGTTTTCTTGAATAATTTAATACTTATGTATAAATCGAACTGATTGAATAAAATAGTCTCTGCATTTTTCCCCATGCAAAAACGAACAGCATCGTACTCTAGTACAAAGACAGATTAAAATATTTAGGTATAATAGGCAAGATAGCCATGTGAATGAGAAGATGCAAATGATGTATTTCCTTAAGTTACTGTTTACTGTAAATTTTCTATGTTTACATATATCAGTGTTTATCCTTGTTATTTATGCACAAATAATTGTTCCCAGAATATACAGTAATGTTTTCCTCATTTTATTAATATTAGTTGTTTAGGAGTAAATAATTTTCCTTTCTAAAGATTATATAAATTATTTTCTCTGTTATAGTATTTAGAAACATAGCCAACTTTATGAGCAGATAGTTGTAGGTTTAGAATCCAAACATACACTAGAAAAAGATTAAACCCTAACAGTACGTTTACAACCCTCATCACACAAAACTAGCATATTATGTTTTTATTCTATCAACAAAATCATATAATAATTATCATTCTGATTTTAGACCAAGGGTAATACCCCTTCAAAACAACATCCTAGAATTGTTCTAATTTTGTTAACTGTTGCACAATCCATTGAAACATTTATCAAATCATGCTATAACCCTAATAGTGTTATCAACTTTCAGTATATAGTCAACATTTTCATTCAAAATAATTTAAACTTAGTATCTTAAAAACCCTTGGCACACAGCCAGTTTGACGAATAACTTTTGAAAGGAGAAACTCAAACATTGTACTATTTCTTCCTAAAAATCGACACAGTTTATTGTCTCGGCAACGTTTCAAACAAGCTAGCATTTAGAACATTTAAGGAATGATTCTAACAGTAGCACAGTCAACAAGTAGGATTGCAGATATTATATCGAGGAACATGTTCGAACCATGCTTCCACATAAAGACAAAACCCTTATACACAACTTCTTATATATTGAAAACGCAGCATTAGTTACAAATCATCAAACTATTCACAGACCGAAGTCTTCCATAGTTACAAAACATCTACCATTTGTTTTCTAGAAAAAGCAACAGTCGTTTCATTATTCACAAACTTTCACCCATTGTTTCATAGTTAAGCTAAACGTAGAGGTCTGCTAAAGCATAAGTTCACTTCTACATTATCAACGAGCTACAGGTTATGTTCACGGGTTAAGCCCCAAACAACGAAACCAAATGACTACTGCAACTGAGATTTGAAAAATATTCTCTTCATTAACAATTTTTGACAGAGCTCGAAACCTCATCAACATAAATTACAATGCAAAATCAACATGGCTTTTGCCCTGTGGGTCGAGGTATTATCCTCCCCATATCTTTTGATAGTTTACAAAAATACCTATCTCGACGAGTTACAAACCCTTGAAATTAAACAAAAACACATAGAACATCACACAGTCGGCCATCATCTTCATATACACAGAGTTTCAAGGAAACCGCCGAGGCTTACTGGTTGGTGTAGCTATTGCCAATCTTCAACGCACATATTTGAGGAGCCACTGAATATTACACCTGCAAGGACAATTTAGACGTGGTTAAAACAGTATCTCAGAAAGAATGAATACAGTATCGAAATTTGAACAACGTGTTAGTGCTCATATATGAAAGATACAGTGAATGACTCTTAACACATTACCTTTTTAAATGATAGCTCGTAGCAGCAATAAAGAACTGAGGAGTTCGGCTGTATAAGTTATAGAGGTGTGAGTTCAAAACAAAGGAGCTACACCTCGACAGGCAACGTAATGACCCTACAAACCCTCATCCTGTAAACCATGCAAAGCTTCCACAACCAAATGACAAAGACCACAATAACCTCTTTGATCACAGCAAAGGTAGGGTTTAACCACATGCATTGAAAACCTTGCTAGATCAATGGTGGATATCACCGGTTGGATTTAGGAAATCACAAGCCATCCACCACATTAAATAAACCATCATTGCATTTCCATGAAGGAGCCAATTCATTAACCTTTGAACTATTATGTTTACACATCATCGCAAGGAGGATCAATACCACTGTATTGGCACGTGAACAAACTAGCTATACCATCCACGATGGAACTCCACTATGTACAGTAGATGTAAGAATTCAATGCATAAGTTACGATTACACTTGCCATGCTGTGACATTAACATTCAAATCATAACATTTATTACATTGGACTTTGCATATGGTATAGTCGTGATATACCATCTTGTCACGACATGTTTGTACAAGGTTGGATAGATATTGCTAAGTTTCATATAGTAACCTATGGTTGCATAGCATAACATATCGCATAGTATTACATATTGCATAATATCAAATAGGTTAGTATAGTATCACATTGTATACATAGTGTCACACATTTACATATTTGCATATAATCCATATTGTTTGCATATAGATCATATTGTTTGCATATAATTTGTATCGTTTGCATAATATCAATAAGGTTTATATGGTATTACATAGGGTAATACGATGCACACAAAGTACATACCATAAAGTGATATATTTCACCATAGTTGTTAATATTACAACAAACATTATTTGTAATGGTTCGATAATATTTCCATAAACATTATAAATAGACCATATAGATAATCCATTAAATAATATTACACATTGTGAATGGATTCTAGATATTACACACACATACATTCTAATGTATCGTGTAAATGAAATAATTCAGACTATCACCATCATTGTAGGATATAGACCCTAGACAAGTTAGCAAAATAGTTATACATAGAATTTCTACAAATTTCCATGGAGGAAGAAGATAGATAATTACATACAGTTCGACATCATTGGAAACCAAAAATAATTCTGAGTACAAAACTGAGATATGATCATTACAGACCTTCTCTAAAAAACTGTTTGAATACTTGTTGCAACTTCACACTCTTACCTGTAAACTGTCACAAGTACAAAATCACATGCTTTAGCACGAATGCTAAGTAAGCCTCGGGGCATCCGTAGGACCCCTTCATCAATCAACAAAAGCACATTAGTCAAAACAGTTGTTTCATCATTCATAAACAACAACAGTAGAAGTTTGTAGCAGTACAACTAAATATGAATAACATCAGGACAAAAGCTGAAGTCTGTTAGTCTCAAATTCTTACATTATAAATCAGCATGGCATTTAGTACAGCAAGATAACATTTTATGCATCATTCTATTTCCACATACATTAAATAAGCAATAAATGTCACGTAGAAAATTTTTAAATTTTTGTGATTTTTCTAGGATGTTATAGAGCAATCCATAACAATGTACATTCGGGGTAGGTAGTGATAAATGCAATCATTAATATAATACAAGTAGATAGGCATGTATTTTCAATTGATACATGAGCTAGTATAATGTAAGACATCTCGATGCAATAGATGGTAATGTGCTTATGTATAATAAATAAATAAAAACAATGTATGAGGAGCACCTATGAAGTGAATTGCATTGACAAATAGTATCCAATGAATGTGCATGAAATAGCTTATATTAATATATGAGGGATGAGGCTCATAATGAAGGTAGAAAATGGGGAACTGTCACCACACCGATGGATAGGGTTATGCAAGGAAGGTAAACAAATTATGAAGTAAAGAAGATGGTAATACTAAAATTATGGGGTAAAGTAACACTGAATTTTCATAAAAAGCACATATCAAGGAAATATAAGTGGCTTTATCATAAAGCATGGAATGCGCTATCCATAGAGGTATCAAGGAAGTGGGAGATTAAGGTGACATAAATGCATTTTGGACATTTAACTTAGTTTAACATGACACATCATATATTAGTGAGGTAATGGAGCAACTAAAGTAGGTGGCAGTAATAATAAAGAGAAGATCATAATAAAATGAATATGTGCATCTTTTGTCAAGCCATGGTAGAACATAAGATAAATTTTAGTACCTCAAGTAAAGGCATGTTCTTCACCTTCACCTAATAAGGATAGATTAGGAGTGGATCAACAATACATGGGGTTGTAAAACCAGAAAGTTTTAGGAGGCCATGGTAACATGAAATTCATCGTGGATGTGAGATGCTGATATTAAATAAGTTAATGCTCTTAAGTCATATTTTAATCTATAACAAAAGGGTGTAGTGTGAGATGCATGAGTTGGAGTTCATGAGGAGCGCTAAGTAATGATATGTAATTCAATGATGAAAAAAAAGGAGTGTAAGAGGAAAATTATGCGTAAGGAGGATAATAGGCTATAAGATGGAAAGGGGGGAGATACAAATCATTAGGACATTAACAAAAGAAAATGATATAAATAGAAATCAAGCAAACAATATGTTTAATGATACATACTTCCATATGAATGTTATTGACAGAAAGAGTAGTACAAAATGAAGAGGATCCTATATGTGGGATTCACCCTATTTGGATCCAACCTGTAGCATACAAGGAAATAAATGAGATTGATAGTAGTGACCTAGAAATTTTGAAGTCGCTTCATTGTATAGACACCATCCACTATATTGTTCTGAGTGTTAATAATTCAAGTGAGATGATCGCGTGATGTTTTCTTGCACGATAGTCTATACCTAATGCCAAACAAATAAGAGTTCTTGTAAGAATCGAATATGGATTTAATCAACCAGGGTTCATAAAGAATGAAATAAGAATCTAATTAATAGTTAGATGAATGGGTAGTAAATTAATGATAAATTATTTACCACATTTTAACAAAACCAAGGACCTAGAGAGGTCTTTACACATGGCATCAATCAAAACATCAATGGAAAGTGTGTTAACTATGACTGATTAGGAGTAGTGGTGACGAGATCCAAGCCATAGTAAGATGTAGGAAAATTGGGAGTATTTGTATTGAATATAATAATGATCCTAGGTGAAGGATGAGGGCTATGTAAAACTTAGCCAAATATCTAGCAAGCATGTTAAAGAATCCCCTAAGGAAGTGTAATATCCCGAATTTTGGACTGACTATTTTATGATGTTATATTAGGCCACGACCCCAGCACATATGATTTATTCTGATTATTGGGCATAAGCCCTAGTGCATATGATTTATTCTTTTGTAGACTAACATATTGGGCATGGACCCTGACTGAATTTCATTATTTGATTATATACTGGGAAAGGAAGCCCCAATGTGTTGATTCATGTTTTTACCATATGATGTGGGTACAAAACTCTAATATACTGAGATGATATTTTTATTACATGCTGTGCAGTGATGTGAATGACATGATTGACTTATATGGTGTGTTGAGCATGGAATCAGAAACACACGGATTACCTACGTACTGGGAAAAAGCCCCGATTTACCTAGGGGAAATATTATGTACTGGGAGTAAGCCCCGATGTACATTGAGTGTTGGGCATAAGCCCCGGAGCACTCCAAGCTTGATAAAAGAATACCGGATATGAGGCAACTTAAATATTCTAGATGTGCCTCACAACCACATTCTAGAACTAGTGTTGAGCAGAGACTTTGGAATTGCACTAGCGTAACGCCCATGTGAGAGTGTTGAGTTAAAAGGATCTGAAGAGCACTCGAGGTTACTGGATCTCAAAGTGTTGAGTCAGAAGGACTCTGGGTAGCACTTTTACTTTTATCACATTTATTTAATTTGATTAAATGATTAATCTTTTTAGCTATCATCACCTACTGCGGGAACTACCATGTTAAACAAGGGAATCCGACATGCAAGAGAGACTAGAGGTACCTAACCAAGCTGACTGAGACCATCCAAAGAATTGGACTTTTTCCTTAAAAATTACAAGAAGTGTCATATGATGACACATAACTAAATAAAAGATAATTACCAGTAGTCTTTTATGACTAACATGTATAAAGGCCTCAAGGCTAATTTATTATTATTAAGGGCTTTAATAATAATGGTGCCATTATTTAATTATGGAATATAATTAGTATATATGATTTATGCATTATTTTATATTATAAAGTGGTGTATTAATAGTTAAGTGAAATATAATTATTGTTAGTATAATTGTTGTTATTATAATTATTGTTATTAAATTATTATAATTATTATTAAGTGCATAAATCAAAATCACTTATAGTTAAACAGTTGGAAAAGTCCTAGTTCAAGAGGAATAGATATTTAATTAAATAATATCTTTTAATTATTAATTATTGAATTTGAAGAAACTAATTACTTCAACAGTCCTAATTCAAGACTTCCCTACTTAAAGAGGGAATATCCCAAGTTTTGGGGATCATCCATCATTCTTGGTCATTATCATTCTCTTATGGTAATCCAAGAAAAGTATTTTTCTCCAAGAAACTGAAGCAACCTCACCTAATAATTCTCAGATCTGAACCAATAGTGGATCTAGGTTCTCTCTCTTTTGCATGTTGGAATCCAGCTCGAGAGGATCCCTACAAAACCAGGAACGGTTGTAGGATCATGGTTGGGAGGAACACAGTAGCCCCAAAGTTATCCAGCTAAAGGAAAACACCCTGACAGGTTAGCCAGATACAACAGGTTCTGCATTAACCCTTGTTAAGTGTGCAGGTCACTATAGGAAGGAATCAAGTGCCAAGCAGCTAGGTTGCTATAGGAAGGGACCAAGTATTCAAGCAACCAGGTATGGAGTATTTAATGTTTCAAATTGCAGTTATAATGCAGTCAGTATTTAAGAATTAAAGTTAGATACTGCAGCATTGTTATCATTACCCATAATATCAAATTCAAGGTTCTGCCCAGAACCCAATGGAGAGTCTAGCAGGTCTAGCCAAGTTAGCCTTTGCTAGACAACTCATATTGCCTTCTAGGTTAGTATTTTTTAATTTCTTGCTTATAGATATATATATTTTTCTGTTGAATAGTATTCTCTTAGTATATGTTATTTTTGTTCTGTTTAAATCATATCCCATTATTCGTAGTGCAGGTTCACCTATACCTGTTAGATATTTTACATCCTTACTCTGTACATGCTGGAAACATTACCAAATAGAAATAAAAACTAGACATCGAAACTTTTAACTGCACTACACATTTAAAATATGAAACATCTCTACGATAGCAATATTTAGTCCAACTTTAAATGCATCAAGTATTACACAAAGAGTCACATTTGAAAACATAGGTTCACATATCCAAACATAGGTTTACATATAATACAATCGTTATCTGCATTTCAAAGATGGGCTCCAATCCCAAAACCCTTACGGGCTTATCTCTTAATTCGTCGATCGAATCCCATCCCCAAATCAAAGCGCGCTTCATATCAAACCAATTGTATTAAATACACAGAAACCTTAAATCTATTCTACGTTAGCTAAACCATTCACCCTTGTAAACAGTAAAATAGAAATTCATAGAAGGAATCGGGAATTCCATTATTTAAAACTACTGAAGTCAAAACGCAAATCGATACCACAGGTAGACTCCAAAAACCACAATTTGTTTCCACTTTAAAGTCTTAGCCTCAAACATAGCAGACTTAGGAAGGTCACGACTACCAAACGCATGCTTAACATTACATATTAAAACTTGAAAACCCTAATGGGCACCTCCCCAGTTCATGGTTCGAACCTCATAACCTAAGGATAGGAGCCCATACTTTTCAAACTAGTAAACCACAGGTCTGGGTATCAAACCCCTGGAGTAGTTCATCTTGGCCAGGATCATTCACAATAATTTAGATTCGGGATAAGAGTATCACTAGTATCAACAAAACACAAAGCTACCATTTAATAACCCAATCATCTAGCTACATGATGAGACTAGAACAGTGCAAACATTTTTATAAGTTGCGCCATAGGAAGGAAATACACAAGACAGAGCCAGGGTAGGTATCACATTCAACATGAAATCCATTTATTTAGACAAGCGATCTTTCCACTAAAGTTTTTATACTGACGAAGGCACCATTCAAATAAATATACAATAGCTAGGGTTTATTCATATAGCCATATAAGTCTCATAGAAATAAGAAGCAACTCCCTTATTGTTACATTTCAAACTTCAAAATACAATACCCATGATTTCATACAGGAAAGAAATGAAGTACCCTTTCTGAATCCCATATTCACATAGGTACAAATATAGAGAACAACCGAGGCCAATCGATGAAACCCTGCTACAAGCAGAGAGACCCTAGGGAGTTCTCACCATCAAAATATTAATTACAATGAGTGTTTGTTGAAATATTGTAACTTCTAAGAATATTATATTTGTACTTTATTATTCCGGAGATGTTTCATTCCTCCGGTGGGACTTTGTTATGTATCCGGAGATGTTTATTCCTCCATGGGAACTTGGGTTATTAGACTTCCCTAGTGGGGGTCAGCCCTATATGTGTTATGTGGGTTAAAGGTTTGTTAGACCACCCTTGTGGGGTCGTCCCTGTCACATTATGTAAAGTGGTTAAGTTGGGTCCGACCTAGCTTGTGTAAAAGACAAGTCGGAGTTGTGTATAAATAAAGGAGGTGTGTTCCTCATTTATACACATCGCACTCACTTGTGAATAGCGCATAAGTGAGAGAGAGATCTGATGTGGAGGAGAAGGAGCTCATGGTTGTGGATTACATCTTTGTATTTGCTGGTCATCTATATTGAGGAAGCTTTGTTGGGTTTTCTACCCCATGAGGGTTTCCCAGGATAAATCTCTGTCTCTTGTATTTATGCTGTGCTTGTTGTTCTTTCAGTGATCCCGTATATGCTATTATTGTGAAATGGAATGTAATGCTGATATTTTATATCTTAGCATATTGAATCTTAACATGGTATCATAGCTAACCTGAAGGAAGGCAATGTATGGCACTTACGACACTTACTTCACTTGAGACAATTTGAAGGTTAGGGTTTTGTATAGAAAAAGCCAGTCATCGTGGAACTTTTGCTATAACTCCATATTGGAAAAGGTTCAGGATATGAAACTTTTAAATGTCATAGATGACATCCCCCTGTACCTTGTTTCCAAAGGACAACCTCTAATTCGTTGTACTTTGTGATTTATGATCCGTACAAGTTAGGGTTTCTGCCTCTTCTAGATCTCAGTCATAAACAGGTGACCTAGGAGAAAAGGTCACAACTTGGGATAGTAAGCTCCAAATGAAATTTCATAAAAAGTGACAAGTAGAGAATGGAATGTAGTTTCTCAGGTAACTTTTTAAGAGGCCGAAGTTGAACCAGTGACACGTGGCACTCTATACAATTTTGCTCTCCTGTTTGATCCCATAAATAGGTCACATTGCGACACTTGGCATAACTATCTCTCAGAGAATCCAATTGAGGTCAGACCTATGGGGTTGGAAAGAGGATAGGTCGGGATAACACAGGTAGAATTTTCAGACCCTGTGGATTTGTAATTTCGGAGTTACAATAGAAACAATCAGGTGCATATTTCTGTCAAAATAGATTTGGATTTTGAGCACCTTCATTCTTGAATCGTCACTGCTGTGGGAAATTAGGGCTTTGAAGAAAGTTGGAATTTTTAGAGTCGGAGTCCACAGCTGAATGATACTCATAAAAATCAAAATTTAGAGACCAAGATCAAAATTTTTGGTTGGTCAGAAGGGTGGGCTTGATCAAACCCTAGTTCGAGATTTTGATCGGAAAGGTGGAAAATTAGGGCTTCTGCAAAAGTTGGAATTTTTGAAGTCTGTGACCACGGCTGGAAGCTCCTTAGAAAAATCGAAGTGTAGAGATTTGGATCGAACCTTTTGATTGGGAAGAAGGGTAGGCTTCATCAAACCCTAGTTCGGGATCCTATCCAGAAGATCCATAAGATTCAAAGGCAATTTTGAGGGGTCAAATTTTGGAGATTTCAAAATTGAAGTATGCGAGCTTGATCAGCTCAGCAAGGTGCATCTTTCCATCCATTCAGAAGTTTGAAATTCAAAGTTTGAATTTTTAGGGTTTCTCTAACAAACCCTAATCCAGCTCCAGATCCAGTTTCAAAAAATCAAAGTGGATTGGGT
The DNA here is from genome assembly GCA_027924585.1 of Larix kaempferi. NCBI lineage: Eukaryota > Viridiplantae > Streptophyta > Pinopsida > Pinales > Pinaceae > Larix > Larix kaempferi. Next base: position 8,061,815 of record BSBM01000865.1, on the reverse strand, counting down.
TAAAAGAAATCCTAACAGGTATGACTTTAGGAGATACAGGTATGTGTTGAAATATGTTCATGATTAAGTTTATGTTTGTCTTCATATTATTTAGGTTAGTACAATATTGATTAATGTTAGACTTGTGTTATTAACCTAGTAAAAGTAAGAATGCATTGGAATGATATAACACATTTATTAACTAGGGTTATGACACTTATGATTGTACTAATGCACCTGTGGTGCTGTATGAGGATGATGTTGTCTGCTAACAAGATACAGGTACATCAAGAAGTAAAAATCAAGTTCTATGACCATGATGACATGAAGGTAAAGACTCATCCATAATGTTTGACCATATAGAATCTCTACTTACGAGGTATGTATGACTTTGTTCTACTATGCTTAACTTATGAGATATGCAGGTTCTAGCACAAGGTCTCTAAATCATTGAAGAGAACAAAGAATATATTGTTTAGGTATGTTAGACATAACTAAGCATGTATACTAATCCAGGTATGTTTTCCTATGTCAAGTTAGAATCCTACTTTGTGCTGGGATCTTAGTATACCCATGTATTGAATGATCATGACCATAAATATTCAATATTACTTAGAATCATAATGTTGTGATAAGATTGAGCTTATACTAATGAATGTATGATTATGTATGAGATCATGATGATGACACTAGTGCACACTTAAGCATGCATAGTGGTCAAGGATGGATAGAAGCTCATGACATGGAAGGGAAGTAGAGACCAAGAAGGAAGCAACCTCACAAGACACAAAAATATAAGTATTTGAATTACTGAATAGTCTATGATATTGCTTGTAATAGTTGTGTGCATATTTGTATTCCTAGAATATATCATGCATAGTGTAAGCATTCATATAACATTGAACAGTATACTACTAATATGCATATGATTGGTAAGTTGGACAAACATTCCATTGTTGCTTGTCTAGAATGAAACCTCTTTGCTAACATGCTGAGAGCTGTGCACGCTCTCGATAGTATGTTCTGGTAGAGATGGAAGGCATGTAGATAACCACTGTATGCATACAGGATATGGAAAAGAGTTGTGCCAAAGTATTGGTCAAGATAGTTGCATAACTATGTAAATCATATCTACATGCATAATAGGTTATCATGATTTGATGATTATGAAGTATTACTAATCATATACTTAATTTTGATTTGTAGGAAAGATCATGAAGAATGATGAACATTGAACACGTGATGGTTGTTCAACAAGAAGATTTACAATTCAAACATACTATAGAAGGATCGTGGCTAGAAGATTCTCTTAAAAAGAGAAAGAGGATCATGACGAGATGTTTGCTCCAAATTGCTAGATAAAGACTATTCTCTTAATGGTGTAATTAAAGAAGAAGTGTGAATCGCGAAAACTCCCATGATTCAATTGAAGAAAGCTCTGTACAAGTACCCAGAATCGATAGTCATTTCATGAGCTTAATGATCACCATGGGTGGTGCAGATTTCAACCTTTGCTACAAGGTTGAAGATGGTTTCTATACACAGATGGCATGGATGCAAGAAGGAACTCACCACCGAGTTCAAATGATCTTGAGGCTCATATCAGTAGACCCATATGACGAGAGATGGCATAGATAGATATGCAAAAGATCACTCAATGCAGAGTGTGAATGATGTTCAGTCATAGAGGGAGAATTGACAGTTTCTTGACAAGCTTGGGATTTACCAGCAGTAAAGCTGATCCTAACCTTTACCTTAAGGTTATGGATGATACTATTATTGTATGAGGATGATCTATTTCTGATAGGAAATGAGAAATAGATCATGGAAAGCAAGAAGAAGCTAGCTACAGAGTTCGAGATGAATGATCTCAGATTGATGCATTACTTCCTAGGACTGGAAGCATGAAAAGGATCAGAAGGAATCCTTCTCAACCAGGGAAAGTATGCTGAGAAATATTGAAAAGATTTGATGTGTTGGAATGGCCACTCTCATGGATTCCAACTTGAAGCTGTTAGCGGATGACTCATCAAAGTTAGTGGATGTAACTCTGTACATACAGAATATTGGGTCATTGATGTATCTGATGAATACCAGGACATATATATGCTTTGTTGTGAACACCTTGAGTCAGCATCTAGTGGAAACTAGATGTGTTCCCCTAATAGTTGCAAAGCATGTGATGAGGTACCTAAAGGGTACGATAGACTTTGGTCTATGCTATCTTGGAGATCATGACTTCAGATTGTATGGTTTCACAGATGTTGATTGGGAAGGAAGTGTACATTGGGCGGATGTTATTGTCTGGGATCTGCCATGATCTTGTGGTTTAGCAGGAAGCAATATAACGTGTCTCTCAGTACAACTAAAGTGGAATATATAGCTACTTGCTCTACTAGTTGTGAAGCGCTATGGCTTCGGAAGTTGTTATAAGGATTGTTTGACTTAGAGATGGACCTCATTGTGATCATGTGTGACAACTAGAGTTGTATCAAGATGATAGAGAATCCAGTGTTCCATGATAAGTCAAAGCACATAGAGATCCGATATTTCTATATACGGGATATGGTGCAGAAAGGAGCTATCATGCTCGAGTATATGAGCACTGACGAACAAATTCCTAATGTGTTGACCAAACCTCTATCTCGAGTAAAGTTTGAGTATTTATGAGACAAGCTTGGTGTAGTTCAGAAAGACCCTCCTCGAAAGGGGGAGTGATATGGTCGCTGATGATGAAATTGCCTATATCGACGGTAAGGTCGATGATGTGGATACTTGTATCGATGATGAGGATACTATATCGATGATATGGATACTTGTATCGATGATGAGGATACTGTATCGATGATATGGATACTATATCATTGATGTGGATACTGTATTGATGAGGATATCGTATCGTTGATGTGGATACTTGTATTGATGATGAGGTTACCTGTTCCGACGATGAGGTCGATGATGAGGTTTTCGGTTACGACGATGAGGTCGATGCATGGTCCTTAGACTTTGTCTAAGTGGACGAGGAGGGATTGTATCATCCTTCGACTTTGGTCCCTGAATTGATCCGTAGACACATGTCTCCAAGAAGTGGTCCCTAGTGGGCGAGAGGGATTGTATCATCCTGGAATTCGGTCCTTGAATTGATCCAAAGACTCTTGTCTTCGAGAAAGATGTTGGTGAATGGTATAATGTGCACTCCTGGACTGCTAAGCAGTGGGTGATCATTCACGAAACCTGTAATGATGTAATGTTTGCTCTTGGATTAGTAGGTGATCATTCAGAGGTTGTAAATCCTATATTTGATCTAGGTCACACCCCAGTTGAAATAGTATTGGCTCTGTGGTTGACTGGAATGATGTAATGTTCGCTCCTGGACTGCTCAGTGTAGCAACAGGTGATCATTTGCAGTTCCTGTAATGATGTAATGTTCGCTCCTGGATTAGCAGGTGATCGTTCATAGGTTGTAAATCCTAGATTTGATCTAGGTCACACCCCAGTTGAAATAGTACTGGCTCTGTGGTTGACTAGAATGATGTAATGTTTGCTCCTGGACTGTTCAGTGTAGCAGCAGGTGATCATTCGCAGGTCCTGTAATGATGTAATGTTCGCTCTTGGACTGCAGTAGGTGATCATTCACAGGTGATAAAATCCTAGATTTAATCTATGTCACATCTAGTATGAAAAAGGACTAGCACTGTGGTCGGGATTGCATCGTCCCTGAACGCTTGGTTCAAAATGTACGTGATGGGGATTGCATCATCCCGGAACCACTAGTTCAAAAATGTACGTGATGGGGATTGCATCATCCCAAAACCACTAGTTCAAAATGTACGTGATGGGGATTGGATCATCTCAAAACCACTAGTTCAAAATGTACGTGATGGGGATTGCATCATCCCGGAACCACTAGTTCAAAATGTACTTGATGGGGATTATATCATCCCCAGACTTCGGTTCCTTGAATTGATCCACAGACATAGGTCTCCAAGAAGTGGTCCCTAGTGGATGAGAGGGGATTGTATCATCCCCGAACTTCGGTCCTTGAATTGATCCATAGACATATGTCTCTGAGAAAGTGGTCTTAGACTTTGTCTAAGTTGACGAGTGGACTGTATCGTCCCTAGACATGTTATGGTGTCTTAAATGGATCATGTGTATTGAAGGGTATGCTGCTATGATGCTGTTGATCGTGATGATTGTGTGATGACAATGCTGATGATCGTGTGATGATGATGTTGATGATCATGTGATGATGATGCTGATGATCGTATGATGACGATGCTGATGATCGTGTGATGACGATGTTGATGATCGTGTGATGATGATGCTGGTGATCGTATGATGATGATGCTGATGATCGTGTGATGACGATGCTGATGATCATGTGATGGCAATGTTGATGATCATGTGGTGACGATGTTGATGATCGTGTGATGACGATGATCATGTGACGACGATGATGTTGATCATGAGGATCCAGATGATGATATTGTTGTAGCTATTCAAGTGCTGCAGAAGATGAAGATTCAGTACTGAAGATGTTGATGTTCCAGTATTGAAGATGTTCGAGTAACTGCTTGAGTTACTGATGATGAATAAAGAAAGCTTCCAATGATTTATAGATGTATCATGTATGATGTAGTTGATGACTCCGTGCTCAAGCAGATGTTGTTATAATATTCTTCTCGTTAAGGGGGAGTGTTGAAATATTGTAACTTCTAAGAATATTATATTTGTACTTTATTATTCCAGAGATGTTTCATTCCTCCGATGGGACTTTGTTATGTATCCAGAGATGTTTATTCCTCCGTGGGAACTTGGGTTATTAGACTTCTCTAGTGGGGTGTAATGTCCCCATTCAAATAAGTGCATAGTAAGACAATCCCATCAATCCTACTAGTTTCCTAGGTTGGATGGGCACATGTGGGATGGTAATAAGGAAGCTAATAAATGATATTTAGAAATTAGAAGGGTTCAAGCATTTAATAAATATGGTGAATAAATAAATTCAAGATAAATTCTAAGTGGCAAGTGGTTTTGGAGACATATGGAGGTGGTGGGACCCACACTAGCTTGATTTTTCAATGACACATGGCACCTCTCTCTTGCCAATTCAAATTCATGGGAAGGTGAACACTGTTGGGTGAGTTGGTAAGTCATAACACATGGCATTGAGCATCTTAGGTCGAAATGGGATGGAATAGTAACCTCCATGGGAGAGGAAGAGTCAAATTGGAGACTAGTGGACACTTGAGCTAGATTCCCTAGTTTTATGACAACAATAATGAAGCATCTATGACATTTATGACAAAATTCACACCTGACCATTATGACATGTCAGCCCCAAAACTAGGCTCAAGGAAGGCGCTCATGGAGTTGGGGGAAGCTAAAGAGACTCAAATTCAAATTTGGGAGAAGATGGAAGGTTGGAACTAGGAGACAAGTGGCAAATGAGGAATATTTTATAAATGGAAATTTATTGAATCTATTGATAGGATTTAGACCCCTTGAAGGCTAATGTTGGTTATAAAATGTAGAAATCAAGTATGAGAATGGCTTTGGATGATTTGAGAAAAATTGCATTTGTGAAGAGAGAACTAGTGGATGACTAGTTTCTTGCCTTGGCCAATTTCGAGGGTGAAAGATTCCCATCCAAGTTGGTGTTTGGAGAGGCCACTCAGGTATTTCATGGTGCTTTAATGGAGTTTTATTTGCAGGTAGCAGCTATAGGAAGTTTAATGGTTTGGTTTAGTGCAGCACTTTCTCTCCACCATTTCCAATTTTGAAGGCATATTCGGGCTCCTTGAGGGATTGCGCTTTGGGTGAGATATTGCACTCATTGGGAGAGCTTCATATGATATTTTTCTGATTGTAATAGGTTCATATCCTCTGTTCTTCATATTCAGAAACTCTCAGGTCGAAATACCCATTGAATGTATGCAAAATTATTGATTAATGAGCAAACAATGTCCATTTCCCCAATGCTTTGATGTATGACACTATAAGGTTGATTATTTCGAATGGATGGATGATTCTCAGATATATTTGTGATTCATATAATTCCATGGATATATTCTACAATTTTCATGTACTGTACTTGATCATTTGAAGCATTTTTTACTTACTTTGTTTGTATTGAGAGGTGAAATAGTGCCATTTCCCCAAGGGTCGAATTGGGGGTTTTTGCTATTGAATTTGAGAGAGTTAGAACAGTAGTAAAAATCAATTAATGGTGCATATGAGACCTTAGTCACATACTTAAAACATTACATACCTCTGTTCATAAATTTGTGGGATTTTGGAGGCATTTGGAAGGCCATTTGCAGTGTTACCCCGCGGGGATTTGATGCACAAATTACTAGTCAAAATTACATATATTGATCAGAATACAAATCAAGTTTGCAGTAGTATTTGGAGGGCCAAAAAACATCCCTGAACCTACTATTCAAGTCTAAATACCATTCATACACTCCTACAGAAGATTTGGGAGCATTTGGGTTGATTTGGAGGTCAAAACAGTAAAACTAGTCAAAGGTTGAAATTGGGGAAAAAGTGGAAAAATTGGCATTTTAATAAAATTTTGAAAAAGGGTCATTACATGGGGGTTGGCCCTGTATGTGTTATGTGGGTTAAAGGGTTATTAGACCACCCTTGTGGGGTCATCCCTGTCACATTATGTAAAGTGGTTAAGTTGGGGCGACCTAGCTTGTTTAAAAGACAAGTCAGAGTTGTGTGTAAATAAAAGAGGTGTGTTCCTCATTTATACACATCGCGCTCACTTGTGAATAGCGCATAAGTGAGAGAGAGATCTGCTTTGGAGGAGAAGGAGCTCATGGTTGTGGATTACATCTTTGTATTTGCTGGTCATCTATATTGAGGAAGCTTTGCTGGGTTTTCTACCCCATGAGGGTTTCCCAGGATAAATCCGTGTCTCTTGTATTTATGTTGTGCTTGTTGTTCTTTCAATGATCCTGTATATGCTATTATTGTGAAATGGAATGTAATGCTGATATTCTCTGTCTTAGCATATTGAATCTTAACAGTGTTCATGCACTAGGTCAAGCCAACGACGACCTCAAGGAACCCAACAACTTGTTGCAGAAACCCCAATTGGGCTCACAGAGTTCCTCAAAAGCAAACACCAACGGTACACTCCACATAGGAGAAAGGAGGAGATAAGAAATGGCATATCCTAGACTTACCACTTTTCAAACATCACCACTGTTGAGTCCTGGCCACATAGAAGAGAAACGCCAGCCAACACCTATTAAACAAACATGCCATATGAAGTCATAACTCTATATCACGATATATATATATATATATATATATATATATATATATATATATATGCAATAGCACAAAGATGTAGTATGAACCTAGGGGGGATTACCCTCGAATTTTTCAGTCACTATCTCTACTCCATATGGTGTGCTGACCATGAGCCACAGCTCAGGTCAGTAACAAAACCCTCAATGCACCCATAGTAGGCAGAAGAAATGAACCACGATAATGCTTCCTCATTGGTGTAGAACCCTAGAGGAAACCCTCAGCAGAGTTGGTAGCGCTAGTCATGTGCCATAGTAGAGCTACATTCAATGTAGCCACCCACTCCAAGTTTTTCGATGTTGACCCAAACTCTATAGTAATAGAACCATTCGAAATCAACAAGTATTACAAATTCCATCGATATTATAATGACCCCAAACATTACATAGTACCTTTAAATAATTACAAGGCTAACAAGTGGAGCAATTTCACAAGTATTACAAACTCCAACAAGGCTTTTAAAAGGTGTCAAACTTCAAAGCCCTCAGACTTGAGACTTAAATAACTACCAGAAAGGTGGAGTAGGATTTCTCGGTAGATGCCTCATAGGAATACCTGCAAACCAAGTACAAACTGAATGCATTAGCGAAATTCGCTAAGTAAGTAAGAAATTCCCATTTCTTACACCCTACCTCTCGGCAGCTCTGCCGGGGTACGTAGCCCTTGAAAGACCATGCATCTCATCATGGGTCATCAGCCGCTATCATTAGGGATCCATCCCACCTGAATGGTCAATTAGACTTTTATAGTTATGTACACAAACTCTTGAAACAGTAAAAAAAGGATTTGTATTATTACACTTTAAACACTTGCTCACTTACGACAGAGTTTCATTTATATTCATTATATCGCTTCCGCAAAATTGTAGAATTTATAATCAGCAAACCATGATACTTATGAGACTAAGACACTTCAAAGAATAGAAAACAAATACCTGTGCAGTAGGTACTTATCAGTACTAAAGTTAATTTACTATTCTTCATATATGTACCAATTTAATCTATTATCAATTTTTTTTTAAATTTTTACTATTTTTAGGGACATTATAGGAAGTTATAATCAGATTAGGTGTCTTGGTGCAATAACACACTTCCCAAATTAAAACTTTGCTCAAATTACAAGCGTACGAACATGAGTCTCAGGAGCATGTAAATCCAGCTTGCTAAGTGTTGTGTAAAGGATATGATGATTATCTGTGCCTAATTCCTAGCCATATGTGTTATATGGAGTATATATGAATGATTTTGTATGTGCAATGGAAGTATGTTAATTACCTTATGGGGATAAATAAATATACAAATGTACAAAGACTGTTTAGAATCATGATAGGCTGATAGCTTAGAAGTCATAATGAGCATGCGGTGATAGTATTCTAGAAGAAGGTCACCATGTATAAGTTAAAATGGTAAAATGAAATGTTGTATTGAAAAAATCATAGGTTTGAGTTCATAGAGGTGTTGCGAACTAGTATGTAAACCATTAACAAGAACATGTTGAAAAGGGGTTAACTAAATATGTGAAATAATGCAAGAGTTGTAATAATACTAGGGAAGTAAAATAAAACTTAGATATTTAAGGACTCATGTGTTCCTGAATTCACAATGTGGAATAGTATGAAAATTTTCAACAAGGGTATAATGTTGTGTAGATAAATGCATTAAGGAGCCTTGAGGTGATAAGACCAACGTCTTATACCACACTTCAAATATTTATAGAAACATCTTATATGTGATAAAATGAGTAAAGTTTAGGGGACACAATGTATTGCATCATTCCTTTCCTGATAATTGTGAATGATCTTATAACTAAGGGACGAAGTTTCTTGAAGGGTGGGTGTATGTAATGCCCCATTTTGAATTTACCACCTGAACTACCATTTCATGTTTCTATTATCTTATGATTTTGGAGATTTGTCAGTATTTGGACACCGTCGAACTACGGAATTACTATTCCACAAAATACCTATATATGTGTGCGTGATGTTTATAGTACAAATGATTGTCGTATTTTATTTTGTTCCAAGCATGCCAATTTATAAGATGATGGGTATGTCGATACAAAGTTAGAGTTATGATAGTCGAATGGATGAATATGAAACCAGATGCATGGTACCTAGAAAAATGATTTTTGTTATTGATAATTAGTAATGAAACATGTATAGATGTTAAGGATTGCATGATATTGTATGATCTTGCATTTGGAGACTAACCTACAGGTTGAAAGAGCTAAGTGATATCTATGCCCTAAGAGTTGGAAATACGTCAGGGACACGAATTCCAAAAGATAAATGGTATGAAAGTGATGCATTATTGTTCTATATGAGTATTGGTTTATTATCATGATGTGTGGGAAGGTGCTGGGTTTCAGGAAACTCAACTGTCCAAACTGGTTATTCGATGACGAAATCCCTAAGAACAACAATAGCAACACAGTATGACTATGAAGGATGTTGATCCTTGTTCCATAGGAGGGGTGGAGGCATTACCCACCGGTTATCCTCCAAAACCCAGAGTCATGGGAGGGTCGCACTACGGTGCACTCCCCAAGGTGTGTGATGATGACTAGTGCATGCTTGTTGGGGAAGATTGGTCGATGTAGTCGACACTTCCGCTTACGGGTTCTAATCGGAGCCGGTCATGGTGTGACACTTCAGGGTAGTCAAACAGAGGAAGAATAGGATGTGGAAGTTAGTGTGAATTAGGTAGAAGAGTTAGGTAGATAGGAATGTCGTGGAAGTTTAAAGAGAAACATAATTTACTTTGTGTATTGAAAACCTTTGCTTGATTCATGTGTCGTAATTCAATAGGTTGTGTTGTTCATGTATTATTAGGTTTTGAGTTAATAAAATAGCTTGGATTTTTGTATGAGTGTTAAAACTCTTCATTTTCTCACGTATGATAAACTTAGAATACCATGCAGTTGATGTTGTGTTATTATGACTAGTTAGTAATTGCGCCGAGAGGCGATCTACAGCCCAGTATGAGGGAGATCTTGTAACATGTGTGGCGTGTTTGTCGAGTGTTTGTCGAGTAACAAAATAATAACAAAATAATAAAAATAAAATATTGTAAGGTCGGCCATTAGTAAAAATATAAGAAGTAAAAAAGATAAAGAAGTAACCTAGTATAAGGGAGATCTTCTAACATTTGTCAAGAGTTTGTAGAGTGTTTTTTGAGTAACAAAAATAAAATATTGTAATGTCGGCCATTAATAAAAATATAAGAAGTAAAAAGATAAAGAAGTAACCTAGTATGAGGGAGATCTTAAACTTGAACTTACGTGTAAATATTTTTTAACGTGTAAAAAAGTTAGATAATTTTTTATGAACGTGTAAAAAGTTAGATACAAGAAATTACACCTCAAGAAATTGGATCCCTCTTGGTTCTTGGTAGATCCGGGTTTAAGATGGATCTATGCTGGTTATTGTTAAATGATGTTATTACTAAATTGTTTCTTGCATGATTGCTTGTGATAAACAAGATCTATGCATTAGAGGTTCAACATGCTATTATTAGTATATGCACAGACTATGTAAGTACTAGCTACACTTACATACCTTGTGTGCATATGCTAGTATTATTCAAATATAGATTTATTATTTAGAAACATGATTAATTGTATTATAATTATTTGTATTGAGGTTATTGGGTTAACTATACATTAATTTATGACTAAAAGTGTATTTTATTTAAATATTCATTTTTTCTTATTTAGATACATTTAATTTTTAATACTTATCAGGATTGAGAGCATAAGATATTAATTACAATGTTGAAACTATGCAAATTAAATTGATAAGATTGTTAGGTAAAGGTCAATCAAAATTAAATGAATGGATATGATTCTTCATTAAATTGATTATTTAATTGTTTTAATTGCTTTTAGAAAATGGTGTACTTAAAACTATTTAAGTACTTGATTAGAAGTATTATCCACAAAGGTATGTAAATGGATATGAGCATGATTAATTAAAAACTATTTCTTTTGGGGAAGTGTAGTACTCCTCCCGAAGAAAGAGGCGGTGGGAAGTGCTTAAAAGGGAGAAGGATAGATAAAGGAGAGGGGATATTATTTTGGGGACAAAACCATGAGAAGGAAAAAGGAAAAAAAAAGAGTTGTGAAGGAAGTTGAAGATGGGAACCCATGGGGGAAACCAGAAAGAGATCTGAACTAGAGGGGTGGTTGGATCTCAAGACCTCCTAGAATGTTGTTTATGCTTATGTGGCTATTGTTGTTCTTGGGGAATTCGGGCACGGAGGGCCAAGGAATATGGGTTCCTTGGAGCTAGGGAGTCGGCGAGACTGTTCCTAGCTGGATGGGTGGTAAATCTGTTTTGCGGTTGAGTTTCCTGAAAATATCTACATGGAGCTAACTGGACATACTACTATTCTAGGACAAACTATTATCCTACAAGTATTTGACTTGTACGGATTTCAAGTTTTACGTTTTGAAAATGCTATAAATTGTATAAATTGTTGAAAATAAATATACTTGGAACTGATAATAGAGTGTTTTTGTTTATATGTTTGATTTCTATCTTTATAAATGAAATTTATATCAGAAATAGAAATATTAATTTTACAGGAGAACTGAAGGAACTAGATCAAATTTAAAACTGCTAGATTTACCTTAAATAAAACTAAGGACCAAGGCGAGGTCCTTACAGGAACAAATCAATATTATTCCCTTTTTTACTAAATCCACCTAGAGAAGAATTATACAACACCACCAGGAAAGTTGACCATAGATAGAGGTAGAGGTCCATACCTCTAACAAATCATATCCATCTATCACTAGTGAGAAGTCATTAAATTGGAAGCCTCTCACTAGTACCACCTCATCATCCATAGATCTGCAATAATTTTCCACTCCATAGATAATTTAGATTGTGTGTGCTTCTCCCACATAAGTGGATAAATAGATAGTCAAGGTGGAATAGGACAAGAAAGCTACACAATTGGCATATTAGTAAATGGAGGTCCAAATTCCACTTTCCTTTGCAGAGAGGGATGTGGAGTATCATGCATGTCAAGAATAAGAGTAGGTGTAGATTGTGATATCTCATAGGTTTGTCAATATTTGGCCCAAGGTTCGATACCAGGAACCTAAAGTCCCTCAAGAAGGCTCTTGCGTCAACCTACAAGAAGGCATTGTGTCACTCTATTACTCACACTGAAATAGGAGTTAGTCAGTATACAAGGTCATAAAACACAACAATAAGAGGAGCTCATGGCTCTTCTCCCTCCTCTAGTGACCCAAATAAATGCCACTCATTCCCTCGTTCATGAGGTTACATTACAAAGTAGGGCCATCTTATCCACCTTCCAGGATTGGATGGATCTCCTAGAGAAATGATAGAGGCATGTGGATGATTTATGAGAGAATATTAAATAAGTAAATTAGGAACTCAAGCCATGACCAACCACTTTGAGAAGCAACACAAGTATGAAGAAATACAAGAATCATATGAACCAATTATATGCACTCCATGAAGTTGTCATTGCTACTAAGAATACCCTTTGAAACTTTATACTAGTGACCAAATTGACATGCTTTACATTGCAAAGTTTGAGTCATTTGTTGACTTTGAATGGAAGACCCTAGAAAAACAACATCCTTCAATGCCTAACAATGAGAAATCCCAAGCATTCATAGCTGGTGCAAACATTTTACTGGGAAAATGGAAGCGGTAGGTAACTAATTATGAATAATTTCATAGCAAATCCCTATTAATTGTTCCATATTTGGCCCTTTTGTTTGAAGGATTGATATATCAAAAGGGTTGATAGGAGTGTGATTCAATGATTGTGGTCGAGGCTTGTTGGACCCTTTGTTTTTGAAGACTAGGTTGTGAAATATGTGTAGGTTGTCAACATGGAAGGGATTAATGAAAGATATGATGGGCATTGAATGTTCCTAAGGAAATAAGTTGAGTCATAACTTCCTTGAGGCAGTTAAAACTAATCACCGCAACTGTATAAAAGGCCATAGAGATAGGGATTGGGGTTAAGGAGAGAAAAAATGAGGGAGATAACTAATGTACTAGGTGGGATGTAGGATTAAAAATCCATGTTGCAGGACTTATCAATACCTGATGATTGTAATTTTTGATGAGTACTCTATTTATGAATAATGAATAATAAGAAATTATGATTGTTGGTGGCCCCTTAAAATTTATGTTGTGATGTTTGATCAATGTTTCTTATCTTTGGTTTGCATTTTTGTTATGCATGTATAGTTTGTGATGTTATCTAGGTTTCCTTCATGTTGCATAACTTAATAGAAGATTAATATGAGTTTTGTGACTACTTCATTATCTATTCAGTAGTATTTCATTCACATTACTCTTTCCTCGGCCACGATTTGGGTGATACTTTCTGCTCCTTGGGGAAGAATGAAAATGCTGGTAGGTGTAGAGTACATCACGACTTTTTTGGCCCTATGTAGAACTCTATTCTCTAAAATTTTGAGCCAACAATATCTATGGATATTTAGCTTTCATAAGCATGCCAACAACCTTGCACATTATCTATGATCATTTGCATACAAGAATCAACACATACATCTTCAATAACTTTAATGAACAACTCACCCATATATTTCATATCCTTGTATTTTCCAATAACATTCGTTGCTTTAAAAATGACTAGTCTATTTAGGGAAGACACCATGAAATTTATGAGTTGGTGGCATGTTGTATCTATCCATCCATTATAAACAATACTAACACTAGATGAAGGCCAGGTTGATTTAATAGGTTTAGGATTTTATCCACCTCCTTTTTTTCCTTAACCAACAATGTGGTAAGCTTCTATTAATTAGGAGGCACATAACATGTTGGAGGTTAATCAAGTAGAGCTCGAGACATCTCAATAAACAAAGGCGACCATGCAACGTTAACTTAAATGAAGTTGAGAAAGAAAAATAACCCAATTGTAAGATCAATCCTATCTCACTTCTCTTGTTGAAAGATCTTGTTCATTACATTGTCACTTGGAGCTAGTGATCCGGATTTTATGAGCAGAACGAAATGAATACAGATTATTATCAGATGCTTAACACAAAATAACAGAGATACAGTAAAACAACCCAGATGGCCCAGATGACACAACAACCCAGATGGCCCAGATGACACAACAACCCGTCCTGAAGATGGAAATTAGCAACCACTGAGTTGGTGCCCAACATTTGATAGGTGGCGGAGAAGTCAGGGTCTGTCTCATAGAGGTGAGGCCATCCGGAGGTGTCGTGGCCACAAGAGTCTAGCACCGTGGTAAGTGCCGCGACTGGAGGTCGACTGAGGCAGTCAGCAACTCGGTTGGTACTCCCTGTTTTATATTTGATGTTGAGGTGGAACTGCTGTAAATATGTTGACCACTTCTGATGGCGGTCATTCTGCAACTTTCCTTGGGTCTGCATGAACTGTAGTGGCTTGTGATCAGTGTGGATGACTGTCTCCTTCCCAAGAATGTAATGTCTCCACTGGCGGCAGGCTTGTACAATGGAGTACATTTCTTTGTCATAGGTAGGGTACTTGCGAACAGCATCTGATAGTGTCTCACTGTGATATGCCACGGGGTGGCCGTGTTGAGTGAGAACGGCACCCACAGCATAATCTGAAGCATCTGTCTCGATCTCAAAGGGATGTTGCAGGTTCGGTAATGAGAGTACCGGCGATGAGCACAAACGCTTCTTCAATTCATCGAAGGCTTGTTGTTGGGACAGGCCCCACACAAATTTTGCCTTACCACCACCCCTGGTCACTTGGCTGAGGGCCCATGCGATATGAGAGAATCCCAGCACGAACCGGCGATAGAAATTGGCGAGGCCCAAGAAGCTCCGAAGTTCAGTGAGTGTGGTTGGGGCTGGCCAGTCACGGATGACCTGGATCTTGGCTGGATCCACATGCACACCATGTCGATCAACGATGTAGCCTAAGTAATGGACCTTGTCCATGCCGAAGGAGCATTTTTCCAAGTTTGCATATAGTTTGTGCTTCCGCAAGGTGTGCAGAACCTGCTGAATATGCTGCAAGTGTTCCTCCCAAGTCTTGCTGTAGATGAGGATGTCATCCAGATACACCACTACAAAATTGTTGGTGAAAGGTCGTAGGATATCGTCCATCATCCTCATAAAAGTTGCTGGAGCATTTGTCAAACCAAAAGGCATGACTAGCCATTCAAAAAGACCTTCTTTTGACTTGAAGGCAGTCTTCCATACATCTGTCTGTTCTATTGGGACCTGGTGGTAGCCCGACTTCAGATCAATCTTACTGAAGTACTTGGCCCCCGTGAGCTGATCAAGGAGGTCGTCGATTCGGGGAATCGGGGTACCGGTTACGGACTGTGATTTTATTCAGGGCCCGGTAATCAATGCAGAGTCGCCAGGTCCCATCTTTCTTCTGCACCAGCACGATTGGGCTCCCACAAGGTGATGAACTGGGACGGATGTGCCCCTTGTGGAGCAATTCTTGGATCTGCCTCTTGATCTCCTCGTTTTCCAACAGAGAGCGACGATAGACTGGCCCATTGGGTAGCGGTGCGCCTGGGGTCAGATCGATGGGATGCTTGACCTGGCAGTGCAGGGGTACCCCGGTCGGAGAGGAGAAGATATCTGAGTATCCTTCCACCACCTTATCCACTTGCTTCTGTTGTGTGGATAGATCGGTCGCGAAGGCCCGGGATGTGGCTGTGATCTTTCTTTCACTCTGAGAGCGAATCACGAAGAAGACAAATTTCCCGGTCTGAGAGATGACCTTCCTGCATTGCTTGGCAGAGATCAAGGAAATAGCACTAGGAGGTACTGCCTCGGGTATCCTGTACAATTTCCTGTTCAAAGAAATAATAACACTACGAGGCCTAAACTCATATACAGCATGACGTTTCCATAAATAAGGTTGGCCCAAAAGAACATCTGAAACTTCGAGAGGAGCAACATCACACAATACCTCATCCTTGAAGGGCTTGATGCCGTATGGCAGTCGGCACTGTTGGCTGACGCGGAGATCGCTTCCTTTGCGGAGCCATCCAATGGTATAGGGTTGTGGGTGCGGCGTGGTCGGTAGGGCCAGGCGCTTGACGACCTCTGCTGAGATGAGATTCTTCTGGCTACCGCTATCAACGATGAAATGCAGCGGGGTGCCTTTTACCCACATCTGTGAATGGAAGAGGCGTTCTCCTTCTTCTGGCTCGTCTGGTTCATCAGGCTGGAGCTTGGTGGTGGCAACAGTGGCACTGGGTTCCGCGTCAATGATCCGTCTTCCCCTTTCTGGTTCGAACTCAGAGTCAGAACCCGCATCTGATTCAGATGCTTTCAATTCGGCCACCAGTGACTGCTTTGAGCGGCAATCAGCAGTGTTATGCCAAGGGCTCTTATGGAAGTCGCACCACTTCCCGGTATCTTTCTTTGTTTTTCCGGTGTCCTTCTTTGCTTGCGGCTTGGACTGGTTGTCCTGATGCTGTCCATCTTTGCTCTGTCCTTTACTCTGTGGGTTGGGGCTTCCCTTTCCTGTCTTTTGCTGTGAAGGGTTCCCAGGCCCAAATTGCCGTGTCTTTTGTTTGAGCTTCTGCTCGATTTTGACAGCATATCGGTAGGCCGCGCCCAAGGAAGAGATGTCCAGAAATTCCATTTCGGTCTGGATGTATCTATGCAAACCACCGCGATACTTGAGCACTAGATGTCGCTCTGATTCTTTGATACCTAGCTTGGTGCGCAAGGTATGGAAGATATTTGTGAACTCTGGCACTGCTTGGTCTCTTTCTTGTCGCAGTGTGGTCCATTTGGTATACAAATCGTCATAACTTCCAACAGGGTAGTATTGTTCCTTAATAGCATCCCTGAAGGATTCCCAGGTGGCCGTGACTGAAAATAATGAGCCTTCTTCTGTGTCATTTTGCTCGCAGAATGTTTCCCACCAATCTTTGACATGGGGAACGGCTTTGAGGAGCGCAAAAGTAATCTTTTCTTTATTCGAAAAGTTATGGACAGAAAAATACCCTTCTAGTAGATTCAACCACTTATCTACAGCATCTGCGTCTATCTGTCCTTCAAATATAGGGATATCAAAGTTGATTTGTACCTTGAAGGGGGCGGCGCCTCCGCTCGAGGAAGATGCGTCGCTTGTTGGTAGTCGCCGAAGGATTTGCGCGAAATTATCCATCATCTCGTTCCTCTGCTGCGTGAGGGCTTCCTCAAGCAACATTTTGATAGGATCTCCTGTCCCGTCATCTTTCTTTTCTCCTGCCATGAGAGGTCGCTTGGGCGTGCGAGAGCTTTTGTCCTCAAGAGAAACAAGCTCGAGACCCAATTCTTTGTACCCTGACCTCGTTGGGGACATGCATTAAGACAACAAGGAGCAGACCGCTCTGATACCACTGATCCGGATTTTATGAGCAGAACGAAATGAATACAGATTATTATCAGATGCTTAACACAAAATAACAGAGATATAGTAAAACTGGTTTTCTATTCAATAAGGAAATAAGCTAGAACTGTAAAATGCAGCGGAAAACAAGCTTGCTGGAATGGTGGCGGCTTATCTCTGAGAAGAGATGTGACGGCTGCTCTCATTTCGCAAGAATAATGTTACAATGAGGCTCTCAAGGCCTTTTTACAATAAACAGGAATGTCAGAAACCCTAGACATCCAAAAACCTAACCCTAGGAGATGAAGCGCCAAAAGTCATGTGGGCCCCGTTTGGGTAAGTTAGTACATCAACTTCCCGGGGTCGTAACTTTTGCATACGATCTCAGTTTGGGGCGCTCGGTAGCCCGTTCGAAAGGTCTATCCGAGATTTACAACGTTCGACTGGGGCCAAATGCATGCCGGAGGCAACCATTTGGCCCCCCAAATTGCCAAAAAAGGTCGTTTAGGGCCTCAAAATGGCCCCGGAAGTTCAGGACCCGAAAAACTGCTAAAAATAGTACAATACCAAAATTGCCATAAAACTGTTTTGAGCCAGTTGGAAAGGTGGGTGGCCACCAATATCCACCTGGATCAATCCTCCCTCCTTAGGAAGCAATGGTCTCCATTGCGTTGAGTTCCCCCATCAGATGAGGAAATTTCTGCTGAATTTGGCCTTGGGTGAGCCACTTGCCTTGGTGCAGGAGTTGCCCTGCTTTGACAACTCGATAAAGCTGGATCCTTTGATGTCGAGTGCCCTTGATCTGTGTGTCTGCAATATGATCACTGGATGCTTGTTGTAGGCAGTCAGGGTTGAGCTCTGTTGGTGTCAACTTCTCTGCTATCTCCGAGGTGTCTAACAGTGGTGGGAAATATGGCCGAAGGAGAGCCACGTTGAAGACTGGATGCAGACCCAGGAAGGGGGGAATGTTGAGCTCAAAAGCATTGTCACCCACCGCCTTGGTGATGGTGTACGGCCCATAACGGAGTGGGCGAAGCTTTCGATGGGGCCCTGTAAGGCGTTCTTTCTGCAAATGCAACCAAACTTTGTCGCCCACCTGAAACTTATGTGGCACCCGATGTTGATCATGGCGCTGCTTGTACTTGGTATTAGACTTCTGTAGAATATCCTGAACCTGTTGGCGGATATGCTGGATCCACTCAATGAATCGGGCGGCTTTGTCAGCTTCTGGGGACGATTCGGCCGAGGTGGTCGCAAGGGGAAGTGCAACATCCATGGGGCCCAATGGTTGGAATCCCAACCCCACCTGAAAGGGGCTGTGGCCAGTTGAGCTATGCAAGGCTCGGTTGTAGCTATGTTGGACATAGGGGAGACTCTCATCCCATGTGCGAGGGTGTGTTGAATTGTACATGCGCAGGATATGTACGACCATACGGTTGACGACCTCCGTTTGTCCATCGGTCTGGGGGTGGAAGGCAGTGGATTTGGTGAGCTTGGTATCCAACAGTGACCAGAGGCTTGACCAGAATGAGCTGAGGAACCGACTGTCACGGTCTGAGATAATGGTCTGTGGGATCCCAAAATGTACCCATACTCGTTCAAAGAAGAGCTTGGCAGTGGCTTCTGCTGTGATGTTCTTCTTGCAAGCGGCTAGAATCGCCATCTTGGAAAAGCGATCAACAACCACGAAAACACAGTCGTTTCCCCTCTTGGTGGACGGGAGGCCCGACATGTAGTCCATTGAGATGGATTCCCACGGCCTGTCAGGAGTAGGCAGAGGGGTGTATAGGCCCTGTTTCTTAGTGGTCGGTTTGGCAATAGCGCAAGCGGTGCAGGACCTGATATACTTGCCGACATCCTGTCGAAGTTTCGGCCAGTAGAAATGTTTCCGCAACACTGCCACTGTCTTTTCGACGCCAAAGTGTCCTGCCACCCGACTATAGTGAGCTTCCCAAATCAGCTTCGCACGCTCGCTTGATGGAACGTAGAGATGGCCCAGATGACACAACAACCCGTCCTGAAGATGGAAATTAGCAACCACTGAGTTGGTGCCCAACATTTGATAGGTGGCGGAGAAGTCAGGGTCTGTCTCATAGAGGTGAGGCCATCCGGAGGTGTCGTGGCCACAAGAGTCTAGCACCGTGGTAAGTGCCGCGACTGGAGGTCGACTGAGGCAGTCAGCAACTCGGTTGGTACTCCCTGTTTTATATTTGATGTTGAGGTGGAACTGCTGTAAATATGTTGACCACTTCTGATGGCGGTCATTCTGCAACTTTCCTTGGGTCTGCATGAACTGTAGTGGCTTGTGATCAGTGTGGATGACTGTCTCCTTCCCAAGAATGTAATGTCTCCACTGGCGGCAGGCTTGTACAATGGAGTACATTTCTTTGTCATAGGTAGGGTACTTGCGAACAGCATCTGATAGTGTCTCACTGTGATATGCCACGGGGTGGCCGTGTTGAGTGAGAACGGCACCCACAGCATAATCTGAAGCATCTGTCTCGATCTCAAAGGGATGTTGCAGGTTCGGTAATGAGAGTACCGGCGATGAGCACAAACGCTTCTTCAATTCATCGAAGGCTTGTTGTTGGGACAGGCCCCACACAAATTTTGCCTTACCACCACCCCTGGTCACTTGGCTGAGGGCCCATGCGATATGAGAGAATCCCAGCACGAACCGGCGATAGAAATTGGCGAGGCCCAAGAAGCTCCGAAGTTCAGTGAGTGTGGTTGGGGCTGGCCAGTCACGGATGACCTGGATCTTGGCTGGATCCACATGCACACCATGTCGATCAACGATGTAGCCTAAGTAATGGACCTTGTCCATGCCGAAGGAGCATTTTTCCAAGTTTGCATATAGTTTGTGCTTCCGCAAGGTGTGCAGAACCTGCTGAATATGCTGCAAGTGTTCCTCCCAAGTCTTGCTGTAGATGAGGATGTCATCTAGATACACCACTACAAAATTGTTGGTGAAAGGTCGTAGGATATCGTCCATCATCCTCATAAAAGTTGCTGGAGCATTTGTCAAACCAAAAGGCATGACTAGCCATTCAAAAAGACCTTCTTTTGACTTGAAGGCAGTCTTCCATACATCTGTCTGTTCTATTGGGACCTGGTGGTAGCCCGACTTCAGATCAATCTTACTGAAGTACTTGGCCCCCATGAGCTGATCAAGGAGGTCGTCGATTCGGGGAATCGGGTACCGGTTACGGACTGTGATTTTATTCAGGGCCCGGTAATCAATGCAGAGTCGCCAGGTCCCATCTTTCTTCTGCACCAGCACGATTGGGCTCCCACAAGGTGATGAACTGGGACGGATGTGCCCCTTGTGGAGCAATTCTTGGATCTGCCTCTTGATCTCCTCGTTTTCCAACAGAGAGCGACGATAGACTGGCCCATTGGGTAGCGGTGCGCCTGGGGTCAGATCGATGGGATGCTTGACCTGGCAGTGCAGGGGTACCCCGGTCGGAGAGGAGAAGATATCTGAGTATCCTTCCACCACCTTATCCACTTGCTTCTGTTGTGTGGATAGATCGGTCGCGAAGGCCCGGCATGTGGCTGTGATCTTTCTTTCACTCTGAGAGCGAATCACGAAGAAGACAAATTTCCCGGTCTGAGAGATGACCTTCCTGCATTGCTTGGCAGAGATCAAGGAAATAGCACTAGGAGGTACTGCCTCGGGTATCCTGTACAATTTCCTGTTCAAAGAAATAATAACACTACGAGGCCTAAACTCATATACAGCATGACGTTTCCATAAATAAGGTTGGCCCAAAAGAACATCTGAAACTTCGAGAGGAGCAACATCACACAATACCTCATCCTTGAAGGGCTTGATGCCGTATGGCAGTCGGCACTGTTGGCTGACGCGGAGATCGCTTCCTTTGCGGAGCCATCCAATGGTATAGGGTTGTGGGTGCAGCGTGGTCGGTAGGGCCAGGCGCTTGACGACCTCTGCTGAGATGAGATTCTTCTGGCTACCGCTATCAACGATGAAATGCAGCGGGGTGCCTTTTACCCACATCTGTGAATGGAAGAGGCGTTCTCCTTCTTCTGGCTCGTCTGGTTCATCAGGATGGAGCTTGGTGGTGGCAACAGTGGCACTGGGTTCCGCGTCAATGATCCGTCTTCCCCTTTCTGGTTCGAACTCAGAGTCAGAACCCGCATCTGATTCAGATGCTTTCAATTCGGCCACCAGTGACTGCTTTGAGCGGCAATCAGCAGTGTTATGCCAAGGGCTCTTATGGAAGTCGCACCACTTCCCGGTATCTTTCTTTGTTTTTCCGGTGTCCTTCTTTGCTTGCGGCTTGGACTGGTTGTCCTGATGCTGTCCATCTTTGCTCTGTCCTTTACTTTGTGGGTTGGGGCTTCCCTTTCCTGTCTTTTGCTGTGAAGGGTTCCCAGGCCCAAATTGCCGTGTCTTTTGTTTGAGTTTCTGCTCGATTTTGACAGCATATCGGTAGGCCGCGCCCAAGGAAGAGATGTCCAGAAATTCCATTTCGGTCTGGATGTATCTATGCAAACCACCGCGATACTTGAGCACTAGATGTCGCTCTGATTCTTTGATACCTAGCTTGGTGCGCAAGGTATGGAAGATATTTGTGAACTCTGGCACTGCTTGGTCTCTTTCTTGTCGCAGTGTGGTCCATTTGGTATACAAATCGTCATAACTTCCAACAGGGTAGTATTGTTCCTTAATAGCATCCCTGAAGGATTCCCAGGTGGCCGTGACTGAAAATAATGAGCCTTCTTCTGTGTCATTTTGCTCGCAGAATGTTTCCCACCAATCTTTGACATGGGGAACGGCTTTGAGGAGCGCAAAAGTAATCTTTTCTTTATTCGAAAAGTTATGGACAGAAAAATACCCTTCTAGTAGATTCAACCACTTATCTACAGCATCTGCGTCTATCTGTCCTTCAAATATAGGGATATCAAAGTTGATTTGTACCTTGAAGGGGGCGGCGCCTCCGCTCGAGGAAGATGCGTCGCTTGTTGGTAGTCGCCGAAGGATTTGCGCGAAATTATCCATTATCTCGTTCCTCTGCTGCGTGAGGGCTTCCTCAAGCAACATTTTGATAGGATCTCCTGTCCCGTCATCTTTCTTTTCTCCTGCCATGAGAGGTCGCTTGGGCGTGCGAGAGCTTTTGTCCTCAAGAGAAACAAGCTCGAGACCCAATTCTTTGTACCCTGACCTCGTTGGGGACATGCATTAAGACAACAAGGAGCAGACCGCTCTGATACCACTGATCCGGATTTTATGAGCAGAACGAAATGAATACAGATTATTATCAGATGCTTAACACAAAATAACAGAGATACAGTAAAACTG
Source organism: Larix kaempferi (assembly GCA_027924585.1). Lineage (NCBI taxonomy): Eukaryota > Viridiplantae > Streptophyta > Pinopsida > Pinales > Pinaceae > Larix > Larix kaempferi. Next base: position 8,038,815 of record BSBM01000865.1, on the reverse strand, counting down.
GTTTTCTATTCAATAAGGAAATAAGCTAGAACTGTAAAATGCAGCGGAAAACAAGCTTGCTGGAATGGTGACGGCTTATCTCTGAGAAGAGATGTGACGGCTGCTCTCATTTCGCAAGAATAATGTTACAATGAGGCTCTCAAGGCCTTTTTACAATAAACAGGAATGTCAGAAACCCTAGACATCCAAAAACCTAACCCTAGGAGATGAAGCGCCAAAAGTCATGTGGGCCCCGTTTGGGTAAGTTAGTACATCAACTTCCCGGGGTCGTAACTTTTGCATACGATCTCAGTTTGGGGCGCTCGGTAGCCCGTTGGAAAGGTCTATCCGAGATTTACAACTTTCGACTGGGGCCAAATGCATGCCGGGGGCAACCATTTGGCCCCCCAAATTGCCAAAAAAGGTCGTTTAGGGCCTCAAAATGGCCTCGGAAGTTCAGGACCCGAAAAACTGCTAAAAATAGTACAATACCAAAATTGCCATAAAACTGTTTTGAGCCAGTTGGAAAGGTGGGTGGCCACCAATATCCACCTGGATCAATCCTCCCTCCTTAGGAAGCAATGGTCTCCATTGCGTTGAGTTCCCCCATCAGATGAGGAAATTTCTGCTGAATTTGGCCTTGGGTGAGCCACTTGCCTTGGTGCAGGAGTTGCCCTGCTTTGACAACTCGATAAAGCTGGATCCTTTGATGTCGAGTGCCCTTGATCTGTGTGTCTGCAATATGATCACTGGATGCTTGTTGTAGGCAGTCAGGGTTGAGCTCTGTTGGTGTCAACTTCTCTGCTATCTCCGAGGTGTCTAACAGTGGTGGGAAATATGGCCGAAGGAGAGCCACGTTGAAGACTGGATGCAGACCCAGGAAGGGGGGAATGTTGAGCTCAAAAGCATTGTCACCCACCGCCTTGGTGATGGTGTACGGCCCATAACGGAGTGGGCGAAGCTTTCGATGGGGCCCTGTAAGGCGTTCTTTCTGCAAATGCAACCAAACTTTGTCGCCCACCTGAAACTTATGTGGCACCCGATGTTGATCATGGCGCTGCTTGTACTTGGTATTAGACTTCTGTAGAATATCCTGAACCTGTTGGCGGATATGCTGGATCCGCTCAATGAATCGGGCGGCTTTGTCAGCTTCTGGGGACGATTCGGCCGAGGTGGTCGCAAGGGGAAGTGCAACATCCATGGGGCCCAATGGTTGGAATCCCAACCCCACCTGAAAGGGGCTGTGGCCAGTTGAGCTATGCAAGGCTCGGTTGTAGCTATGTTGGACATAGGGGAGACTCTCATCCCATGTGCGAGGGTGTGTTGAATTGTACATGCGCAGGATATGTACGACCATACGGTTGACGACCTCCGTTTGTCCATCGGTCTGGGGGTGGAAGGCAGTGGATTTGGTGAGCTTGGTATCCAACAGTGACCAGAGGCTTGACCAGAATGAGCTGAGGAACCGACTGTCACGGTCTGAGATAATGGTCTGTGGGATCCCAAAATGTACCCATACTCGTTCAAAGAAGAGCTTGGCAGTGGTTTCTGCTGTGATGTTCTTCTTGCAAGCGGCTAGAATCGCCATCTTGGAAAAGCGATCAACAACCACGAAAACACAGTCGTTTCCCCTCTTGGTGGACGGGAGGCCCGACATGTAGTCCATTGAGATGGATTCCCACGGCCTGTCAGGAGTAGGCAGAGGGGTGTATAGGCCCTGTTTCTTAGTGGTCGGTTTGGCAATAGCGCAAGCGGTGCAGGACCTGATATACTTGCCGACATCCTGTCGAAGTTTCGGCCAGTAGAAATGTTTCCGCAACACTGCCACTGTCTTTTCGACGCCAAAGTGTCCTGCCACCCGACTATAGTGAGCTTCCCAAATCAGCTTCGCACGCTCGCTTGATGGAACGTAGAGATGGCCCAGATGACACAACAACCCGTCCTGAAGATGGAAATTAGCAACCACTGAGTTGGTGCCCAACATTTGATAGGTGGCGGAGAAGTCAGGGTCTGTCTCATAGAGGTGAGGCCATCCGGAGGTCTCGTGGCCACAAGAGTCTAGCACCGTGGTAAGTGCCGCGACTGGAGGTCGACTGAGGCAGTCAGCAACTCGGTTGGTACTCCCTGTTTTATATTTGATGTTGAGGTGGAACTGCTGTAAATATGTTGACCACTTCTGATGGCGGTCATTCTGCAACTTTCCTTGGGTCTGCATGAACTGTAGTGGCTTGTGATCAGTGTGGATGACTGTCTCCTTCCCAAGAATGTAATGTCTCCACTGGCGGCAGGCTTGTACAATGGAGTACATTTCTTTGTCATAGGTAGGGTACTTGCGAACAGCATCTGATAGTGTCTCACTGTGATATGCCACGGGGTGGCCGTGTTGAGTGAGAACGGCACCCACAGCATAATCTGAAGCATCTGTCTCGATCTCAAAGGGATGTTGCAGGTTCGGTAATGAGAGTACCGGCGATGAGCACAAACGCTTCTTCAATTCATCGAAGGCTTGTTGTTGGGACAGGCCCCACACAAATTTTGCCTTACCACCACCCCTGGTCACTTGGCTGAGGGCCCATGCGATATGAGAGAATCCCAGCACGAACCGGCGATAGAAATTGGCGAGGCCCAAGAAGCTCCGAAGTTCAGTGAGTGTGGTTGGGGCTGGCCAGTCACGGATGACCTGGATCTTGGCTGGATCCACATGCACACCATGTCGATCAACGATGTAGCCTAAGTAATGGACCTTGTCCATGCCGAAGGAGCATTTTTCCAAGTTTGCATATAGTTTGTGCTTCCGCAAGGTGTGCAGAACCTGCTGAATATGCTGCAAGTGTTCCTCCCAAGTCTTGCTGTAGATGAGGATGTCATCCAGATACACCACTACAAAATTGTTGGTGAAAGGTCGTAGGATATCGTCCATCATCCTCATAAAAGTTGCTGGAGCATTTGTCAAACCAAAAGGCATGACTAGCCATTCAAAAAGACCTTCTTTTGACTTGAAGGCAGTCTTCCATACATCTGTCTGTTCTATTGGGACCTGGTGGTAGCCCGACTTCAGATCAATCTTACTGAAGTACTTGGCCCCCGTGAGCTGATCAAGGAGGTCGTCGATTCGGGGAATCGGGTACCAGTTACGGACTGTGATTTTATTCAGGGCCCGGTAATCAATGCAGAGTCGCCAGGTCCCATCTTTCTTCTGCACCAGCACGATTGGGCTCCCACAAGGTGATGAACTGGGACGGATGTGCCCCTTGTGGAGCAATTCTTGGATCTGCCTCTTGATCTCCTCGTTTTCCAACAGAGAGCGACGATAGACTGGCCCATTGGGTAGCGGTGCGCCTGGGGTCAGATCGATGGGATGCTTGACCTGGCAGTGCAGGGGTACCCCGGTCGGAGAGGAGAAGATATCTGAGTATCCTTCCACCACCTTATCCACTTGCTTCTGTTGTGTGGATAGATCGGTCGCGAAGGCCCGGGATGTGGCTGTGATCTTTCTTTCACTCTGAGAGCGAATCACGAAGAAGACAAATTTCCCGGTCTGAGAGATGACCTTCCTGCATTGCTTGGCAGAGATCAAGGAAATAGCACTAGGAGGTACTGCCTCGGGTATCCTGTACAATTTCCTGTTCAAAGAAATAATAACACTACGAGGCCTAAACTCATATACAGCATGACGTTTCCATAAATAAGGTTGGCCCAAAAGAACATCTGAAACTTCGAGAGTAGCAACATCACACAATACCTCATCCTTGAAGGGCTTGATGCCGTATGGCAGTCGGCACTGTTGGCTGACGCGGAGATCGCTTCCTTTGCGGAGCCATCCAATGGTATAGGGTTGTGGGTGCGGCGTGGTCGGTAGGGCCAGGCGCTTGACGACCTCTGCTGAGATGAGATTCTTCTGGCTACCGCTATCAACGATGAAATGCAGCGGGGTGCCTTTTACCCACATCTGTGAATGGAAGAGGCGTTCTCCTTCTTCTGGCTCGTCTGGTTCATCAGGCTGGAGCTTGGTGGTGGCAACAGTGGCACTGGGTTCCGCGTCAATGATCCGTCTTCCCCTTTCTGGTTCGAACTCAGAGTCAGAACCCGCATCTGATTCAGATGCTTTCAATTCGGCCACCAGTGACTGCTTTGAGCGGCAATCAGCAGTGTTATGCCAAGGGCTCTTATGGAAGTCGCACCACTTCCCGGTATCTTTCTTTGTTTTTCCGGTGTCCTTCTTTGCTTGCGGCTTGGACTGGTTGTCCTGATGCTGTCCATCTTTGCTCTGTCCTTTACTCTGTGGGTTGGGGCTGCCCTTTCCTGTCTTTTGCTGTGAAGGGTTCCCAGGCCCAAATTGCCGTGTCTTTTGTTTGAGCTTCTGCTCGATTTTGACAGCATATCGGTAGGCCGCGCCCAAGGAAGAGATGTCCAGAAATTCCATTTCGGTCTGGATGTATCTATGCAAACCACCGCGATACTTGAGCACTAGATGTCGCTCTGATTCTTTGATACCTAGCTTGGTGCGCAAGGTATGGAAGATATTTGTGAACTCTGGCACTGCTTGGTCTCTTTCTTGTCGCAGTGTGGTCCATTTGGTATACAAATCGTCATAACTTCCAACAGGGTAGTATTGTTCCTTAATAGCATCCCTGAAGGATTCCCAGGTGGCCGTGACTGAAAATAATGAGCCTTCTTCTGTGTCATTTTGCTCGCAGAATGTTTCCCACCAATCTTTGACATGGGGAATGGCTTTGAGGAGCGCAAAAGTAATCTTTTCTTTATTCGAAAAGTTATGGACAGAAAAATACCCTTCTAGTAGATTCAACCACTTATCTACAGCATCTGCGTCTATCTGTCCTTCAAATATAGGGATATCAAAGTTGATTTGTACCTTGAAGGGGGCGGCGCCTCCGCTCGAGGAAGATGCGTCGCTTGTTGGTAGTCGCCGAAGGATTTGCGCGAAATTATCCATCATCTCGTTCCTCTGCTGCGTGAGGGCTTCCTCAAGCAACATTTTGATAGGATCTCCTGTCCCGTCATCTTTCTTTTCTCCTGCCATGAGAGGTCGCTTGGGCGTGCGAGAGCTTTTGTCCTCAAGAGAAACAAGCTCGAGACCCAATTCTTTGTACCCTGACCTCGTTGGGGACATGCATTAAGACAACAAGGAGCAGACCGCTCTGATACCACTGATCCGGATTTTATGAGCAGAACGAAATGAATACAGATTATTATCAGATGCTTAACACAAAATAACAGAGATACAGTAAAACTGGTTTTCTATTCAATAAGGAAATAAGCTAGAACTGTAAAATGCAGCGGAAAACAAGCTTGCTGGAATGGTGGCGGCTTATCTCTGAGAAGAGATGTGACGGCTGCTCTCATTTCGCAAGAATAATGTTACAATGAGGCTCTCAAGGCCTTTTTACAATAAACAGGAATGTCAGAAACCCTAGACATCCAAAAACCTAACCCTAGGAGATGAAGCGCCAAAAGTCATGTGGGCCCCGTTTGGGTAAGTTAGTACATCAACTTCCCGGGGTCGTAACTTTTGCATACGATCTCAGTTTGGGGCGCTCGGTAGCCCGTTGGAAAGGTCTATCCGAGATTTACAACTTTCGACTGGTGCCAAATGCATGCCGGAGGCAACCATTTGGCCCCCAAATTGCCAAAAAAGGTCGTTTAGGGCCTCAAAATGGCCCCGGAAGTTCAGGACCCGAAAAACTGCTAAAAATAGTACAATACCAAAATTGCCATAAAACTGTTTTGAGCCAGTTGGAAAGGTGGGTGGCCACCAATATCCACCTGGATCAATCCTCCCTCCTTAGGAAGCAATGGTCTTCATTGCGTTGAGTTCCCCCATCAGATGAGGAAATTTCTGCTGAATTTGGCCTTGGGTGAGCCACTTGCCTTGGTGCAGGAGTTGCCCTGCTTTGACAACTCGATAAAGCTGGATCCTTTGATGTCGAGTGCCCTTGATCTGTGTGTCTGCAATATGATCACTGGATGCTTGTTGTAGGCAGTCAGGGTTGAGCTCTGTTGGTGTCAACTTCTCTGCTATCTCCGAGGTGTCTAACAGTGGTGGGAAATATGGCCGAAGGAGAGCCACGTTGAAGACTGGATGCAGACCCAGGAAGGGGGGAATGTTGAGCTCAAAAGCATTGTCACCCACCGCCTTGGTGATGGTGTACGGCCCATAACGGAGTGGGCGAAGCTTTCGATGGGGCCCTGTAAGGCGTTCTTTCTGCAAATGCAACCAAACTTTGTCGCCCACCTGAAACTTATGTGGCACCCGATGTTGATCATGGCGCTGCTTGTACTTGGTATTAGACTTCTGTAGAATATCCTGAACCTGTTGGCGGATATGCTGGATCCGCTCAATGAATCGGGCGGCTTTGTCAGCTTCTGGGGACGATTCGGCCGAGGTGGTCGCAAGGGGAAGTGCAACATCCATGGGGCCCAATGGTTGGAATCCCAACCCCACCTGAAAGGGGCTGTGGCCAGTTGAGCTATGCAAGGCTCGGTTGTAGCTATGTTGGACATAGGGGAGACTCTCATCCCATGTGCGAGGGTGTGTTGAATTGTACATGCGCAGGATATGTACGACCATACGGTTGACGACCTCCGTTTGTCCATCGGTCTGGGGGTGGAAGGCAGTGGATTTGGTGAGCTTGGTATCCAACAGTGACCAGAGGCTTGACCAGAATGAGCTGAGGAACCGACTGTCACGGTCTGAGATAATGGTCTGTGGGATCCCAAAATGTACCCATACTCGTTCAAAGAAGAGCTTGGCAGTGGCTTCTGCTGTGATGTTCTTCTTGCAAGCGGCTAGAATCGCCATCTTGGAAAAGCGATCAACAACCACGAAAACACAGTCGTTTCCCCTCTTGGTGGACGGGAGGCCCGACATGTAGTCCATTGAGATGGATTCCCACGGCCTGTCAGGAGTAGGCAGAGGGGTGTATAGGCCCTGTTTCTTAGTGGTCGGTTTGGCAATAGCGCAAGCGGTGCAGGACCTGATATACTTGCCGACATCCTGTCGAAGTTTCGGCCAGTAGAAATGTTTCCGCAACACTGCCACTGTCTTTTCGACGCCAAAGTGTCCTGCCACCCGACTATAGTGAGCTTCCCAAATCAGCTTCGCACGCTCGCTTGATGGAACGTAGAGATGGCCCAGATGACACAACAACCCGTCCTGAAGATGGAAATTAGCAACCACTGAGTTGGTGCCCAACATTTGATAGGTGGCGGAGAAGTCAGGGTCTGTCTCATAGAGGTGAGGCCATCCGGAGGTCTCGTGGCCACAAGAGTCTAGCACCGTGGTAAGTGCCGCGACTGGAGGTCGACTGAGGCAGTCAGCAACTCGGTTGGTACTCCCTGTTTTATATTTGATGTTGAGGTGGAACTGCTGTAAATATGTTGACCACTTCTGATGGCGGTCATTCTGCAACTTTCCTTGGGTCTGCATGAACTGTAGTGGCTTGTGATCAGTGTGGATGACTGTCTCCTTCCCAAGAATGTAATGTCTCCACTGGCGGCAGGCTTGTACAATGGAGTACATTTCTTTGTCATAGGTAGGGTACTTGCGAACAGCATCTGATAGTGTCTCACTGTGATATGCCACGGGGTGGCCGTGTTGAGTGAGAACGGCACCCACAGCATAATCTGAAACATCTGTCTCGATCTCAAAGGGATGTTGCAGGTTCGGTAATGAGAGTACCGGCGATGAGCACAAACGCTTCTTCAATTCATCGAAGGCTTGTTGTTGGGACAGGCCCCACACAAATTTTTCCTTACCACCACCCCTGGTCACTTGGCTGAGGGCCCATGCGATATGAGAGAATCCCAGCACGAACCGGCGATAGAAATTGGCGAGGCCCAAGAAGCTCCGAAGTTCAGTGAGTGTGGTTGGGGCTGGCCAGTCACGGATGACCTGGATCTTGGCTGGATCCACATGCACACCATGTCGATCAACGATGTAGCCTAAGTAATGGACCTTGTCCATGCCGAAGGAGCATTTTTCCAAGTTTGCATATAGTTTGTGCTTCCGCAAGGTGTGCAGAACCTGCTGAATATGCTGCAAGTGTTCCTCCCAAGTCTTGCTGTAGATGAGGATGTCATCCAGATACACCACTACAAAATTGTTGGTGAAAGGTCGTAGGATATCGTCCATCATCCTCATAAAAGTTGCTGGAGCATTTGTCAAACCAAAAGGCATGACTAGCCATTCAAAAAGACCTTCTTTTGACTTGAAGGCAGTCTTCCATACATCTGTCTGTTCTATTGGGACCTGGTGGTAGCCCGACTTCAGATCAATCTTACTGAAGTACTTGGCCCCCGTGAGCTGATCAAGGAGGTCGTCGATTCGGGGAATCGGGTACCGGTTACGGACTGTGATTTTATTCAGGGCCCGGTAATCAATGCAGAGTCGCCAGGTCCCATCTTTCTTCTGCACCAGCACGATTGGGCTCCCACAAGGTGATGAACTGGGACGGATGTGCCCCTTGTGGAGCAATTCTTGGATCTGCCTCTTGATCTCCTCGTTTTCCAACAGAGAGCGACGATAGACTGGCCCATTGGGTAGCGGTGCGCCTGGGGTCAGATCGATGGGATGCTTGACCTGGCAGTGCAGGGGTACCCCGGTCGGAGAGGAGAAGATATCTGAGTATCCTTCCACCACCTTATCCACTTGCTTCTGTTGTGTGGATAGATCGGTCGCGAAGGCCCGGGATGTGGCTGTGATCTTTCTTTCACTCTGAGAGCGAATCACGAAGAAGACAAATTTCCCGGTCTGAGAGATGACCTTCCTGCATTGCTTGGCAGAGATCAAGGAAATAGCACTAGGAGGTACTGCCTCGGGTATCCTGTACAATTTCCTGTTCAAAGAAATAATAACACTACGAGGCCTAAACTCATATACAGCATGACGTTTCCATAAATAAGGTTGGCCCAAAAGAACATCTGAAACTTCGAGAGGAGCAACATCACACAATACCTCATCCTTGAAGGGCTTGATGCCGTATGGCAGTCGGCACTGTTGGCTGACGCGGAGATCGCTTCCTTTGCGGAGCCATCCAATGGTATAGGGTCGTGGGTGCGGCGTGGTCGGTAGGGCCAGGCGCTTGACGACCTCTGCTGAGATGAGATTCTTCTGGCTACCGCTATCAACGATGAAATGCAGCGGGGTGCCTTTTACCCACATCTGTGAATGGAAGAGGCGTTCTCCTTCTTCTGGCTCGTCTGGTTCATCAGGCTGGAGCTTGGTGGTGGCAACAGTGGCACTGGGTTCCGCGTCAATGATCCGTCTTCCCCTTTCTGGTTCGAACTCAGAGTCAGAACCCGCATCTGATTCAGATGCTTTCAATTCGGCCACCAGTGACTGCTTTGAGCGGCAATCAGCAGTGTTATGCCAAGGGCTCTTATGGAAGTCGCACCACTTCCCGGTATCTTTCTTTGTTTTTCCGGTGTCCTTCTTTGCTTGCGGCTTGGACTGGTTGTCCTGATGCTGTCCATCTTTGCTCTGTCCTTTACTCTGTGGGTTGGGGCTGCCCTTTCCTGTCTTTTGCTGTGAAGGGTTCCCAGGCCCAAATTGCCGTGTCTTTTGTTTGAGCTTCTGCTCGATTTTGACAGCATATCGGTAGGCCGCGCCCAAGGAAGAGATGTCCAGAAATTCCATTTCGGTCTGGATGTATCTATGCAAACCACCGCGATACTTGAGCACTAGATGTCGCTCTGATTCTTTGATACCTAGCTTGGTGCGCAAGGTATGGAAGATATTTGTGAACTCTGGCACTGCTTGGTCTCTTTCTTGTCGCAGTGTGGTCCATTTGGTATACAAATCGTCATAACTTCCAACAGGGTAGTATTGTTCCTTAATAGCATCCCTGAAGGATTCCCAGGTGGCCGTGACTGAAAATAATGAGCCTTCTTCTGTGTCATTTTGCTCGCAGAATGTTTCCCACCAATCTTTGACATGGGGAACGGCTTTGAGGAGCGCAAAAGTAATCTTTTCTTTATTCGAAAAGTTATGGACAGAAAAATACCCTTCTAGTAGATTCAACCACTTATCTACAGCATCTGCGTCTATCTGTCCTTCAAATATAGGGATATCAAAGTTGATTTGTACCTTGAAGGGGGCGGCGCCTCCGCTCGAGGAAGATGCGTCGCTTGTTGGTAGTCGCCGAAGGATTTGCGCGAAATTATCCATCATCTCGTTCCTCTGCTGCGTGAGGGCTTCCTCAAGCAACATTTTGATAGGATCTCCTGTCCCGTCATCTTTCTTTTCTCCTGCCATGAGAGGTCGCTTGGGCGTGCGAGAGCTTTTGTCCTCAAGAGAAACAAGCTCGAGACCCAATTCTTTGTACCCTGACCTCGTTGGGGACATGCATTAAGACAACAAGGAGCAGACCGCTCTGATACCACTGATCCGGATTTTATGAGCAGAACGAAATGAATACAGATTATTATCAGATGCTTAACACAAAATAACAGAGATACAGTAAAACTGGTTTTCTATTCAATAAGGAAATAAGCTAGAACTGTAAAATGCAGCGGAAAACAAGCTTGCTGGAATGGTGGCGGCTTATCTCTGAGAAGAGATGTGACGGCTGCTCTCATTTCGCAAGAATAATGTTACAATGAGGCTCTCAAGGCCTTTTTACAATAAACAGGAATGTCAGAAACCCTAGACATCCAAAAACCTAACCCTAGGAGATGAAGCGCCAAAAGTCATGTGGGCCCCGTTTGGGTAAGTTAGTACATCAACTTCCCGGGGTCGTAACTTTTGCATACGATCTCAGTTTGGGGCGCTCGGTAGCCCGTTGGAAAGGTCTATCCGAGATTTACAACTTTCGACTGGGGCCAAATGCATGCCGGGGGGCAACCATTTGGCCCCCCAAATTGCCAAAAAAGGTCGTTTAGGGCCTCAAAATGGCCCCGGAAGTTCAGGACCCGAAAAACTGCTAAAAATAGTACAATACCAAAATTGCCATAAAACTGTTTTGAGCCAGTTGGAAAGGTGGGTGGCCACCAATATCCACCTGGATCAATCCTCCCTCCTTAGGAAGCAATGGTCTCCATTGCGTTGAGTTCCCCCATCAGATGAGGAAATTTCTGCTGAATTTGGCCTTGGGTGAGCCACTTGCCTTGGTGCAGGAGTTGCCCTGCTTTGACAACTCGATAAAGCTGGATCCTTTGATGTCGAGTGCCCTTGATCTGTGTGTCTGCAATATGATCACTGGATGCTTGTTGTAGGCAGTCAGGGTTGAGCTCTGTTGGTGTCAACTTCTCTGCTATCTCCGAGGTGTCTAACAGTGGTGGGAAATATGGCCGAAGGAGAGCCACGTTGAAGACTGGATGCAGACCCAGGAAGGGGGGAATGTTGAGCTCAAAAGCATTGTCACCCACCGCCTTGGTGATGGTGTACGGCCCATAACGGAGTGGGCGAAGCTTTCGATGGGGCCCTGTAAGGCGTTCTTTCTGCAAATGCAACCAAACTTTGTCGCCCACCTGAAACTTATGTGGCACCCGATGTTGATCATGGCGCTGCTTGTACTTGGTATTAGACTTCTGTAGAATATCCTGAACCTGTTGGCGGATATGCTGGATCCGCTCAATGAATCGGGCGGCTTTGTCAGCTTCTGGGGACGATTCGGCCGAGGTGGTCGCAAGGGGAAGTGCAACATCCATGGGGCCCAATGGTTGGAATCCCAACCCCACCTGAAAGGGGCTGTGGCCAGTTGAGCTATGCAAGGCTCGGTTGTAGCTATGTTGGACATAGGGGAGACTCTCATCCCATGTGCGAGGGTGTGTTGAATTGTACATGCGCAGGATATGTACGACCATACGGTTGACGACCTCCGTTTGTCCATCGGTCTGGGGGTGGAAGGCAGTGGATTTGGTGAGCTTGGTATCCAACAGTGACCAGAGGCTTGACCAGAATGAGCTGAGGAACCGACTGTCACGGTCTGAGATAATGGTCTGTGGGATCCCAAAATGTACCCATACTCGTTCAAAGAAGAGCTTGGCAGTGGCTTCTGCTGTGATGTTCTTCTTGCAAGCGGCTAGAATCGCCATCTTGGAAAAGCGATCAACAACCACGAAAACACAGTCGTTTCCCCTCTTGGTGGACGGGAGGCCCGACATGTAGTCCATTGAGATGGATTCCCACGGCCTGTCAGGAGTAGGCAGAGGGGTGTATAGGCCCTGTTTCTTAGTGGTCGGTTTGGCAATAGCGCAAGCGGTGCAGGACCTGATATACTTGCCGACATCCTGTCGAAGTTTCGGCCAGTAGAAATGTTTCCGCAACACTGCCACTGTCTTTTCGACGCCAAAGTGTCCTGCCACCCGACTATAGTGAGCTTCCCAAATCAGCTTCGCACGCTCGCTTGATGGAACGTAGAGATGGCCCAGATGACACAACAACCCGTCCTGAAGATGGAAATTAGCAACCACTGAGTTGGTGCCCAACATTTGATAGGTGGCGGAGAAGTCAGGGTCTGTCTCATAGAGGTGAGGCCATCCGGAGGTCTCGTGGCCACAAGAGTCTAGCACCGTGGTAAGTGCCGCGACTGGAGGTCGACTGAGGCAGTCAGCAACTCGGTTGGTACTCCCTGTTTTATATTTGATGTTGAGGTGGAACTGCTGTAAATATGTTGACCACTTCTGATGGCGGTCATTCTGCAACTTTCCTTGGGTCTGCATGAACTGTAGTGGCTTGTGATCAGTGTGGATGACTGTCTCCTTCCCAAGAATGTAATGTCTCCACTGGCGGCAGGCTTGTACAATGGAGTACATTTCTTTGTCATAGGTAGGGTACTTGCGAACAGCATCTGATAGTGTCTCACTGTGATATGCCACGGGGTGGCCGTGTTGAGTGAGAACGGCACCCACAGCATAATCTGAAGCATCTGTCTCGATCTCAAAGGGATGTTGCAGGTTCGGTAATGAGAGTACCGGCGATGAGCACAAACGCTTCTTCAATTCATCGAAGGCTTGTTGTTGGGACAGGCCCCACACAAATTTTGCCTTACCACCACCCCTGGTCACTTGGCTGAGGGCCCATGCGATATGAGAGAATCCCAGCACGAACCGGCGATAGAAATTGGCGAGGCCCAAGAAGCTCCGAAGTTCAGTGAGTGTGGTTGGGGCTGGCCAGTCACGGATGACCTGGATCTTGGCTGGATCCACATGCACACCATGTCGATCAACGATGTAGCCTAAGTAATGGACCTTGTCCATGCCGAAGGAGCATTTTTCCAAGTTTGCATATAGTTTGTGCTTCCGCAAGGTGTGCAGAACCTGCTGAATATGCTGCAAGTGTTCCTCCCAAGTCTTGCTGTAGATGAGGATGTCATCCAGATACACCACTACAAAATTGTTGGTGAAAGGTCGTAGGATATCGTCCATCATCCTCATAAAAGTTGCTGGAGCATTTGTCAAACCAAAAGGCATGACTAGCCATTCAAAAAGACCTTCTTTTGACTTGAAGGCAGTCTTCCATACATCTGTCTGTTCTATTGGGACCTGGTGGTAGCCCGACTTCAGATCAATCTTACTGAAGTACTTGGCCCCCGTGAGCTGATCAAGGAGGTCGTCGATTCGGGGAATCGGGTACCGGTTACGGACTGTGATTTTATTCAGGGCCCGGTAATCAATGCAGAGTCGCCAGGTCCCATCTTTCTTCTGCACCAGCACGATTGGGCTCCCACAAGGTGATGAACTGGGACGGATGTGCCCCTTGTGGAGCAATTCTTGGATCTGCCTCTTGATCTCCTCGTTTTCCAACAGAGAGCGACGATAGACTGGCCCATTGGGTAGCGGTGCGCCTGGGGTCAGATCGATGGGATGCTTGACCTGGCAGTGCAGGGGTACCCCGGTCGGAGAGGAGAAGATATCTGAGTATCCTTCCACCACCTTATCCCCTTGCTTCTGTTGTGTGGATAGATCGGTCGCGAAGGCCCGGGATGTGGCTGTGATCTTTCTTTCACTCTGAGAGCGAATCACGAAGAAGACAAATTTCCCGGTCTGAGAGATGACCTTCCTGCATTGCTTGGCAGAGATCAAGGAAATAGCACTAGGAGGTACTGCCTCGGGTATCCTGTACAATTTCCTGTTCAAAGAAATAATAACACTACGAGGCCTAAACTCATATACAGCATGACGTTTCCATAAATAAGGTTGGCCCAAAAGAACATCTGAAACTTCGAGAGGAGCAACATCACACAATACCTCATCCTTGAAGGGCTTGATGCCGTATGGCAGTCGGCACTGTTGGCTGACGCGGAGATCGCTTCCTTTGCGGAGCCATCCAATGGTATAGGGTTGTGGGTGCGGCGTGGTCGGTAGGGCCAGGCGCTTGACGACCTCTGCTGAGATGAGATTCTTCTGGCTACCGCTATCAACGATGAAATGCAGCGGGGTGCCTTTTACCCACATCTGTGAATGGAAGAGGCGTTCTCCTTCTTCTGGCTCGTCTGGTTCATCAGGCTGGAGCTTGGTGGTGGCAACAGTGGCACTGGGTTCCGCGTCAATGATCCGTCTTCCCCTTTCTGGTTCGAACTCAGAGTCAGAACCCGCATCTGATTCAGATGCTTTCAATTCGGCCACCAGTGACTGCTTTGAGCGGCAATCAGCAGTGTTATGCCAAGGGCTCTTATGGAAGTCGCACCACTTCCCGGTATCTTTCTTTGTTTTTCCGGTGTCCTTCTTTGCTTGCGGCTTGGACTGGTTGTCCTGATGCTGTCCATCTTTGCTCTGTCCTTTACTCTGTGGGTTGGGGCTGCCCTTTCCTGTCTTTTGCTGTGAAGGGTTCCCAGGCCCAAATTGCCGTGTCTTTTGTTTGAGCTTCTGCTCGATTTTGACAGCATATCGGTAGGCCGCGCCCAAGGAAGAGATGTCCAGAAATTCCATTTCGGTCTGGATGTATCTATGCAAACCACCGCGATACTTGAGCACTAGATGTCGCTCTGATTCTTTGATACCTAGCTTGGTGCGCAAGGTATGGAAGATATTTGTGAACTCTGGCACTGCTTGGTCTCTTTCTTGTCGCAGTGTGGTCCATTTGGTATACAAATCGTCATAACTTCCAACAGGGTAGTATTGTTCCTTAATAGCATCCCTGAAGGATTCCCAGGTGGCCGTGACTGAAAATAATGAGCCTTCTTCTGTGTCATTTTGCTCGCAGAATGTTTCCCACCAATCTTTGACATGGGGAACGGCTTTGAGGAGCGCAAAAGTAATCTTTTCTTTATTCGAAAAGTTATGGACAGAAAAATACCCTTCTAGTAGATTCAACCACTTATCTACAGCATCTGCGTCTATCTGTCCTTCAAATATAGGGATATCAAAGTTGATTTGTACCTTGAAGGGGGCGGCGCCTCCGCTCGAGGAAGATGCGTCGCTTGTTGGTAGTCGCCGAAGGATTTGCGCGAAATTATCCATCATCTCGTTCCTCTGCTGCGTGAGGGCTTCCTCAAGCAACATTTTGATAGGATCTCCTGTCCCGTCATCTTTCTTTTCTCCTGCCATGAGAGGTCGCTTGGGCGTGCGAGAGCTTTTGTCCTCAAGAGAAACAAGCTCGAGACCCAATTCTTTGTACCCTGACCTCGTTGGGGACATGCATTAAGACAACAAGGAGCAGACCGCTCTGATACCACTGATCCGGATTTTATGAGCAGAACGAAATGAATACAGATTATTATCAGATGCTTAACACAAAATAACAGAGATACAGTAAAACTGGTTTTCTATTCAATAAGGAAATAAGCTAGAACTGTAAAATGCAGCGGAAAACAAGCTTGCTGGAATGGTGGCGGCTTATCTCTGAGAAGAGATGTGACGGCTGCTCTCATTTCGCAAGAATAATGTTACAATGAGGCTCTCAAGGCCTTTTTACAATAAACAGGAATGTCAGAAACCCTAGACATCCAAAAACCTAACCCTAGGAGATGAAGCGCCAAAAGTCATGTGGGCCCCGTTTGGGTAAGTTAGTACATCAACTTCCCGGGGTCGTAACTTTTGCATACGATCTCAGTTTGGGGCGCTCGGTAGCCCGTTGGAAAGGTCTATCCGAGATTTACAACTTTCGACTGGGGCCAAATGCATGTCGGGGGCAACCATTTGGCCCCCCAAATTGCCAAAAAAGGTCGTTTAGGGCCTCAAAATGGCCCCGGAAGTTCAGGACCCGAAAAACTGCTAAAAATAGTACAATACCAAAATTGCCATAAAACTGTTTTGAGCCAGTTGGAAAGGTGGGTGGCCACCAATATCCACCTGGATCAATCCTCCCTCCTTAGGAAGCAATGGTCTCCATTGCGTTGAGTTCCCCCATCAGATGAGGAAATTTCTGCTGAATTTGGCCTTGGGTGAGCCACTTGCCTTGGTGCAGGAGTTGCCCTGCTTTGACAACTCGATAAAGCTGGATCCTTTGATGTCGAGTGCCCTTGATCTGTGTGTCTGCAATATGATCACTGGATGCTTGTTGTAGGCAGTCAGGGTTGAGCTCTGTTGGTGTCAACTTCTCTGCTATCTCCGAGGTGTCTAACAGTGGTGGGAAATATGGCCGAAGGAGAGCCACGTTGAAGACTGGATGCAGACCCAGGAAGGGGGGAATGTTGAGCTCAAAAGCATTGTCACCCACCGCCTTGGTGATGGTGTACGGCCCATAACGGAGTGGGCGAAGCTTTCGATGGGGCCCTGTAAGGCGTTCTTTCTGCAAATGCAACCAAACTTTGTCGCCCACCTGAAACTTATGTGGCACCCGATGTTGATCATGGCGCTGCTTGTACTTGGTATTAGACTTCTGTAGAATATCCTGAACCTGTTGGCGGATATGCTGGATCCGCTCAATGAATCGGGCGGCTTTGTCAGCTTCTGGGGACGATTCGGCCGAGGTGGTCGCAAGGGGAAGTGCAACATCCATGGGGCCCAATGGTTGGAATCCCAACCCCACCTGAAAGGGGCTGTGGCCAGTTGAGCTATGCAAGGCTCGGTTGTAGCTATGTTGGACATAGGGGAGACTCTCATCCCATGTGCGAGGGTGTGTTGAATTGTACATGCGCAGGATATGTACGACCATACGGTTGACGACCTCCGTTTGTCCATCGGTCTGGGGGTGGAAGGCAGTGGATTTGGTGAGCTTGGTATCCAACAGTGACCAGAGGCTTGACCAGAATGAGCTGAGGAACCGACTGTCACGGTCTGAGATAATGGTCTGTGGGATCCCAAAATGTACCCATACTCGTTCAAAGAAGAGCTTGGCAGTGGCTTCTGCTGTGATGTTCTTCTTGCAAGCGGCTAGAATCGCCATCTTGGAAAAGCGATCAACAACCACGAAAACACAGTCGTTTCCCCTCTTGGTGGACGGGAGGCCCGACATGTAGTCCATTGAGATGGATTCCCACGGCCTGTCAGGAGTAGGCAGAGGGGTGTATAGGCCCTGTTTCTTAGTGGTCGGTTTGGCAATAGCGCAAGCGGTGCAGGACCTGATATACTTGCCGACATCCTGTCGAAGTTTCGGCCAGTAGAAATGTTTCCGCAACACTGCCACTGTCTTTTCGACGCCAAAGTGTCCTGCCACCCGACTATAGTGAGCTTCCCAAATCAGCTTCGCACGCTCGCTTGATGGAACGTAGAGATGGCCCAGATGACACAACAACCCGTCCTGAAGATGGAAATTAGCAACCACTGAGTTGGTGCCCAACATTTGATAGGTGGCGGAGAAGTCAGGGTCTGTCTCATAGAGGTGAGGCCATCCGGAGGTGTCGTGGCCACAAGAGTCTAGCACCGTGGTAAGTGCCGCGACTGGAGGTCGACTGAGGCAGTCAGCAACTCGGTTGGTACTCCCTGTTTTATATTTGATGTTGAGGTGGAACTGCTGTAAATATGTTGACCACTTCTGATGGCGGTCATTCTGCAACTTTCCTTGGGTCTGCATGAACTGTAGTGGCTTGTGATCAGTGTGGATGACTGTCTCCTTCCCAAGAATGTAATGTCTCCACTGGCGGCAGGCTTGTACAATGGAGTACATTTCTTTGTCATAGGTAGGGTACTTGCGAACAGCATCTGATAGTGTCTCACTGTGATATGCCACGGGGTGGCCGTGTTGAGTGAGAACGGCACCCACAGCATAATCTGAAGCATCTGTCTCGATCTCAAAGGGATGTTGCAGGTTCGGTAATGAGAGTACCGGCGATGAGCACAAACGCTTCTTCAATTCATCGAAGGCTTGTTGTTGGGACAGGCCCCACACAAATTTTTCCTTACCACCACCCCTGGTCACTTGGCTGAGGGCCCATGCGATATGAGAGAATCCCAGCACGAACCGGCGATAGAAATTGGCGAGGCCCAAGAAGCTCCGAAGTTCAGTGAGTGTGGTTGGGGCTGGCCAGTCACGGATGACCTGGATCTTGGCTGGATCCACATGCACACCATGTCGATCAACGATGTAGCCTAAGTAATGGACCTTGTCCATGCCGAAGGAGCATTTTTCCAAGTTTGCATATAGTTTGTGCTTCCGCAAGGTGTGCAGAACCTGCTGAATATGCTGCAAGTGTTCCTCCCAAGTCTTGCTGTAGATGAGGATGTCATCCAGATACACCACTACAAAATTGTTGGTGAAAGGTCGTAGGATATCGTCCATCATCCTCATAAAAGTTGCTGGAGCATTTGTCAAACCAAAAGGCATGACTAGCCATTCAAAAAGACCTTCTTTTGACTTGAAGGCAGTCTTCCATACATCTGTCTGTTCTATTGGGACCTGGTGGTAGCCCGACTTCAGATCAATCTTACTGAAGTACTTGGCCCCCGTGAGCTGATCAAGGAGGTCGTCGATTCGGGGAATCGGGTACCGGTTACGGACTGTGATTTTATTCAGGGCCCGGTAATCAATGCAGAGTCGCCAGGTCCCATCTTTCTTCTGCACCAGCACGATTGGGCTCCCACAAGGTGATGAACTGGGACGGATGTGCCCCTTGTGGAGCAATTCTTGGATCTGCCTCTTGATCTCCTCGTTTTCCAACAGAGAGCGACGATAGACTGGCCCATTGGGTAGCGGTGCGCCTGGGGTCAGATCGATGGGATGCTTGACCTGGCAGTGCAGGGGTACCCCGGTCGGAGAGGAGAAGATATCTGAGTATCCTTCCACCACCTTATCCACTTGCTTCTGTTGTGTGGATAGATCGGTCGCGAAGGCCCGGGATGTGGCTGTGATCTTTCTTTCACTCTGAGAGCGAATCACGAAGAAGACAAATTTCCCGGTCTGAGAGATGACCTTCCTGCATTGCTTGGCAGAGATCAAGGAAATAGCACTAGGAGGTACTGCCTCGGGTATCCTGTACAATTTCCTGTTCAAAGAAATAATAACACTACGAGGCCTAAACTCATATACAGCATGACGTTTCCATAAATAAGGTTGGCCCAAAAGAACATCTGAAACTTCGAGAGGAGCAACATCACACAATACCTCATCCTTGAAGGGCTTGATGCCGTATGGCAGTCGGCACTGTTGGCTGACGCGGAGATCGCTTCCTTTGCGGAGCCATCCAATGGTATAGGGTTGTGGGTGCGGCGTGGTCGGTAGGGCCAGGCGCTTGACGACCTCTGCTGAGATGAGATTCTTCTGGCTACCGCTATCAACGATGAAATGCAGCGGGGTGCCTTTTACCCACATCTGTGAATGGAAGAGGCGTTCTCCTTCTTCTGGCTCGTCTGGTTCATCAGGCTGGAGCTTGGTGGTGGCAACAGTGGCACTGGGTTCCGCGTCAATGATCCGTCTTCCCCTTTCTGGTTCGAACTCAGAGTCAGAACCCGCATCTGATTCAGATGCTTTCAATTCGGCCACCAGTGACTGCTTTGAGCGGCAATCAGCAGTGTTATGCCAAGGGCTCTTATGGAAGTCGCACCACTTCCCGGTATCTTTCTTTGTTTTTCCGGTGTCCTTCTTTGCTTGCGGCTTGGACTGGTTGTCCTGATGCTGTCCATCTTTGCTCTGTCCTTTACTCTGTGGGTTGGGGCTGCCCTTTCCTGTCTTTTGCTGTGAAGGGTTCCCAGGCCCAAATTGCCGTGTCTTTTGTTTGAGCTTCTGCTCGATTTTGACAGCATATCGGTAGGCCGCGCCCAAGGAAGAGATGTCCAGAAATTCCATTTCGGTCTGGATGTATCTATGCAAACCACCGCGATACTTGAGCACTAGATGTCGCTCTGATTCTTTGATACCTAGCTTGGTGCGCAAGGTATGGAAGATATTTGTGAACTCTGGCACTGCTTGGTCTCTTTCTTGTCGCAGTGTGGTCCATTTGGTATACAAATCGTCATAACTTCCAACAGGGTAGTATTGTTCCTTAATAGCATCCCTGAAGGATTCCCAGGTGGCCGTGACTGAAAATAATGAGCCTTCTTCTGTGTCATTTTGCTCGCAGAATGTTTCCCACCAATCTTTGACATGGGGAACGGCTTTGAGGAGCGCAAAAGTAATCTTTTCTTTATTCGAAAAGTTATGGACAGAAAAATACCCTTCTAGTAGATTCAACCACTTATCTACAGCATCTGCGTCTATCTGTCCTTCAAATATAGGGATATCAAAGTTGATTTGTACCTTGAAGGGGGCGGCGCCTCCGCTCGAGGAAGATGCGTCGCTTGTTGGTAGTCGCCGAAGGATTTGCGCGAAATTATCCATCATCTCGTTCCTCTGCTGCGTGAGGGCTTCCTCAAGCAACATTTTGATAGGATCTCCTGTCCCGTCATCTTTCTTTTCTCCTGCCATGAGAGGTCGCTTGGGCGTGCGAGAGCTTTTGTCCTCAAGAGAAACAAGCTCGAGACCCAATTCTTTGTACCCTGACCTCGTTGGGGACATGCATTAAGACAACAAGGAGCAGACCGCTCTGATACCACTGATCCGGATTTTATGAGCAGAACGAAATGAATACAGATTATTATCAGATGCTTAACACAAAATAACAGAGATACAGTAAAACTGGTTTTCTATTCAATAAGGAAATAAGCTAGAACTGTAAAATGCAGCGGAAAACAAGCTTGCTGGAATGGTGGCGGCTTATCTCTGAGAAGAGATGTGACGGCTGCTCTCATTTCGCAAGAATAATGTTACAATGAGGCTCTCAAGGCCTTTTTACAATAAACAGGAATGTCAGAAACCCTAGACATCCAAAAACCTAACCCTAGGAGATGAAGCGCCAAAAGTCATGTGGGCCCCGTTTGGGTAAGTTAGTACATCAACTTCCCGGGGTCGTAACTTTTGCATACGATCTCAGTTTGGGGCGCTCGGTAGCCCGTTGGAAAGGTCTATCCGAGATTTACAACTTTCGACTGGGGCCAAATGCATGCCGGGGGCAACCATTTGGCCCCCCAAATTGCCAAAAAAGGTCGTTTAGGGCCTCAAAATGGCCCCGGAAGTTCAGGACCCGAAAAACTGCTAAAAATAGTACAATACCAAAATTGCCATAAAACTGTTTTGAGCCAGTTGGAAAGGTGGGTGGCCACCAATATCCACCTGGATCAATCCTCCCTCCTTAGGAAGCAATGGTCTCCATTGCGTTGAGTTCCCCCATCAGATGAGGAAATTTCTGCTGAATTTGGCCTTGGGTGAGCCACTTGCCTTGGTGCAGGAGTTGCCCTGCTTTGACAACTCGATAAAGCTGGATCCTTTGATGTCGAGTGCCCTTGATCTGTGTGTCTGCAATATGATCACTGGATGCTTGTTGTAGGCAGTCAGGGTTGAGCTCTGTTGGTGTCAACTTCTCTGCTATCTCCGAGGTGTCTAACAGTGGTGGGAAATATGGCCGAAGGAGAGCCACGTTGAAGACTGGATGCAGACCCAGGAAGGGGGGAATGTTGAGCTCAAAAGCATTGTCACCCACCGCCTTGGTGATGGTGTACGGCCCATAACGGAGTGGGCGAAGCTTTCGATGGGGCCCTGTAAGGCGTTCTTTCTGCAAATGCAACCAAACTTTGTCGCCCACCTGAAACTTATGTGGCACCCGATGTTGATCATGGCGCTGCTTGTACTTGGTATTAGACTTCTGTAGAATATCCTGAACCTGTTGGCGGATATGCTGGATCCGCTCAATGAATCGGGCGGCTTTGTCAGCTTCTGGGGACGATTCGGCCGAGGTGGTCGCAAGGGGAAGTGCAACATCCATGGGGCCCAATGGTTGGAATCCCAACCCCACCTGAAAGGGGCTGTGGCCAGTTGAGCTATGCAAGGCTCGGTTGTAGCTATGTTGGACATAGGGGAGACTCTCATCCCATGTGCGAGGGTGTGTTGAATTGTACATGCGCAGGATATGTACGACCATACGGTTGACGACCTCCGTTTGTCCATCGGTCTGGGGGTGGAAGGCAGTGGATTTGGTGAGCTTGGTATCCAACAGTGACCAGAGGCTTGACCAGAATGAGCTGAGGAACCGACTGTCACGGTCTGAGATAATGGTCTGTGGGATCCCAAAATGTACCCATACTCGTTCAAAGAAGAGCTTGGCAGTGGCTTCTGCTGTGATGTTCTTCTTGCAAGCGGCTAGAATCGCCATCTTGGAAAAGCGATCAACAACCACGAAAACACAGTCGTTTCCCCTCTTGGTGGACGGGAGGCCCGACATGTAGTCCATTGAGATGGATTCCCACGGCCTGTCAGGAGTAGGCAGAGGGGTGTATAGGCCCTGTTTCTTAGTGGTCGGTTTGGCAATAGCGCAAGCGGTGCAGGACCTGATATACTTGCCGACATCCTGTCGAAGTTTCGGCCAGTAGAAATGTTTCCGCAACACTGCCACTGTCTTTTCGACGCCAAAGTGTCCTGCCACCCGACTATAGTGAGCTTCCCAAATCAGCTTCGCACGCTCGCTTGATGGAACGTAGAGATGGCCCAGATGACACAACAACCCGTCCTGAAGATGGAAATTAGCAACCACTGAGTTGGTGCCCAACATTTGATAGGTGGCGGAGAAGTCAGGGTCTGTCTCATAGAGGTGAGGCCATCCGGAGGTGTCGTGGCCACAAGAGTCTAGCACCGTGGTAAGTGCCGCGACTGGAGGTCGACTGAGGCAGTCAGCAACTCGGTTGGTACTCCCTGTTTTATATTTGATGTTGAGGTGGAACTGCTGTAAATATGTTGACCACTTCTGATGGCGGTCATTCTGCAACTTTCCTTGGGTCTGCATGAACTGTAGTGGCTTGTGATCAGTGTGGATGACTGTCTCCTTCCCAAGAATGTAATGTCTCCACTGGCGGCAGGCTTGTACAATGGAGTACATTTCTTTGTCATAGGTAGGGTACTTGCGAACAGCATCTGATAGTGTCTCACTGTGATATGCCACGGGGTGGCCGTGTTGAGTGAGAACGGCACCCACAGCATAATCTGAAGCATCTGTCTCGATCTCAAAGGGATGTTGCAGGTTCGGTAATGAGAGTACCGGCGATGAGCACAAACGCTTCTTCAATTCATCGAAGGCTTGTTGTTGGGACAGTCCCCACACAAATTTTTCCTTACCACCACCCCTGGTCACTTGGCTGAGGGCCCATGCGATATGAGAGAATCCCAGCACGAACCGGCGATAGAAATTGGCGAGGCCCAAGAAGCTCCGAAGTTCAGTGAGTGTGGTTGGGGCTGGCCAGTCACGGATGACCTGGATCTTGGCTGGATCCACATGCACACCATGTCGATCAACGATGTAGCCTAAGTAATGGACCTTGTCCATGCCGAAGGAGCATTTTTCCAAGTTTGCATATAGTTTGTGCTTCCGCAAGGTGTGCAGAACCTGCTGAATATGCTGCAAGTGTTCCTCCCATGTCTTGCTGTAGATGAGGATGTCATCCAGATACACCACTACAAAATTGTTGGTGAAAGGTCGTAGGATATCGTCCATCATCCTCATAAAAGTTGCTGGAGCATTTGTCAAACCAAAAGGCATGACTAGCCATTCAAAAAGACCTTCTTTTGACTTGAAGGCAGTCTTCCATACATCTGTCTGTTCTATTGGGACCTGGTGGTAGCCCGACTTCAGATCAATCTTACTGAAGTACTTGGCCCCCGTGAGCTGATCAAGGAGGTCGTCGATTCGGGGAATCGGGTACCGGTTACGGACTGTGATTTTATTCAGGGCCCGGTAATCAATGCAGAGTCGCCAGGTCCCATCTTTCTTCTGCACCAGCACGATTGGGCTCCCACAAGGTGATGAACTGGGACGGATGTGCCCCTTGTGGAGCAATTCTTGGATCTGCCTCTTGATCTCCTCGTTTTCCAACAGAGAGCGACGATAGACTGCCCCATTGGGTAGCGGTGCGCCTGGGGTCAGATCGATGGGATGCTTGACCTGGCAGTGCAGGGGTACCCCGGTCGGAGAGGAGAAGATATCTGAGTATCCTTCCACCACCTTATCCACTTGCTTCTGTTGTGTGGATAGATCGGTCGCGAAGGCCCGGGATGTGGCTGTGATCTTTCTTTCACTCTGAGAGCGAATCACGAAGAAGACAAATTTCCCGGTCTGAGAGATGACCTTCCTGCATTGCTTGGCAGAGATCAAGGAAATAGCACTAGGAGGTACTGCCTCGGGTATCCTGTACAATTTCCTGTTCAAAGAAATAATAACACTACGAGGCCTAAACTCATATACAGCATGACGTTTCCATAAATAAGGTTGGCCCAAAAGAACATCTGAAACTTCGAGAGGAGCAACATCACACAATACCTCATCCTTGAAGGGCTTGATGCCGTATGGCAGTCGGCACTGTTGGCTGACGCGGAGATCGCTTCCTTTGCGGAGCCATCCAATGGTATAGGGTTGTGGGTGCGGCGTGGTCGGTAGGGCCAGGCGCTTGACGACCTCTGCTGAGATGAGATTCTTCTGGCTACCGCTATCAACGATGAAATGCAGCGGGGTGCCTTTTACCCACATCTGTGAATGGAAGAGGCGTTCTCCTTCTTCTGGCTCGTCTGGTTCATCAGGCTGGAGCTTGGTGGTGGCAACAGTGGCACTGGGTTCCGCGTCAATGATCCGTCTTCCCCTTTCTGGTTCGAACTCAGAGTCAGAACCCGCATCTGATTCAGATGCTTTCAATTCGGCCACCAGTGACTGCTTTGAGCGGCAATCAGCAGTGTTATGCCAAGGGCTCTTATGGAAGTCGCACCACTTCCCGGTATCTTTCTTTGTTTTTCCGGTGTCCTTCGTTGCTTGCGGCTTGGACTGGTTGTCCTGATGCTGTCCATCTTTGCTCTGTCCTTTACTCTGTGGGTTGGGGCTGCCCTTTCCTGTCTTTTGCTGTGAAGGGTTCCCAGGCCCAAATTGCCGTGTCTTTTGTTTGAGCTTCTGCTCGATTTTGACAGCATATCGGTAGGCCGCGCCCAAGGAAGAGATGTCCAGAAATTCCATTTCGGTCTGGATGTATCTATGCAAACCACCGCGATACTTGAGCACTAGATGTCGCTCTGATTCTTTGATACCTAGCTTGGTGCGCAAGGTATGGAAGATATTTGTGAACTCTGGCACTGCTTGGTCTCTTTCTTGTCGCAGTGTGGTCCATTTGGTATACAAATCGTCATAACTTCCAACAGGGTAGTATTGTTCCTTAATAGCATCCCTGAAGGATTCCCAGGTGGCCGTGACTGAAAATAATGAGCCTTCTTCTGTGTCATTTTGCTCGCAGAATGTTTCCCACCAATCTTTGACATGGGGAACGGCTTTGAGGAGCGCAAAAGTAATCTTTTCTTTATTCGAAAAGTTATGGACAGAAAAATACCCTTCTAGTAGATTCAACCACTTATCTACAACATCTGCGTCTATCTGTCCTTCAAATATAGGGATATCAAAGTTGATTTGTACCTTGAAGGGGGCGGCGCCTCCGCTCGAGGAAGATGCGTCGCTTGTTGGTAGTCGCCGAAGGATTTGCGCGAAATTATCCATCATCTCGTTCCTCTGCTGCGTGAGGGCTTCCTCAAGCAACATTTTGATAGGATCTCCTGTCCCGTCATCTTTCTTTTCTCCTGCCATGAGAGGTCGCTTGGGCGTGCGAGAGCTTTTGTCCTCAAGAGAAACAAGCTCGAGACCCAATTCTTTGTACCCTGACCTCGTTGGGGACATGCATTAAGACAACAAGGAGCAGACCGCTCTGATACCACTGATCCGGATTTTATGAGCAGAACGAAATGAATACAGATTATTATCAGATGCTTAACACAAAATAACAGAGATACAGTAAAACTGGTTTTCTATTCAATAAGGAAATAAGCTAGAACTGTAAAATGCAGCGGAAAACAAGCTTGCTGGAATGGTGGCGGCTTATCTCTGAGAAGAGATGTGACGGCTGCTCTCATTTCACAAGAATAATGTTACAATGAGGCTCTCAAGGCCTTTTTACAATAAACAGGAATGTCAGAAACCCTAGACATCCAAAAACCTAACCCTAGGAGATGAAGCACCAAAAGTCATGTGGGCCCCGTTTGGGTAAGTTAGTACATCAACTTCCCGGGGTCATAACTTTTGCATACGATCTCAGTTTGGGGCGCTCGGTAGCCCGTTGGAAAGGTCTATCCAAGATTTACAACTTTCGACTGGGGCCAAATGCATGCCGGAGGAAACCATTTGGCCCCCCAAATTGCCAAAAAAGGTCGTTTAGGGCCTCAAAATGGCCCCGGAAGTTCAGGACCCGAAAAACTGCTAAAAATAGTACAATACCAAAATTGCCATAAAACTGTTTTGAGCCAGTTGGAAAGGTGGGTGGCCACCAATATCCACCTGGATCAATCCTCCCTCCTTAGGAAGCAATGGTCTCCATTGCGTTGAGTTCCCCCATCAGATGAGGAAATTTCTGCTGAATTTGGCCTTGGGTGAGCCACTTGCCTTGGTGCAGGAGTTGCCCTGCTTTGACAACTCGATAAAGCTGGATCCTTTGATGTCGAGTGCCCTTGATCTGTGTGTCTGCAATATGATCACTGGATGCTTGTTGTAGGCAGTCAGGGTTGAGCTCTGTTGGTGTCAACTTCTCTGCTATCTCCGAGGTGTCTAACAGTGGTGGGAAATATGGCCGAAGGAGAGCCACGTTGAAGACTGGATGCAGACCCAGGAAGGGGGGAATGTTGAGCTCAAAAGCATTGTCACCCACCGCCTTGGTGATGGTGTACGGCCCATAACGGAGTGGGCGAAGCTTTTGATGGGGCCCTGTAAGGCGTTCTTTCTGCAAATGCAACCAAACTTTGTCGCCCACCTGAAACTTATGTGGCACCCGATGTTGATCATGGCGCTGCTTGTACTTGGTATTAGACTTCTGTAGAATATCCTGAACCTGTTGGCGGATATGCTGGATCCGCTCAATGAATCGGGCGGCTTTGTCAGCTTCTGGGGACGATTCGGCCGAGGTGGTCGCAAGGGGAAGTGCAACATCCATGGGGCCCAATAGTTGGAATCCCAACCCCACCTGAAAGGGGCTGTGGCCAGTTGAGCTATGCAAGGCTCGGTTGTAGCTATGTTGGACATAGGGGAGACTCTCATCCCATGTGCGAGGGTGTGTTGAATTGTACATGCGCAGGATATGTACGACCATACGGTTGACGACCTCCGTTTGTCCATCGGTCTGGGGGTGGAAGGCAGTGGATTTGGTGAGCTTGGTATCCAACAGTGACCAGAGGCTTGACCAGAATGAGCTGAGGAACCGACTGTCATGGTCTGAGATAATGGTCTGTGGGATCCCAAAATGTACCCATACTCGTTCAAAGAAGAGCTTGGCAGTGGCTTCTGCTGTGATGTTCTTCTTGCAAGCGGCTAGAATCGCCATCTTGGAAAAGCGATCAACAACCACGAAAACACAGTCGTTTCCCCTCTTGGTGGATGGGAGGCCCGACATGTAGTCCATTGAGATGGATTCCCACGGCCTGTCAGGAGTAGGCAGAGGGGTGTATAGGCCCTGTTTCTTAGTGGTCGGTTTGGCAATAGCGCAAGCGGTGCAGGACCTGATATACTTGCCGACATCCTGTCGAAGTTTCGGCCAGTAGAAATGTTTCCGCAACACTGCCACTGTCTTTTCGACGCCAAAGTGTCCTGCCACCCGACTATAGTGAGCTTCCCAAATCAGCTTCGCACGCTCGCTTGATGGAACGTAGAGATGGCCCAGATGACACAACAACCCGTCCTGAAGATGGAAATTAGCAACCACTGAGTTGGTGCCCAACATTTGATAGGTGGCGGAGAAGTCAGGGTCTGTCTCATAGAGGTGAGGCCATCCGGAGGTCTCGTGGCCACAAGAGTCTAGCACCGTGGTAAGTGCCGCGAC
This sequence comes from Larix kaempferi, assembly GCA_027924585.1. NCBI lineage: Eukaryota > Viridiplantae > Streptophyta > Pinopsida > Pinales > Pinaceae > Larix > Larix kaempferi. Next base: position 8,010,588 of record BSBM01000865.1, on the reverse strand, counting down.
TGGAGGTCGACTGAGGCAGTCAGCAACTCGGTTGGTACTCCCTGTTTTATATTTGATGTTGAGGTGGAACTGCTGTAAATATGTTGACCACTTCTGATGGCGGTCATTCTGCAACTTTCCTTGGGTCTGCATGAACTGTAGTGGCTTGTGATCAGTGTGGATGACTGTCTCCTTCCCAAGAATGTAATGTCTCCACTGGCGGCAGGCTTGTACAATGGAGTACATTTCTTTGTCATAGGTAGGGTACTTGCGAACAGCATCTGATAGTGTCTCACTGTGATATGCCACGGGGTGGCCGTGTTGAGTGAGAACGGCACCCACAGCATAATCTGAAGCATCTGTCTCGATCTCAAAGGGATGTTGCAGGTTCGGTAATGAGAGTACCGGCGATGAGCACAAACGCTTCTTCAATTCATCGAAGGCTTGTTGTTGGGACAGGCCCCACACAAATTTTGCCTTACCACCACCCCTGGTCACTTGGCTGAGGGCCCATGCGATATGAGAGAATCCCAGCACGAACCGGCGATAGAAATTGGCGAGGCCCAAGAAGCTCCGAAGTTCAGTGAGTGTGGTTGGGGCTGGCCAGTCACGGATGACCTGGATCTTGGCTGGATCCACATGCACACCATGTCGATCAACGATGTAGCCTAAGTAATGGACCTTGTCCATGCCGAAGGAGCATTTTTCCAAGTTTGCATATAGTTTGTGCTTCCGCAAGGTGTGCAGAACCTGCTGAATATGCTGCAAGTGTTCCTCCCAAGTCTTGCTGTAGATGAGGATGTCATCCAGATACACCACTACAAAATTGTTGGTGAAAGGTCGTAGGATATCGTCCATCATCCTCATAAAAGTTGCTGGAGCATTTGTCAAACCAAAAGGCATGACTAGCCATTCAAAAAGACCTTCTTTTGACTTGAAGGCAGTCTTCCATACATCTGTCTGTTCTATTGGGACCTGGTGGTAGCCCGACTTCAGATCAATCTTACTGAAGTACTTGGCCCCCGTGAGCTGATCAAGGAGGTCGTCGATTCGGGGAATCGGGGTACCGGTTACGGACTGTGATTTTATTCAGGGCCCGGTAATCAATGCAGAGTCGCCAGGTCCCATCTTTCTTCTGCATCAGCACGATTGGGCTCCCACAAGGTGATGAACTGGGACGGATGTGCCCCTTGTGGAGCAATTCTTGGATCTGCCTCTTGATCTCCTCGTTTTCCAACAGAGAGCGATGATAGACTGGCCCATTGGGTAGCGGTGCGCCTGGGGTCAGATCGATGGGATGCTTGACCTGGCAGTGCAGGGGTACCCCGGTCGGAGAGGAGAAGATATCTGAGTATCCTTCCACCACCTTATCCACTTGCTTCTGTTGTGTGGATAGATCGGTCGCGAAGGCCCGGGATGTGGCTGTGATCTTTCTTTCACTCTGAGAGCGAATCACGAAGAAGACAAATTTCCCGGTCTGAGAGATGACCTTCCTGCATTGCTTGGCAGAGATCAAGGAAATAGCACTAGGAGGTACTGCCTCGGGTATCCTGTACAATTTCCTGTTCAAAGAAATAATAACACTACGAGGCCTAAACTCATATACAGCATGACGTTTCCATAAATAAGGTTGGCCCAAAAGAACATCTGAAACTTCGAGAGGAGCAACATCACACAATACCTCATCCTTGAAGGGCTTGATGCCGTATGGCAGTCGGCACTGTTGGCTGACGCGGAGATCGCTTCCTTTGCGGAGCCATCCAATGGTATAGGGTTGTGGGTGCGGCGTGGTCGGTAGGGCCAGGCGCTTGATGACCTCTGCTGAGATGAGATTCTTCTGGCTACCGCTATCAACGATGAAATGCAGCGGGGTGCCTTTTACCCACATCTGTGAATGGAAGAGGCGTTCTCCTTCTTCTGGCTCGTCTGGTTCATCAGGCTGGAGCTTGGTGGTGGCAACAGTGGCACTGGGTTCCGCGTCAATGATCCGTCTTCCCCTTTCTGGTTCGAACTCAGAGTCAGAACCCGCATCTGATTCAGATGCTTTCAATTCGGCCACCAGTGACTGCTTTGAGCGGCAATCAGCAGTGTTATGCCAAGGGCTCTTATGGAAGTCGCACCACTTCCCGGTATCTTTCTTTGTTTTTCCGGTGTCCTTCTTTGCTTGCGGCTTGGACTGGTTGTCCTGATGCTGTCCATCTTTGCTCTGTCCTTTACTCTGTGGGTTGGGGCTGCCCTTTCCTGTCTTTTGCTGTGAAGGGTTCCCAGGCCCAAATTGCCGTGTCTTTTGTTTGAGCTTCTGCTCGATTTTGACAGCATATCGGTAGGCCGCGCCCAAGGAAGAGATGTCCAGAAATTCCATTTCGGTCTGGATGTATCTATGCAAACCACCGCGATACTTGAGCACTAGATGTCGCTCTGATTCTTTGATACCTAGCTTGGTGCGCAAGGTATGGAAGATATTTGTGAACTCTGGCACTGCTTGGTCTCTTTCTTGTCGCAGTGTGGTCCATTTGGTATACAAATCGTCATAACTTCCAACAGGGTAGTATTGTTCCTTAATAGCATCCCTGAAGGATTCCCAGGTGGCCGTGACTGAAAATAATGAGCCTTCTTCTGTGTCATTTTGCTCGCAGAATGTTTCCCACCAATCTTTGACATGGGGAACGGCTTTGAGGAGCGCAAAAGTAATCTTTTCTTTATTCGAAAAGTTATGGACAGAAAAATACCCTTCTAGTAGATTCAACCACTTATCTACAGCATCTGCGTCTATCTGTCCTTCAAATATAGGGATATCAAAGTTGATTTGTACCTTGAAGGGGGCGGCGCCTCCGCTCGAGGAAGATGCGTCGCTTGTTGGTAGTCGCCGAAGGATTTGCGCGAAATTATCCATCATCTCGTTCCTCTGCTGCGTGAGGGCTTCCTCAAGCAACATTTTGATAGGATCTCCTGTCCCGTCATCTTTCTTTTCTCCTGCCATGAGAGGTCGCTTGGGCGTGCGAGAGCTTTTGTCCTCAAGAGAAACAAGCTCGAGACCCAATTCTTTGTACCCTGACCTCGTTGGGGACATGCATTAAGACAACAAGGAGCAGACCGCTCTGATACCACTGATCCGGATTTTATGAGCAGAACGAAATGAATACAGATTATTATCAGATGCTTAACACAAAATAACAGAGATACAGTAAAACTGGTTTTCTATTCAATAAGGAAATAAGCTAGAACTGTAAAATGCAGCGGAAAACAAGCTTGCTGGAATGGTGGCGGCTTATCTCTGAGAAGAGATGTGACGGCTGCTCTCATTTCGCAAGAATAATGTTACAATGAGGTTCTCAAGGCCTTTTTACAATAAACAGGAATGTCAGAAACCCTAGACATCCAAAAACCTAACCCTAGGAGATGAAGCGCCAAAAGTCATGTGGGCCCCGTTTGGGTAAGTTAGTACATCAACTTCCCGGGGTCGTAACTTTTGCATACGATCTCAGTTTGGGGCGCTCGGTAGCCCGTTGGAAAGGTCTATCCGAGATTTACAACTTTCGACTGGGGCCAAATGCATGCCGGAGGCAACCATTTGGCCCTCCAAATTGCCAAAAAAGGTCGTTTAGGGCCTCAAAATGGCCCCGGAAGTTCAGGACCCGAAAAACTGCTAAAAATAGTACAATACCAAAATTGCCATAAAACTGTTTTGAGCCAGTTGGAAAGGTGGGTGGCCACCAATATCCACCTGGATCAATCCTCCCTCCTTAGGAAGCAATGGTCTCCATTGCGTTGAGTTCCCCCATCAGATGAGGAAATTTCTGCTGAATTTGGCCTTGGGTGAGCCACTTGCCTTGGTGCAGGAGTTGCCCTGCTTTGACAACTCGATAAAGCTGGATCCTTTGATGTCGAGTGCCCTTGATCTATGTGTCTGCAATATGATCACTGGATGCTTGTTGTAGGCAGTCAGGGTTGAGCTCTGTTGGTGTCAACTTCTCTGCTATCTCCGAGGTGTCTAACAGTGGTGGGAAATATGGCCGAAGGAGAGCCACGTTGAAGACTGGATGCAGACCCAGGAAGGGGGGAATGTTGAGCTCAAAAGCATTGTCACCCACCGCCTTGGTGATGGTGTACGGCCCATAACGGAGTGGGCGAAGCTTTCGATGGGGCCCTGTAAGGCGTTCTTTCTGCAAATGCAACCAAACTTTGTCGCCCACCTGAAACTTATGTGGCACCCGATGTTGATCATGGCGCTGCTTGTACTTGGTATTAGACTTCTGTAGAATATCCTGAACCTGTTGGCGGATATGCTGGATCCGCTCAATGAATCGGGCGGCTTTGTCAGCTTCTGGGGACGATTCAGCCGAGGTGGTCGCAAGGGGAAGTGCAACATCCATGGGGCCCAATGGTTGGAATCCCAACCCCACCTGAAAGGGGCTGTGGCCAGTTGAGCTATGCAAGGCTCGGTTGTAGCTATGTTGGACATAGGGGAGACTCTCATCCCATGTACGAGGGTGTGTTGAATTGTACATGCGCAGGATATGTACAACCATACGGTTGACGACCTCCGTTTGTCCATCGGTCTGGGGGTGGAAGGCAGTGGATTTGGTGAGCTTGGTATCCAACAGTGACCAGAGGCTTGACCAGAATGAGCTGAGGAACCGACTGTCACGGTCTGAGATAATGGTCTGTGGGATCCCAAAATGTACCCATACTCGTTCAAAGAAGAGCTTGGCAGTGGCTTCTGCTGTGATGTTCTTCTTGCAAGCGGCTAGAATCGCCATCTTGGAAAAGCGATCAACAACCACGAAAACACAGTCGTTTCCCCTCTTGGTGGACGGGAGGCCCGACATGTAGTCCATTGAGATGGATTCCCACGGCCTGTCAGGAGTAGGCAGAGGGGTGTATAGGCCCTGTTTCTTAGTGGTCGGTTTGGCAATAGCGCAAGCGGTGCAGGACCTGATATACTTGCCGACATCCTGTCGAAGTTTCGGCCAGTAGAAATGTTTCCGCAACACTGCCACTGTCTTTTCGACGCCAAAGTGTCCTGCCACCCGACTATAGTGAGCTTCCCAAATCAGCTTCGCACGCTCGCTTGATGGAACGTAGAGATGGCCCAGATGACACAACAACCCGTCCTGAAGATGGAAATTAGCAACCACTGAGTTGGTGCCCAACATTTGATAGGTGGCGGAGAAGTCAGGGTCTGTCTCATAGAGGTGAGGCCATCCGGAGGTCTCGTGGCCACAAGAGTCTAGCACCGTGGTAAGTGCCGCGACTGGAGGTCGACTGAGGCAGTCAGCAACTCGGTTGGTACTCCCTGTTTTATATTTGATGTTGAGGTGGAACTGCTGTAAATATGTTGACCACTTCTGATGGCGGTCATTCTGCAACTTTCCTTGGGTCTGCATGAACTGTAGTGGCTTGTGATCAGTGTGGATGACTGTCTCCTTCCCAAGAATGTAATGTCTCCACTGGCGGCAGGCTTGTACAATGGAGTACATTTCTTTGTCATAGGTAGGGTACTTGCGAACAGCATCTGATAGTGTCTCACTGTGATATGCCACGGGGTGGCCGTGTTGAGTGAGAACGGCACCCACAGCATAATCTGAAGCATCTGTCTCGATCTCAAAGGGATGTTGCAGGTTCGGTAATGAGAGTACCGGCGATGAGCACAAACGCTTCTTCAATTCATCGAAGGCTTGTTGTTGGGACAGGCCCCACACAAATTTTGCCTTACCACCACCCCTGGTCACTTGGCTGAGGGCCCATGCGATATGAGAGAATCCCAGCACGAACCGGCGATAGAAATTGGCGAGGCCCAAGAAGCTCCGAAGTTCAGTGAGTGTGGTTGGGGCTGGCCAGTCACGGATGACCTGGATCTTGGCTGGATCCACATGCACACCATGTCGATCAACGATGTAGCCTAAGTAATGGACCTTGTCCATGCCGAAGGAGCATTTTTCCAAGTTTGCATATAGTTTGTGCTTCCGCAAGGTGTGCAGAACCTGCTGAATATGCTGGAAGTGTTCCTCCCAAGTCTTGCTGTAGATGAGGATGTCATCCAGATACACCACTACAAAATTGTTGGTGAAAGGTCGTAGGATATCGTCCATCATCCTCATAAAAGTTGCTGGAGCATTTGTCAAACCAAAAGGCATGACTAGCCATTCAAAAAGACCTTCTTTTGACTTGAAGGCAGTCTTCCATACATCTGTCTGTTCTATTGGGACCTGGTGGTAGCCCGACTTCAGATCAATCTTACTGAAGTACTTGGCCCCCGTGAGCTGATCAAGGAGGTCGTCGATTCGGGGAATCGGGTACCGGTTACGGACTGTGATTTTATTCAGGGCCCGGTAATCAATGCAGAGTCGCCAGGTCCCATCTTTCTTCTGCATCAGCACGATTGGGCTCCCACAAGGTGATGAACTGGGACGGATGTGCCCCTTGTGGAGCAATTCTTGGATCTGCCTCTTGATCTCCTCGTTTTCCAACAGAGAGCGACGATAGACTGGCCCATTGGGTAGCGGTGCGCCTGGGGTCAGATCGATGGGATGCTTGACCTGGCAGTGCAGGGGTACCCCGGTCGGAGAGGAGAAGATATCTGAGTATCCTTCCACCACCTTATCCACTTGCTTCTGTTGTGTGGATAGATCGGTCGCGAAGGCCCGGGATGTGGCTGTGATCTTTCTTTCACTCTGAGAGCGAATCACGAAGAAGACAAATTTCCCGGTCTGAGAGATGACCTTCCTGCATTGCTTGGCAGAGATCAAGGAAATAGCACTAGGAGGTACTGCCTCGGGTATCCTGTACAATTTCCTGTTCAAAGAAATAATAACACTACGAGGCCTAAACTCATATACAGCATGACGTTTCCATAAATAAGGTTGGCCCAAAAGAACATCTGAAACTTCGAGAGGAGCAACATCACACAATACCTCATCCTTGAAGGGCTTGATGCCGTATGGCAGTCGGCACTGTTGGCTGACGCGGAGATCGCTTCCTTTGCGGAGCCATCCAATGGTATAGGGTTGTGGGTGCGGCGTGGTCGGTAGGGCCCGGCGCTTGACGACCTCTGCTGAGATGAGATTCTTCTGGCTACCGCTATCAACGATGAAATGCAGCGGGGTGCCTTTTACCCACATCTGTGAATGGAAGAGGCGTTCTCCTTCTTCTGGCTCGTCTGGTTCATCAGGCTGGAGCTTGGTGGTGGCAACAGTGGCACTGGGTTCCGCGTCAATGATCCGTCTTCCCCTTTCTGGTTCGAACTCAGAGTCAGAACCCGCATCTGATTCAGATGCTTTCAATTCGGCCACCAGTGACTGCTTTGAGCGGCAATCAGCAGTGTTATGCCAAGGGCTCTTATGGAAGTCGCACCACTTCCCGGTATCTTTCTTTGTTTTTCCGGTGTCCTTCTTTGCTTGCGGCTTGGACTGGTTGTCCTGATGCTGTCCATCTTTGCTCTGTCCTTTACTCTGTGGGTTGGGGCTGCCCTTTCCTGTCTTTTGCTGTGAAGGGTTCCCAGGCCCAAATTGCCGTGTCTTTTGTTTGAGCTTCTGCTCGATTTTGACAGCATATCGGTAGGCCGCGCCCAAGGAAGAGATGTCCAGAAATTCCATTTCGGTCTGGATGTATCTATGCAAACCACCGCGATACTTAAACACTAGATGTCGCTCTGATTCTTTGATACCTAGCTTGGTGCGCAAGGTATGGAAGATATTTGTGAACTCTGGCACTGCTTGGTCTCTTTCTTGTCGCAGTGTGGTCCATTTGGTATACAAATCGTCATAACTTCCAACAGGGTAGTATTGTTCCTTAATAGCATCCCTGAAGGATTCCCAGGTGGCCGTGACTGAAAATAATGAGCCTTCTTCTGTGTCATTTTGCTCGCAGAATGTTTCCCACCAATCTTTGACATGGGGAACGGCTTTGAGGAGCGCAAAAGTAATCTTTTCTTTATTCGAAAAGTTATGGACAGAAAAATACCCTTCTAGTAGATTCAACCACTTATCTACAGCATCTGCGTCTATCTGTCCTTCAAATATAGGGATATCAAAGTTGATTTGTACCTTGAAGGGGGCGGCGCCTCCGCTCGAGGAAGATGCGTCGCTTGTTGGTAGTCGCCGAAGGATTTGCGCGAAATTATCCATCATCTCGTTCCTCTGCTGCGTGAGGGCTTCCTCAAGCAACATTTTGATAGGATCTCCTGTCCCGTCATCTTTCTTTTCTCCTGCCATGAGAGGTCGCTTGGGCGTGCGAGAGCTTTTGTCCTCAAGAGAAACAAGCTCGAGACCCAATTCTTTGTACCCTGACCTCGTTGGGGACATGCATTAAGACAACAAGGAGCAGACCGCTCTGATACCACTGATCCGGATTTTATGAGCAGAACGAAATGAATACAGATTATTATCAGATGCTTAACACAAAATAACAGAGATACAGTAAAACTGGTTTTCTATTCAATAAGGAAATAAGCTAGAACTGTAAAATGCAGCGGAAAACAAGCTTGCTGGAATGGTGGCGGCTTATCTCTGAGAAGAGATGTGACGGCTGCTCTCATTTCGCAAGAATAATGTTACAATGAGGCTCTCAAGGCCTTTTTACAATAAACAGGAATGTCAGAAATCCTAGACATCCAAAAACCTAACCCTAGGAGATGAAGCACCAAAAGTCATGTGGGCCCCGTTTGGGTAAGTTAGTACATCAACTTCCCGGGGTCGTAACTTTTGCATACGATCTCAGTTTGGGGCGCTCGGTAGCCCGTTGGAAAGGTCTATCCGAGATTTACAACTTTCGACTGGGGCCAAATGTATGCCGGAGGCAATCATTTGGCCCCCCAAATTGCCAAAAAAGGTCGTTTAGGGCCTCAAAATGGCCCCGGAAGTTCAGGACCCGAAAAACTGCTAAAAATAGTACAATACCAAAATTGCCATAAAACTGTTTTGAGCCAGTTGGAAAGGTGGGTGGCCACCAATATCCACCTGGATCAGCTAGCCTCTTTCTTGTTGGTTGACTTGCAATCCCGCTCCCAAATTTGTTGTACGCTGAACCTAAAGAGTCGAAGAGGATCCTTATTTTTTTGTTTCCTACTTCATCCTATCACCTTCCCTAAGCCAATTATATCCTCACATTCCATTTCTTTTCATTTTCTAGCACTCACCCCTCTAAGTCCAAGTCCACATTCAAGTGCCAAGAAATGGCCCTTAACTCAGGGAAAGTTTTAAGGATCCACACTTTTTAAAAGTGTAAACATTGGTGAATCTTACCAAATTCTTAAAATTTTAACTATAAAATATCTTGCCTTATTTTTCTAAAATATTTGAATTTGTAAGGTTTTATATAGTTTATATAATAATTTGACAATTTGTAGAGTGAAAATTTTTTACCTCATCGAAATTGGCGAAACCAGGCTTCAAAAAATTGGCCAATTTTTTTTAGAAAAAAACATGGAAAAATATCCCATGGAGTAAATTTAGCCCCTAAAATTTTCCTTTCTTAGAAGTAGACACTCTTGTATGTATTGTTGCAAAAACTATATGTCCAAAAAACAGTACCTACGCGGACAACCTTTGGGTTGGGGCTTTGTTGTCTTCTCACATATTTCCACAACGAATAATTATTTTCTTGAACTTGCTTCTAAGGTAAAGTTTCTTTCAGCATTAGAAGCAACTCCATATGCAACATATGGAACATTACCAACAAAATGATTGTTGTCTTCTCACATATTTCCACAACGAATAATTATTTTCTTAAACTTGCTTCTAAGGTAAAGTTTCTTTCAACAGTAGAAGCTACAAGCAACTCCATATGCAGCATATGGAACATTACCAACAAAATGAGCTTAGAGGAGGGAGGACACCAACAAAGACATTCCTCCCTTTCCTTTTACTTTTATCAAATCCACCAGCAAAACTTTTATCAAATGTGGAATTAATTACAGCTTATAAATTATGCCTGGAAATCCACCTCCAAATCCACCAGCAAAACTTTTATCAAATGTGGAATTAATTACAGCTTATAAATTATGCCTGGAAATCCACCTCCAAATCCACTAGCAAATCGTTCAAATGCACTTTTAAAGTGTTACGAGCAAAAGGTTACGACAAAGGTTGCTGCCACTTCGGCAATGAGCGGTTTTCAAGTTAATATGGTGGTTCCCATGTGCGAGCGTGCGGATAAGAGTTGACGTAAATAAGATTTGTTAGGCGGTCTTGAAAGCAAAGATTAGTGGTGGCAATGTACTGCGTGTGGCGTCTCACACGTTAAATAAAAACAAAGGTAATGATGTGGAAGGGGATCCTATGTGAAGAATAGACAGCAGTCCGGATCATTCAGAATAAGAAAAATCTCATTTCTCACATGAGATGTTAGAATTTACGTATTCGAAGTCAGTTGAAAACATGCTTATCTGCTCCGTGGCCTCCGAATGCACGTGCAGCGAACGGGTCGGGTACTCGCAACTTCGGAAGGTGGTATTAGCTGGACAAATCTCACAACCAATTATGCAGCGACTGTCTTGTTCTACATCGCCATGGCCATTGGAAATATAATGTACACAGTCACACGTTCAAAATTGATCGAGTAGAGTTGTTTATTGGTCTGTTGTGACAAGGCTTGAAGAGTAGGTGACTCTAGGCTCCCTGCGGAATCACAGATATCTCGCTACTTGGAAAATTGTTATTCCATGTTTAAAAAAAATAAAAGATAAACATAGTGGACAGATCCAAAAACGAGAATCGATGTGAATCGCATTTTTATGGATTTGTATTTTCACTACCCTAAATATCTTAGGGTTAGGGTTTTGGGGATAGGTTACTTGCCTTACACATCTAAGATTTACATATATGTAGTTTTTGAACGGTCATCTTGTATAATACCATCCTCTGAACACTCTAAATATATTTTCTTTCGGTTTAGGTGTCTTGTCTCAGTCAAATTTTGATAATGATAACAGATTAGGGATAAGTTCCACTGACTTTCTTCTTTTCTACTTTCACGCGCTTTTAATAGTCGTTGAGCACTTCTTAGTCAAAACCTCTCTCAGACCTTAATGTTTAGAGCTTTGGTGGAGTTAATATAACTAGAAGGAAGTTCCAGTTATTGATATTATGGCTTCAGCTAAAACACCATTTACACTGCAAAAGGTATATACAAGGGATTCTGTCAATCCAAAGGGAGATTCATTTCATGTAACAGGAAGCACGCCTGCTTTGACACCTCTAACGTTGAACTTGACCACTAACGTTGGTTTTCCAGAAAAATACGTGGATTCGTTGGTAGATAATGCAGAAGAAGATGTAGAATCCCAGACTCCTAAGCCAGAGGAGCACAAGATACCTCCGGTGCTCTGCTGCCCTCCTGCACCACTCAAACGCTAATCGAATCTTATAAAGAGAAGGTTACCCACATGTCCTCTTCAAGAAATTTACATTCTCTCTCATTCTGATCTACATTCCCTGTTCGGTTTAGATCTTGCAAATATCAGTCGCAGAAAAGTCCTCCCAAAATGTCTAACATAGAAAGTAAGCTTAGAAACTTAGATGTTATGAATTCTTTGTATAATGCATTACATTAACAATGAGTATTGGTGCTTAAGACTATATTTGTTACTCTCTAAAATTTACAAGTGGTTTCTCTTATGTATCATGCGATTGATTGTTACAGAAAATTGGTTTCTGATCAAAATATATTTGTATTGTCCTCTGAGTTTAGGATTGTACAGAAAAGGATAGGATGTGGGATGCTGCCCAATTGCATTTGAAATTTTTTAATATTCTCTGTATTACTGGTTGCAATGGAAAAATGGTTTCCTCTTAGACGAAGATCATGTATTGGAGGGAATACATTGCAGTTTGCACTTTCCTTTATTTGATTAGTTCCTCTTAATGACTTATGGTTATATGTAATCCAGAATTTGCATACCTTTGTGAAGAAAAGCACGGATGCATACAAATATAACTATGTCCATGCCCTTCCTGACCTTCTGTTTCAGCCTGTTTCATGCAGTGGCGGTGAGGTGCAGGTCTGCCAAATGTATCATCATATGGAAATTTAAAGCATGGCAAGTATTACCAGAAGTATTAATGAGAAACGAAATCCCAATATATGTATAAGAGCTTTTAAATCTATTACTTTCTATTGTAAAACTCATGGAATGGAGAACGGAAATAGATGAATTTGCTGCAAAAGCTGTTACATTGCACTCTCTTTCGAGTGAAAGGAAATATGTGGAATTGTAATTTCGTAATTGCAGAATGATAGTATAACTTGGTGCTTAATTAAGCAATTTGTATTAGATTTGAGTCTGTTCTTCACAGGGTAAGGTTTTAGTCCCTGGTTTTTCAATCTGTCAAATGTTTCGCAGTAAACGAAAATTAAAATAATGACTACGTTTTCAAAACAGATCTGATCGATATTCAAACCAATAATGTTAGAGAATTGATTGCATAGCCTTCTACCACCGGAAATAGTTTGAAACTGTCATTTCGAGTGCACTGTTATACAACCGTGAGCAAGATTTGTTTATCACAAACTCGATTGAGAAACCGTGGAATTAATGGAATGCAAAAGTAGAAGTTAAAGCTAAAGACATGAAAAGGCATTCGAACATCAAGAGAGTTCGAGAAAACTACAGAATAAACTTAGTCATGGAGACTAGCTAGTTTAATACTCATGGTTAATCCTTTTTCTAATTCTTGTGGCTAGTACTTAATGTGGTTAATCCTTTTATCAAAAGATGTATGTCATGAAGATAAAATGTGGTTTCTCATCTTGAAATTTTTGATATAAATAAAAATAATAATAGATATTTAAAGTTGAGCATGTTTTCTATTTAAATTTACAAAATTAAAATATATCTAAATGTTTTGTTTGATTAATAACGATGATATTTATTCTCTTTTATAATAAACAAAATTATAAAACCAATAAAATAAATTAAAACATTTTATAAATAAATGAAGCTATTAAACTAGTCATGCAAGGTGAGTTCAGACTAGTCAAAGACTCATTAACTCGGAACTTCAAAAGACGAAGATTTTGCAACAAGAGGAAGCCTCTCGGTGGCTTAAAAGCAGAGCAGTTTGGGTTCAACAAGGAAACAACAATGCAAAATTCTTCGAGAAGTATGTTAACCAGCACATAATTTTGAATTCCATTTGGGAATTGAAGGATGCCGCTGGGAATCTTTAGGCTCATAATAAGTCTTTAAAAACAACTGCAATTTGCTATTTTAAGGAATCTACAATCAAGGCGACTCTACCAATCTAGAATATCACTTGAAGGTGTTAAAATATTATCCTAGATTTTTCAGTACATAGGAGGAGGAGGGTCTTAGTATTGCTTCATCTGGAAGATATTAAAGATGTCCTAAAAAAAATCTGCTAAATATAAAAGTCCTGGTCCATATTGCTCGATCGTGGAGTTTTTTATCCAGCTTTTTTACTTGGTTGGTCATGACATCTTGATGGCTATCGAGGAATCTATGAACAAGGCGTATATTCTTGTCAATCTGAATGCAACATATATTGCTCTGGTAACTAAGAAGGATAAGCCGAAAAGTTTCAATGACCTCAAACCCATTTCCCTCGGTAATTTAATTTATAAGGTTATATCAAATATTATATCTAATCGAATTAGACCATACTTGGCCAAAACTATCTCTATGGAACAATTTGGATTCTTATTTAACTGTCAAATTAGGGATGTGGTTGGTGTGGCACAAGAATGTCTCCATTCCATCAAAGCAAGAGACATCCAAGCCTTCGTTCTTAAGATGGACTTAAACAAAGCATATGATCAAGTGGATTGGACATTCCTCAGGTTTGTTCTTTTATAGATTGGTCTTCTAGTGGAGATGTCCAATTGTATCGTGGCATGTATCACTTCATCTAACTTTGCAGTGTTAGTCAATGACTCCCCTACCTCCTTCTTCCCTTGCAGCATGGGTCTCAGACAGGGTTGTCCATTATCACCACTAATGTTCCTTATGGTTATTGAAGGTCTCAACAGGTCCATTGATAGTGCGAGAAAGGACAATATATTTAAAGGTATGAAATTCTCATGTTCTTGTATTATTACTCATATTTTTTCATTGATGATGTATTTATTTTTGGGAGTGGGTCTCTTGATGAATGGTTGATTCTTCTATCTCTACTTGATATTTTCTCCTTTGCCTCAACAATGACTATAAGTGCTCAAAAATCTATGTTCTTATTTAACTGTGCCGATTCTAGCATATGAGATCATATCGACCTCATTTTCCCTTACAAAATGTACAGGTCGGGATAGTGGCTTTAACTAGCTTGGTTATTTCTTAAATCCTAATTGTTACAGGAAAGAAGACTAGCAATGGCTTATCAGGAAGGTGGAAAAAAAATCAGCAATTGGACTTTCAGGTGGATCTCCATTGGGGGTAGACTAATCTTAGCGAAATTAGTGCTTGAAAGAATTCGCGTATATTGGTTTTCTCGAGCTATGGTTCCTACCTCTATCATCAATTGTATTCGAAAGTGAATCTCCCATTTCCTTTGGGTTGGTAACTTGTAGGTATCAAAATCCCATTTCTCTTCGTGAGAAACAATTTCTCTGCCTAAAGATATGGGTGGGTGGGGTCTCAAGCATCTTGATTGGTTCAACAAGGCGTTAAGTGTCAAAATTCTTTGAAGGGGCCTCATTTTTGGTGATGGCTTATGGAGTAAAACGATCAATTCGAAATACTTGAAGTCTTTCTCTATTACTCAGTGGATTTGGTATCCTCAACTGAGGGTTGGACATACCTCCATCATATGGCGAGGTTTCATGAAGACTTTTCCTCTACTGGGTGGTTGGACAAGTTGGAAGATTGGTCGTGTTACTGAAGTCTTTATTGGAATTGATCATTTTGTTCGATTTGGGGGCGACTATAAGTTATATGCCTCTTCGATTTGTCAATTACATAAGATCAAAATTTAGGTCTTGGCCTAGATTCAATGTGTTAACACTTCTGTATCATCTTCATCATACTAGTATTTGGACCAAGATCTTGGTCTATCAACAAAGGTGGTTGATGAATGTTCTAACTACATTATGTTACTCAACAGAGGGGGCGCTACCTTATCTGATGTAGAGGGTACTCTAGTTTGGAATTAGGGAAAAGCGAATGGTGTTCTCACAACCAAACATTCTTATGAGGTTATCTCCTCCCGACTAGTTACTAGTATTCCGCTGTGGTGGGTTAGAGCAGTTTGGAAATGGCGTATCCCTTTAAAAATCCAATGTTTCATTTGGATCTATATGAAAAATAAAATACCATCCTGGGAAAATTAACTTAAACGAGGATTTTGCAGTCCTGGAAGGTGCTCCTTATGTGTGATGGATGATCAATCGGTTACTCATTTGTTCAACCAATGTCATTTATTTATGTCTATTTGGCCAAAGTTAAGGACTATGCTACAACATCAGAATGATTGGGCACAGCCAAATTTTCAGGATAGTTTTTTCTAGTGGTTTCATACCAAATTCAAGTATAAGGAATTGCCTTTGTTTATCTTTTGGGAGGTATAGAAAGCCTGGAATCAATCCATTTTTTATGACACTAGAGCTTCTCGGTTCCATATTTTTTCTAAAGTGATTGGTTCCCTTCATGAATACTGCAAAAAAAGGTCCATACATAAAATTAGACATCTAAAGATGCCCGAGGTGGAGGAATCATTTTTGTTTGGTTACTTCAATGGGGCTGAGCAGGGAGGCCTATGTGGGGTCGGTATGGTGCTACAGATCGAAATAAACTATCAATTTAATTTGAGGAAGGGTGTTTGCGTTGGTACAAATACTAAGGAAAAATTTTTGTCCCTTTGGAGGTTGCTTTGGATTGCAAAGTGTCATGCCATTCTCAATATTAGTATTTTTGGCGATTCTTAGATGGTGGTTGATTGGGCTGTAGGTTAATCCAGACTTCAAGTACTCCATATTGAATATTGGCTGGCAGGATTCAGGACCTACTCAATGGTTTTCCCATTTTATCCATTTCCCACATTTTTGGGAATTAAATGCAAGGGAAGATCAATTATATAAGTTGGCCACCGGTCCTATGGATGGATTCATACATTATGAGGACCTGATTACATATCAAGTAGTGGAATCTGACAATTATTATGTATTCTAACATGTGCTCCTTTCTGCTGGATGCTTGTCTTTTCTTTTGTTTTTTGTTGGAAGGACTTGGATCTTTATTTGTAATTTTTGAGCTCTGTCTCGTTTTTTATTTCTGATGGACTGCATGTAGATAGGAGTTCCTTTACTTTTTGGTCCTTTTGTTGGTAGTAGCTATAGTATTTTGGTGATCATTATGTAACTTTGATTTTCATATAAATAACAAGTTACAACTTTTCATTTCTGAAAAAAAAACAACATAACTATATTTCGTCCTTGAAATCTACATAGCAAATGTAAAGGGTACTCAAATGAAGGTTATTTTCAATCAAAACATCATTGGAAATTTAAACCCAACATTATGTAATTTGGATCAATGGCTCACATGTCACACAAAGATGAGGGACATTTTAGGTGCAACTGATGTTTTGCAAAACACACATTCATTGTAGAATTTCGAAACGCGTACGTGTTGGCTTAATTGTAGGAATGGATAGGCCTAAGGAAGCCAAATCAGATGCCACGAAGGATAGAACTACATAACACATGTGTGTTTAGATACAACTATAACACATGTGTGTTTGGAGACAACTATAACAAATGCATGTTTTTAAAAGTGTGATTTATTCTCCCAAATCAGCCTGTGGCCCCATTCTTCACTTCACATTCTATTCATCTCCATTGAATTTCGACATCTAGAGGAATCCTCAATGAATTTCTCCTTAAAAATAGGTAAATATTATCCCCTCTTTCTATTTTCATTCAATTTTATATGCTCAAATTAAAAAAAAACCTACAATGAACTCTAAAATATCATAAAAGAACCAAACAAAATCACAAACCAAGTATTTGAACCAACAAAACAATTCCACATTCAAAGAAAATATTGTTTATTTGTGAGAGGGTTTGATGTATGTGTTAGAAAATCAACATGACCCCATTCTGTTTATTAAGGTATTCTTAACATGGGAAAAATAATCCTAATTTTTCTTGTAGTGGCTTCATGTATAAACTCCCTAATTTGTCATTTTATACTTGAAAACTTTCATTAGGAGGTTGAGTGTGAAAGCTCTAATTTTTTTCAAAAGGGACTTTGGAATCTCAAGAATCCTCTTTATGACTCTCATGCACCTATATGATTCCTTTCTTGGAAGAATTTACATAGTTCATAGAGTTTCAAACTTGATTTTAGTGCAATAGTATGCAATTTCCCATAGTTTGAGGTGGTGCATTAGGGGATATTTTCCCATATCAAGGTTTTGCTTTATGCAAATTGAACTACATGTAGCTTTTGTAATATTTACTTGAACCTTAGTAGTGTTTTCCATGCCATAAACTTAACAAAATTTGGCGTGCTTTGGTGTGCTAGAACATGAAAAACTCTCAATTCCTCAACTTTTCTTTGCACTAAGATATCTAATGTTATAGTTGCACCAAGTTCCATTTTTAGTATTGTTCCAAAGCTTCTTGGTGATAGACCTCTTATGGTTAGGCGAAGTATTTTTGGCATTACTTGGATAGTCAAAAATTTGCACCGTGTTAACACTAACATGTAACCAAGAGAGACCACATAGACGATAGACTAACTAAACAAGTGTACCTAGTTATCAATAATTGTTAGGATATTTAGACATTTAGGAGTTAGTTAAGATCAACTTTTTATAATATATCCGTTAGGAAAAGTGTGTGTCTTTAGTATGCATTTGTAAATATCTAATCCGATGGTTGCGATATGTTCTAGACATAGAGTGATACTACGGTTCAACTTCTCTTAGATCATAACTACCTTTGATCCGTGGCTTAGCACCCGACTGGTCGATGATTTCTATTTAAAGAGCATGGAGGCCCACTTGCTAGTTGATCGATTATGAGAAGCTCATTTGTAAACTTTCTTTCTTTTGCATAATAAACTGCCTCAAGTAGCTATTTGGACGGGGCCATGGAGTGTTTCCCTTTCGATGGTTTAAACCACGTGAAAACATCAGTGTGTTGATATCTGATCTATTTGTGTGAGTGGTTTCTCTAGGTGTAGTTGAACATGGTATCGGAGCCTTTCTGAAGAGTTGCTTCTGTTAGTGATCTAGATCTTGAACCGGTGTTTCCTAAGCTGTGAAAGGGTTTCTGGTTCTGAAATTTTTATGCATTTTTGGGCTGTGAGAGGTGCCTCATTGCATCTAGAGTTCCGTTTCAAGTGGGGAAATTTTTTTCATTTCATCGAAAAAGGCTTCTGTTTTCCCAAGATACTTTCATTTCATCAGATCTAGAGGTATATTGTTACAATGGTGTTTTTTATATTTAAAATATTTCTCATTTTATTTTTAGATCTAGTATTTTTTGAGTTTCGGGTTGTTACCATCTCTTTCTATGCATTCCCTTTTACTTTCACCTTGTGTGATCTTGGCAAATTAGAAACAGTGAGAAAACATATACAGTTCGGGTAAGCTAACGAGGTCTAACCCCAAATTAGAGGCATATTATTATTATTATTATTATTATTATTCTTATTTATGGAAGTAATTTGTAGGAAAAATATCTTTTTTTAAGGTAAGCACAAAGTTTGAGACGAAATAGTAAAAAAATAATAATACAATAAATAAATAAATAAAAACCCCTTTCTCCTTTCCATCTTTTACGCACCTTTTAATATTAGCTCACTTGTATAAAATTTGTTTTATTTAATAAGAGGTATTGAGTTCAAGTCTCCTTGTTAGTTACTTTTCTAAAATTGCATGTAATTTCTATTTTTTAGTTACTTTATTGTAAAAGTGCATCTCCCTTAAATTATAAAAGTGAATCACTTAAAGTATTTTAGTTTTTTCCATGCAATATTTAAAGTAATATTATTGTAAAAGTGAAACTCCACTTATTTTACAAAAGTGGTTCACATAAAGCAACATTATTGTAATGTGAGTTTAAAAGGTTAAGCTTTGGAAGATGGGGGGTCTTTTTGTCAGTTGGGTCAATCCTTTGCCTACCTCGTATCTGTTGGGGTCACCTGCAACCATTTTTTCAACCAAGCATAACTTCCTCATCTAGAGTTAGTTTTTAGTGTTGTTCTTTTTTAAACAACCTAGATTTTTAAGATCTTTGCATCCAGACTGTTGGTTTCTATTTTTTTCAACCTTCATTTTACATTATGGTTGCCCCATGTGATATTATACTTATTATTTTCCAACTATTTCTCATGGAAATCTCATATGGAGGTTGTCCTACAAAGTAGGGGACTTTACTGAATTACCTCGGGGAAATAAATAGAGTCCATTAATGCTGATAAGAAAATAAAATGGGCCAATAAATGTGATGAAGCACGTGGATTGATTGGAATGTCAATCTCTATTGATTTACGATTCCACATATATGGAATTGATGAACCAGATCAATCTTGGGAAAAAATGGAATCTGTGTTTGGTAAAAATTGGAATCTAACAACAACATATTGTTCCATATACACCACAACAAAATGGTGTAGCTGAATGGAAGAACCGCATGTTAAAAGAAATGGCTAATTGTATGCTTCAAGCTAAGGGATTAAGTCTTCCATTTTGGGCTGAAGCCATAAATTGTGCAAATTACATAGTTAGTTGCACCCCCACTAAAGCTTCACAAGATATCACACTTGAAGAAGCATGGAGTAAAATTAAACCAGATCTAAGTCACTTCCATGTGTTTGGTAGTGAAAGACGTGCTCATATTCCGGATGAAAAACGGAAAGCATTGCAGCCTAAAAGTGAAGAGTGCATATTTATTGGATATTTTGAAAATGTAAAAGGTTATAGAATTCTTTAGCCACATTCTCATGATATAATTATTAGAAGAGATGTTAAATTTTATGAAAATCTCTTGGACTGCGAGCCTAACTCAACATTTGTGCCATCTTTCTCCTTTGAGCCTAATTCAATGATTGTGCCTTCTTCTACTCCAAACTTTCCAATTCCACTTTTTGATGATGATAGTGAGGATGAAAATCCACCTATGCCTACTCGTTTTCCTCCAATTGCACCATCACAATCACTTCCTGGATGGGTCCGTTCAACATGTGAAGTGGCTGGTGATCTTTCCAGTGATCCTAGAGATCAACGATGAAGACGTTCTGAGTTCTAGCGAGCCTCTTCTCTTTTGTCTCAAGTTTACGAGAATCATGATCTAGAGACTTTTGCAGAAGCTTTAGGGAATCCAGTTTGGGATGCATCTATGGATGAAGAATATCGTTCCTTAATGACGAATGATACTTGGGATCCTGTCCCTCTTCCAAACGGAAGAAAACTTGTTAGATGTAAATGAGTCCACAGAACTAAGTATGCCTCAGATGGAAATGTGGAAGGATTAAGCAAAGGTTAGTTGCCAAATTTTTTTCCCAGGTTGAAGGAATTGAATACAATGAAACCTTTTCCCCTATCGCCAAAATGAACTCCATGTTCCTTGTTCTTTCCCTTGCAACCTTACATAAATGGGAGGTCCATCAAATGGATGCCAAGTCTTCATTTTTACATGGTGATTTGTAGGATGAAATTTACATGGAAAAACCTCCTGGCTATGTTCAAAATGACTCTAGCCTT
Organism: Larix kaempferi; assembly: GCA_027924585.1. NCBI lineage: Eukaryota > Viridiplantae > Streptophyta > Pinopsida > Pinales > Pinaceae > Larix > Larix kaempferi. The sequence goes on along the minus strand of BSBM01000865.1, from coordinate 7,989,946 downwards.
GTATGTCGCCTTAAAAAATCCTTATATGGCCTTAAGCAAGCCCCTCGAGCTTGGAATGCCAAAATAGATAACTTTCTCCTTAACACTGGCTTTTCTAGATGTCATCCTGACCCTAATGTATATGCGAAGAAAGTAGGAAACAATCTCATCATCCTTGTTCCTTATGTTGATGATCTCATTCTTACTAGTAGCGACCCTAAGCTTTTAACCCATGTGAAATCCAATCTTAAGCAAATATTTGAAATGACAGACTTAGGACATTGGCATTATTTTCTTGGCCTCCAAGTCTTGAAAACCAAAGAAGGAATTTGTCTTTCTCAGTCTAAGTATACTTGTGACCTTCTTCGTCGCTTTCACATGGAATATTGTAAACCAACCCCCTCTCCCTTCCAGTCTAGAGTCAAATTTTATGCCACTTGCACTTCACCCAAAGTTGATGCCACCCTATATTGTCAGCTTGTTGGTAGTATCTTATATTTGACTCATACTCGTCCCGATGTTTCCTTTGTCGTTGGCCGTGGTTCCCTCTATATGCAAACGCCCCATGAAAGTCATTGGAAAGTAACAAAAATAATACTTCGATATATTTGAGGTACAATTCAGTTTGGGATTCATTACAGTTCATGGGGGGAATCCATTGTTGGTTGGTTTCACTAATTTAGATTGGGTCGGCGATACTGATGATCATAATTCTACTCTAGGTTATGTTTTCAGTCTGGATTCTGGACTTGTCACTTGGGCTTGTAAGAAGCAAAAAGATATTTCTCTCTCTTTACCAAAAGCATCCTATCGTGCAACAGTTAATTCCAAGCAATAAGCTTTATGGCTTCGATAGATCCTTTTAGAGTTTGGATTCCAGAAGCATCATCCAACTCCCCTTTGGTGTGACAATCAAAGTGCCATCAAGCTTGCCAAAGATCCAGTTCAAAATCAATGCAAAAGCACATTGAAATACATAGGTACTTCATAAGAAATCTTATTCATGATTGCATTCTTGAAGTGTTGTTTTTCCCTAAAGATTGTCAAGTTGCGGACATCTTCACCCCATGGCCATTCATGGATGCTTTGAGGATTTGATCCGAGTGGACGGAACTCGAACCGGTGAGCAAAACAGGATTCTGTCATCTCCCACATGTGCATATGGCCGGTGTGGACATGTTCACGATGACCACACATGCCCGGGATAAGTCTGATCAGAAATGACCCCCTTGAACAAAATTGGCATGGCCTTCACTAAGAAAAACCCTAGTTTTGGAGATGGCATAATAGCACCATTTATGGGCATTTAGGTCAAAGTGGGGGGGGGGGGGGGCACAGCTACAACCCGACATCCCGAATCCATTGGAATCGACGGCTTCGCAATCGGAGTCACAATTTTAGTGCTATGGGCATTTTTTTTCAGGCACCCTGTGGCCATTCAGGGACGCTTTGAGGATTTGCTACGAGGGCATGAAACTCGAATTGGTGAGAGAAACATGGTTCCCTTATCCCCCACACGTGCATATGGCCAGTGTGGAGGTGTTCACAATGGCCACGCATGCCCGGGAGCCATCGGATCATAAATGACCCCTTGAGAAAAATTGGCATGGCCTTCATTGAGCAAAGCCCTAGTTTCGAAGATGGCACAATAGAACCATTTTTTGGCATTTGAGGCATGGTGTGGGGGTTTCCATAGCTGAAAAACGACGTCCATAATCCATTAGAATCAATGGCTTCGTGACCAGAGTTATGGTTTTGTTGCTGTGGGAATTTTTTCCAGGAACCCCGTGGCCATTCATAGATGCTTTGGGGATTTGCTCCAGGAGAACGAAAATCGAACCGATGAGCAGAACAGGGTTCCATCAGCTCCCACATGTGCATATGGCAACTTTGGATGTGTTTAAAATGGCCACGCACACCCGGGAGTTGTCATATCAGAAATGAACCTGTTGAGAAAAAATGGCATGGCCTTCACTGAGAAAAACCCTAGTTTCGGAGATGGCACAATAGCACCATTTCCGAGTGTTTGGGTCATGGTGGGGGGGATCCCACAGCTAGAACCCGATGTCCTGAATCCATCGGAATTGATGGCTTCATGATTGGAGTCATGGTTTTGGTGCTATGGGAATTTTTGCTAGGCACCCCGTGGTGATTCAGAGACGCTTTAAGGATTTCCTCCATGGGAACATAACTTGAACCAGCAAGTGGAATAGGGTTCGATCAGATCCCACATGTGCATATGTCTAGTGTGGAGGTGTTCATGATGGCCACGCACTCCCGGGATCTATTGGATCAGAAATTACCCCCTTGAGCAAAATTGGCATGGCCTTCATTGAGAAAAACCCTAGTTCCAGAGATGGCACATAACACCATTTTCGGGAATTTGAGACATGGTGTGGGGGGGTTCCCTAGTTTAAACCCGATGTCACAAATCCATTGGAATCAACGGATTCGCGACCAGAGTCACAGTTTTTGTGCTATGGGAATTTTTGTCAAGCACCCCGTGGCCATTCAGGGAAACTTTGAGGATTTTCTCTGGGGGCACAGAACCCAAATCAGTGAGCATAGTTGGATTCTTTCATCTCCCACATGTGCATATGGCCATTTTGGATGTGTTCATGATGGCCACGCTCATCCGGGATCCTTCAAATCAGAAATGTCCCCCTTGAGAAAAATTGGCATGGCCTGCACTAAGTAAAACCCTAGTCCTGGAGATGACACAATAGGATCGATTTTGGGTGTTTGAGGCATGGCTTGGGGGGTCCCCTAGCTGAAAACTGGCATCTCGAATCCATCGATCGGAATCGACGGATTCACAACTGGAGTCACGGTTTTGGTCCTACGGGCACAAAACCCAAACTGACGAGAGTACTTTGACTCTTTCAGCTCCCACACATGCATATGGCCATTGTGGATGTGTTCATGATGGCCATGCTTTCCTGGGAACCTTTGGATCATAAATGACCCCCTTGAGAAAAATTTGCATGGCCTTCACTCAGCAAAATGCTAGCTTCGGATATGGAACAATAGCAATGTTTACGGGAATTTGAGGCATGGTGTGGGGGGTCCCCTAGCTAAATATCCATGTCCCAAATCCATCAGAATCCATAGATTCACGACTAGACTCACGATTTTGGTGCTATGGGAATTTTTTCCAGGCACCCCGTGGCCATTCAGGGACACTTTGAGGATTTTCTCTGGTGGTACGGAACCCAAACCGACAAGCGGACTTGGATTCTTTCAGCTCCCACATGTGCATATGGCCGTTGTAGATGTGTTCATGATGGCCATGCTCTCTCAAGATCCTTCAGATCCGAAATGAGCCCCTTGAGCAAAATTGGAATGACATTCACTGAGCAAAATCCTATTTCCAGAGATGGAACAATAGCACCATTTTCAGGGATTTGAGGCATGTTGTGGGGGGTCCCTTAGATGAAATCCAGCGTCCCAAATCCATCGAAATCGACAGATTTGCGACTGGATTCATGGTTTTGGTTCTATGGGCATTTTTGTCAAGCACCCCGTGGCCACTCACAAACACTTTGAGGATTTTCTCTAGGGGAAAGAAACCCAAAATGGTGAACAGACATGGATTCTTTCATATCGCACACATGCATATGGCCATTTTTATTTGTTCGTGATAGCCATGCTCGCCTGAGATCCTTCGGATCAAAAATGACCCCATTGAGAAAAATTGGCATGGCCTTCACTGAGCAAAACCCTAGTTCCGGAGATGGCACAATAGGACCGTTTATGTGCATTTGAGGCATGGTGTGGGGGGTCCATAGGTGAAACCCAATGTCTAGAATCCATTAGAATCGATGGATTCATGACCAGAGTCACGATTTTCATTCTATGGGAATTTTTGTCAGGAAACCCATGGCCATTCAGGGACACTTTGAGGATTTGCTATGGGAGCATGGAACCCAAACCGGTGAGTGTACTTGGATTCTTTCACCTCCCACACATACATATGGCCATTTTGGATGTGTTCATGATGGCCACAGTCGCCTAGGATCCTTCGGATCAGAAATGACCCCCTTGAGCAAAAATGGCATGGCCTTCACTCAGCAAAACCCTAGTTTCGAAGATGGCACAATAGCACTGTTTCTGGGGTGTTTGAGGCACGGTGTGGGGGGTACCCTAGTTGAACCCTAGCATCCCGAATCGATTGTAATCAATGGATTTGCAACCGGAGTCATGGTTTTGGTGTTATAGGAATTTTTTTCAGGAACCCCGTGGCCATTCAAGGACACTTTCAGGATTTGCTCCAGGGGAATGGAACCCAAACAAGCAAGCAGAATTGGATTCTTTCAGCTCCCACACATGCATATGGAAATTGTGGATTTGTTCATGATGGCCATGCTCTCCTGGGAGCCTTCGGATCAGAAATTACCCCCTTGAGCAAAATTGGCATGGCCTTTAGTGAGCAAAACCTAGTTTTGGACATGGTACAATAACACCATTTCTAGGAATTTGAGACATGGTGTGGGGGGTCCCCTAGCTGAAACCTGGTGTCCCAAATCCATCGAAATTGATGAAGTCGCATCCAGAGTCACGTTTTTGGTGCTATGGTAATTTTTTCCAGACACCCCGTGGCCATTCAGGGATACTTTGAGGATTTGCTCCGGGTGCATGGAACCCAAACCGACGAGCAGACTTGGATTCTTTCAACTCACACACATGCATATGGCCATTGTGGATGTTTTTAGGATGGACACGCTCTTCTGGGAGCCTTCAGATCATAAATGACCCCTTTGACCAAAATTGGTATCTCCTTCACTGAATCAAAACCTTAGTTTTGGAGATGGCACAATTGCACTATTTCCAGGAGTTTGAGGCACGGTTTGGGGGGTCCCCTAGCTGAAACCTAGCGTCCTGAATCCATTAGAATTAATGGATTTGTGACTAGATTCATAGTTTTTGTGATATGGGAATTTTTTTCAGGAACTTCGTGGCCATTCAAGGACAATTTGAGGATTTGCTCTAGGGACACGAAACCCAAACCGGTGAGAGGACTTGGATTATTTTAGCTCCCACATGTGCATATGGCGACTGTGGACGTGTTCACGATGGCCATGCATGACCGAGATCCGTCGGATCAGAAATGACACCCTTGAGAAAAATTGGCATGGCCTTCACTGAGAAAAACCCTAGTTCTGGAGATTGAGGCATGGTGTGGGGGGTCCTCTAGTTGAAAACCGGTGTCCTGAATCCACTAGAATCGACAAATTCATGACTGGAGTGATGATTTTGGTGCTATGGGAATTTTTTTCAGGCACACTGTGGTCATTTAGGGAGACTTTGAGGATTTAATCCGAGGCCACAAAACCCAAACCAACGAGCATAATTGGATTCTTTCAGTTCCCACACATGCATATGGCCATTGTGGATGTTTTCAGGATGTCCATGCTTTCCCGGGATCCTTCAGATCATAAATGAACCTCTTAAAAAAAACTAGCATGGCCTTCTGCAAGCTAGGGTTCATTTATTGTGTATGTGCATGGTCTTATGTGTGTATGTATGTGTAGATATTTGTATATGTGCATGTTGTTTATGTACAAATTGACACGATCAATATTTTGTGCTTGATTGCATCAATTACCCATCTTTAGAAGGACCAAATGCAATAAGAACTCAACAAAACATGAAGAGACAGTTGTACAAAACATTAGAAAATTTGTATTGGAGCCATAGTGTTTATGAGAGATGATTCTATAAGAGACAAGTAAGTTTTGTCTTTCATAAAATAAGGTTGGTTTCCATTTTTTCTATAACAAGAAGAATTTGTATGCATTATAAACGTGATAGACACATTACAAAGGTGCACACATTCTTATGACAACATAATGGCATTAATTAGTTTTTATGGTAGGTAAAATCCCTGCAACCACATTAAATCCCAAGGTTATAATTATTTTCAAGGGGGGAATGTGAGGCATTAGGGTTTTTTAAGAACTAAGTTTGGATGTGAGTTCTTTGGACATGATTAAGGTAGAAAATTTGAGACTTACGTTGTAAGAATCGATTCTAAGCATCCTGACCCATGGATATATCCTTAAAGAATAACAATTGACCTCTGAAGGGTATCCTTTGCCTTATTGTTGACCTAGATGAAATAAGTAGGTTGTGGACATTAGGTATGGGTTTTGGGACCATGAACATGTTCAATGGAGGAAACATATGCCGTATTCCCTAAACAAGGATTCTATGCATTTAGGACCAAGAATGATGTGTCAAATCACAATACATCTAGGATCGACGGATATTTGGCCTCCATATGGGCATGTTCAAATATGATTAGAAGGTTATGAACATGAACTGTTGGCTATTGAAGGCCTATATATGGATATGGATATTTATCTTATCAGTGAGGATATGGACACTATTTGGAGGTTTTGAACACCAAAATTGGTTCTTAGGATATGGAAGTGGTGAAAGGATGAAACATAGCCCATAGGTCCTAAGATGATATTCTAGGGCTTGACAACCATGCATAATGTCTTGGACAATAACACTTGACATCTACTATTAGGTGCATTTTTTCTCTATGTGGGAATACAAGAGGAATAGGATAACCACTGGTAATTTTTGAGCCCCGTATACAAGCCATGAATCGATACATGGTAAATTTAGGAAACTTAGGATTTATTCCCTAAATGCACAAACTTAGTGACCAAGAGCAAGAAAGGATCTTTCAAACTACCATATAGGACATGTCTTAGGGTTCTTTCGATCCCAAGTGTTGATACATACTTCATTAGGATATTTTGAGAACCATTTATGGATATTAGGGCCTTGTACATGGTTGAGAGGAGGACTACAAACCTTAATAAAAATAAAGCTTCTAAGGGAAGGGAAACCTGAGCATTCGACCTTATAGGTGTATTAATTACATAACTTCACAACCATGAAAGAGGCCTCAAATGAAAAGGATATGTTTAGCCTCCAATACATTATATGGGTGCAACTAGGAGTATTTTAGCACTTAGTATGATTTTTATGGCACTAAACATGATCAAACAATGAAACCTTGACCTTAGCCTCTAAAGGATGTTTCGAAGGATAGGGAAAATCTGAATCCTTAACCAACCACATAAGATTGGTCTAGTATAACTTAAATATTTGAATGCTAATATGGACATGATTAGTAGGTTTTGAGCTTTATGGGTGGACCTCAAATCCATAAACATGATTCGAGTAGGGAGACCAACATCTCAAGGCTAGAAATATATATTTATGGCTTATGACCAATTATCAATTTAATGGGTCATTTGTAATGCTGTAGGGAATCATTCATGACCCTTGGTCCCTAAAAGGTGCCTTTATATCCTAATGCATAATTCAAAATTCAAAATATTTGAATGTGATATTTAGGTGTGTAATTGTGTTTGAAAATATGATGTTGTTTGTTATTTTATACTAATATTTGTATGGATTTCTTTGTGCAAATTTTTGTAAATTTTTATATGTGTGCATAGATATTTGCCCATGTGCCTGTATTTTTTGTCTGTTTATGTATAAATATTTTTATATGTGTAGATTTTTGTAGTGTAAATATATATGTATCTGTACATCTTCAATATGTGTGCAAATATAATTATGTGCATCTAACTTGTGTGTGTTTATGTGTAAATGTCTAGGGGTGTTAGGTACACAAGGGGGCTGTTTAGGGGTGGTAGGTACACAAGGGGGATGACTAGGGGTTGTAGGTACACAATGGGGCTCCTTCATTTATCCAAAGAGAACTCAATAAATAAAAATATCATGGGGTCTAGGGAATGCTTCAAACAATAAAGTATATACTTAAATGCCCTCCCTCAAGAGATCAAGATCACATTTTCAGAAAACCTAAGGAACCTTTTGGTATTAGGGAAGATCACCATTATCATTCATCACTTACAAAACAATTTCATATACAATGACAACACTTTAGCAAAAATTGTCAAAATAATAAGGTATAGGAAAAGGTTCTCCCTAGTCATCATATCAACGACCCCATAAAATTTCTCCAATAACTACTCAATGTGTTGAATTTTACCATCGAACTGTCATCCTTACATTGTGATGTATACAAACTAGTTGGATATTATTAGAATGGAATTTAACAATCAAAATACATTTCATAATGTAAACCAATTGAAATAATATTCATTATGTCAATTATGAATCTAAAGTCACACTTAAACCTAACAAAGCATCCATGCTAAGAAAAACACAATGGTAGGGGGATGATGGTCCCTTCATAAGGAAACATTCCAAGTGAAGGGGATGGGGAGATATTTTTAATATATTTGACCACAAGGGGGAGGCGACTCATGGGAGAGGGTGGAAAAATGGGACCAAAGTGGGGAGGTGGAACAGTGTCTCCTGCAACTGATGGTGGCACCTACATATACATTTGTAATATCATAGTTTAGTAGAGAAAAATCAAATTAAACCATAGTAAGTCATAACAATTCAAATTAAAAGCATGCTTTTAACTACACATTGTACATGTGTGTATGGTGACCTGTCAATCCCTGGCGGAGATGGATGGTCATCATAGTCTGTGCATAACTATGGCCACAAAAATTCATGCATGTTATGAACATATTAAACAAGCAATTATTTAGGCAATCAAAATATTCAAAAATATTGTACGAACTATCATCGTGCATGTCATAAATATAAATAATATGAATGACATAAGTAATAACAATATTGTGTGAGGTACTGAAAATACCTCCGTGTGAGGTGTTGCAATTTCATTTGCAACTGCCATTGCTACATCCAGGTTGGGAGATCCTACGTTCTCCCATGTCGACGTCTCCACTCTAAATAACTATACATTGAAATAACAGTTTAAGTCATACATAACTGCTTTAAAATTACTTTACAATTTCTCAAGTGATGATTGAAAACTCATTAAAAAAAGTGCCAACCTTCTCCATATAGCATCCCTCGATCAGGCTAGGGCAAGTTTGCCCCCAATGGGGAAAAAGATGTGGCATTTTCCCCATCGAACTAGAAGGCCCAGCATGTATACCACCATTCACATATCTATCATGACTTTGTTGTGAAGGCCCTCCACTTGAGTCTCTACTAGGGTCAACCTGTCTCTCCACTGTAGTCGTTGATACAAAGGCGGCATGTCTAAGGAGTCCATGTGAAACACTCCTCACTGCCCCCTCGATCTGATCAAGTTTGTGGGGCAACTGAGGTGGCTGGGGAGAGGGGTTGGGCTCACTCCTAGGAGCTGGTGGCCCTCTCAGTGGGTTCCTCTTGGCAGCAGGTCGATCTTGGGCAGAGCCAAGCCAAAAACCCTGGAACTCGGTTATTTCAAAATAGTTGACATGTAAACTGAGCACAAACTCATCCCACAGTTGTCAAGGGAAGAACTTTGGAACCTCCCTATTATTGCAGGGAGGTTTATCGTAAACCATGAACCACCTATGCATCCAATTGTCCTTCCATGGATGGAAAAGGTACCAATCCATGCAGACACATGGCTTTCTAATGTCGAGTGGCTGTTGTGTCCTTTGATCAGTGAACATACTGTATAATTGGGAATTTTTAATATTCAATGCTTTTATTTCCTCCTTGGAAATGCTTGTGGAATAATACTCCCGCATCCTGGCTCTATATTCGGTCATGTCAGTCAATTGGTGATGTGCATGGGTGAGGGAGTCAATTGAGCTCTCAATTGAGGTGGAAAGGGCCACTCGAGATGGTTCCTATTTGTTTCTTAATTCTCGAGTGTGCACTCTCATTTCATTTACGTAATGGTTCAAGTCATCTTGGTTGAAATTTTGTTGGGGGTTTTGATTTTCTTGGTCATTTTGATTTTGTTGAGGGTTTTCATTGGTTCCGAGATTTGTGTTTTCTTGTGTTCCACTAGACTTCATGTTAACATTTTGTTCATTCATTGTATATGTTTAGACTCAGCAATTGAAAAAATTTCTATTATTTTACTAATTTGGGAATCATTAAAAATTTAATAAACAATAAAAAATCAATAAAATGACAAAAAACAATGATATTACCTATCCAATGCGATTGACAATCACTTGGTAGATGGATTGATGGAGTTATTGAGTGCAATGGGTGAGTGAGGTGGTCTCTTACTCTGTGTATGCACCGGGTTAGTGAAGCTTGGTAGGTTGGAAATGAAATATAACACGTTCTTCCCTCTTTTTTTTATTTGATTTAACAGGAGTGCGTACGCGTCGTTGGGAATGTACGCGCTAAAAAAGTGCATGCACAGCAGTGCACATGTGCCTCGGTTTAGTGCCAAACCTAAAGGCGCCTACGTGCTTCCTTAGGTGTGTGTGCGTCCTTTTTTTTCTCCGCTAGCGCAACCCCGTTGCCATTGTTTTTGGGAGAAACTTTGCGTGCCCACTCCTCTAGCGTCATGTTCCGACACTTTGGAATCATGTGGATGCTGAGCATCAACACTTCTAGGATGAAATGTGAAATATTAGTGTGATTTCATATTTCAGGATTGCATACAACCTGTTGAAGACATGTTGACTTCATACACAGTCATTCCAATCAAATTCACACCACCTTCTTTCACATAGCATGTACCCATTCTAACATCACTGTGACTGCAAAGACAATAATAGTCATACCCCTTTCACACATAGACCATACTTATTCAAGCATGATTTTAAATTCACACATGGTCAAATTCACAACAACTTTAGACATAAAGGACTTAGTCAAACCCTCTACTACCTTATTCAACTCCTTATATACATAATTATAAACCACCCTTATATCCATAGCTATGTTTTTAATATATTAAAAATACTATTGGATGCCTATATGATAGTCAAGATATTGCTTCCATTTTTTAAATGATTAAATCCCCAATATGAACTCATGTTTTACAATATTTCCTACTTAGTGAACCCCCAATGAGTTTAATCAACCACCCAATTCATAACATATAACAACAAATTTTGATTTAAAGGTACTCATTTAAATTAAATGAACTTCATTTTGTGATGATGAGTCCTAATCACCCTAAGTAACTTGCACCCATCCTATGGTGCTTGAGGTTGCACTGGTATCTAATAAGGTTACACTATCACATCCAATTGTCTCACTCAAGCACCTCAAGATGAGTGCAAATTCCCAAAGGTTCTTAGTGTTTATAATGTGGTGATGATCTCTAGATAATGTGGTGGTGGTATATTCATATAATATGGAAGTGATAGTATTCTGACAGTTACAAATATGCCAAGTTCCAAAAATTAACGAACCTCAATTGATTTCATTCTCAAAAAATAATATTCTAAGCAAGTACATTTTTATCCTTTCATGCGTTTAAAATTTTAATAGGATACTTATAAGGAAATAATTTTAAATGTTGATTTTCCATCCCATAGGAGTGTAGCTTGACTAGAAAATGAAGTAAAATGAGATGGCATGTTGTGAGTTCACCTCGACTTACCCGTGTCCCATGCTTGCGGGCTATGTGGGTGCACCTAGGGGAATAGTTGTAGCAGACTGGAATCGACCCCATGTAACGTGAGTACATGCACCTCCCTAGTTGTCAATTCCCCTAATACAAAAACCAATATTTAAGTGATTTTCCTATTGGTGTAACTCCCACGAGAAATATGTAAATCCCTCCTTGCAAATAAAATGTGTGGGTGGAAAATGTGCATAAACTTCATGGTTTCCCTTGCTGTGAATTGATGACCTGATGGATCATTGGTGAAGTCTCAAGCAATGTATTTTTCTTAATCCATCATAGGTCCATCTAAAATATGGATCTACCATGTGCTGAGAGGGATAAAATCCCTCGAGGTGCAAACCTTTTTTAGGGTGAAAAACATGAGAAGAGGTTTGCGCCTTGAGGAATTTGATGCCTCTTGGTGCATGGTAGATATAGATTTTAGATGGATCTATGATCGTTTAAGAAAAATACATTTCTCAATTCTTAACCAATGATCCATGAGGTCATCAATTCAAAAAAAGGGAAACCATGGAGTCTATGCACATTCTCCACCCACCCATTTTATTTGCAAGGATGGATTTAGATACTTAGCATGGGAGGTACACCAATAGTCAAATAATTTAAAATTATTTCCTTATACCTATCCTATTAAAATTTTAAACACATGAAAGGATAAAAATGTACTTGTTTAAAATATTATTTTTTAAAATGAAATCGGTTGACACAATGGGGTTAATCCCTTTTATATAATTTTTTAGGTAGTTGTACTACCAATGAAACATAACTTATTTATTATTTAATTCTCAATTTATTAGTCACTCATATTGATTTGATTTTTACGTTAGATTGTAAACAAAATTTGAGCAGTATACTCCAACAACCTGTGTTAGTGTTACAATATCAAGAATTACAGCAAAAAATGAAATGAAAAATTATTTTTAAATAGCATCACTCCTCCACAATCTATCATCACCCTCATAAAGGTAGTATTCCCAAACTCCTAAATTCTCTTAATGAAGTCCAAACTTCCCAAATCAATGCAACTCTTTAAATCCTCAAGTTCCCAAATTCCAAAATCATTGAATTACTTAAATTCCCAATTCATTTGAACAATAATCCATGGTAAGTTAAACATTATGTGATTCCTTTCCATTTTGGAAATAGCTACTTGAAATAAAAATTCACAATTTGTTTTTGTTAGTGTCATTTGTTGCCTTTGTTTCACTAGGGTTAGAAATTATTTTCACTTTCTTAAAGAGTAAATGATAAAATCTAGTCTCAAATAAACTCATCAAAATTTCAGCATATTATAGAATGAAAAATTTCTAAGAATAATTGTTTTTAATTCTCGAATGGTAATTCAAATTAGAAAATCACAAAAAAACCTTTGTTGCTTTATTTGTATATTGTTTTTCTAAACCGTTTTCAAATCCATACATATCTTCTATGATACCATGTTAAATGCTTAAAGACACATGAAATATTGAAGACTTGTGAAGTCAATTCATGCAATGGGGCTAATCCCTTTTAATGTCATTTACTACATTGTTGTGCTATTAGTACAACCTAACTACCACTCATCATGGGTTTGGAACTCCAAACCATTGACATACCTTTATACCCTTCAAAACTCAAGCTCCTAACTAAAACCTGTTATGATAGAGAAAGATTTTTTTAGTCTACTCTCTGCATGTTGTGTCTCTCTGCCTAAAGTTCTAAGATAGCATGTACAAAACTTTAGTAATCAATCCTGGTAATTTTTTTTTGTTTATCTCGCAAACCATATTTTTCCACAGTTGTACCTTATCTCTTTGATTGTCCAATCTATTTTGTTGTAGGACTTACCACCATAATGCATCATGACATTTTAATTTTTGGATCATATTTCTAACCCTATTTGGATTCTCAATCTTTTAAAATTCAAAATATCTCTAAATTGTAGTATTCCACTCAAATTATGGTTTAAGGAATTTGCTTGATTTCTTTGATTCCTTATGGTGGCATGTTTCTTCAATACACTCGATAATCATCCATCTGATAATTTACCATACAATGTAGTAACTAGTTTCTCTCGTTATCATCTCCTAAGATTTGGAACAACGTCATTAGAAATATCCAATCCTAGATCCTCATCAACCACAAAACCGTGTTCACAATTCCAAAAATATTCAAATCAAAATTAAGATCACTTCATACCAGAAGCTAAACATAAAAGTACCATGGTAAACATAGAAACACATTGTATTTAATAGCATACACAGATACTAGAAGGTATATTATTTTACTAAGATTTTGGGTTACATTTTAATGCACGAAATATTTAAATAAATATAGAGAAAAAGATTTTGTATTCTAGTTTGTATCTCTTGCCTTTTAATACTCTCTATGTCTGTTGTGATTGAAGTTAAATGAACAATATTTAATCTATCAAAGGATATATAGTTTAATCTCATGGAATCACTTTGCTAACCTATGACATAGAACCTTCCTTCACATGAAATTAAAAATATTTTTACTTTTACTAAATATTAGAAAGGTACCAAAAATCTCTATGTTCGTACGCCCTCGCATGTCTTTGTTTCGCTTTCTTTTCATATATTACGCGTTTTCTCTATCAGAGTTGGTGATCAACTCTTGAGCAGGAAGTTAGGAACCAAATCAATCAAACGAAAAAGCTTCTTGCGCGCGCACGGTTGTATGACACTCAAATCGAAATGACATTTTGAAACCATTCAATCATACAAAGAATCTTGTTGCGCACGGTTGTATAATAGTGAACTGGAAATGACATTTCGAATACTGTGGGAGCTTTGAAAGGGAAATTAACATTATTGGTTTGAATATCGCTCAGATCTGCTTTGCTTTGAGTAACATAGTCATCATTTGAAGTTTAACCTACTCCCATTCAAATTTGCATATGCATTTCTTGTTACTTGCTACAGCTAAAAAATGACATATTGAAAAAACCAGGGACTAACAGTAACATGTGGAAAACTGAAGAACAAGTAATATAGGCTGCTGAAGAACATTGCCATTCTGCAACGACCAAATTAAGTTTACATCTTACAATATTTTCAATCACTCTCGCAATGTAACTTTTGGATCGAAATTGCCATTTTCCATTCTTCATACCGATAGTTTTACAATGGAAAGTAATGTGCTTAAACGCTCTCTGTGGGATTTCGATTTGGTTCAAATGTCAAAATTAAAAATGAATTTAAACATTAAACAATTGGACATTGTAGAGGACACATAAATATGAGTATCTAGACACACAGTGAACATAGAGATAAAAGAGAATGGTTATAAATATGAAATATGGACACAGTTTCTTAATACGCATTGACATCATGGACATATGACATTTCTATAAACAAATATTGATGTTAATATTTTGATTAAAAACATATTTAAAATACATAAGTTTAAATATTATAAATTATTTTATTTTTATTAAAAATTATATTTTTAAATTGAAAACAAAAGCCACGAGGTGGCAATGTCCTGCGTTTTGCAGAGATTGCAGTGCCTGGGCTATGGTTCAACCAAATGACTAAAGCATTTCCACATTTGGGAATAAAAGAAACCAAATCGCAGTTTCATAGTTTCCACGAATACCGGATTTTAGTTCATAGTAGATTAGCGAGTTGATGAAATGCCATCAAATTGCAGGCTGAGATGAAGGGAAATCGAGCTATTAATATTTAACCTCGATGTTGCTAGTACAAGGATCAAACCGCCATATTGCTAAAGCATTTGATGCGAAAGGGAAAATTGTTGATTTAGTTACACCAATGATGCATAAAATTACCATCGGAAACTATATGAAAAATTGGTCACAAATTGCTGCACCATATTGAAGAATTCAAAGGTCAACAAGATTAAAAGATTAAGGATGCATTGATCAAAGCTATTTATCGAATACCATCTTCCCAAATGTACATAGTTGCAGGCTAGGACAGTTATCGCTGTCCATTTGCTTTTTCCATATAAAATTATAGGTAAACCACTCATTAACTAATAATCCAGGGCTTATAAGGCCTCAACTTAGGCATACATGCTAAGATGGAAAACTTACATGGAGAAGCTGAAAATGTTTCATACAATGTGAGCACTTATGTCTTCTAGACACCATTGAAATGAATCTACATTGACCTGTTAAAGGGTTTAGATAATATAGATTTCTTAATTTTGTGACAGTTTTCAGTTCTGATCATTATTCACTGGTATGCTATCCATGCAATTTGATTTAATGCATGATTCAGTATTTACATACGGCAGTCTGTGTGCTCATACCAAGTTATGTCCAACAATTTGCAGTTGTTATAAGTAAAACTATCATACCTCTGAAATAAATGCCATCATAAAAGGCCTTTAACGCAACAGCAGAAGATAACCAAACCAAGCTATTTGTGAATCATGATGAGGACAGATAAACGACAAAGTTTGCATCTTGCACAGAATGCAAATGTGTTGTGGCAGATAAACACACCAAAAATATTAATCCAATATTCATAATAAATAACCTTGGTGAAGTGTCAGCAATAAGACAGTAATATTTAATCCACTAAAGATATTTATCAACCAATCAATATAAGTGCTATTAGCAAAAGATCTGATGTCAGTAATATGACATAAAATCAAATTTCAATTTGCCATTTCATATTTTCTGATTCAGTTTCTACATACCAGTTAATAGATGACATCATTTTTATGCCTTATACAAATACATGAAACCTTTGATTCAGTGTTTATCTTCCTCTAACTTGATTTTTAAATTATTAAAAACTTTAACAAGAATATAAGAATAAAAAATAGTATAACATAAACTCGGAGTAGCTATTAGTGGCTGCAAGTCTATCAGCGCTTTCAAGCATTATTGGCCCCTTTTTTAATGGACCCAAACAATAAATTGTGGTGACATAAACTCAAAAACGGCACAAAGTATCTGGCATCCTTCTGAGTGTACAACTATTTTCAAAAGAAGAGGAAACGGGAATTAATATATAAACTCATTTCAGATATGCATAAAGGATATTAATAAAAGAACCAAGTATTGCAATAAAAAATCAGATCTCAATTTCCTGGTGCAATTATTCTTTCAATATATATAGTTTTGTAACAAATTTTTTTTTCTCGCACTATATGTATTTGAATCTATTCAAATTTCAAAAATGGAATAAAAAATTGCAAGGGTTTAATATACATGAAATGTCATCTTATGGACCGCTAAAATATTATCCATGATCAAATATCTTGATGCCCTGTGGTGACATAGTCTTAAAGCTTCCAACTCCTAGAATCAATAAGTAGGAAAATACAAAGAACGATGCACTATAATTCTCTAAATATATGGAATAAGACTATGCTTCGCAAAATAAGGAAGAAGAGGAGAAATATGTGAGTTCAGGTACATATAATGTAAAAGTATTTCAAATAGAAAATGGTTAGAAATTTTAAAATTCCAAAAAAGCAATAAATTTTAATACCTTGAAAAATAATAAATATTCACAATCACAGATCCATTCTTGATTGATATATCATTGTTGACTATATTTTTTGTTTTCCATTTCACTAAAACTAAAAATCTTAAAATAAAATTCGAAAGTTCTTACAGTTGAAGTTTTTTGCCATTTGTTCAAACAAACAATTTGCAAGTCAATATCAAGGTTCATTGGTCCCTTTGTTCCTAACCATTTTTTTCATGTCATTCTACTGGAGATAATTTAAGTTTCGTATCTTCAGCAGAATGCTATGGATATATCTTCAATTTTTGTAGTTGTGATAGTTTAAACTCTAAGAAATGGTGTCTTTTTTCTTGTTACTGTATATTGCATATTTTGGAAGCTGTTTTCTCACACAGGCACTATTTCTTCCAATTTTGAGTTGGTAAGATTCAGGTTCAAACATGCCTTGTACTTTTCTAGGTGCCTATGTTGTAGCGTGGCCTAGCAGGTATGGAGAACTGCTTAAGCTCCTCTATTTTCCCCAAAAGTAGTGCTCAAGCTCAAATTCTCTAAATGGCATTAAACATTTTAATATTTTGTATATATGCATTGGATGAACCTTTATCACTGCTTTATTGCACTATTCCATATTCCTATTTTATTTTCAGATAACAGGATTTTTTCTTTCCTGTCCCTGCATATTTACTTTTAATTCTCTTCCTCAATTTTTTAAATAAAAATGTTTTCAATGAGGAACTAAAGTATCATTTCAAAGATAGACTAGTGTCAACTGTTTACTAATTATGGGCCCTGAGGCTAACAAAGGCCATTCTATTGGTAATAGCTATTGAAAATGCATGTTGCGAGACCACGACTATTGTATTAAATGTGACAGTTCAAGGGCAACCTGTAATTGCCTCACAAGAGCGATTGCTGGATAGCTAGCTTAGGTGTGATCCAACCATGTATTTAGATAATCACCATGCAACATGGATAATTTTTTCTGTGTTTACTTTGGAAGTGCGGTCTAGAGGCGAACAACGAGGTTATGTGGCTTGTATTAATGCAGAGAACCAGCTTCAAAACCCCTTGAGTTGGTGCGGATGAGACCGGGTGCAAGCTCTGGATGACTTTGACATCATAGACATACCGGCCATAGTGCAGCAGCATAGGCAAAGAGATTCTATAAGACGTATTTCTGAGCAAACAAACAAAAATCAATATACTCAAAAGTCAACAACTTTGGAGTAGATAAAAATAACAGTAAAATGTCACAAAGGAGACACTCATTTTAATCACCGATGTCTATATTGGGTGTTAGTTGCATAAAAGTCTACTTAATCAACATCACGGAACAATTCTTAAACTGAGTTTGACAATGTAGGAACATATTGCCATGTAGGAAATATTA
This sequence comes from Larix kaempferi, assembly GCA_027924585.1. Classification (NCBI taxonomy): domain Eukaryota; kingdom Viridiplantae; phylum Streptophyta; class Pinopsida; order Pinales; family Pinaceae; genus Larix; species Larix kaempferi. The sequence continues at coordinate 7,971,660 of BSBM01000865.1, read as the reverse complement.
TACTGAGTTTGACAATGTAGGAACATATTGCCATGTATAAAATATTATACTATATATGTAAATTTGTGGTATGTATATTTGTCTGCTTAGCAGATGACAAAAACTATGGAAATGTTAATCAACAAGAGTTTTAGTGTATTTTTTATATTGTCTAAAGGCATTACATAAGCAAAAAAACAGTTCTTCAATACTTCTGTCAATAAAGCAGAAGACAAAAAAGGAATAAGTCCAATAGACTGAGTTTTGTTAATAAACCGGAGGACCAAAAAAGGCAATAAGTCCAACATACTGCAATTGTGCTTTTGCATGAGCAAATGGGTCTTTGCACTTTTTTTGTTGCAAAAATGTTATGCAATATCAACTTTTGTATTCGTTGTAGCCCTACTGCCATTGTGGTGGTTTTTGATTATTGTTGCACATGCCAATAGCATTCAAAATGTAGTCAGAATAATTGGAAAAAAGTAGCAAGAATGGAAGTATTTGTAAAGACTAGATACTATTTCAAGTATAATATTGGAAGTACTCATAGTTTATGTCAATTTGCATAATTTCAAAGCAATGAATCTTTAGGAACAATTTAGCAAGAGAGAAAATCTTGCGAAGAATAACAAATTATTGTATCAGGTTGTGTAATAAATTATAGTAAATTATTTTCCAATACAGCTTTTATCAATAGTTAGAGTATTAGGCTATTGAAATTAGCATTTAACCAAATGTTAGTATTTAAATCGTAGCTATTTAAATCATGCCATTCTATGATCAGAGTTTCGAACTTTGCAACACATACTCAAAATCAAATGTGAATCAAAATTTTGTGAAAATTGTTTAAGCGAAAACTAACGAGGGAAAGTTTATAAATTGAAAAATGATTATATGTTAGACTAGATATACACCGAATGTTTTGAAGTTGCAAACCATTAATGTAAACTGAGGAAATGGCAAAGAGTTTCTGTTTGTAGCTAATGCAATTGAGTACAATTTTCAAAACACAGTTTGCAGAGGTCGGTAATATTGAATAAAAAACTTGAATTCTTTAGAACAAAAAATAGATTTGTGTACCCGAAACTCAATTTCTTTTCAAGTTGATGATTCTGTTGTCCAAAGCCAATGTAAATAGCCCTTGCTGGGAAAACCTCCGCAGATTGAAAACTGTTGATGATATGTTTTTTACGTATTCTTCAAATGAAATATTTGCTACTTCTGGACAATACTCTTTTAGCTGTGGGTTGCGCAGTGTGCATTCTATCAATCCATCATTTGTGCCTAAATTGCATTCCAGACTATGCTCATATATAATTTCCATTTCTTTTTTGCAAAATGCACAGACCACACAGCTCTGAATGAGTGGTTGTTTACATTCAGCACAGATGCATCGATACGGAGGTGCAAATGAATTTCTTGGTTTCACTATTCCGTGTATCTGTCAAAGTCAGAGAACAAATGACCATAGAAAATGCATATAATATCAGCATATTTTTAAATAGAACTATGTTTTTTTATTTCAATAATAATTGAACTTAGATTCAAACCACTATGACTAATTACAATGGTAATGGGCAAGGTAGCCATTGGCTAACTGTTGTTAGCCAAAGGGTAAAAGCAAAGAGACATTGCAAAAAGCAATATTTGGAAACTAATGAATAAGAGTGTTGTGAACAGAGTTATAGCCTTCAATATAAAATTTGTTGCAATGCAAACAATGTTTTGAAGCACCCATAGAAAGAGAATAAATTGTACTTTGTCAGCATGCAATAAATATTGTATGTGCGAAGAGGAGTGCCATTTAATGGATATGCAAAGGTTGCATTGTCATAATTTTGCTTCTCACATTGAGAGTACAGACACACAATGCACTTTTGCAAGAAGCAGAATATCCAATTTGCAACATCGTTGCAAATGCAATTTTGATCAGTTAAACAAATATAAAATCTATCTCGTGGCACTTTAAGTGTTCTGCATCTATCTTCCGATCACAAAAATCTAATCATGCTATTGTCATCTTATCTAGCATGAATAATTTTAGATGATCTAGATAATGTGAATTAGTTGGATGCACTTTTGGTACCTAAAAGCCTTCTTTGCAAAGAGAGCTTGATATTGATTACATCTCAACATAAATATGTTCTCAGAAGCTGGGGAGTGGAAACGTCATCAATTTATAAAGCAACTGGCCTCAATACACAATACTCCCGAGAGCTCTTGTGCTTTGATGCCTTCAACCAGTCTTTTCCAATTGTAGTATTTGAATCTTTTCATAAATTCTTAGAAGTTTGTGATGGATTGCCTTTATCTTTAAAAGTATTTGGGGTGCTTGTCTATGGCAAAAATGAGATGTCTTATTGGGAAGACCAATTGGATAGAGGCTTAAACATATGATTCCAAATGAGACTCAAAGAAGACTTAAAATTAGTTATGATGTCCTCAAATAAATCTAACAACTGAATTGATTTTTTGGAAAAACAAATACTTCTGTTTGAATGGCTAAAAGAGCTTAAATTCTATAGCTTTAAGCAATATGTGCTCAGGAGATATAGTAGCGGAAAAGGAGATTTCTGATTGCAGAAACCAGATCTACAAATTTGTTTTTAAAACAGAGTTTTCAAAGTGGCCCTTTTGCAAATGGCTAAAACAACCTAAAAGCAATGACCTAGGCAAGCATGTGCTTGTTAGCCTTGAGGATAGAATTACAAAGAGACAAGATTCTTTATTATAGGAAAAATGTGTACTCAAGATCAGAAACAGTGATACAAGAGAGAAACCATGAGAACTCAAAGAGATATGAGAGGGTTTACCAATTGGAAAAGCTCTAGCTACGAAATATTAACCCCATATTTCTTTGCACAAATCAAGGGCTAATATTTAGCTAAACTACCCAATGTTGATGCCAATACAAGCACATTCAGACTTTTCCAGTGTTAAAATTCAATATGCTAAGACAGAAAATAGCAGCATTACATTCCATTTCACAATAATAGCATATACAGGATCACTGAAGAAACAACAAGCATAGCATAAACACAAGAGACAGAGATTTATCCTGGGAAACCCTCATGGGGTAGAAAACCCAGCAAAGCTTCCTCAATATAGATGACCAGCAATATACAAAGATGCAAACCCTGAGCATAAGCTCCTTCTCCTCCATAGCAGACCTCTCCTCCACAAGTGCGCCTTTCTCAAGTGAGTGAGTGAGTGTATGTAATGAGGAACACACCTCCTCTATTTATACACTACTCTGATGTGTATTTTACACAAGTACACGTAGGCTCGTATTTAACCAATAGGTTAAATACCCCACTACAACTAACTGGGCCGACCCCTCTAGGGTGGTCTAATAACCCTTTGACCCACATAACACATACAGGGCCGACCCCTACTAGGGAAGTCTAATAACCCGAGTTACCACATTCCGACGGAGGAATAAACATCTCCGGATATACAATAAGATCTGCACGGAGGAATGAAACATCTCCGGAATAATAAAGTACAAATATAATATTCTTTGAAGTTACAATATCTCAACACTCCCCCTTAACGAGAAGGATATTATAACAACATCTGCTCGAGCAAGGAGTCATCAACATCATACATGATACATCTATAAATCATTGGAAGCTTTCTTCAATTTTTCTTCATCAGTAACTCAAACAGTTACTGGTACATCAATGTCAACATCAACATCAACATCACGATCAACAGTATCGTCATCACACGATCGTCAGCATCGTTATCACACGATCAGCAGCATCGTCATCACACGATCAGCAGCATCGTCATCACACGATCAGCAGCATCGTTATCACACGATCAGCAGCATCGTCATCACACGATCAGCAGCATCGTCATCACACAATCAGCAGCATCGTCATCACACAATCAGCAGCATCGTCATCACACGATCAGCAGCATCGTCATCTCACGATCAGCAGCATCGTCATCACACGATCAGCAGCATCGTCATCACACGATCAGCAGCATCGTCATCTCACGATCAGCAGCATCGTCATCACACGATCAGCAGCATCGTCATCACACGATCAGCAGCATCGTCATCACACGATCATCAGCATCGTCATCACACGATCATCAGCATCGTCATCAGCACGATCATCAGCATCGTCATCACACGATCATCAGCATCGTCATATCAGCATCGTCATCACACGATCATCAGCATCGTCATCAGCACGATCATCAGCATAGTCATCAGCACGATCATCAACATCGTCATCACACGATCATCAGCATCGTCATCAGCACGATCATCAGCATAGTCATCAGCACGATCATCAACATCGTCATCACACGATCATCAGCATCGTCATCAGCACGATCATCAGCATCGTCATCACACGATCATCAGCATCGTCATCACTATCATCATCATATGATCATATTCCTAGGATGATCAATCCTGCTCCTTTTAGGACATAGGTCCATGGATGATACAATCCAATCTTCAGTTCTCGGAGACTTCAGTCTACGGATCAATTCTGGGACCTCAGTCCGGGGACGATGCAATCCCCTGCCTGTTCATTCAGGACTTCATTTTTTGAAGACCCAGTCTACGGTTCTATTCTGGGACCTCAGTCCGGGGATGATACAATCCCCTACCTGTTCATTCAGGACTTCATTATCGGAGACCCAGTCTACGGCCCAGTCTACGGTTCTATTCTGGGACCTCAGTCCGGGGACGATACAATCCCCTACCTGTTCATTCAGGACTTCATTATCGGAGACCCAGTCTACGGTTCTATTCTGGGACCTCAGTCCGGGGACGATACAATCCCCTACTTGTTCATTCAGGATTTCATTATCGGAGACCCAGTCTACGGTTCTATTCTGGGACCTCAGTCCGGGGACGATACAATCCCCTACCTGTTCATTCAGGATTTCATTATCGGAGACCCAGTCTACGGTTCTATTCTGGGACATCAGTCCGGGGACGATGCAATCCCCTCCCTGTTAATTCAGGATTTCATTTATCGGAGACATACATCTACGGCTCTCTTTAGAACAGATGTTCAAGGATGATACAATCCCTTTTCTTTCTCGGAGACACCTGTCTACGGCTCACTTTAGAACATGTGTTCAAGGATGATACAATCCCTCTTATTTCTCGGAGACACCTGTCTACGGCTCTCTTTAGGACTGAAGTCCAGGGATGATCCAATCCCCTCATGTCCACCAAGGACTTCATTCTCGAAGACATACGTCTACGGCTCTCTTGAGGATGATGCAATCCTATCATGTCCACTAAGGACTTCATTCTCGGAGACCTCACGTCTACGGCTCTCTTTAGGACTGAAAGTCCAGGGATGATTCAATCCCCTCAACTGTCCACTAAGGACTTCATTCTCGGAGACCTCACGTCTACGGCTCTCTTTGGGACTGAAAGTCCAGGGATGATTCAATCCCCTCAATCTGTATTCTCATCAATACAAGTACAAGTATCCTCATCCATACAAGTACATAATCAATATCTAGCATCAACAGCATGTATACGTCATATATCAAAAGCATGTATTCTTACTAATACATCTAAAATCATGTATACATCTGTCATCAAAAGCATGTATTCTCACTAATACATCTATCATCAAATCATATATACATCTAACATCAGAAGCATGTATATATCTAGCATGTATTCTCACTAATACATCTATCATCAAAATCATGTATACATCTAACATCAAAAGCATGTATACATCTAGCATGTATTCTCACTAATACATCTATCATCAAAATCATGTATACATCTAACATCAAAAGCATGTATATATCTAGCATGTATTCTCACTAATACATCTAACATCATGTATACATCTAACATCAAAAGCATGTATACCTCTAGCATGTATTCTCACCAATACATCTAACATCAAAATCATGTATACATCTAACATCAAAAGTATGTATACATCTAGCATGTATTCTCACTAATACATCTAACATCATGTATACATCTAACATCAAAAGCATGTATACCTCTAGCATGTATTCTCACCAATACATCTAACATCAAAAATCATGTATGAGTAAAACTAAACAGAAATAAAAATAGTCCTAAATCTAACTATTTCTAAGTGACTAGGTGTAGAGAACAGGTTACCTCATCAACGACCTTGTTGTTTGATGAGACAATCTCATCAGTAGTGACTATACTACTCCCCCTTTCGAGGAGGGTCCTTTTGAACTACACCAAGCTTGTCTCGGAAGTATTCAAGCTTCACTCGAGACAGAGGTTTGGTTGGTAACTTCTTCACTTGACGTAGAGGCTTGGTTAGTACAACGGTAACCTGTTACAAATTCAAACTTTTAGAGTTCCTTTCTGTGTCATATCTTGTTAGTTCCCTATGTTCTTTGACTTATCATGGAACACTAGATTCTATGTCATCTTGATACAACTCTAATTATCACATAGGATCTCAGTTGGTTCTATCTCTAAGTCAAACAATCCTAAAGCCAAACTTCTTCACAACTAGCAGAGCAAGCAACCATATATTCCGCTTGTGCTGATAGCCACACTAGACTGCTTCCAGCTAAACCACGAGATCATGGCTAATCCTAGACAATAACATCCTCTCGATGTGTTCTTCTTGTCTGAAACACTTCCTGCCCAAACAGAATCTGAATAGCCATATGAAGTCATGATCTTCAAGATAGCATAGATCAAATTCTATCGTGTCCTTTATGTGCCTCATCACATGCTTTGCAACTATCAGGTAAACACATCTAGTTTCCACTAGATACTAACTCAAGGTGTTCATAACAAAGCATATATATATAACCTAGTATATGTTAGATATATCAAAGACCCAATAAATTGACTGTACAGAGTTATATCCCCTAACATCTTCAAGTTGGAATCCATAAGAGTGGCCATTCCAACACCTCAAGTCATATTTCTCATCATACTTTCCCTGGTTGAGAAATATTCCTTCTGAGCCTTGCCATACTTCCAGACCTAGGAAGTAAAGCATCAAATTGAGATCTTTCATTTTCATTTCTGCATTGAATGATCTTCTGCATATCTATCTGTGCCATCTCTCGTTAGATGGGTCTACTGATATGAGCCTCAATATCATTCGAACTCTGTGGTGAGTTCCTTCTTGCATCCATGTCATATGTGTATCATATTCAACCTTGTAGCAAAGGTTGAGATCCACATCACCCATGGTGATCATTAAGCTTATCAAATTATTATCGATCCTAGGTACCTATACAGAACCTGATTCATACTTCTTCTTTAATTACACCATACTTGGAGCAAACATCTTGTCGTGATTCTCTTCCTCTTTCTAAGAGAATCTTCTAGCCATGAGCCTTCTATATTTTGTTTGATTTGTAAATCTTCTTGTTTGAACATCCACCACTTGTACGGTGTCCATCATTCTTCATGACCTTTCCTACAAATCAAAATTAAGTACATGATTAGTAATACTTCATAATCATCAAAAGATAACCCATTATGCATACAGATATCATTTACATAGTGATGCAACTATTTTGACCAATACTTTGGCACAACACTTTCCCATATCCTGTATGCATACAGTGGCTATCTAGATGCCTTCCATCTCTACCAGAACATACTATCGAGAGTGTGCACAACTCTCAGCATGTCAGCAAAGAGGTTTCATTCTAGACAAGCAATAATGGAATGTTTGTCCAACTTGTCAATCATATGCACATTAGTAGTATACTGTTCAATGCTCTATGAATGTTTACACTCAGCATTATATATTATGGGAATACAAATATGCATACAACCTATTGTAGGCAATATTATTACTATTTCAAATAACAACTCAAATACTTATCTTTTATGTTTGTGTGGTTGCCTCCCGCTTGATCTTCTGTATGTCTTTTGAACTTCTATTCATTCTGTACCACTGTGCATGCTCAAGAGTCATCCTCATGATCTCATACACAAACATACACTCATTAGTATATTCTAAATGCTATCAAAACATTATAGTACTAAATAATCTTGAAAACGTATAGTCATGATTATAGTTAATAAACATTAGTATTCAAGATTTCAAGGAAGTCTTCTTTTACTCATGCATATCATTGATAAAAGATATAATATGCATAATCCCTTGATTACTAACTTTATGAATAAGCATAACCAATCATTCCAAGTATACGTATATAAGGGATCCTAACACAAGGTAAGATTCATGGGAAACATACCTGGATTAGTATACCTACTTGGTTATGTACAACATACCTAAACAATCTCTTCAATGATTTAGAGATCCTGAGCTAGAACCTGCATGTCTCATAGGTTAAGCATAATATAACAAAGTCATACATACCTCGTAAGTAGAACAGAGATTATGGATGACTCTTTGTCTTCATGTTTTCATGGTCATGGAGCCTGATTTGTCTTTTGTGATGTACCTGTATCTTGTTAGCAGACAACCTCAACCTCACACAACACCATAATGCATTAGTACAATCATAAGTGTCAACACCCTAACCAATGAATATCTTCTATCATGCATTCATAATTTTGTTAAGGTGATACAACAAATCTAAAATCAAGATTGTACTAACTGTAATAACATGAAGACAAACATACCATAAACTTAATCATGAACAAATCTCAAAACATACCTCGATGAGTCATACCTGTCGAGATCACTTGTAATCTCCTTATGTAAAGCCTTAGCCTCATCTCCCTCTGAAACATGAACTCCTTCACTTATGTAGGTGACCAATCCATCTTCTTCTAGGATTAACCCTATCCACTTGATTTGCAAGAACTGGACCTGGAGCTGGATATGGGTTTGTCAGAGAAACCCCAAAAATTCAAACTTTGAATTTCAAACTTCCGAAAGGATAGAGATATGCGCCTTGATGAGCTGATCAAACTGATATATTCAGAATTTGAAAACTGCAAAGTTTTACTCCTCAATTTTGCCTTTGAAACTTTCGGATTCACTGGACGTGACCCTGAACTGGGGTTTGATGAAGCCCACTCTTTTGCCCCATCAAAAAGTTTGATTCAAAGCTCTAAGCTTCTAATTTTCTGAGGAGCTTCCAGCCGTGGTCACAGATTTCAAAAATTCCCATTTTTACAGAAGCCCTAATTTTTCGCTTTTCTGATCAAAGTCCCGAACTAGGGTCTAATCAAGCCCGGCCTTCTGCCCAACCAAAAATTCTGATCTTGGTCTCTAAATTTCTATTTTGATGAGTAGCATCCAGCCGTGGTCTCTGATTACAAAAATTCCAACTTTCTCCAAAGCCCTAAATTCCGGAAGTCATGAATGAAGGTACCAAAAAATAATTCTGTTTTGACAGAAATATGTACCTGATTGTTTCTGGTGTAACTCTGAAATTTTTGATCCACAGGGTCTGAAAAAGTTTCCTGAGATAGCCTGACCTGTTATCTTTCTATCCTGACAGGTCTGACCTCAATTGGATTCTCTGAGAGAGAGTTATGCCAAATGTCGCAACGTGACCTGTTTTGGGAAAATACAGGAGAGCGAACTTGTACGGCGTGCCACGTGTCATTGTTTGACCTTCGGCCTCTGAAAAAGTTTTTTGAGATAGCTCGGCCTGCTATCTTTCCATCCTGACAGGTCTGACCTCAATTGGATTTTCTGAGAGAGAGTTATGTCAAGTGTCGCAACATGACCTGTTTATGGGATAATACAGGAGAGCGCACTTGTACGGAGTGCCACGTGTCACTGGTTCAACTTCGGCCTCTGAAAAAGTTTTCTGAGATAGTGCAGACTGTGTACTACCTGTCACTTTTAACGAAATTTCATTTGGAGCTTCCTAGCCCAAGATATGACCTTTTTCCCAAGGTCACCTGATTTTGACTCAGATCTGGAAGAGGCAGAAACCCTATATTGTACAGATCATAAATCACAAAGTACAACGAATTAGAGGTTGTCCTTTGGACACAAGGTACCTGGAGATTTTATCGTCGTCCTGTAACAATTTCAGATCCGAAAAATTCGCCAAAACGGATTTATAGCGAAAGTGCTACGATGACTGGGTTTTGCTATGTAAAACCCTAACCTTCAAATTGTCGTAAGTAGAGCAAGTGTCTTTAGTGCCATACCTTGTCTTCCTTCAGGTTAGCTCTGATACCATGTTAAAATTCAATATGCTAAGACAGAAAATAGCAGCATTACATTCCATTTCACAATAATAGCATATACAGGATCACTGAAGAAACAACAAGCATAGCATAAACACAAGAGACAGAGATTTATCCTGGGAAACCCTCATGGGGTAGAAAACCCAGCAAAGCTTCCTCAATATAGATGACCAGCAATATACAAAGATGCAAACCCTGAGCATAAGCTCCTTCTCCTCCATAGCAGACCTCTCCTCCACAAGTGCGCCTTTCTCAAGTGAGTGAGTGAGTGTATGTAATGAGGAACACACCTCCTCTATTTATACACTACTCTGATGTGTATTTTACACAAGTACACGTAGGCTCGTATTTAACCAATAGGTTAAATACCCCACTACAACTAACTGGGCCGACCCCTCTAGGGTGGTCTAATAACCCTTTGACCCACATAACACATACAGGGCCGACCCCTACTAGGGAAGTCTAATAACCCGAGTTACCACATTCCGACGGAGGAATAAACATCTCCGGATATACAATAAGATCTGCACGGAGGAATGAAACATCTCCGGAATAATAAAGTACAAATATAATATTCTTTGAAGTTACAATATCTCAACATCCAGTGATTAAAGCTTGTTTGAGAATTAGTTTGATGAGATTTTGAGAAACGTTTATCAAGTTATTTTTAGCAATTTGGTTTTCTGCGGCATGCATGTGAGATGTTTAAATATTCTTGGTCATCAGAAAGTCTATTATACATAACAAAGGCAATGGACTTAGACAATGAACAAGAGAAAAAAAAACGACGAAAGGTCTTAAGCACTGAAACTAGTTTGGAGCAAACTAGATTGTGTTTGAGAAAGAAGCAATTTGTCAACAAACCTATGTCTTTGAGTCAATAATTGGCAGCAAATTTTGAATTGCATAATCATCATTAAGAGGGTCAATAAAAGTAGCTGCACAGGTCCGGAGCATGTGGCTTGTTTTCGTGTCATTTTGAACAATGTTTTTAAACAGATAGAATGGAGGATTATCAGATGCAAGTTGTTCTTGAATTTGCAAGAACAGTTCTTTGTAGCCTTCATTGAGCTGTAGCTGCAATAGTAGAAGACAACAGTTAATAAGCATAGATTGTAATTAGAAATCGTTAAAGCTATTTGTGTTTGTTTTTTTCCTATTTTTTTGTTTATATAAAAAGTGAAAATTTTATTTGCGTTTAAAAAACAGCAATTCCAAAAGAACACTAGCTATGCAAGTAAGCATATTTACTGTTGCATGGTCATTTGCTGTTCCACCGTCTTTGATATACAAGTAAAACTGCTTGTTGTTGTATTCACATGCAACAACAATTGCCGCAACAGAGCCAACAGAGTAGGAGTCATTGGATGACAACAGATCACCAATTGTCATATCTGGAGCTAGCTTTCTGATTTTGCAAACTCGATCAATTGTCTCAATTATTGTATGTGGGAATATGACTATTGAGTACTTGGCATCGCCTCTGTCGTACTGGCCTTTTTTTTTTAGCCCAAATCGAGTGATTCTTAGACTTTTGCTGGTTGAGAAATAGCTTCCAAAACGTTTGAGCAAGTTGTCACTTATTCCAGTAGTGATTGTCATTAGCCCATCTCTATCAACAAAGTCTGCATGCAGTATTTGTGCCTTTACAGGAGAACTTTGTATTTTGTTCTGTGCGGGCCCATATACGGCCAAGATGTCTCCTTTGAAAACAATTTTTGGTGTTGTTGTGCATAGCTCTATAATAGTAGCTGCTTCTGGAGGTGTTTGTCTGAACCTGCTATTGTTATAGTTAGAGAAAAAGTCGAAGAAATAAATTATCAGCAATCAATAATAGGAATGTTGAAACTTAAATCAAGCTTCAGGAAATATTTGTCAATGCAATAGTTATATTCTATTGTTTTCTGTGCTAGAAAATTGTAAAAGAAAACGAGGAAGTTTCAAGTGTTAAAAATGATGTAAAAAGCAATCAGGACGAAAATAATTGCATACCTTTTTGCACTTTCAGGAGTTGACACTGCTCCGATTGTCGAGCTGTTTGGTGCCAATGTTGTTTTTGTTGTGTTGTGCATGGGAAATGAACCATTTTCCATTATTTTTCAATTTTCGATTTCAGTTTCAAAAGCTGTGCATGCGAAAAGTATTAAGCAAATCAACTGTAGCTGAAATTGCTAATTAGTGTAAAAAGTAGAAGAGATTTATAACAGATAGAAAATATGACAATAAACAAATAGCATGAAAAGAAGAAAAGCAAAAGAAAACAAATGTATATAATTCTTTGACTGGATTTTTAACATTTGCATGGCGCAAAGTCTATGTAATGTTAAGAATTTCAATTAAACAAGTGCTGAAAACTATGTTATTTACAGCCAAATATTGAACAAATTTTCATGTACAATTATCTTGAACGTAAGAATTTGTTATTAAAACATTTTATGTAGCTTATATATGGTCTGCATTTTTATAAAATGGAGACAACAGGTGAATACTTTTTGTAAAGAGTGTCTACATATGTTGTGGCATAATTTCTTTTTTTTTAGATCTGAACTGTGAACAGAATAAATTGTAAACAACTTTCGACAATAAAAAAAAGCAAAAGTTGACATCACGAAATAGATTACAAGAATATGAGAAAGTTTGACAGAATTTAAACTCATAGCTATGACATCAATGTTGCAAATGCCCAAAGCTAATTTTAACAGAGCTTAGTGTGAGTAGGCAAAAATCAAATTGCTGTAGTTTAAAGTGCATGAAAGTTGCAGAAGAAAAAAAAGTACCTGCTTTTGATTTCGTGCAAATATGCTATCATGGATCCGTCCATAGATAGCAAGACAATAAAATTAGATAATGCAAAATTGAATAGACTACGCTTTTTTATCAAAGGATTGATAAGAAAGTTGAATAGTGATCAGTCCAATAAGCATCTGAAATATTGAAAACAATATCTCTGTGTTTCAAATTTGTCCAGAAGTGATGAAGCATTGAACCGGTGTTTGTTGTTGCTTTTGTTGTTTTCAGTGTCAAGCCTTTCATTTGCATAAACTTTTGCAATTTCCTTTTCGATGTTGTTTCTTGCAACATGTCAATGTTCAGGTCACCAAATACTAGGATTTGAGTAGTTGGTGTGCAAGTTGACAAAATGCAACTCAGTATATGAAAGAGATCATCAAGCACACCACATGGTCTATTGTAAATGTTCACTAATTTCAATACATTGTACCCTAATTCAAGATCTATGCAAATTGCTTCGGTGGAGTTTTTTGTATAGTTTTTAAAATCGATGATGGCAATGTGTTTTTTAATCAATGTAAGGATTCCATGCATTGAAAATGCTGAAAAGAAATTGTATTTTTCTATCATTGCTATTTCTTTGGAAAGTGTATGCATGTGAGTTTCTTGCAAACATAAAATGTCTGCTTGCATAAGTTCATGATCATTCAGAACATCGTCATAGTGCAAAAGCAAGCTGCGTGTGTTCAATGATGAAATGAGTAATTGCCTAACATTTGGCATTGAATGCAGACCGTATTCAAATTGCAAACTCGCATGTGTTTTTAATCTATTTATTTCAGTCATGACTTTTGGACAAGTTATATAATTTCTTTGTTCTAACTTGTTTAAAAGATAAAGACAATCAATATCTCTAACACGTGACAGCGCAGTGTAAACAAGGCCATGTCTCTTAATTCCTTTTGGGTCAAATGCCAATTTGTTCATTGTCAATCCTTGTGCTCTATGGATTGTCCTTGCACATGCTAACTGAATTGGGAATTGTGCTCGCATAACATTCATTTTATTTTCAAGTGTTGTTTGTATCACAATTCTTTTGATTGGTGTCCAACTGGACTTTACGGCAGGTGTATAAAGATGTTGCATAGTAGCACGTTGCTTGTCTCCAACTTTTGGATCTGCAAACTCAATCCAAACAATATCATGGCTTGTTTGTGTATAGTGTTTAAACACACCTTCTGCACCATTGACCAAGCCATCCTCAATTGAGTAGTTGCCTCCAACTAGTTCAATAAGCATATCCTTTTTTACTACTATCATAGAGGGAAGTCGCAATGTCTTTTGTCTATGGCCATTTTTTTCAATTGACTCAATTTTGCTATCATGTGCTACTAGTGTGAATGTTTCTGTTTGCATAGCTGATAACATTTTTGAGTTATGTTGTTGAACATCCTTATTACTATAGAAAAGATAAGGAAACGTTGCATCTACTGGTGGTTGTTTGTAGCAATGTTGGTTTAAGTAATCTATGTCATCCAGTGTTTGAGAGCATGTTCTAATTCTATTCAAAATTGATATGAATTTTTGATTTCTTTGATTTACAACTGTTGTAAGTTCATAGCATTTTATGGCATCGGACAAAAATGTGTAAGGAAATGTTTGTTGTTGGAATCTTGGTTGTTCAAAAATCCAACAATCCTGAACAGGTTGTGCTTGACACAAATCACCACAGAACATGACATCAAGGTTTCCAAATGCTTTTGTTGGTGTGTGCATGATTTCACGTAGTCGTTTGTCAATGTTGTATAGCATTCGAGACCCTATTAAAGAGACTTCATCAATCAACAATACTCGAATTTGTTCACAATCTTTTGTCAAAAGATCTAGGGTGTTTGAATTTAGAGGAAGCATGTTTGAACTTAGTGGCAGTTTGAGAGCAGAGTGGACTGTAATGCCACCTGCATTATATGCTTCTTTTCCAGTAAATGCAACTATAAGACCCTTTTTCTTTAAAGGATCACCACCAATTTCCTTGTCATAGTAATGCAAAAGACCATCATAGATTGCTTTTGCGGTGTAAGTTTTACCTGTTCCTGCCCCTCCTGTCAGGAACAAGCGAATTGGAGTCAGCGGATTGTTTTTTTTCCTTGCAATAACTTCTTTCACAATTGATTGTTGTTTAGTATTTAGCTTTCTTCGAATTGCATGGTATTCATGCATGTTCAATAGAAATGGCTTTTCTGTCAAGATGCACCCACTTTCAGCTTTTGATCCATTGGACGTAGTTTTTCGGATTAGATCATGTTGAATGTCATATTGTTCAAATGCAGAAGTAGTTGTTGTTTTGTCTGTTGTCAAAGGAGCCATAGTTGTGTCTTGCAATTCAATTGTTTCAACGGCATTATCAAGGTCACCCCACTTTGTTGTTGTTGGTGCCATAAAGTTTTGTTCAACAATGTCTATTTGTTCTTTGAATGCAACATATGCATCAGACCATGTTTTGAAATTGCTTTTTAGTAGGTTGCAGTTATCTCTATGCGGCATAAAGAGGATGATCTTTTCTCTAAAGAAATTCTCAGGGTCTTTTTCTTTGTTATAGCGAATAAATCGTATGATACATGGTCTATTTCTTTTTCTTGTAATTGGGTGGATACAAGAATAGAAAGATGCATATTCTGCTAAGGAGATATTTTCAAGCTCAACATGACGTGCAATGTATTTGTCCAAAATTGATGGGAAAATAATGTCATCAGAGTCATCTGGTTCTTTTTCCAAAAGTGATGGTTTTTTCAAGACAACTATTTTTTTGTCGTCCGGAGCAGTGTTAATGAAAATAGTCTTCCTGGAGGATGAATGTAGAGATAACGACAATATGACATGTACTGCTTGTGTAGTAGACATTTGTTGCATGTTCAGAAGCGCATTTCCAAGCTTACGTATCGTTTCGATCTTTCCATCATTCTCAAGAAGACATTGTTCTTTGATCTTTTTGAAAGCATTTGTCATCGATCTATCAAATTTGGTGATGTAAGAGCTTACATATGTTGCTGTAGCATAAGCATCTAAGATATATTGTGCATCTGTATTTGCCTGCCATAAATCTTGTATCGCTTTTGCAAATGAATTGATCCAAATGTCAGCAGGATCTCTTTTTAGTATTAAGGTAGACCGAGAAAGCAAAGACTGTAGTAGCAAAATGTATTCATCTCTGGTTAGTTCTAGCTCTAGGATTAATTGTGCAAATGACATGTTTTTAGAATATTCCTTATGTTCAATAAGAACAAATACCTTTTTTGCTCTTTGAATGAGATCATCTGGAGCATTTTCTAGTGGCTCTAGAATGATGGTCCTATCCATAGGAGGCAATGGGAAATTGAATCTACAAGTGGAATATCGATGTTTTCTACATGTTTTTGTGTGACGATGTGTTTGAATTTGAATAAGATTTTGATCAAGTAAAAACGAGTCTGTGGATATATAGCGATCAACAAAACTAATAATCTCCTCGTTTGATTTTTTTCCATAGAGAGGTGCATTTTGAATCCAAATTAGTCCATGTTCATGCTCATTTCCTCTTTGTTGAAATTCGGTCGTAAAAAAAAAATCTTGTATTTTTCCAAACAATGTATTGTTTTTTAACATAAGAGACTTTAGTGGTGCTATTTTGTGTCTATAGTAGCGAGTACAAATCACTGGGTGTCTTCTTATTAACGTATCAATATTTTCTTCCAATGCATTGTCTTGTAAATTGGACAAATGTTTTTCCTCAATTTGTTTCAACGCATTGCATAAAGCTGCCGAAAGGTGTTCAGCACTTGTAAAGGTTAAAAAGAACGTAGGAGGACCAAGCTGTCGAATCATTGCAAATAGATCTTTTTTCATATTTTCAAAGTAGTCAGGTGATGTTCTAATTGCTTTCAACGTACGATACCCAATCGGAGATTGGAGTATTTTTACAAGATTGTCTTTTGACTTGATATCTCTTGCCAATATTTTTTTTCCTTTAACTCTCCCATGCGAATTGATATCCAAGCAGTGTTTTTTACTTGTTTTATTATGACTTTAATTGATTTAAAGAAAATATTCGTGCAATGTGTTTCAAAGTCTGTACTTTCATGTTGTATCTCCCACTGTGATACTTGTTGATAAGATAAGCGATCGAAAATTTCATTTGGTCGACTAAATCCATAGAAAAGTGTAGGAAAATTTAGCTCTTCAGAGTATTTGTCTTGGAAAATGCTCAATGGTCGAAAGTTCTCGGAAGGTGCAATTTCTATGATTTTGTTGTCTAAGTCATCTATTAGATGTGTTTCTCCATATCCATGTATCAATGTTTCTGATATTGGTTCTATGTTTATTTCATTTTCATCATCATCTGTTTGTTCCGTTGTTTCTTGAGTATTTGACTGTTGTTTGGCTGTTTCACTAAATATTTTTTCCCAACTAGTATCTATTACAATGCCTTCAATTTTATAAAGTTCGGTTTTGCATAAATCAGTCAGCGCAGTCATAATGATCTTTGGCCGAATATTTCCAGATAGATATGCGTTTTTGTATTCCAATTTTCGCTTTAGCATAACTGCAACTGTCAAATTGTCATCTAAACTTCTAGGCAATGTTGTTTGAACTCTATCCAAGTCTGCAGGGACATTGATAATTGAGCCAGTTAGCCCGATTTGTGCTCTTTTATAACCAAGTTGTCTTATCTGTGCAAAGGCTATTCTTGGAGACACCAATCGTTCTTCCAAAGGAATCAGTATAGTTACAGATGGCAATATGTTATTACGGCGGATTCGTGTAGGCGATGTAAACATAGGAAATTTCTCATTAGCAATTGCTTTCTTGCAAGGTCTACAAATTTGAACAAGTAGCATTGCACATGACACATCTTCTGTATTTGCTAGAGCTTGGAAAGCTAATTTAATTGAGATGTTCACACAACAAATGTCTTTTTTAAAATGCAGTTGTTTACACACAGAACATGCATGAATAGGTGTGTCTTGAATAACTTTTAAGTATCTAACAACTTCTTTCTTTGCCTTTGTACATTCCTTTTGCTTTTGACGAATGTCCATTCCTTGTCTACGCATATTGTGTTTCAACAAGCGCAAGTTTTTTTGTGTATTGTCATCAATGCATGTTTGCATGCTGGTTTTGCTTTTTGAAAATTGCTCAGCTATGCAAGAGTTTTTTTGTTCTATGTTTCCTATCTTTTGTTTTTGCCTCTTTACTTTAATTGCATTTATGTATATTGGTTTGTTCAAGGATCCCTTGTCAATGTTCTTGTCTACATTGTTTTCTTTTCCTATTGTCTGTTTGTTCTTTTCAGAATTATCCATTGCAATTGCAGTAGAAGTATTTCTCTTGCAATTGAGCGGAAAGGGCATTTTATTTCCACAATGTTCTTGTAACAAAGGTTGGAAATGCAAATGCATTTTATCTATTACATGTTGCATTAGGCATAGAACTTTTGACGATCTATTTGTTGCATAGAATATTGCAATATTTTCTTGCAAATTATTGCTCCATAGATGTATGTTAGTGCCTAGTAGCTCACATAACCATTGGAGAGAAAATCGATCTCCTTCTATATGACCAATGATATATGGCTCTGCAAAATGCATAATATAGGTTTCCCATCCAGAAACAAGAGATGTATCTGCTAATGTGTTTTTATCAAGATATATGTCCAAGCATTTTATTGCTCTAATATCATTTGAAGCAATATAATTATAAAAGCTTTGCGCAACTAATTTTCTAACACTTTGTCCATCAGCGAAGAGTGTTAATTTGGAAATTGATTCAAACAAGGAGTCATGACAATTGCCAGGAAGTCGATATGACATTTCAACTTGGTTATATAGACATTGATTTACATTTGCGCTATGAGGAAGCATATCAACGGCTTGTCTATTGGATTCCATTGTTTTATATGACAACAACGGTTCAAAGTGTCCAGAAGCTAGTGTGTGGTCATGGAACAATATATTGTAGCAATATTCAAATTTCCCAGAATTGAAATGAAGGTATTTTGTTTCTTTTGTTAATGACCAAACAGCAACTGGACGTTCAACCATTTTGAAAACCACTTGATGCAAAATATATCACCCCATAGTCCATATACACTTTGATCATCTGGCTGCGAAGCAGATTGTGACATGCGATTGAGATATTCGTTGACATTTCCTATGTTATGCAATTCTAGCAAATAGTCAGCTGTCAATTCTGTGCACATTGATAACAATGCAGAGGGATCTTTCTGATCTAGACAAACACGAAAATGATTCACAATTCCTTCCCTTATCTCTATCAATGTATATCGGAAATGCAATAATACTGCAAGTGCGTCAAACAGGCAATTTCTTGGCTCATAGTGAAAATTGTATAGTTGAAACAGATTGCTTGTAGCCAAAGTGTGATCAATATGTTGCCAGTTAGAATCTTTGACCACAAGACCATCTCCCTTTAAAACATAATCGCTTTTACTTTTGTCTTTTTGCATATTGCCTACAAAAACATTTGCAATAGCATATATTTCTTGCCTTTTTTGTTGTTCTTTTTTCTATGTCTCTGGTCGTTTGTCTAGGAAAACCTGCAGGCAAGTGAAGAGAAACAGAACCTAAGGAAAAGAAAATAAGCAAAGGGTATGGAATTTTTTCAAGCCATGATGTTATAAACATTGTAAATTGTTCTTGTCATTGCAAATAACCAAAGCAAACGAAGGAACATATTGACGACAAACTTTTTTCAAATGAAGTGTATTTTGCCCTCTTAGTAGAATAGAAAAAAACGGGATGTTAATTGCTAAGGTGAAATTATTAAATATCCAAGATTTGGTATCAATGCAAAAAAATGCCAATTAGAAAACAAGAAAATTCTATGTCTATGTGTTCATTTTTTTTTTGAAACTATATTTGAGTTTGTTATCTTACAACCACTAAGATGGATTTTTGTAGGAAACTATCCAGCTACGGTTCTGGTTAGAGTGAAAGGTTTCAGCACTTAAAAGGTCGAAGTCACTTTATCAAGAAATATGGATATAATGTTTCTCATCACACATCAGTACACACTTGATTTCCTATCCTACTCGGGGGGAATCATTAGATTCAATGCAATATTAGATTCATTGGTGACCTATAACAAAGGGAATCAAACCGAATGCATTACATTGCCTATTTAATGTCGATGAATCATTCTACATAACCTTGTACATATATCTTAAGCAGATATGATGATAAACATAAGCTCAATCTCATATATTAGTATAAAGATTTGGTCCTACCATTCATTAACACTGTACACATATCTAAGGTTATGGAATTACATACATGTAGATCCACGTGATTTACGTGACATCACATATGCTAGTTACCTATTATAAGGTATGGTCTTCCTTCTTAGCTTCCATATAATAACAATGTGATAAGCTTATATGTGGTGCTGAGCTTAACCCATCAGCATAACCCTATGTGTTTGTCCATAATCAATTGCACACGTTATTAATAATGCTTATACTATTCTTAAGCTGGGAATCATAATAATCAATACAAGCAACTAATGTCTACTAGTATGAACAACGTATATGTCTAATATGATCGTGATAAGCATTGCTTATTACGATAGCTTAGGTATGGTTATTTCTATGGAGATTACACTCTTCTCTATCTTCCAGTTGCACCAAGACTAGATAATTATAGCGAAAGGCATGTAAAACAATCTCCCCTATATGAATAATTACACATAATACACTGCAAACCACGGAAACCTAAAATCCATAATACATAAGGTTAAATAAATCACTTATAGCTTACATTGGTTACATATCAGTTATTTATGAGACAATTCACAACATACATACTATATTCCTTGATGAGGACTGCCAACAATCTAGATGTATGTTCACCAGCAGGAAACTCAATAACTTTAGCTTCTTCTTAATGCAAATTTGGCGAACTTGCTGGGAATCCCCTAGATCCTAGTCAAACACACCTATCTCTATTAATATAGTTACATAGCCTAACTTGCCTTTGACACACTAGAGTTACAATATCAATTCACTAGTGACCTATAACAAAGAGAATCAAAGGCAAGTCATTACATTGCCTACTTAATATGGATGAATCATTCTACATCAAAGCTCATTCGCTCTGAAATGGTGACGTAAGTCTTGGAATCGGTAGGCCAAGAGCCGGCGGTGCAATGCCGTCAGCGTCTGTTCATTTGTTTAATGCATGACAGGATGTAGAAGCCACGTTGTAGAGGGCGTTCAAGCCACCTTGAGTGGTGACGTAAGTCTTGAAATGGGGGCGTTGCAGGTCTGGTCATTTGTTTAATGCATCGCAGGTTGACATGACAGAGAGCAGCAGGTTGAAGCCACGTTGAAGCCAACATTCGAGGCATAAAGTCTTCAGCGGGTATGAAAGACAGTTGTTAGCTCATAACGTATTCTAGTTTGTGAGTATTGAAATGAATTGATAAGGTTTAGCTTGTGCCAAGGTGACGGTGCTCACATGCTTTCATCTTGGTTGGGCAAAGGAGAAGTCCAAGGTCGTGGATCGCGTATTCGTCTGCGTTTGTTTCCTTGGTTCAGGTAGATTCAGGGTTTGTTATCTGTTGTAGATAAGAAGATACATAGCAACTATGTAAAATTATCTTGTTCGTTAGTCATCGGCCAATCTGAACCCAACAAGACTAGGAAAGTCGAGTGAAGTCAATGCTTTCAACCAATTACTAAACTACAACCAATAAAAACAACCCCTCCTAGAATAGCACAAGCAATGCTTAACATCTCCTTCAAGTGGCAAAATGCATGAACATATGTGCAATAGAACCAGACGCAAAGTAAAGGATTAGCAAAGTGACCCAACATATGTGTCACTATGCCAAGTTAATATAACCATGCCTCCACATGTGTGGCAAGAGAGGGAGCTCAAGCAAGATGATGTGCCAAATCAACAATACTCCTCGGGATCACCATCCTGCATAAAAATATGCAGCAACATGGCGCTTAAAACCAAAATTGGACGTCCGACAACTTGCACATAAGATGTCAAATAAATCGAGAAATTGATACTAGCACTACTATTGTGATATTTGCATTATAATCTTATCTCAAGTGGATATAACAGACTATATAATGTATAAAGCAAGTATTCTTGTAGGATTTTTTGACTTGACGCTTGATTTGGAATAAGTAGGAACAAATGAATGTACTAACAAATGTCCCATAATATGGGAATGTAAGTGATGGTTGAAATACATTGTATTTTTCGTTTATATAGCAGACCACTCGAGCACAAGGTCATAAGGTGACAAATCATTAATAACAAGTCAAACACATGAGAATCATTTACAAATAAATAAATGTAAATAAGTTGATCCTTGCAATGTAAATATATGTACAGGGCCCAAGACCTTGGCAGAGAATTTATCCACAACAAAGTTATTACATAAATAGCCATACGAAAAAGAACCATGTATGCACAGGGACAAAGCCTTTTCACACAGAATACGAAACTAAAAACATGTAAACAAAGCATAGACGTATACATACAGACAATGAGCATATATACACAAATTCGTAGATAAATAAACCTTGAATCTACGTGAACTAAGGCAACAAAGGCAGAGGAATAGGCGATCACTTACCTTGGACTTCTCCTTCTGCTATTGTTGCTGCTGCTCCTCTCTCTGTGTCTGTGTGTTTTGTTTTGTGTTCTTCGCCCAACTGAGATGAAACCATGTGAGCACCAATACCCTGGCACAAGTCAAACCTTATGAATTCGTTTGAAAATTCACAAAATAAAATATGCTATGAAACCATAAAACTGACTCACCAGGTGGCGCAGCAGCTGTCTTTCATAGCCGATCAAGATTTTATGACTTGAATGTTGGCTTTAACGTGTCTACTCAAAGTGGCTTCAACGCCCTGTTCACTGTCATGTCAATTGTTGCAAGTTCTATGACGCATTAAACAAATGAGCAGACCCTAACAACATCGCACCAGCAGCGCTTGGGGTGCCTATTTCAAGACTCACGCCATCATTTCACAGCGAATGACGTTTGACATAAATCATTTTTTATAAAATTTAGTTTAATAAAAAACAGGCTATAACTATGTAAAATCATATAGATAAAAAAAAATTAAACTCAAGTGCGAGGAAATTTAAGTAGATTAATTAATAGGGTACGAGCGATCCATATATTTCCTGCCACGCAGGATATAATAATAATAATAATAGCATGAGTATGATTGTAACTTGGCAATGATACACTAATTAAAACCTCATTGTTAGAGACAAGCTGAAAAATGCTCTAGCATTGCTTGCAACGAGGTCTGGAATTTGACGGGCTAAAGAACGTTTTTAGGCCGAAATTGTTTTCAGTTCTTAAACCTATTTGACAGTAAAAAAAAATGCTGGAAGGTCAACAGCTGCGTCCATTAACAATTTCAAACCGTTGATTCCACGTTTACAGTGTTAAGGCCCACGCCATAAATTTTAATAAGTGGCAATCACCGTTTGACAAGACAATTCAAGCAAACAGACTTGCAGTGCCCCATTCCATGCACCAACATGATAGCAGCTACAAAGGTGAATGCACAATGATAATTGACATGCACCTGAATTTGGCAGGTGCATTGACATCCAAACGTGTAGCAACAACATAGCAGGGAAGAACAGTAAGCACAAAAAACGCTAGCATATAGACAAACATAGAGCAGCACGACGGGCTATTTTTCCTTGCACTTAGAGAGGCCTTGCAAAAAAGAAAACTAAATCAGATACTGCTATGAAATTAACACACAAACATAATTCTATTCCGGCCACAAGATAATGATAATAACATAGACAAAATGCATAATGCATAAAACCAACAGGCACACAAAAGAAAAAAATGCTACTAATAGTAATCTTATGCATGAATCAAGAAAAAATCCTAGACTTGTGAAAGAAGCATTTTGGTGCATATCAATGTGTGAAAGAAGCATTTTGCTGCATATCAATGGCTGCCTGATGCAACGAAGATGCCTCTTCTTCCTTCAAGTTAGTGTTTGCAATTTAGAGCAATGTTTCTCTTGCTTCAACAAAGAGAGTCAACATTTCAATCTTGCTCTCCCTGTCTGTTAAATCTATAGAGGACATCTCCAAACTAGAAATTCCTTTGAGAAGTCCAAACCAAACAACATTGTTATTTGCTAAGAATATTTTGGTAAATTTATGAGATAGAGTCAAATTTCAAAACCTTAAAATAGAACAACAAAAAACAATATTGAATTATGTATATACTGAAACTATGGATACATTGCAAGATAGATCAGCTGAAGTAATAGAACAGTGGAGGACAATAATGGACTCTAACAAAACAATTGTTAAAAGAATGGTGAAAATCCAGGACAGCAGTTGTCGACGTACCTCTCATCTCCTCAAGACTTTCATTTAATTTAATTTTTATAAAATTACTGCGTTTTGTTACTTTCTCCTCTCTAAGTTCATTGGTGAAAGTTCATCAATTCGATCATTAGTGAATTACGTATGACAAAATCCCTAAAATGATATATCTCTGAAAATCAACCATACTCTGGCTTTAAAAATATGAAAAGTTTACACTCAGATCAGTGGAAGTTTACATAATATTTGGATGCTTTTTAGGTTTGGCTATGTATACATAAAGCTTCGACAGATAACATGGAATAAAAGTCCAATGGTTGATAGGGTTTTAGACTATTTTTTATTAATTTTATGGTATATTAATTTGACACTATTTAAATTTGTATAAAACGTAAACTGAAACGGACAGAAAATACAAGACTGCCGTCAAATTTGCGTTTGACACGCAAAATAAATTTGAATTTCCAGCCCTGTTCACAACCTCCAGGGGGTTGCAAAGCGAAACCTTTAGGCAACAAAATGAAAATGATGAGTCTTGAGAGGCTTCTCCAAGGACAAAACCCTCATTGCATCTACCGAGGTTGAAGTACAATGTATTTAAATGGATATTAAGACCCATGAACTACCAACTTTTTCATACGCATTGAGTTATCAACCAGCTAGCTGGATATATTAATGATCATCGTAAACACAAGCTCTACGATGGACAATATCAACAATACATGCAGTTACAACACGATGTGGAAGCATAACTTATGGTTAAGCGAGATCATGCTAAGATATCCAGGTTCAAATCCATAACTTATGTAATCATTGAGTACCTGCAAAAAAAATTAATATGCTTTAGCTTAATGCTAAGCAAGCCACCCAACGTGTCATCATAGACAAGCTCAAAGGCACAATGTATAACTCTCCATCATATTCCACTCCACAAGTACACTCGAACTACATAACTCTCCAAAGAAATTGCCGACACACGAATCAACCCCTGACCCGCACAAAAAATCCCTAAAATGATATATATGTGGAAATCAACCATGCTCCGACTTTAAAAACATCAAAAGTTTATACTCAGATCAGTGGAAGTTTACATAATATTTGCATGCTTTTTAGGTTTGGCTATGTATACATAAAGCTTGCACAGAGAACATGGGATAAAAGTCCAATGGCCGCTAGGGTTTTAGGCTATTTTTTATTAATTTTATGGTCTATTAATTTGACACTCTTTAAATTTGTATAAAACGTAAACTGGAAGCCGCAGAAAATACAAGATCGTCGTCAAATTTCCATTTGACATGCAAAATAAATTTGAAATTCCAGACCTGCTCACAACCTCCAAGGGTTGCAAAGCGAAACCTTCAGGGAACAAAACGAAAATGATGAGTCTTGAGAGCCTTCTCCAACGACAAAACCCTCATTGCATCTACCGAGGTTGAAGTACAATGTATCTAAATGGATATTAATACCCATGAACTACCAACTTTTTCATACGCATTGAGTTATCAACCAGGTAGTTCGCTATATTAATGATCATCGTAACCATAAGCTCCACGATGGACAATATCAACAATACACGTAGTTACAATGTGACATGGAAGCATAACTTATGGTTAAGCGAGATCATGCTAAGATATCCAGGTTCGAATCCATAAATCATGTAATCATTGAGTACCTGCAAAAAACTTTTAATATGCTTATGCTTAATGTTAAGCAAGCCACCCAACGTGGCATCATAAACAAGCTCAAAGGCA
Source organism: Larix kaempferi (assembly GCA_027924585.1). NCBI lineage: Eukaryota > Viridiplantae > Streptophyta > Pinopsida > Pinales > Pinaceae > Larix > Larix kaempferi. The sequence continues at coordinate 7,945,669 of BSBM01000865.1, read as the reverse complement.
TAGTGTATAACTCTCCATTATATTTCAGGATCCACAAGTACACTTGAACTACATAACCCTCCAAAGAAATTGCCGACACAGGATTCAACCCCTGACCCGCACAAAAACACGCCACATCAAGCTGAAATCAAAACCCCAAACCCAAATCCGAACGAAAGCGCTCAAAATCAAAACCGAGAAATCGTTCTTCAAAAATTTCCCCTAGAAACAGTCCATGGAAGCTACAAAACCGGCAGAATTCCTTTATGCTGACATCCTTCTCGCTCTTAAGTAAACCGCGCACTGAACTCAAAAGTTTGCAACTCCATTTCTGCTATTCTCTTCAGCCCCGAGACCTTAGCAGAGAATTTATGCACAACAAAGTTATTACATAAATAGCCATACAAAAAAACAAACTATGTATGCACAGGGACAAATCCTTTTCAGACAAAATACGAAACTAAAAATCTGTAAACAAAGCATAGACGCATACACAGAGAAAATGAGCATATATACACAGGTTCGTAGAGAATGAGCATAGACGTAAACATTTTCTTCAGCGCCGAGACCTTAGCAAACAATTTATCCACAACAAAGTTATTACATAAATAGCCATACGAAGAAAACCTATATGTGCACAGAGACAAAGCCTTTTCAGACAGAACATGAAACTAAAAACATGCAAACAAACCATAGATGTATACACATAGAGAATAAGCATATATACACAGGTTCCTAAACAATGAGCATAGACGTAAGCCTTTTCTTCGGCCCCGAGACCTTAGCACAGGAAACAAACGCAGACGAATACGCCATCCGCGACCTTGCACTTCTCCTTCGCCCAACCAAGATGAAACCATGGGAGCACCGTCACCCTAGCACAAGCCAAATTTTATCAATTCGTTTCAACACTCACAAACTAAAATACGCTATGAACTAGCAGGTGTCTTTCATAACCACTCAAGAATTTATGGCTCGAATGTTGCCTTCAACGTGGCTTCAACCTGCTGCTCCCTGTCATGTCAACCTGCCATGCATTAAACAAATGACCAGACGCACAACGTCCCCATTTCAAGACCTACGTCACCAGTCAATGTGGCTTCAACGCCCTCTACAACGTCGCTTCAACATCCTGTCATGCATTAAACAAATGAGCAGACGCTGACGGCATCGCACCGCCAGCTCTTGGCGTGCCAATTCCAAGACTTACGTCACCATTTCAGAGCGAATGAGCTTTGAAATAAATAATTTTTATAAAATTTAGTTTAATAAAAAACACATTGCAACTATGTAAAACCATATAGGTAAAAAAAAATTGAACTCGAGTACAAGCTAGACTAGGTAGACTAGATAGGTGATAATAGGGTCCGAGCGATCCATTTATATTCTGCTACGCATTGTTATGAAATTTAAACATTACATTAAACTAAATTAAATATTCAATGCAACATACTTTATCTCATCCTAACAATCCCATACTTCGATTAAGTTGCAGCTAAAGTCTATAACATAATCCCATGTTCCGATAAAGCTATTGAACTAATGAATCTATTAGACGTTTGATTATGGCGAAGTCCAATCTAATAACCATTCCCAAAAAATGCTCCACAACCCCATCTTTCAATAAGGTTATAATTAAGGAATTTTTTACACTTTAAAATTTTAAAATATAAAGTATAAGTGACTTGCAAATTAATAATTTTTTAAAGCTCTTTTCCGTTTCTCGAATTATGTAAAAAAATATCTGGAAAAATATTACAGAATAACAATTATTACACGTTTTTATTTAAAGATATTTTGCAGTTATTTTAAATGATATATGCCTTTGATTTTTTTGGTTTAACTAAGGAAGAGAATCGGTATTTTTGTTTGAATATTCTAGTGAAAATTATTTTAAATAAAGAAAGTTTAAATATCAGTTATCAACCAGGTAGTTCGCTATATTAATGATCATCGTAAACATAATCTCCATGATGGACAACATCAATTATTCACGTAGTTACAATGTGACGTGGAAGCATAACTTATGGTTAAGCGAGATAATGCTAAGATATCCAGGTTCGAATCCATAACCCATGTAATCATTGAGTGCCTGCAAAAAAATTTAATATGCTTTAGCTTAATGCTAAGGAAGCCACCCAACCTGCCATCATAAACAAGCTCAAAGGCACAGTGTATAACTCTCCATTATATTCCAGGCTCCACAAGTACACTCGAACTACATAACCCTCCAAAGAAATTGCGGACACACGAATCAACCTCTGACCCGCACGAAAACATGCCACAGCAAGATGAAATCAAAACCCCAAACCCAAATCCGAACGAAAGCACTCAAAATCAAAACTGAGAAATCGTTCTTCGTAAATTTCTCCTAAAAACGGTTCATGGAAGCTACAAAACCGGCCGCATTCTTTTATCCTGACATCCTTCTCGCTCTTACGTAAACCGCGCACTGAACTCAAAGGTTTGCAACTCCATTTCTGCTATTCTCTTCGGCCCCGAGACCTTAGCAGAGAATTTATCCACAACAAAGTTATTACATAAATAGCCATACGAGAACACGAAACTAAAAACATATAAACAAACCATAGACGTATACACACAGAGAATAAGCATATATACACAGGTTCGTAAACAATGAGCATAGACGTAAGCCTTTTATTCGGCCTCGAGACCTTAGTACAGAATTTATCCACAACAAAGTTATTACAAAAATAGCCATACGAAAAAACCTATGTATGCACAGGGACAAAGCCTTTTCAGACAGAATACAAAACTAAAAACATGTAAACAAAGCATAGATGTATACACACAGACAATGAGCATATATGCATAGATTCGTAGATAAATAAACCCTGAATCTACCTGAACTAAGACAACAAACGCAGACGAATAGACGAGCCGTGACGTTGGACTTCTCCTTCTGCTGCTGCTTCTCCTCTCTCCGCGCACGAACAACTAACAAACCTTGAATCTACCTGAACCAAGGAAACAAACACAGGCGAATACCCGATCCCCGACCTTGGAATTCTCCTTCGCCCAACCAAGATGAAACCATGGGAGGACCGTCACCCTGGCACAAGCCAAACCTTATCAATTCGTTTCAATACTCACAAACTAAAATACGCTATGAGCTAGCAAGTGTCTTTCATACCCGCTCAAGACTTTATGCCTCGAATGTTGGCTTCAACATGGCTTCAACCTGCTGCTCCCTGTCATGTCAACTTGCCATGCATTAAACAAATGACCAGACCCGCACCGGCCCCATTTCAAGACTTACGTCACCACTCAACCTGGCTTCAATGCCCTCCACAACATGGCTTCAACATCCTGTCATGCATTAAAATAACAAACGAGCAGACGCTGACGGCATACACTCAAACTACATAACCCTCCAAAGAAATTGCCGACACACGAATCAATCCCTGACCCGCAGGAAAACACGCCACAGCAAGCTGAAATGAAAACCCCAAACCCAAATCCGAACGAAAGCACTCAAAATCAAAATCGACAAATCATTCTTTGTAAATTTCTCCTAAGCATAGACGTAAGCCTTTTCTTCGGCCCCCAGACCTTAGCAAACAATTTATCCACAACAAACTTACTACACAAATAGCCAGATGAAGAAAACCTATGTGTGCACAGGGACAAAGCCTTTTCAGACAGAATACGAAACTAAAAACATGTAAACAAACCATAGACGTATACACACAGAGAATGAGCATATATACACAGGTTCGTAAATAATGAGCATAGACGTAAGCCTTTTCTTTGGCCCCGAGACCTTAGCACAGAATTTATCCACAACAAAGTTATTACATAAATAGCCATACGAAAAAAACACTATGTATGCACAGGGACAAAGCCTTTTCAGACAGAATACCAAACTAAAAACATCTAAACAAAGCATACACGTATACAAACAGACAATGAGCATATATGCACAGGTTCGTAGATAAATAAACCCTGAATCTACCTGAACTAAAGCAACAAACGCAGACGAATAGACGATCCCTGACGTTGGACTTCTCCTTCTGCTGCTGCTGCTCCTCTCTCCGTGCACAAACAGCTAACAAACCCTGAATCTACCTCAACCAAGGCAACAAACGCAGACGAATACCTCCTCCGCCCAACCAAGATGAAACCGTGGGAGGACCGTCACCCTGGCACAAGCCAAACCTTATCAATTCGTTTCAATACTCACAAACTAGAATACGCTATGAGCTAGCAGGTGTCTTTCATACCTTCTCAAGACTTTATGCCTCGAATGTTGGCTTGAACGTGGCTTCAACTTGCTGCTCCCGGTCATGTCAACCTGCCATGCATTAAACAAACGACCAGACCCGCACCGCCCCCATTTCAAGACTTATGTCACCACTCAACGTGGCTTCAACGCCCTCTACAACGTGGCATGCATTAAACAAACCATCCTTCAACATACTGTCATGCATTAAACAAACGAGCAGACGCTGACGGCATCGCGCCGCCGACTCTTGGGATGCCGATTCCAATACTTACGTCACCATTTCAGAACGAATCAGCTTTGAAATAAATAATTTTTATCAAATTTAGTTTAATAATTAAAACATTGCAACTATGTAAAACCATATAGCTAGAAAAAAATTGAACTCGAGTACGAGCTAGACTAGGTAGACTAGGTAGGTGATAATAGGGTCCGAGTGATCCATTTATATCCTGCTACGCAGGACATAATAACATGTTTTTAATTCATTTTTCATTCAACTTAGAAAATAAGTGTAATTTTTTAATTAATGTTCATAATGTTATTAATTTATTAATTAATTAATTAATTACTATGTAACAAAATAAAATAATTTTTTTTTCTAATTATTAAATGTTAAAATATTATAAACATTAAAAATATCTAAAACTAAAAACCTAAAAATTAAAATCTGAAACTATTATTATTACAATATATGGTTATAGTAACTAAATTGTTTAAATAGTATTCATTTTAAATGTAACATTATATAGTTATAATTTAATTTAATAATTAAATTAATTATAAAATCAATTAAATAATAAAACACTAAATAAACAAACTACACTTAGGGTTAGGTTTTTGGCGGACATCTTGGGTTTGTTATTCTCTCAACAAACAAACAAAAAATGAATATTAATGCTTTGGAAATGCTATCCCTTACCTTGACTCATTGTCCTCATGATGAACCGTGATTAAGGTTTGAAACGTCGACTTTCATAATGGGTACTGAGTTAATCCCAAGCACTTCACCAAATCCTCAATGCAGGAATCTACGAGAGAACATATATGTTTATAACATTAATTAAGTTCATACACGCAAGAAATTATAATATATAGTACACATCATAAAATAGAAGTTTAAAGCTTGGAATTTGAACCATTAACTACATTCATATCATTAAGTCATCATATGTAATCAAAATCACATTGTAATGTGTATCATATGGATTAAGATATGAGTCACTCACTAATAGTAAGATACTATAGGTGGGAATGGCAATGGAAAATACAAAATCCGGTAGAATATAGATACTAGAACCATATATGGAAGAATGCCATAGCGTGAAGTCATCATTGTCGGGAATCAATAGTCCTCTTCAATGTCAATATCACCAAAATCATCATCACTACCACTGCTACCTCCTCCATCCTCTTCCTCCTCCTCCTCCTCCTTAGCCATTGTATCCAATCTGATATTTGCATTTGTTGGTGTGGAAGATGACACCTCAAGAGGATAACCATCATCAAAAGTGACTAGCTCTAGCACTGGTTCATTGAAATCTAAGTTGGCTAATGCCAACTCAACAATATTGCCCAAACCCATATCCTCAAGAAACACATCCCACATATTTTTCTCTCCTTTCAACCACTCCTCCCTTTGGCTATAAATAAGATAGAGGTTTGAGTGCATATATACCATTGCCTCTTCCTTAGACTTCTTACGCCTACTGTTCTTGACACTGTACAAATTTCCATTTGTGCTATGATTCCTCTGCAGCAATAGGATTCAAAGTAACCTGAGAGAGAATCGTCATGGATAAACCCTGTAGAATAGGGCATGTTTCCCCATGAGTTTCCCACAAAACATAGGGATTCTTAACCCCCTATCTCTAAACATGACATAACCTTGAAATCTCCCAGCTCCAATTGAAAACTCTATGAAGCCCTCCTTTACCTCATCAAGGGATGATCTATCATGAAATATCCTTCTAAATGGTTCCTTCCTCCCTTGTGAAATATCTATGTGAAAGCACACAATTGGGCCAATCATTATTGTAGTACTTTGGATTCAATGAGTGAAATTACACTTATTTTCTAAGTTGAATGAAAAATGAATTAAAAACATGTTATTTTCAATTTAAAAATATAATTTTTAATAAAAATAAAATAATTTTTAATATGTAAACTTATGTATTTTAAATATGTTTTTAATCAAAATATTAACATCAATATTTGTTTATAGAAATGTCGTATGTCGATGATGTCAATGCGTATTAAGAAACTGTGTCCATATTTCATATTTATAACCATTCTCTTTTATCTCTATGTTCAATGTGTGTTTAGATACTCATATTTATGTGTCCTCTACAATGTCCAATTGTTTAATGTTTAAATTCATTTTTAATTTTGACATTTTGAACCAAATCGAAATCCCAACAGAGAGCGTTTAAGCACATTACTTTCCATTGTAAAACTATCGGTATGAATAATGGAAAATGGCAATTTCGATCCAAAAGTTACATTGCGAGAGTGATTGAAAATATTGTAAGATGTACACTTAATTTGGTCGTTGCAGAATGGCAATGTTCTTCAGCAGCCTATATTACTTGTTCTTAAGTTTTCCACATGTTACTGTTAGTCCCTGGTTTTTTCAATATGTCATTTTTTAGCGGTAGCAAGTAACAAGAAATGCATATGCAAATTTGAATGGGAGTAGGTTAAACTTCAAATGATGACTATGTCACTCAAAGCAAAGCAGATCTGAGCGATATTCAAACCAATAATGTTAATTTCCCTTTCAAAGCTCCCACAGTATTCGAAATGTCATTTCCAGTTCACTATTATACAACCGTGCGCAACAAGATTCTTTGTATGATTGAATGGTTTCAAAATGTCATTTCGATTTTAGTGTCATACAACCGTGCGCAACAAGCTTTTTCGTTTGATTGATTTGCTTCCTAACTTCCTTCTCAAGAGTTGATCACCGACTCGGATAGAGAAAACGCGTAATATATGGAAACAAAGCGAAACAAAGACATGCGACGGCGTACGAACATCGAGATCAAACCACCGGGTTCCGGATGGAACAAATTATAGAAGGATGGTACTACTTCTAGATGATTGCTAAAACACAGTTAAGCAACTATTTTAATACTTTTGCTTAATCTTTGTCCGGTTGGATTTTTATTGAATTATTTAATAAAATGTGTTTCCGATCACTTCAAACAATCGAGAATATTAGCTGTTGTAAGTTGGAGGCCACTATGTAATGAATAATCTAAATTTAACAAACTTTCCCACATATAGTGGATGGTAGGTTCAGCTCATTGAAGCCAGAAGATGTGGTGGATGGATTGAAATCCATCCATCCCCACCAACGCACCACCATATCCTTGACATATTATCCATACCTTGATTATCCATACCTTAGTGATCATTTATCATATATATATATATATAATTGTTTAATTCAAATTTGGAACAAAGTCCATAAAATAAATATTCATAGTACATTTACATTATCTTCTTGCAATCTAGGAAGAGTACCCTTTCTCTTCCCCCCAAATTGTTAATGTAAAATATAAATGCCCATGAGCATAAAAATTGTTTATAAATCGTTAAGAATTGTCTTTTTCCAACCACTAGCTATCTTGCATGCCAATTTGACAATTAAGTTAAATGATAAGTTCTACAACTTAATGATAAGTTGAGTTATTTTAATTATTAACTTTTATAGGTTTTATTATATATATAAAATGGTAATTTATGTTCCATTATAAAATGAAAATGAAAATGAAACATCTAATTTCTTCAATCTTAGAAACTCATATGAGTGTATTCACTCAAAGTGGGGTTTTTTATTTAGAAAGATGTAATGGGAGAGGATTCAACAACATGATTTTTGGTATCTTTCTAATATTTAGTAAAAGTAAAAATATTTTTAATCTCATGTGAAGGAAGGTTCTATGTCATAGGTTAGCAAAGTGATTCCATGAGATTAAACTATACATCCTTTGATAGATTAAATATTGTTCATTTAACTTCAATCACGACAAACATAGAGAGTATTGAAAGGCAAGAGATACGAACTAGAATACAAAATCTTTTTCTCTATATTTATTTAAATATTTCCTGCATTAAAATGTAACCCAAAATCTTAGTAAAATAATATACCTTCTAGTATCTATGTATGTTATTAAATACAATGTGTTTCTATGTTTACCATGGTACTTCTATGTTTACCTTCTAGTATGAAGTGATCTTAATTTTGATTTGAATATTTTGGGAATTGTGAAGAGCATGGTTTTGTGGTTGATGAGGATCTAGGATTGGATATTTCTAATGACGTTGTTCCAAATCTTAGGAGATGATAACGAGAGAAACTAGTTACTACATTGTATGGTAAATTATCAGATGAATGGTTATCAAGTGTATTGAAGAAACATGCCACCATGAAGGAATCAAAGAAATCAAGCAAAATCCTTAAACCATAATTTGAGTGGAATACTAAAATTTAGAGATATTTTGAATTTTAAAATATTGAGAATCCAAATAGGGTTAGAAATATGATCCAAAAATTAAAATGTCATGATGCATTATGGTGGCAAGTCCTACAACAAAATAGATTGGACAATCAAAGAGATAAGGTACAACTGTGGAAAAATATGGTTTGCGAGATAAACAAAAAAAAAATACCGATATTGATTACTAAAGTTTTGTACATACTATCTTAGAACTTTAGGCAGAGACACACAACATGCAGAGAGTAGACTAAAAAAATCTTTCTCTATCATAACAGGTTTTAGTTAGGAGCTTGAGTTTTGAAGGGTATAAAGGTATGTCAATGGTTTGGAGTTCCAAACCCATGATGAGTGGTAGTTAGGTTGTACTAATAGCACAACAATGTAGTAAATGACATTAAAAGGGATTAGCCCCATTGCATGAATTGACTTCACAAGTCTTCAATATTTCATGTGTCTTTAAGCATTTAACATGGTATCATAGAAGATATGTATGGATTTGAAAACGATTTAGAAAAACAATATACAAAGAAAGCAAGCAAGGTTTTTTTGTGATTTTCTAATTTGAATTACCATTCGAGAATTAAAAACAATTATTCTTAGAAATTTTTCATTCTATAATATGCTGAAATTTTGATGAGTTTATTTGAGACTAGATTTTATCATTTACTCTTTAAGAAAGTGAAAATAATTTCTAACCCTAGTGAAACAAAGGCAACAAATGACAGTAACAAAAACAAATTGTGAATTTTTATTTCAAGTGGCTATTTTCAAAATGGAAAGGAATCACATAATGTTTAACTTACCATGGATTATTGTTCAAATGAATTGGGAATTTAAGTAATTCAATGATTTTGGATTTTGGGAACCTGAGGATTTAAAGAGTTGCATTGATTTGGGAAGTTTGGACTTCATTAAGAGAATTTAGGAGTTTGGGGATACTACCCTTATGAGGGTGATGATAGATTGTGGAGGAGTGATGCTATTTAAAAATAATTTTTCATTTCATTTTTTGTTGTAATTCTTGATATTGTAACATTAAGACAGGTTGTTGGAGTATAATGCTCAAATTTTGTTTACAATCTCACGTAAAAATCAAATCAATATGAGTGACTAATAAATTGAGAATTAAATAATAAATAATTTATGTTTCATTAGTAGTACAACTACCTAAAAAATGATATAAAAGGGATTAACCCCATTGTGTCAACTGATTTCATTTTAAAAAATAATATTTTAAACAAATACATTTTTATCCTTTCATGTGTTTAAAATTTTAATAGGATAGGTATAAGGAAATAATTTTAAATTATTTGACTATTGGTGTACCTCCCATGTTAAGTATCTAAATCCATCCTTGCAAATAAAATGGGTGGGTGGAGAATGTGCATAGACTCCATGGTTTCCCTATTTTTTGAATTGATGACCTCATGGATCATTGGTTAAGACTTGAGAAATGTACTTTTCTTAAACGATCATAGATCTATCTAAAATCTATATCTACCATGCACCAAGAGGCATCAAATTCCTCAAGGAGCAAACCTCTTCTCATGTTTTTCACCCTAAAAAAGGTTTGCACCTCGAGGGATTTTATCCCTCTTAGCACATGGTAGATCCATATTTTAGATGGACCTATGATGGATTAAGAAAAATACATTGCTTGAGACTTCACCAATGATCCATCAGGTCATCAATTCACAGCAAGGGAAACCATGAAGTTTATGCACATTCTCCACCCACACATTTTATTTGCAAGGAGGGATTTACATATTTCTCGTGGGAGGTACACCAATAGGAAAATCACTTAAATATTGGTTTTTGTATTAGGGGAATTGACAACTAGGGAGGTGCATGTACTCGCGTTGCATGGGGTCAATTCCTGTCTACTACAACTATTCCCCTAGGTGCACCCACATAGCCCGCAAGCATGGGACACAGGTAAGGCGAGGTGAACTCACAACATGCCATCTCATTTTACTTCATTTTCTAGTCAAGCTACACTCCTATGGGATGGAAAATCAACATTTAAAATTATTTCCTTATAAGTATCCTATTAAAATTTTAAACACATGAAGGGATAAAAATGTACTTTCTTAGAATATTATTTTTTGAGAATGAAATCAATTGAGGTTAGTTAATTTTTGGAACTTGGCATATTTGTAACTGTCAGAATACTATCACTTCCATATTATATGAATATACCACCACCACATTATCTAGAGATCATCACCACATTATAAACACTAAGAACCTTTGGGAATTTGCACTCATCTTGAGGTGCTTGAGTGAGACAATTGGATGTGATAGTGTAACCTTATTAGCTACCAGTGCAACCTCAAGCACCATAGGATGGGTGCAAGTTCCTTAGGGTGATTAGGACTCATCATCACAAAATGAAGTTCATTTAATTTAAATGAGTACCTTTAAATCAAAATTTGTTGTTATATGTTATGAATTGGGTGGTTGATTAAACTCATTGGGCGTTCACTAAGTAGGAAATATTGTAAAACATGAGTTCATATTGGGGATTTAATCATTTAAAAAATGGAAGCAATATCTTGACTATCATATAGGCATCCAATAGTATTTTAAATATATTAAAAACATAGCTATGGATATAAGGGTGGTTTATAATTATGTATATAAGGAGTTGAATAAGGTATTAGAGGGTTTGACTAAGTCCTTTATGTCTAAAGTTGTTCTGAATTTGACCATGTGTGAATTTGAAATCATGCTTGAATAAGTATGGTCTATGTGTGAAAGGGGTATGACTATGATTGTGTTTGTAGTCACAGTGATGTTAGAATGGGTACATGCTATGTGAAAGAAGGTGGTGTGAATTTGATTGGAATGACTGTGTATGAAGTCAACATGTCTTCAACAGGTTGTATGCAATCCTGAAATATGAAATCACACTAATATTTCACATTTCATCCTATAAGTGTTGATGCTCAACATCCACATGATTCCAAAGTGTCGGAACATGACACTAGAGGAGTGGGCACACAAATTTTCTCCCAAAAACAATGGCAATGGGGTCGCGCTAGCGGAGAAAAAACAAGGATGCACACACACCTAAGGAAGCACATAGGCGCCTTTAGGTTTGGTACTGAACCGAGGGACATGCGCGCTGCTGTGCATGCACTTTTTTAGCGCATACGTTCCCAACAATGCATACGCACCCCTGTTAAATCAAATAAAAAAAGAGGGAAGAACGTGTTATATTTCATTTCCAATATGCCAAGCTTCACTAACCCAGTGCATACGCAGAGTAAGAGACCACCTCACTCACCCATTGCACTCAATAACTCCATCAATCCATCTACCAAGTGATCGTCAATCACATTGGATAGGTAAGATCATTGTTTTTTGTCATTTTATTGATTTTTTATTGTTTATTAAATTTTTAATGATTCCCAAATTAGTAAAATAATAGAAATTTTTTCAATTGCTGAGTCTAAACATATACAATGAATGAACAAAATGTTAACATGAAGTCCAGTGGAACACAAGAAAACACAAATCTTGGAACCAATGAAATCCCTCATGAAAATCAAAATGCCCAAGAAAATCAAAACCCCTAACAAAATTTCAACCAAGATGACTTGAACCATTACGTAAATGAAATGAGAGTGCACACTTGAGAATTAAGAAACACATAGGAACCATCTCGAGTGGCCCTTTCCACCTCAATTGAGAGCTCAATTGACTCCCTCACCCATGCACATCACCAATTGACTGACATGACCGAATATAGAGCTAGGATGCGGGAGTATTATTCCACGAGCATTTCCAAGGAGGAAATAAAAGCACTGAATATTAAAAATTCCCAATTATACAGTATGTTCACTGATCAAAGGACACAATAGCCATTGGACATTAGAAAGCCACATGTCTGCATGGATTGGTATCTTTTCCAGCCATGGAAGGACAATTGGATGCATAGGTGGTTCATGGTTTACGATAAACCTCCCTGCAATAATAGGGAGGTTCTAAAGTTCTTCCTTTGACAACTGTGGGATTAGTTTGTGCTCGGTTTACATGTCAACTATTTATAAATAACCGAGTTCCAGGGTTTTTGGCTTGGCTCTGCCCAAGATCGACCTGCTGCCAAGACGAACCCACTAAGAGGGCCACCAGCTCCTAGGAGTGAGCCCAACCCCTCTCCCCAACCACCTCAGTTTCCCCACAAACTTGATCAGATCGAGGGGGCGGTGAGGATTGTTGCACGTGGACTCCTTAGACACGCCACCTTTGTATCAACGACTACAATGGAGAGACAGGTTGACCCTAGTAGAGACTCAGGTGGAGGGCCTTCACGACAAAGTCATGATAGACATGTGAATGGTGGTATCCATGCTGGGCCTTCTAGTTCGATGGGGAAAATGCCAAATCTTTTTCCCCATTGGGGGCGCACTTTCCCTAGCCTGGTCGAGGGATGCTATATGGAGAAGGTTGGCACTTTTTTTAATGAGTTTTCAATCATCACTTGAGAAATTGTAAAGTAATTTTAAAGCAGTTATGTATGACTTAAACTGTTATTTCAATGTATAGTTATTTAGAGTGGAGACGTCGACATGGGAGAACGTAGGATCTCCCAACCTAGATGTAGCAATGGCAGCTGCAAATGAAATTGCAACAGCTCACACGGAGGTATTTTCAGTACCTCACACAATATTGTTATTACTTATGTCATTCATATTATTTATATTTATGACATGCACGATGATAGTTCGTACAATATTTTTGAATATTTGGATTGCCTAAATAATTTCTTGTTTAATATGTTCATAACGTGCATGAATTTTTGTGTCCACAGTTATGCACAGACTTCGATGACCATCCATCTTCGCTAGGGATTGACAGGTCACCATACACACATGTACAATGTGTAGTTAAAAGCATGCTTTTAATTTGAATTGTTATGACTTACTATGGTTTAATTTGATTTTTCTCTACTAAACTATGATATTACAAATGTATATGTAGGTGCCACCATGTTAGAGGTTCCCCTTTTTGTGGAAAGGTTGACCGGGATGCTCCTAATCTAGATGAATTAGAGCATTTGATGCACTTATCATTTAGTTAGACTAGGGACTCTAGAAATGTGTAGGAAAAGAATCAAGAAGACATTGTTCCAGCTTCTTATACGCAAGCACTAAAGCTATTGAAAGTTAACATTGGAACAGAATAAAACCCAATATGGCCTCTATAGGTGATTACTGGGATGATCAAACTACATATGAGATTGTTTATCTTCTCAAAGAATACAAAGATATATTTACACAAAGTTTCACTAAGTTGAAAGGGGTTCAAGGTGATTTGCGGGAGATGAGGATTTCCCTCAAACTTGATGCTAATCCTATCAAGCACTACCCATATTGACCTAACCTTCAATTTAAGGAATAATTCAAAAGGTAAAGAAACCACATGTTGGAAGGTGGTTTGATTTTTTTAGTGGATAATTTGAATGTATTAGTGCCATAGTGATCCAAAGAAAAAATGATACAGATGAAATCAATTTCACTGTTGATTTTCATAGCCTTAATTCATCTTGTTTTCATGACCCTTTCCCTACTCCTTCCAGTGGTGAGGTGTTGGAGCAATTGGAAGGGAAGGAGGTGTACAATTTCATAGATGAATGTTTAGGATACCATCATGATAGAATTGTGGAAGACGATAAAAACAAGACTACATTCAAAATAGAATGGGGTTCTTTTGCCTATAATGTGATTCCATTTGGACTCAACAATTCTTCTGTAGTGTTCTCTAAATTTGTGATCACTGCCTTTAGCGAATTCATACACAAATTTCTAGAGGTATACATGGATGATTGTACCATACATCGTTGATTAAAAGAACATATTAATCTCTTAAGGTTAATTCCACTACAAGGAAAAGGCCCTATAGTGGAGGTTTTTGTGGATGATGCTCTAAAAAGATCCCAAATATCTTTTTATAGTGGAGGTCACAAGTGGAGGTGAACGGGGAGATGTTTTTATTTGGTGATTTTATATATCCAAAATGCACCAATGTAGATATGAATCAAACACACAAGAGTAGACATAAATCATGTGGCACCGCAGTCGGAAACACCATTGAGAGAAACAAAAATATATAAATTTACAACAAGGACTTTTAAATTAAAAAAGTGCACCAGTGCATACCCATTTTTGAAAGCACTGACATGGGGTAAACATATAGTGGAGGGAACTAGATTAGATTATTATTTTTTTTAAATTTTAATTTGCAGTGCAATCGATCTAAATGACCGCACTGGGGTGTTCTAGCTTAGGGCACACTATAACAGGATTAAATAAAAAAAGTATCGAATTAAAAAAACCATGTCTTGAATTAAACTTTTATTTTTAAATTTCATTTCCAATGCAGTCATTCTGAACAATAACACTGGGGTGTTTTACTTTCGGGTGCATTGTGAAAGGGTTAAATAAAATAATTTCCAAATTAAAAAAAAAGTTATTACATTAATTTTTTATTTTTAATTATCATTTCGGGTTGGTCATTCTAAATAAATGCACGGGGTTGTTAGAGCATATGACACACAGTGAAAGGGTTAAACAAAAAAATGTTGAATTAAAAAAATGGATTGGATAATTCTTTATTTTTAATTCAAACTTCTGGTGCATTTTTTCTCCTGGATTGCACCAATGCATTCATGTTTTGGGCGCACCAAAATAGGGTTAAATAAAAAAATTACCAAATTGAAACACCGTTTTTACCATATCTGTAGTGTTTTTTGACCACCTGAGCACTAGTGTCGTACCTTCCCTAATCAAACACCCTGCAATCCAACAAGAATGGTGGTCATATCTCAATCTTACACAATGTCCAGCATCTACGCCACTAATGGATATGGTTCGCGATGTGTGTAGATGTGTTTTGCCGAAACACTGTGATAATTTCGAGGCCAAGGTCGTGGCAAATTGGAAGCTGGAAGTATGTGAGAAATGAAGTGGCCAATGTTGAAAAGGTGGCATGGGCCGATATTGGTAAGTTCACATACCATTTGGTTGTCATTCCAGTGAGGATACGCTGAAAGAGGCGAAGCCTCAATGAATCCTCCACTAGGTTGTTGAATGAACACCATAGGTGGAAGGACATGACATGGTTGGCGAGATCATCCCCTTGATTCCCTTCAAATTTGGGGATGTTAGAGGGAATTTTACCTAAGATAGATGGACAGGTTGGATCATGTGCAATAGGGTCATTGATCAATTTGTCCAAATATGGGATATTTAGGCTAGCCATGAAAGGTAGGTTAGGATTTGGTCCTGCCATTGTATGTTGTGTGTGGTTTCCTTGAGAGGTAGGCTGAGGTGGTGTTGAAAATAATGAATGACATCCTAAGAGAGAGGAGGGATCAATGTGGTCCAAGGGATCTCTGAGAGGAGAATCCAAATGAGAGTCACGGGGGCTTCACTAGAAGGAAATATAATATCACGTTCATTCATATTACGGTATTAAATATTCATGAAAACCTAAAAATGATATTGCTTGTATATTAAGGGGAAAAGGGTTTTTTTTAATTTAATGTAACAATACAAAAATACTTTGGGGTCTTTTTTATATGGGTGGGCTGACAAATATCCGCCAAATGGAGATGGCGGGATCATGGCCGGATGAGAAATCAGGTTGAGGCAAGGCTCGGGCTTACCATTACACAGGGAAATTGCATCTCGAGGCATGCCTGAGCCCAGGGGTTTCATGGTGAAGTGGGTTTCTAGTCGATCATAGTCGAGAGACAGTGGTCATTGACAGCCAATTGTTACCAATAGCACTCAGCCAGTTGTTACCAATAGTCTTGGGAGGCTCTAAGCATAATGGGCCTATTATAGGCCCTTGATAGGCCTTGGGGACTTGAATACCCAACCACTCATGCCTATTACAGGTCTTGGGAAGTTTAGTCAGCCTCCTAGAGCTTGTTACAGGCCCTGGGGGCTTGGATACCTAGCCCACAATAGGCTTAGTCAGCGATTGGGAAACTGCAACATGAAATCTAAATGTTGTACTATGTGCATTGGCTCTAGTGACATACAAGAAGTGATCTCCTATCTCTTCATTAGACCATAATGATGTTGCAAATCATAATGATATGTGGGTGAAGTAATGTGCATCCACAATATACATCGAAAGAAGCAAGGTGCATTGTAGAATGTATGTGGGGTCATAAGAGGGGTATCATATCAATATACTAGGTAGAAATATAAAGGGGTATAAAAAATGTTAATGAAAAAATTGATACATACAATATTTAGTGAAAATATGGGTTTTTTTAAATTGGGAAGGCATATTGGGAGGGGGTAAAAAAAAACGATTTTGGAAGGTATTTTCCAATATTTAGTGAAATTAGGGGTATTGTTTCACATGCCATGAACGAACGTGCTATGATAGTGGTTTATTGAGTGAAGCCCCCATGACGAGAGTCTCTTCTAAGAGGAGGGGAGGTGAAGGTATTTAAATTCTCTCTGAGGGGAGAAAATGAAGGTGAAACTCTTCCAATGGTGGATGAGGTAAAAGGATCAACACTCTCTCCAAGAGGAGAAAAAAAAACGAGAAATGAACGTCCTAATCCTGATGATCTTATCATTGGGGCCTGGGAGCGGCCCCGACTAGAGTATCTACCACATGAACCATGGGGAGAAGGTGTAAAAACACCCCTTGAGAGAGGGGACAGGCCCTATAGTTTGCGAGACTACCTTAGGGGGTTGTTTTTGTTCCTTAATGGTGAAATATTAGTGTCAAGTGAGAGTGATGGTGCAATTAAACACAATTGAACAAATGCAAAAATATGCCAACAAAAACAGATGCAATATGGTGCAACAAGTGAGTGATATGTGCAAAGTCAATTTAGTGCAAGAGTCCCCACATGTAGGTTCTTTTCAATTACGAGTTAGTGAACTTGTATTTAAAAAGAAAATAAGTGTAAGTTCCCTAAAAGACCTAATATCGTTCCTCTCAAATGTAACTAGGCCTTCCAAAAGCACAATTGATGGTGGCAATGGGGTCCACACACCAATTGACTACTGAAGATAACAGAGAGCCAGTTCTACTGGTGATGGAGCATTTCCCAGTCAAGAATACTTGGAGACACTTCCCAATGGAAATAGTTGACTTCAAGAGTCAATTTCACTCACAATTGCTCTTTGGTGATGTACTAAGTTTGGTCACTAAGATACCTTGCATCAAGTGTGGATAAATGGTTCTTCCTCAGCAGTATCGTGTCGCCTCCACAAAATGTTGAGTGTCTCTTTGGAGAGGGAAAGGAAACTATACCTCAGATTTGACCTCCTTGGGCACAACGCACTTCTTATCCGAGTTTTCTTTTAACAATTGCTGATAGAAATATTTTGATGGCACCCTATAAGTCAACAATCCTATCTTTAAAATATCACTAATGAAACTAGATTGGTGGGCATTAATGGATGCCTAACCTAATTAATCCCACCCAACTAAAATTTTGTTTTGTTACCTCCTGTAGAGGATTTTAGTTTGTTGGCAATTTATAAGGCTCATTTGAAGGGTCTTGATTCACTTAATTGGTGTAAGGGAAGTATTTCACACTTCCCTTCCTTTCTGATTCACAAAGATCATAAGGTGTGTGAGGTGAAGAGCATACTTGGAATTAAATATCTTTTAGTTCTCTTAGTGTGTGCTAGCGATGCAAATACATGTGAGGTAAGCAAATTGATTGTTGCAAATTAACTAGAAGACTATAAAGTAAATGCAAATGGATATTTAAATTTAAACTCTAAAAGATGTTAATGGTGTTTTTCAAAAACATAGTGCTAATGAAGTAAAGATGTGCAATGGAGGTATTTCACACTTCTCAACCCTTTCTGATTCACCAAGCTTACAAGAAGGGTGAGGTGAAGAGAATACTTGGGGAGACAAGAGTCTTTAGGTCCTTGCTTATGTCCAAAAAGTGGATTATACACTAGCTTTAAGCCTAAAAACATGCCAAGTAATCAAATAACATGAGATGTCTTGAATACTAGTGACAACAATGAGGCTCGTTGGAAACCTAAAGGTTGGTTACCTAAGTATGTTTCGAGAAAGAAGGACCCTTTATTCCCTAATCTTAGTCTAAGTGAGCTAATTACTATAGACAATGTAACTATTGCAAGTTAATTCATTTTGGTTCATGAGTGAGCAGCAATGGGGCTACAAAGCTGTGAAAAATAGGTATAAAGAAAATAATGAGTGGATCTGTGCAGAAAACAAAAATATAGATGCACTGTAGCACAACAAAAAGACTCATTGGTGCATGGTAGTGCGGTTACAATGCGAAGAGGTCGTCCGGGTATTTTGTACATAAGTCCACATGGGTAGAAATATGTTAATATGTGCGGGCAATGCGACTATCAAGGGATCATCCGCCTGTACATCGTGCCCGATATTCCAGGATCCACACGTCTCTTGAAACAACAATTACATACAAAAGGAGGTTGATTTTATAGAATTAAGGGTATGGACTTCTTCACCCGCAAAGCATAAGATACTATAAATTAGTTACTCAACAAAAAAAACCTAGTTTAAGAGAAATGAACTAAAATAAGCGGAGTTTCCATAAGTATTGTTGTGGAAAAAGATTGCATATGGGTGAATCCTTCCCACTTGGTGAGGGGGGAATCCTTGTAGGCTACAACAAGGACTTAGTATTAGGTGCTCCTTTGTTTGTGGGTGAGTGCTCCAAGTGATCCTGCAATTGGTTGTTAGTAGAAATAGATAAAAACAAAGAAAATAGACATGAAACAAAACAAATAGAAAAAGGGGGTAAGAATGAAAAATCCAACAGCCAATAGATGCCAAACCATTTTTATATTTCCCAATGGTCATGCATATACAACACTTAGGGGATGTGGGCTCCAATGGAGGAAAACAATCCCTCTTAGGGAGGCCTATCTA
Source organism: Larix kaempferi (assembly GCA_027924585.1). Lineage (NCBI taxonomy): Eukaryota > Viridiplantae > Streptophyta > Pinopsida > Pinales > Pinaceae > Larix > Larix kaempferi. Next base: position 7,926,019 of record BSBM01000865.1, on the reverse strand, counting down.
GTCCACACTTTTTGTTAAGTAGCTTGAAGAACAACTGATAAGAACACTTACCCCTTGAAGGAAGGTGGAAAGGGAGCTTGGTGAATGATAGAAAATATGGAATAGGTTAGTTATAAGGGAGCTCAAGCACAATTTGATCCGGATTTATGTGGGAACGAAACAAAAGATAGCATATACAGAATCATATACAGAGATATATTGCAAATAACACAGTGATACAGTAAACACATATTCTATTAAATAGCGGAAATAGAACAGACTGTAAAATACAATAGCTGGAATGGTGGTAGCTATCTCTGAGAAGAGATGTGGCCGCTATGCTCATTCGTGCCAAGATGAATACAAAGAGAGGCCGGAAGGGCCTATTTATCATAAGCATGAGGGAAGGAATCCCAAACATCTAAAAACCTAACCCTAGAAGATGAAGCGCCAAAAGTCATGTGGGCCCCGTTTGGGTAAGTTAGTACATCAACTTCCCGGGGTCGTAACTTTTGCATACGATCTCCGTTTGGGGCGCTCGGTAGCCCGTTGGAAAGGTCTATCCAAGATTTACAACTTTCGACTGAGCCCAAATGTATGCCGTTGGCAACCATTTGGTCTCCCGAATTGCCAAAAAGTGTCGTTTAGGGCCTCAAAACGGCTCCGGAAGTTCAGGACCCGAAAAACTGCTAAAAATAGTAATTTACCAAAATTGCCAGAAGACTGTTTTGAGCCCCTTGGAAGAGGTGGGCCGCCACCGATATCCACCTGGATCACAATTCTAGTAGCATAACCTAGATCTTGGTTTCTCTCTTCATAAGCATGCCCATGGATTCCTTTTATAGACTAAGAGGTAGCCAATAAATAACTAGATCCCAATGTGTATTGGAGAAAACTCACTATGGTTTGGGGTAGACCACAACAGACAACTGACTACCAGAAATCAACTCAATCCTCAATGCTATGCTATATAAATGATGATGCTAAGATAATGAAGAATATAACCAACCTCGATCCAAACGTTTGATGTAGATTCCTGTTGAAGCTTTTCAATCCGTGCACTTGAATCTGCAAATTAGTCTTGACAACCAATATACAATAAGTACATATAATATATCAATGGCATTAACATCATCAATAGAAATGGCCCATGATATGACAAGTAAATGAAATCCAATGTAGTATAAACAACATTTACAACATTAATGGACGAGAATATGAGTATTTCTATTAACAAACAAGAAGTAGTACAATGTGATACGACCTCTTGCCGACAACCAATCTGAACCAAGATCTAGGTCAATCCACTTGCGCCTCCACCATTTCAATCCTCCATGGAAAGGAAAACTCAAACTATGATAGGAGTTTGAAGGTGAACATAAAGGGTTCACAACTACAAGGATCCATGAGTGTAGACTCAAGATAGGGAAAAAATCCACTAGAGTTCTCTTGCTCTTCTTTCTCCCCTCCCATCCATAAGCCATATGTGCTCAATATATAGTGCTCTCAAAGGTAAGTGAAAGGACACATCGAGGCGTTTATTGGGAATATGGAGGGTCAGGTCACCCAATGACCACTTTTTGGGAGTACAAAGTAATAATTTAGTGATTTTTACCATTTTACATGCTACACGCAGGCTATAGTGATGCAACTCGCGGGTACACCCACTGTAATGATGCAACTAGCATACAAGGGAAAAAATAGGAAAAAATAGTGTCTGAAGGATTTAAAGTGGTTCTGAGTTAGTGAAATGGATCCTCTAGGCCAAAGAGTGTTGATTCTCACAAGGTGGAAAATTACGTTGTAACAGATGCCCCCTAATGTGTGAGGTCAGAGATTGATGCTACGATGGCCGAAATACATTATAAATATCATAAATGGACTGATGGAGACACAAGTGGAAGGAGCAGCTCACTCGTCATAATACAATAGTATCCCTGAATACATGTCGGTAGTACAACAATCTGATACAATGGCCATGAATAGGTAGTACATAGTGAATACATGTCATAAGTGATCATAGTCATGATCCCTCTGCAGTAAGATATGGTCTCCTACTGAAAAGGAAACAACTGGTGCAAACTGGAGGTACAAACTGTTGATATCTGAGAGGTGATATCTCAGATGTAAAGTCATCATCATAAGTAGCATACTGAATGCCACTATCACCCGGGGTCTTCGACACAAGTCTTCGACGGTGCAAGTCCCGTCAAATGAATAAAGGAGTTGAGGTCGAACCTGATGTGACATCGTTTGATTACTGGTCAATGATGTATACCGTTAACATACATGAGATAACCCACCAATAATGAAAATGGGCATCAAGGCACATAGCATAATCATCGGAGTGTGATTATATGAGTTGATGTTGAACAGTAGGATGAATCCATCGATTAGGGGACATTGATGTATTCCCAAAACTGTCGATGGCGAGAGAACCTGCCACTAATGACTGCAAGCCTCAAGGTACTCAACTGAACTCTAAGCCTCAAGTTCTAGAATAAATGGGTTGAAGTCGATGGAACGAGACTCACTGGAAGGAGGGCATTAAGGCATCCCCCATCAACCAGCACGAGGTACTAGCTACGTTGAAAGATTTGGAAGATCTCAGGTGAAACAGACTGACTCGATAAGGATGGCCGACATGCAATAGTCAAGATATCTGAGGAGTGGCCGACTCTGGTTTCAAGACTTCCTTTGAACAAGAGCATGAGCAGATGGATAGACTCAGGTAACATAGACTTGATATAGACTGTGTGATGTAGGAGGCATCACAAAGGGATCCATAATGACTGGAAGCTTAACCAATCGGTGGAGTAAACTGAGAAACAAGTACATCTCCTAAGGTCCAACTATAGTCCCGAATCATAATGTATGGAGTGGAATGCTCTGTTCAAAGGTGACATAATTGCTTCCAACAAGAAGTAGTAACCATAATCCCATCCGACTTTTTGAAATATTTGATTTTTTTTTGTCTTTTTCATATTTTAGAAAGCTTGAAAAAGAATAAAATTGCTTATAGTACAACAAGTGAGGGAGTGAGTGTCAAATAGCGAGCAAACTAGTCCCAAGCAGTGGAACATACCTATGATCAGTGCAAGGAAGTGCATGCAGGATGTGGACACTCGGGGGGTGTGTTCCCTTAGGGTCAAAAGGTCATCAAATTGTGAAGGGAAAATGTAAGCTCTGCAGGGCTTGACAAGGAAAAGTGCTCAGGCACCAAGCTAATAATAGAGTAAGCGGGAGCTGACACCAGGCTCAAGCGGCAAGCAGGATGATGCAATGCAATCACAACTTGATATAAACGGGGGAGTCCTATGGGAGATGTCCAGCATAAGATAGAGGAGAGTATGAGTCTTATCGCAATGTCATGGTGTAACTACAAAGGACTCCCAATCCTAAGGACAAACAACGACATTGGCACCAGAATGCAAAAGGGGGTGCTATCTAGGGAACCCATGTTCGAAAAAGGCCGTACCGCCACATAACGACACTTCTATAATAGTGTGAAGGTTTTGTGTCAGTTAAGAAGCGGGGTTGCACCTAGGGTTTATGAAAGTGGTCAAAAGGTCAAATGCATAATGCATGTGAAAATGAAATCTAACCTATATGCCAGGTGTGAAATGTACCTGTCGTAGGTGTGAAATGCTCAGAAACAATGTCCGCCGAAGAGATCTGGTTAAAAACACTACGCCATGACATTGTATTAGTCCACAACAGCATTAAATGGAAAAAAATATAGACAAGTAGGTTTTGAAAATTATAAATAGTAACAAAAATTTACAATTTACAATTCATTTTTACTATTCACCCATTTGGATTTTTGTGGTTAGTTTTCACCTCAAAGTTCAGCTGTTGATTCTGGGAGCTACAGGCATCCGATCATCGAATCGTTAGGAGCAGGTTGGTAATCTCATCCCCACCATCCATTTCAATGTTTTTATTTCAGATTTCATTGGTTAAAATTGTTGTTTGGCCATGCCCTACATGGTCACGGCGTTACCCGTGGGCTATAATTATTTGGGTCATGGGTAGGGCTAGGTACACACAGTCAATGCACACATTGACTGTGGTTACCTGCCTCTGTGAGCACAACTACCTGTGGGTATGACCATGAAGTGAGTTTTTAAAGCAAAACTAACCAAATCTTTGGGTTTTTCTCTTTCCAGGATGGTTCTAGAGTGGAGAGAGAGAGAACATGACCTAGTAGATGAGGCTGTTCGAAATGATGTGTGTGCACAGCAAGCGCTACAAGCATGTGGTTTATACAAATTTTGGAGCATAGGGGGTTTGAGGGCCCAAAACCTATTGCTCCGCCGTTTGATAGACTATTGGGATGTTGATGCACAGAACTTTAATCTAGATGGGAAAATACTTTCATTGGAAGTGGAAGATATCTATTTCATCACAGGTTTGTCCCGCCGAGGTGAGGTGGAAAGCCTTCGATCTCGAACTGTGGGTGGTGGGATCACCATCCCCGACTACATAGAGAGGCATTGTGTTCCAAATACTCGGGCAGTGTAAAGTCAGGTACCCATCTGAGCCATAGTCAACCTAAGCATGAAGTGTTGGTTGTGGAGCCAGATCTTCTAGTCTCATAGATGATATTGTATCAGCCGTGTTTGTACCCCAGTTCTATATGATATGTAGGTGGACTGTACACTCACCCCAGCGGGGGGGTGTGGGGGGGCATCGCCCCCCCACGGGGTTCCAGGGGGGCCCATCCCCCCTGGTTGGGGGGTCCGGGGGCAGCACCCCTGAAGAAAAATTTTGGGGCTGTTTTCGCCAACTGTTTTGCGAGCCCATGGTTTTTGGGTATCTCGTGGTATTTTCCCATTGTATTTCCCTTATAAAAGAAAGACATTGTAATACGGCTAGGGTTGGTTGATGTATTAGGTTTTATGCATTGTAAAGATCTTTGAGATTAGGAGAGAGACTGTAAAACAGAGAAGAGGAAGTGCAGCGGTTGTGCTGCAGGTTATATCCCTTCGACTTGCTGGACAGTAATAATAATAAGGACTGGCAAATTCAGTGTGGACGTAGCCCAAGTTGGGTGAACCACGATATATCTGTGTCTCTCTTGTAATGTGTATGTGTGATTATATTTGCATTTCTATTTATTGTTATTGCTCTGCGATCCTGTTTTTTCTAACATGAAGGTTGTCGTGGCAACTTTAATGTGGATCACTGGATCCAGAGCTCTTCACCAGGAATCCAGGCCAGTTATGTTCTATGCATTACAGTGCATGCAACCTATGATATTTGACTAGTGTACTACGCTACTGGGGTCCATGAAGACCCAGCTGACAGAGTGCAAGCACGAGGATACGAAAAAATTCGGTTATGGCAGTATTTTGTGTAGCTTCTTCTTCAAGCGGGTTTCGGGGCTTAGTCTGAGGGTTGAGGTCCCTCCTCATAGTCTCCTCGACCCAACCATGACCCAATGGACCGAGGTCTTGATGCGACAGGGTGGCGGCCGTCAGGAATCACCATATACAGAGGAGTTCTTTTACTGGTGGGACCGATATATCATAGCAATAGATGACTACCCCTATGCAGGGATAGACTTCCGGTAGGATCGAGACATGCCGCTCCCACTAGATGCAGTGTTCGGATACATTGGTGAGTACTCTTTTTAGGTCTTTGATATATTAATTTTTTATAGATTTTTGAGTATAGATGTAAATTCAAAAATCGTTTTGGGGGGTAGTATCATGTATTAATGTTTGACTGTTTTCTCGCAGACAAGGGCCCAGTGAGACCCGATGGTTTTCCGAGACATCGTCGCCAGGGCAGGTGTGATGAGCTGGTAGGTGCTGCAGCATAGCAGACACTACAGACTCTGCAATCCAACATATCACAGATGACTACTAGGGTACCATAGGTAGAGATGGTGCAACTGCCAGAGGATATGCAGCGCCAGGTAGTGGGGTGTCGAGCAACTGGGTGCGACTACTACAGCGTGTCGCAAATGAAGTGCATTACTTTTATCAGACACATCCTGTCGGGGCGGTAGCTAGGCCTCCTCATAAGGAGTAGATATCTCAGGATCTCATTTTTGTATCGATATGTATATTTTTGAGGGCTATGGGCTCTAGTTTTGTATCATGACACTACCATTTTTGGATATATTATTTATAAAAAAATTTGGTTCTTCGGTTCTACGATATGTGTGTATGTACTCTTTTATTTGTGTGCTTCATTGTGAATGTGACAAATGCCAATCTAATACATAGTTAGCATATGCATTAGATATATGATTAACACTTCTTGGAACATGAATGTACGTAACCAAAATAAAATACCGTTCCAAGAGTCTTACCCTTAGGAATTTTTGTAGTAGTGTAGGATCTCGCACACGGTATTGCCCATTTAGCTGAGACACAACTAGTTGTGAATCCAGGTGGACTTCTAAAGACTAGATACCATGTGAAATGGCATCCTGAAGTAGCTCAATGATGGCACTATACTCAGCCACATTGTTAGTTGTAGGACCAAGACAAGCACCTCCTGAGGACACAACTAGGTGAGCAAGTGAGAAAATAACAAAGGCAATAGAAGCAAGCTACTGCGTATGATGGCTAGCACCATCCGCGAACCATAATAGTGTAGGAAACTCTGCTGACATCTGTCAATCAAATGGAAGCTAATCAACATACCTGAAAACCAAAAGAAAGCTAAACTATGTACAAAGGTAACTATACAGTAGTATACAAAAGTATTAGCCTCAACCAGAGGTTCAAGCGTAATACCGCTTGAGGTAGAGCCCATTTCTAGGCTCCTTCAAGACAGTCCCCTCGTAGTCTTCTAATTCATAGGCTCCTTTTTCTAGGACATGCCTCACGATGTAAGGACTATGCCACATGGGGTTGAACTTTCCTGCCCCTAGGGGTTCTTTAGCTTGGTCATATAAGAGGACCAAGTCACCTTTAGCATATTGCCAGGGACAGATAGACCTATCATACTAAACCTTAACACGACGTTTGTTGGCATCTATAGCCACGGTGGCATCTCGACGCTGCTCATCAAGTTGCTCAAGGTGGGTTAAACATTGCTCAAGACCCATCGTATTAGGGAGGAGCTCTATGGCCAGTTTAAGCGAAGGGATTTCGCATTCAATCGGTAAAAGTGACTCCACACCGTGAACTAGCTGAAACAGTGAGAACTTGGTGGCAGTCTTGACTGTAGTTCGACATGCCCACAAAGCAGGATATAATATGATGTGCTAGTTGTTCTTGCTTTGTTGGATTGTACGCTGGAGAATGGTCTTCAAAGACTTATTAACTGCTTCAAATTGACCATTCGCTTGGGGATAATAAGAAGATCAGTATTCTTGATGAAACCCAAGCTTGAGAGACAAATACTCCATCATCTTGTTCTGAAAGTGACTGCCATGGTCAGTGACAATTTCTTTCAAAATACCGAACCAAGTGATAATTTGATTGAACACGAAATGGGCTGTTGTAGCACCATCGGATTTTACGGTAGGCATTGCCTCAGCCCATTTGGAAAAGTAGTCCATGGCTACTATAATATGGTCATGCCCCCCAGCCGAAGTTAGTTTGCAATCCATGAAATCCACCCCCCACTTGGTGAAGGGACTGATGCTGACAACTGGATGAAGGGGCATTGGATGCGAGCGTATATTCCGAGAAAACACCTAGCAAGGGTGGCATCTCTTCACAGCGTTAATACAATTTGTAAAGATTGAAGGCCAAAAACAACCAGCTCGCATGATACTTTGGGCTATAGCAAGCCCGGATAAGTGACCGCCACACGCCTCTGCATGGCAATCATTAAGCACCCGCTTTGCTTCTTCGTGAGTTAAGCAACGATGGAGAATAGAACTCTTTCCTCAGCAATATAAAGTGTCACTGACGATAGTATAATCTTTAGCGTGATGTTTCACACACCGTTGCTCGTCTCGTGAATAGTGCACAGGAAACTTCAAAGTTTGGAGATATACAATGACATCCCCATGTCAAGGGTCATCAGACGAGATAAGAAATAAGTGCTCATCCACAAAGGAATCTTCATGAATGACATCCTCATAAAGTCTCGGAAGGTTCGACATAAGCTCAGCAAACACCAACGATTTCCCCGATTTCGTCTAAGCAAAATCGAGATCGAACTCCTGAAGGATCACAATCCATTTATTTTACTTCCCCCCTATAAGACGTCGTGATAGCATGAACTGAAAAGGATTGATATGTACGACAACTGTGGTTGTTCTAAGCAAAATGTAATGTTGTAACCACTGGACTGAATGAAAAGTCGCAAGTGCCAACTTTTCCACATGAGTATATCTTAGCTCAGCGTCTACTAGATTTCGAATGGGGTAATAGATGACATGCTCGACAAGCGCGTCATCAACCTGAACCAAGACCATGCTAATCGTCTCTTGAGACGTGGACACATAAAGGCTAAAATCTCGTGCAAAGTCTGGTGGACTAAGCACAGGGGTCGATACCAAAGCTTTCTTAAGGGCGTTGAAAGACTACTGGGATCACTCATCCCAGATAAAGGGTGTCTCTTTCTTAAATAAGCGCATGAAACCTTTGGTAGTATTAGCATAATTGACTATGAAATAGCGTAGAAAAGTGGCTCTCCCTTGGAGGCTCTAAAGTTGTAACAAGTTGCGCGGAGGAGGCAATCGAAGTATTTCCTCAACTTTAAGAGGATCGACTCTAAACCCTCTTTTGAAACTATGAATCCCAGAGGGAGACCAGTCCTTATAGCAAAGATGCATTTGTTAGGATTCAATCGAATCTTGTATCGTATACATCATTCGAGAATGATGTGGAGGTGCTTGGGGTGGTCCATTCTCTTGTGAGAATGGTCGGCAAGATCATCCAAGAAAACCTCCATAATCTTTTTAAGATCATGAAAGGCATAGATCATGGCACATTGAAACGTAGCTCCAGAGTTTTTAAGGCCGAAGGGAATTTTCCGATATGTTCCCCAAGGACAAATGAAAGTTGTCTTATGTTCGTCCTCGGGTTTGATTTGAATCTGATTATACCCTGAAAAGCCATCCATGACTGAAAAAATCTCACTTCCCGCACAAGCATCCAAGATCTGATCGATGAATGGCGTGGGGAAGTTGTCTTTCATACATGCACGATTCAAATATCTAAAATCAATGCATACACGGATCGTTCCCTGCTTCTTATCCAAAGGAACGGGGTTTGAAACCCATTCGGTAAGGGGAACGGGGTAGATGAAACCAGCCTTGAGTAATTTCTCCACCTCTTCCTTGATAGCAACTGCTTTTCGAGGGTTCACAGCATGTAAGCATTGTCAAACCGGTTAAGCATTGGGATATGTTCTAATCTCATGTTCAACAATTCAGGGGTCTATTCCTGGAATCTCCTCATATGACTAGGCAAAAGCTTCCCAGATTTTTGTAAACAATTCAGTGTAAATAGCAACCTCCTCAGGAGTGCAATCATAATTGATGTAAACATTCTCGACCTTTCTAGGAGTACAAGATATGTTGATCGATGTAGTCGGGGAAATACTAGCCATATTCCCCTCCGCAAAAATATCATGCAAACCTAAAAGAGCCACAGGATGACCAACCATCTCTGCTAGAGTCATCCTAAAATCTTCTTGTTCGGCGAGCTCGAGGTTGGGAAGGAAATAAGAGCGATGGTGCATATCCTCCCAAGGCCTCTCACTACCACACATGGCCTCCATAATAGCTTCATCCGAAGGCAAAGTATCATCAAGGCAGTCGTGTGAACAAGACGAGTTGGCTGCCCAAAATGGCAACGTAACCGGATCTTCCTCGACTATCTGAGAAGAAGAGAGATCCAGTTCTGCAGTGGCTTGTTGAATATGCTGGTAAGCAAGCTCAACTACATACAATGGCATATACATCCTGATATGCGTAATGTCTCCAAACGTGGAACTCATGGATAGTAAATTCCATGGATCATTAAAATAGGAAGTCCGAAACGACATATTATGTGAAGGAGGATACGCATCGTCGATAATGGTTCCAATAAAATTCACAGGTGCAGCAAAATCATAAGTTGCCATCAATAAAAGGTACATACAAACACCCATGTTCCCAGTTGTCGGTTGAGAATGAGTAACCTGCGGGACTATGGATGTCGTGGATGCTGTGGAAGGGGAATTAACGAAATCCAGCTGATCGATGGTCACAATCTTTCCTTCGTGATGAAAGAAAATAAATATGAATATAGTAGACGCAACAGCCTTCATAGCATACATCCAATTTTGACCCAGTAAAAGGTTGTAGTTGATGGGCGCATCAGCCACCTCGACTTCAATAGGCATAGATTTACCTCCCAAGAATACAACAAGTGAACGGATAATTCCATGCGGCTTAAATGACCGACCATCAAATGCAGTGAGTGTGGTTCTAGATGGGAGTAGAGGAGGAGATGCTAGAGCTTTCCAACAAGTTAACGACAATACCGACGCCGAAGCACCTTCGTCAACCATCATACGTTTGAAAAAATTCTGAAGGCATGCCACCTGGATTTGAAAAGCCACATGGTAAGGTAAGCGAGGTTGAACATCAGTAGTGTCGAACTTGATAACAATGGGACTTCCCCCATCTTGAACTCCTAACGCCCTCAAAAGGGCCTGCTTTTGAGAAGTACAGGCCTGCAAAACTTCAAGAGCCGACATGGCACACGGAGTTTGGCCCAAGTCTTCCATGATGGAGTAGTTATGGGCGGCTCAAGCATTAGGATTATGTGTAGAGCGCTTAAGAACACCTTTCGGTATCCGCGACATATTAGAGGGCTTCTCGATATGCAAGGAATTGTCAGGAGGAGGGCGAGGCTCACTCCCCATATTAGGTTATGGTGCACCATAATCGCATTGACGAGTGGCAACACTAACCTGCGATTGAACCATATTCACACATCCATAACCACCAGTATTGGAAGAATATGTTGCCGTCTCACTAGGTCCATAACCAGTGGTGGGAGCATGTGAAGCCATGTTTTGATTATGAGGAAGGGGATCCTTTAACATAGCTGGGCTCTGTGCCAAATGCTTTGATACTTCTTCGATTCGATGTTAGGAACCTATGTCAACCCTTCTCTTTACTATGTTAGTATATTGTTGTTGGATGCACATGCTTTGTAAGTCGTCCCGTAGTATTTGTTGATCCGTAGTTTATATTAGCCCATAGTATTGACCCATAGTATTGGATGCATATGCTTTGTAAGTCGTCCCGTAGTATTATATGTCCCATGGCTTTGACTCATAGTATTGGGCATAGACTTAGTATATAAGTGTGTGTTGAGGTCATTGAAGGCATCGTGAAGTTAATTGTATTGAGCTTGCTCAAAGGAGGATGCCCCCTCGAAGTGGCCTGTGATCAATATAAAAGTGATTCTGTTCTATTATTTTTGATATCTTGTGTATTTGCATTAATTAATTATTGCAGGTTCATCACATCTGGTATCAGAGCACTTTCTTGGGCTCGTTGGGTGGAATTTCTGCCAAATTTTTTTTTTGCATCTGTTGCAGCTTCGAATTTGGGAATAATCCCTATCCGCTTAACTGTTAGAAGTACTTGGGCATAAGCCCTAAAACTCATTGTGAGGAGTACCACAGGAACTCCAAAGTAGCTGGCCCATTGAGAGGACCTGCCAGCGAAAAGGGCAACGACCCCTACCAGATTGACTAGTTCCCACCCGTGAGGTAAGCCAAGAGTTGTCGTTTGTGGCAAAGCGGTTATTAGTTTTACCTGAGCCGTGGAGTGAGGGGTACTGCCCCAATACGCAAGCCGTCAGACAACATTGGTGGCCGAGTGAAACACCTGAACTGTTAGGAAGCCGTACATACCTGGGGTCCATAATTATTTTCAGTTGAATTGTTTCCAATCACTTCCGCTCCAGATCCAGCCATTTCAGATCTATTCTGAAAGTCATTCCAGATCCAGTCGTCGTTTCAGATCCAACCGTTTTCGATCCCTTCCATGCCGTTGCCGATCCATTTCTCCATATCTCCCTTGTTTTCACTCTGTTTCCCTTGAAATTTTTGGGGAACCCCTGTCATCCCATTTTGCATCTTTCATTCCTGAGGCCCCTATCCCCAATTCCCCTTCCCAAAACCTAAAATCCCACATTTGTCTATTTTTATGGTTTTCCATAACTTCCTCAGATTTCACGCAATCACCTTCAAATTTTACCACAGAGTTCCTTTCTGAATTCTGTTTCTTTGTCCCTCTGCCAAATTTTTTCATTCTATCACCCCGCTTCTGAAATCCCCCTTTTTGCTTTCTTGTCCTTTCGACAGTGTCCAAAATCTAGTCAAACCCCAATTACCCATCAAATTGTTTCCCCAATCCAAATTTCCCTTTACTAAATCAGCTTCTGTTTGTGTTTTTCTACCCATTCCACTTAAAAAAAAAAAAAAAACTTGGTTATGGTTGTCACCCGTGCAGGAGCACACACCATGGAGGAAGCACTTGCAACCATCCAAACCAAACTCCAAGATCTGGATGAAAAATTTCTTAGCCTCCATCTTCAGCATTTAGCCATGAACAATACCAGATAGCCAGAATCTTTTGCAGCCACTGGATTCTCTTCTTCCAGCAATTTTCGTGGGCCAAAGCTTGATTTTCCTCGCTTCAATGGTATTGATTCCACTGGATGGATCTACCGAGCAGAACAATATTTCAGTCTGTATAATACTTCTGATGCCCAAAAAGTTCCATTTGCATCCTTTCATTTGGAACAGGAAGCCCTTCAATGGTACCTTTGATGATTTCACAGGAGCACTCACTAAACATCACCAAATTGGCACAGTGAGAGAGTATCAGATAGAATTTGAGAAATTGGCCAATCACACAGAAGGATTGTCTGATGAATTCTACAAGAGTTGTTTTATCAGTGGTCTCAAGGATGAAATCCGCTCCGAGGTCAAAATGTTTTGTCCCAACACAATGACGGAAGTCCTAGGGTTGGCTAAGCTGGACGAGGACAAGATCACAACTCAACAACGCTCCAAACCCACCTTTGTTCCCTTCAGAAATATGGGTTCCCAACGACCTCCCATCACGCCTGCTCCTCAACCAAATCCTATCAAGAATTTGTCTGAAATAGAAATGCAGGCACGCCAAGAAAAAGGGATTTACTAGATGTGTTCAACAAAATATTTATCTCTTGGATGTGGATTCTCCGCCTGCCTTAGAACGTGGTGAAGAAGCTACAGATACAGTAGATGATCAGGTCAACATTCAACACCCGCCTGTTGACACCCAATCTCAGGACGACCCACCCGAGATCTCTCTCCATGCTGTAACCAGCGTCACCACCCCACAAACAATGTGGGTCAAGGGATACTTCAAGAATCTCCCTCTTACGATACTCATTGATTCTGGTAGCACTCATAACTTCAATGACCCTCGGATTGCCAAACATGCTGATTGTTTTGTCCATCCTTGCTCCAAATTTGAAGTCATGGTTGCCAATGGGGGCACCTTACCTTGCAAGGGGAAGTGTCACAATATGCGTATCTCTATGGAAGATTATAACCTACGCTCTGACATGTTTGCCTTGTCCTTAGGCAGATGTGATGTGGTTTTGGGCGTTCAATGGTTACGCACACTTGGCCCCATCTTATGGGATTTTGCTGAAATTTGGATGCAGTTTAAAGTCAATGGGGCACAACACAAATTTATGGGCTTACAACCAGGGTCTCTCTGCATCATCAGTTCACATCGCTTGGAAAAAATCCTTAAGAATAATTCACATGGTGTCATTGCTCAGCTCCATTCCATTCAGATGCACCCATCAATAGTCTCCACTACTTCCTTGGATAGATCTGCAGGTCTCTTTGCTGAACCAATGCGCTTGCTGCCGTCAAGAGACCTTTCTGGTAAGAATTTAGCCACATCTACCTCTCAGCAGGAAATGATGGCTATTTTGCATGCAGTATAGAAGTGGCAGCCATACCTATTAGGGAATTATTTCTGCATCAAGACTGATCTACAGAGTCTGGAAAATTTTCTAGAACAATGGGTCTCCTCCCCAACACACCTGAAATGGGTTATCCCTATGTGATCACTTACAAGAAGGGTAAGGACAATATGGTGGAAGATGCTCCTTCTCGCACAATTGATGACCCAGTTTCTCTTACAGCTCTTTCTCTACTTGTTCCAAATTGGTTGCAATATGTTCAACAGGGCTATCTCTTCTATGAACTCCATGCTTCTTCATCAACAGGGCACTCTGGGTTCTGCAAAATGTATGACTGGGAACAATGTAACTTCTTTTGGCAGGGACTAAAAATGACAATTCAACAGATGGTGGGTGACGATGATACTTTCCAAGTCAACAAGTGTGAAACGACACTCCTTTCGGGATTGCTCAAACCCTTTCCCATCCCTACACAGCTTTGGCCAACTATTTCTACGGATTTCCTAGCAGCGCTCTGGTGGTACAATACCACATCTCAAAGGACACCATATGAAGCAGTCTATGGAAAAACACCGCCAGTTCTTCTTCCATACACCCTTAGCAGCTCCCCAGTTCAGGAAATTGACTCGGTTCTTAAAAACCGCGATCAGATTCTTCTCATTCGGCAGGACAATCTTCACATGGCCATAATTCACCTGAAACAACAAGCCGATCAACACCGTTCTGAGTGCATTTTCCACGCAGCTGATAGGGTTCTTCTTCATCTACAACCTTCCAAGCAATCCTCCTTGACACTCCAAAGGCGTCAGTGGTCTGAAATGCAACCCGAGGATGCTACCGGGGAACCACTCCTTCCGATTCTGCAGCAATTTATCCAACCAAAGCTTTGAGGGCAAAGCTTTTTCTAAGGGGAGGGGATGTTAGGAACCTATGTCAACCCTTCCGTTTACTATGTTAGTATATTCTTCTTGGACGCATATGCTTTGTAAGTCGTCCCGTAGTATTTGTTGATCCGTAGTTTATATTAGCCCATAGTATTGACCCATAGTATTGGGTGCATATGCTTTGTAAGTCGTCCCGTAGTATTATATGTCCCATGGTTTTGACTCATAGTATTGGGCATAGACTTGGTATATAAGCGTGTGTTGAGGACATTGAAGGCACCATGAAGTTAATTGTATTGAGCTTGCTCAAAGGAGGTTGCCCCCTCAAAGTGGCCTGTGATCAATATAAAAGTGATTCTGTTCTATTATTTCTGATATCTCCTGTATTTGCATTAATTAATTATTGCAAGTTCATCACATTCGAGGACATAAGTGAGTAAGATGATCTTCCCCGCAAATCTTACAAGGAAACTTGACCTTATGCCTTCCCGAGGAGGGTTGGAATTATCCTTATGCGGTCCCAGAACTGACTGAGGCTCATGGCGTGTTCACGGTGCGTCAGGAATAATGTCATACAAAATGCCAGACTGAGAGTTTAGTAAGTCTAACTGCTGGACATTCAATATGGCTTGTTCCTCAGTCACAATGCTGGACATCGAAACATCCTTAGCAATGTATGGGAGTAGAGACTTGAGGAACCAGTCCAACAGAAACTCTAGAGGAATGTTGGCTTTCACTAACCTCTTCCGCCAACGCCACTCTTGTTCGTGGTCAGAAATATGTGTGGCCTTATCCTGACGGAAGGTAGAAAAAACTTCAGTATGAGTATCATAGCGAACCGACAACTGGAAATGATCCTAGAAAACCAAAGCGATCTTGTTAAAACCCCTATAAGTGTTTCCAAGCAACTCAACATACCACTTCGTGACTGCCCCCGTGAGGGTGCGTTGAAATAGTCGTAATCTAATGGAATCATGGTTCAATGAGTTGGAGGAGCACCAAAGGTGAAATGTTGTGACATGATCACCCCGGTCCTCACCACCTTTCCCTTCAATCTTAGGAATGTCCGAAGGGAGATTGGTAGGGACCAAAGGCCAATTAGGGTCGTGACACACCGGATCATTCGTGAGCTTCAAAAGATCTGAAAGGTTCAAACGTGCAAGGAACGGGAGCTGTGGCTAGAAAGCTTGATTATAAGCTCCCATAAAAGGTTGGTTGAATGAACCGAATTATAAGGTGGACCAAAATCTTGACCATGAGCATTAAACTGCTGATAATGAGGACCTAATGGACCATAAGCTTGACCATGGCCATAGGGTTGATAACCTCCTCCGACCTGACCCATATGAGAGTAAGCAGGTATATACGTGTTTTGGGCACCATATTGGGGTGGGTTGTACTGGTGGCCAGCACTGACTATGTTGTAGTAAGGGTTGCCACCATAAGTATGGGGCATATACGTACTATTCATAGTGGGAACCGAGTTGTAATGACCATAATGGTGAGGTATGTTCCCACCCCCAGCATTAGGATCAGCGTGAGTAGTCGTGTGGTGACCATAAGCATGAGATGTATTCCCAACCCCAACATTGGTGTTACTAATAGCAGGGATGGTAGCTTTATGTCCATGTGGATAGGATATATTCCCACCTCCTACATTGGCATTACTAGTGGCAGCACTGGATGCAAAAGTATGTGGTATATTTCCACCCCCGTGGTTAGGAGGAGCATTAATATTTGCGAAAGTAGTCCTGGGTTGACGGGTAGTGGCATGTGTATTAGATGGTGGATGTCGAGTCGTGTTGCAGACAGTGTTCCTATTAGGTTGGGTAGCCCTAGGAGGCGGTCGCCTTCCAACATTAGCATTGTTAGGAGTAATACGACTGGTCCCCATACTATGTGTGTGAGTGGACAACGTGGTGCCCTCAGCGAGGGTATTGCCCCTAGTGGGTGCAGTGTGGCTAACACTATGGCTAGTGCCATCGTGACTACCAAATGTAGTGGAAGGATCAATTGTATTATAATTAGGCATACCAAAAGAGAATGTGGTTGGGTTGACCGTAGGATTAGTGTCGCCATGTAACTTTGGCATCCCATGTATATAATTATGTGGAATCTAAGGATCGGACGGGTCGTCCTCAGGTGGATTTGGACCAAACAAATTATGTTGGGTCTTAGGTGGATCACTCCCCCACACCTCACGAGGAGTAGGGGTGTCTGAAGTGTGTTTGACCTACCCGATGGAGTCGTAGGTATTTCTTCAGTATCAAAGTGTGCAATAGTCATGACGTCTAGGAAATATGTCTCGTAAGAATCCAAAGAATCAGAGGGAGCCCATTGGCGTCCCCTAGCCACGCGGTGTGAAATCTAGACAGGTTGTAAACCAGCCAACCGATGGGATCGACAAAGAGTAGGACTCCATGTCACGATATCTCCGGAGAGAATATAAAATCAAAACTTCCCCTAAAAGCCAATTATTGATAAAAAATAGTAAATCAAAAGAACACACCTAGAGAAACTATAGCCAAGAGCAGACAAATAGAGTGGCTAAATGAGCTCCCGACACTAGAACCGGTATGTCTCGCCTAGGAGAGGCTTGAGACTCCCAAAATATAGCCGGAGGTATCATAATCAGTTATAGAGACACCCAGGCTTCACTACGTGCAAAGGGCCGTAACCCTCGGCAACAAACAACTGTGATGTCCAATCCCTATCTGGCTCAGGACAGAAACAACATAACTGCTGCAAGTACCCTATGCGATACCTAGGTAAGGCAACTATGGTCACCACAATATAACCAATGATTAGGGGGACAGTCATAGGTGGGATCCATTGTATGGGCAAGGTAGTTGAGCCCGTAACTCAATGAGGGTCAAATCTCCCAAGAGTCCCCAGATACAAACAAAGCCTGGAAATATCTCCCGCGTTCAGTCGGTATTAGAGGGATATCTCTTCAACCAACCTCCTGTGACCTCGTGCTTAACTCTGGTTTGAGTAGAGCTTCCTGAGAACACCTATGTATACCATGGATTCCTCCACTCCCTGGTCATACACCTAATGTTTCGTCTAGTAGTCTTGGATTGCTAACTCACAATGATCTATTCTAAGACTCTAAACCTATGCTAGTTGGTGTACCCTATAAATAAAATTGGTCTAATCAATTTTAAGATTAAGCGTTAATTTTAATGGTTGTGGTTACTCAAGGGATCTGGTCGTGAAACTAGTGATGTGTATGACTCAATAGTATTCAAAATCGTCAAATCCTAGACTCATCTATCCAATAAAAACAATGCCACTAGATGCAAAATCAATCCAACGGTTTCGAAATAAATATGCAATCCTTTTATATTTCTGATGCACAAGAAGAACCTAAATAAAAGCAACAAGCACTCAATGCAAGATGCAGTACATCAAAGTAATTTTTTTTTTTTTGTATTTTCTCTTATAAACAAAAGGAAAATGCAAAACTATATGTATATTTTTGTATTTTTCAATATAAGGAAATGAAAAATGCAAGCAAAATCCTACTATATAGTCACTGATATGCCAAGGAGATCACTAGGACAACCCAGCAGATACCAAACAATAAGACTCAGCCAACGGAATGAGCTCAAAAGGAAAAAACCAACACGGCTAAATCCAAAGATGGGAAAAAAACCAACAAGGCTCAACCAAGAGAAAAGAAGAGTTCTAGTCACAACCAAGGCATGAACAGTCAAGAAACAGGCCAACAAAGACTCAAGATCATCCAAAGTCAACCCAGCAACAACCAAAAGTCATAAATAAACCAAAGCTAGAGTTGTACGCTACTGTCGAAGGAATACCTACGGGTGCCCATGAGCAGTAGAGTAAACAGATGTGGGTGTACACGGGCAGAGCTAAGATCACCCACGGGTAAGGAAAGTAAAATGGTCAAACGAAGAGTCCAATGGCTCAGAAAAAACTAGTTTTCTATAGTGTATCCCAACGGGCAATCAGTGACACAGAGCTTCGACAAACAACAACTCTAATTAAGGACTAACGCTCAAAAATCCCCAAAAATGGATGACTTCCCCAGTATGGTTTCCATTTCTGTATTGGAGAAAACTCACTATGGCTTGGGGTAGACCACAATAGACAGCTGACTAGCAGAAATCAACTCAATCCTCAATGCTATGCTATATAAATGACAATGCTAAGATAATGAAGAATATAACCAACCTCGATCCAAACATTTGATGTAGATCCCCATTGGAGCTTTTTAATCCGTGCACTTGAATTTGCCAATTAGTATTGACATCCAATATACAACAAGTACATATAATATATAAATGACATTAACATCATCAATATCAATGGCCCATGATATGACAAGTAAATGAAAGCCAATGTAGTATAAACAACATTTACAACATTAATGGACGAGAATATGAGTATTTCTAGTAACAAACAAGAAGTAGTACAATGTGATACGACCTCTTGCCAGAAACCAATCTGAACCAAGATCTGGGTCAATCCACTTGCGCCTCCGCCACTTCAATCCTCCATGGAATGTCAAAGTCAAACTATGATAGGAGTTTGGAAGGTGAACATAAAGGGTTCACAACTACAAGGATCAATGAGTGTAGACTCAAGATAGGGAAAAAATCCACTAGAGTTCTCTTGCTCTTGTTTCTCCCCTCCCATCCGTAAGCCATATGTGCTCAATATATAGTCCTCTCAAAGGTAAGTGAAAAGACACATCGAGGCGTTTCTTGGGTAGATGGAGGGTCAAAGGTCACCCAATGACCTCTTTTTGGGAGTAAAAAGTAATAAACTAGTGATTTTTACCATTTTACATGATACCCGTGGGCTATAGTGATGCAACTAGTGGGTACGCCCACTATAATGATCCAGCTAGCATATAAGGGAAAAAAATAGGAAAAAATAGTGTCTGAAGGATATAAAGTGGTTCTGAGTCAGTGAAATGGATCCTCTAGGCCAAAGAGTGTTGATTCTCACAAGGTGGAAAATTACGTTGTAACATAATGTGAACTCCTTGATCCCATGATTTAGCTCCAAGGTACACAAGAGAGGCCATTTAAGGAACCCAAGTGTGTGAGGGTCCAAATTGGACCTTGTGGAGGTAATGGGGCTTTCATGTGTCATTAATTCACCACTAGTGGTTGAGATTCCATTGTTTCTATCAGTTGCATAGATATCGACGGATTATCAATGCTGGTCATGTGGCCGTAGTTCTGGTAACATGCGTGGTAGAAAATATTAACAGACATGTGGCTGCACGGTTGTGGTTTTGACTATTGTTTGGGCGTTTTTGGACTCATGTTGCTTCTTGGATATAATGTGGATGCCTTCAATGGTCTGTGTGCTATATGTTGATGATGCTTTATGTGCAAATTGTGGAAATGTCACATGTGTGGGAGATTTGAGTGTTGATAGTTCATTTGAGACAATGTCGCACCGGTACGCTTAAACCAATAGAGATTCAGTGCAACATAATACTTGTTGCATGCGCTGATGCTTTTTCTATTATTACACCTTGGTGCACTACTGTATATTAACCGCACCATTAACTTTTAAAAACATAGCGACAATCAACGTCCTAGTCAACTTTACCGGTGCATTTTATTTCACTTATCACCCTGGTTAGTAAGCACCAGTGATTTTTAATAGTTACTCAAGAATTGGTGCTACATTTAGTATAAAGAATCGATGCATATATTTTTATAAAGCACTGGTAGTATTTAATAGTTCATAATCACCTATGCATAAATTATTATAAAGCACCAGTTCAGGTTAAAATTTCATTGCACATCGATGCTAGATGTATTATCAAGCACCGATGCATATAATGCTTTAAAATTTGGTGCACATCGGTGCATATATTGATTTTAAAAGAATTGGTGCATTTTACTTTTGTTAGCACTAGTGCATTTGCTTCAATAAATTGCACCGATAAAAAACATCTACAAAAGCATCTGGTCACTGATTTTTTTTAGTTATATTAAATTTCTATGAAAACCTCCACTAAAACATCTGGTACCATTTGCAAAGGTCGTAGTGTAGGTTTTTTGAGGATTTTGCCAATATTCTAACACTAAAAACCTCCATAGAAACCTTCACTACTTGGCCTTTTCCTTGTAGTGTGCTTGATAGATGTCGTCAACTTCATATACTCTTGAATTTGAAGAAATGTGTTTTTGTGTTCCCTTTGTCATAATCTATTGCACGATATTGTTTGTCAAGAAGGAGTTTTGGTGGATTCTGCAAAAATTATTGTGATTGTTATTATCCCTCCTCCCATATCTATTAGGAGGATGCATTCCACTTTATGACTCACTGGGTATTATTAAAGATTCATTTGCAACTATGTTGCAATCAAAACCCCATTGGGGTAATTGTTGAAGAAGTTTGAAGCATTTATTTGTACTCTAGAATGTTACAGGAAATTTGCACTACTCAAGGAAAATAAGTTAACTTATCATGTCATTACTTTCCCTAACGGGAACATAGATTTTCATGTACATGTTAATTCTTTAGGTGTTTCTATGGGAGTTGTTCTTACAGAACCTGGGCAATTTGGTTGCGATCATCCAATATGTTTTGCTAGCAAAAATTTATCTAAGGCCGAATGCAACTATACTACCACTGAATGTGAAGGGTTGGATATGATCTGTGCACTATAGAAGTTTTGGCACTATTTAGTAGGATTTCACTTCATGTTGTTTATTGATCATTCTACATTGATGTACTCGGTAAACAAACATGTTTTAGTAGGCTGCATTTGCATATGGTTGTTTCATTTTTGGAGTTCTCTTTCGAGGTAGTTGTGAAACCTGGGTGACATAATGTGGGACCTTATCACCTATCACAAAAATAATTAGGAGATTTTGATGCTCTTATTGATGAACTACTAGATATTTCATAATTCCAGGTTGAGGCCATACCCAACTATTTGGAGGAGATTGTTTCATTTTTAACCACTTGCTCTACACTAGAACATTATTATGCAACTCATAATGTCATTTAGTTGTTTTCATTTCCAATTATCAATTGATTGCATTGAATTTATATAAATTATGGGTTGATGGGATCTTGCATAGATTTTTCCTGGACCATGAACACCAAGATATCTACTGGAAATGTCATGTAGGAGTTGCGGGAGGCCATGTAGGAGGGAAAGCTATAGAAAGGAATGTCTTACAAAATGGTTTATGGTGGCATATAGTTTTCAAAGATGCTAAGGCCTATGATCCCTCATGTGATGTATCTCAATGAGTTGGGAAACCATCGTGATGGGGTGAACCTCCCCTCCATCTTGTTCAAGCTTTACACCAATTTGAAAAATGGGAAGTCAATTTCGTTGTCCCTATTAATCCTTCTGTAAAACATTCAAAATACCATTATATCATTACCACAATTGACTATCTCACAAAATGGGCCAAGGACGATCCTATGAAATATTGCTTTGCAAAAATGACAATTTGATATCTTTGATATTATTATTTCCTTATTCAGATTTCCCAGAAGTCTCACTAGTGATCAAGGCATGCATTTTATGAGTAATACAATTACAACATTGACCCAAGAATTTCTCATTCAATAGTATAATACCAATCCTTATCATCGCCAAGAAAATGTCATAGTAGATGCTTTTATCAAGACTCTAGAGACGTGATTGACTAAGTTCTTCTTCTCCAATCATGATGATTGGGATAAGTGTGTATTTGCGGTATTGTGGGCCTATCAAAATACTCGAAATAAATTGCATAAGAACACACCATTGTAGTTAGTTTATGGATGTGAAGTTGTGGTACCTATTGAAATTGATGTTCCTGATCTATATATTACTCATGCTACATGTATGGTGGAAGAGAATTTAGTTGCAGAACACCAGGTAGATTTGATGTAGTTTGAGGAATCTAGGTTTCTTGCCAATTTCCATGCCATGATGGAAAAAGAAAGAAAAAAAGAATGGCATGATCATCATATCAAGACCAAGCATTTTTCCAAAGGTGATTTGGTGCTTCTCTTATATGACAATAAGTATCTTAAGAACCAAGGTAAGCTTCAAATGCACTAGCTTGGTCCATTTGTTATTGTAGATTTGAGAGATTCAATGGATGTATGCCTTGCACAACATGATAATGGCCTTAAGCTAGGATGGGTGAATGGATTGTCTGGGTGTTCTTTGCATTGTGATTTTTGGTTTAGTTATACAAAATGCATGTGATCGGGAGAACAACACACTACTAGTACTAAAGTCCATCAATTTTTCAGAGTCCACAATGGGGGTTAGGTTTTAAGTGATTAATAATGCTCTAGGAATCTATCATGGGTTTCAAATTAAAGGGATTTATCAGAGTGTTTATGAGTGATTAGACTTGTTTTCAAGTTTCTAGGTGGAAAGTCACCACTAATGGATCCTACATTAATATCCAGAAGATATGGTATCCTCTAACTTTTCTTCCTTAAATGAGCATGTCAAAGTCATGTCATTACTATTCCCAAGTAGATAAACCTCCCTAATTTTTACGAAGTACTCACTTTGTGTTCGTCTAGCCATTCATTATCACCACGGAAAATTTTAAGGATCCATAAATTTTTTAAAGTGCAAAAACTTGGGAAAATATTACTAATTATTAAATTTCCAACCATAAAATGTTTGGTGATATTTTTAAAAAAATATTCAAATTTCTAAGATTTTATATAGTTTTTGGATATTTTGGCGATTTTAAGAGTAAAATATTTTAATCCTATGGGATTTGGGTGAATCATATTAGATAAAAATGGAAATGGTGAATATTTCTTTGGAAACAAACCTCAAAAATTAGTCCATGGGATAAATTTTGCCCCTAAAAGTTTCCTTGATCGTTTCCTTGGAGTCCTCTCAAATTTTTGTAGAGTGTAGATGAGATTCCTATGTGAGAAGCAGACCAACAATTTGCTTCATGTATAAGTGGCACTTAACCATGCGATGGATAAAGCTACTAGCAACAAAGTGACACCATCCAAAATATATCCTAGACCAAATTCATTCCAACCAACATTTATTACTCGAGCATGGAGGTTATTGGTGACTTGTATGGGAAAGTGGAACATACCAGGTTTGTTGATAATGATTTATCTAATGGGGACATGTTCCTGTATATGAAACCTGAGGTATACCTAGATTATGTACCAATAAAGATAGGGGAGCTAGTTATAGTGTGTAATTATTCCTTCAAGGCCCTACACAAATTGACATTAGTGATTTTGGGAGATGTAGTAGTGTTTGGTACCATTGGTGAAATTATGATTTGCACTGATTTCTTGATCAATGGGGTGCAAAACCACTCCTTGTAGATGGATCGAGCATACCCCATTCATTTCAATGACATAGATTTTCTAATAGGCCTATCCATGGAAGGGTAGGATGTCTTCAACTTTATAGGGAGGAGGGAAGAACAAGTGCAAGAAAGATGAATTGAGTCTATATAATTGGTATTGTACTAAGAGAGGTGGTTGCAGTGTAGTATTTTCCTTAATTGACAACCTGTAGGTCAAATTTGTCAGCTAACATATTTCTGGAAAGGTCATGAGGAAGTACACTTGGGGTGAGTGCACCCTAGATGCTCTCTCTGTTGTTGAATTATGCATCCAAGGGGTTCAACTGAACTGGTGTAAGTCTCTCCTTATTGAGATTTTGCAAGCCTTTGCAGATGCTCATGCCGCCTCTAGCTATTTTATCTATAGATATTTATTGGTCACTTTATTGATGTGGAAATAGAAACCTCCCAAAGGCCATGAATTTCCACCATAATCCAACATAATGGTTTTGTTATTATGGTCCAAGCTCTGGAAGAGTCATAGTGATGCCTATAATACATCTTTCATCGATTGAAGATTTGGTAAGTGGTTTGAAAGTACGGTTGTAGTTACTACTCCCATCCTACATATTCCACGAGCCCTTTTGGATGCACATGGATACCATTGTGTGGCACCTCGAGGATGACCTAGATATTTTTAAATCCATTTCTTTCCCATACTATCTTACAGAACAAATTTTTTTATACAGAGGTTTCACAGTTGTTCAAAGTGTGCAAGTCCAAGACAATGCAAGAAATTGTCTATATTTTTCTATAAATTACAACCTATTTCCCATGACATATGAAGGTGGTAACCAAAGAGGAAGTTACAAGGAAAAGTAAGGTCAGTGAAGTAAAAGGTATCTCCAAGTCTAGTCTTCAACTAGAAGAGATTTCTTAATCTCCTGTGTCATAGATTCTAGCCACTCATCATCTATTTTGGACCCAGTACAGATTTCGAGTAAATAATTTAAATCTTATCTTGGATATGTCACCCAATTTTTATAAGGCACTACACCAAATCATTCATGAGTGGTGAAATCCTTAACGTTGCACCAACCCAAGGTTATCATAGGAGGTTCCTCCTCTTCTCTAGTTGTGCCAACAACTACCCTTCCTATTATGGAAGTTGCACCATCTCCATAAGGGGGCCTGTGATCCCAAAGTTACAAGGGCTTGGAGACAAGCATGAATTGGGTTAATTTGTTAAGACTCTTCACTCCTTTCAATATTTTCAGTGGTTCACCAACCATCACCTATTCATAAACATTAAAGATAACAAGATCAAGACCCTACTGAATATGCCGGGGAATCCAATGATTAATGAGGTAAACGATGCTCACTATGGAATAAAATAACAACAAGAACCAACTAAGTCAGATCTAGATGAAAGGGGGATTGTTGATTGCACCATTTCTTGCAAACATACCATTGAATAGATAGCGTATGGATAAGGTGGTGGAAGTTTTGAAGAGACTTCATACTATTAACCTCTTCTTGCAAGACGTGAGACAACAATAGTCAACACTCCTCTTGAGGTCGTCATTGAGGAAACACAACAAGAGGATATTTAAGAACTGATCTCTATGCCAACCCATCCCTCTTTTTCCTCATTGGATAAATTATCTATCATGGCATAGTTGCAACAACTTGCAGAGGAGCATTGTTGTGCAATGTTGCATATTTGTTAGGAACAAATCGATATCATTCCCTTTTTTACTAAATCCACCTAGAGAAGAATTCTACAACACCCCCAGGCAAGTTTACCATAGATATAGGCAGAGGTCCATACCTCTAACAAATCATATCCATCTATCACTAGTGGGAAGTCATTAAATTAGAAGCCTCTCACTAGTACCACCTCATCATCCATAGACATGCAATAATGTTCCACTCAATAGATAATTTAGATTATGCATGCTTCTCCCACAGAAGTGGATAAATAGATAGTCAAGGTGGAATAGGACAAGAAAGCTACACAATTGGCATATTAGTAAATGGAGGTCCAACTTGCACCTTCATTTGCAGAGAGGGATGTGGAGTATCATGCATGTCAAGAATAAGAGTAGGTGGTGATTGTGATATCTCATAGGTTTTTCAATATTTGGCCCAAGGTTTGACATCAGGAACCTAAAGTCCTCGAAGAAGGCTCTTGCATCAACCCATAAGAAGGCATTATGTCACTCTATTCATCATAGAGGAACCTGTGGACTCAAGTAATCACACTGCAATAGGAGTTAGTCAATATACAAGGTCATAAAACACAACAATAAGAGGAGCTCATGGCCCATTTCCCTCCTATAGTGACCGAAATCAATGCCATTCATTCCCGCCTTCATGAGGTTACATTACAAAGTAGGACCATATTATCCACCTTCCAGGATTGGATGGATATCCTAGAGAAATGATAGAGGCATGTGGATGAGTTATGGTAGAATATTAAATAAGTAAATTAGGAACTCGAGCAATGACCAACCACTTAGAGAAGCAACTATTGACACAGTTCTGTTGACAAGGGTTCACTTCGCACTGCTATCAACAAATATCGATCAGACACCCTTAAGCATCGGCTCAAAAAGGTTTTATCCTTTCCAGCAACACCCACAGAGCGAGTGAGGTCTCACTCGAGATGTCTAAGGGGGGCTGCAGGAACCAATTTTCCGCAGTTGGGAGAAGACATGTGCTATTACACTCTCAATCGAAACAAGCCATAGATTTGTATTCGCATTAAAACATCATACTATCAACCTAGTAATCCTTAACCACACTATCATCTTATACTTAACGAATGAAACAAATCAACAGAGCATGTTTGAGGAATCTGCGGTACATAACATATCTGCGAAGAAATCTAATGCGATCTCAAGAAAAAAATAAACACAAGATAAATATGCATATTAATCATGGTACAGAACCAAAACCAAATAAATACTCCACAGATTGATCCAAAAGACAGAAACACAACAATTTCGAAGGAATCATCTCATATTTCACAACTCGGATTCCCCGATCGACTATGCTCTAAAGATTACAATCTTATGTCTATTTATAGGTGCACTTGGCCGTTACAAATGGTCCTAATGACACATCACTAACTAACTTAACTAATTGCTTTTGCATTTCTTGGCTTTGCGATTGGTCCTTTTCTCTTGTCTTTGACCCTTTCGCCGCTTGGGGTTCTGCAATTGTGCGCTCTAGCCCTGTGCCAACAAGCCCCCAACACAAAATTGTGGCTCGCCCTTGAGCCACTTTAGCTAGAAATTGTTGGTGCATCCACTTGCTTATTGAACTCATCATATGCGGCTATGATTTGATTGACAACTTCCTTTGCTGAGGCCTTCAGAGTCGCACAATATGCTACTTCTTGTTCTGTTGGATGCTCACCATTCATCTTCTGCGCCTTCTGCAAATCTTCTTTGATCTTGTACAATCCATCCATTGCTTTAATTGCCAACTGCTTGGCTTTCGCCTGTAATTCATCTAGTTGTACGGTTCTTCTTTGCTGTCTTGTGCGGGCTTTGTTTACCCGATGTTGTAGCTCCTTCAACTCAGTTGATTTTGACAGCCTCCCAAGTAGGGGCATCTTCTGAAGTGATCCCCTTAATGCCTCTAGTTGCACTTTTGCTTATCCAAGATGCACGTTAAACTACTGCAACTGCTCTTCCTGTATCAAACTTCTCCAAAATTGTGTGACATATTCTGCTATTGTTTGCACCAATTTTTCCAGTGCTGTGATATCTGCCACAACTTCTTCAATCACGTTCTTCCTTTCTTCAATTTGTTCTGGTGGTGTGTCGGGCACTATCCTAGCTTGTAAATCTTCATTTTCTTTTTGCAGGTCTGCAATGATCATGCCTAACCTGATTTCTTTTGCCTCTACCTTTATGTCCTTTTCAACCTCTGGTGCTTCTTCGCATGCGATGGAGATAGCATGCTCCAATCTCCTTCTGTCTTCAATGGCCTTCCCTGCATCCTTCATGCTTATTTATTTTTCCTCTTTGAGGAGATGAATCTCCACCTCGGTGCTCCACACCTACCATTTATACTCAACCATTCGATCATGCGTTTTTGCTTCTCATTCGATAATTTGTTCACTTGCTGCATGATTAGTTCTATGCAACATTACCATCGGTAGGATGTTGAAATCGATAGTGACTAGGTCATGTTGTCGCAGTGTGGCATCCGGGTCCTCATCACTGGTAGTTATAGCATTGGGTACTATCTGGACTATGTTTGGCCTCGCACCAATTTATACCTCAACTCTATGTATTGAAGCACTTGGTCACACTTCACCTTGTGGAATCCTTGTCTCAGTGACTGCATTCGTCAACGTCTGCAACAGTTGTGATACCTGATGGAAAAACTCACTCGCATGCTGAGTTACTTTCCCCCGGTTGTCTTCCACCACTGTTGTTATTTTCTCCATGAGTTTGTTAATTTGTTCATTAGGAAGGCCAACTCTTGTGCTCCCTTCGCCTCGCCCCATCCTATACTTCGTTCTTGTCTTTTCTCGTTGTGCTTCTAATTTTGAATCCGTGGGGGTTTTCGATGAGGCCCCATCGTGACTTAATGTATGCGACTATTCTTCTGCAAGGTCACCTTCTCATGTATCCTCTTGTCCATTTTCTAGGTCCTTCTCTTCATTTGGTGGCTTTGGTCCAGTTGTTGACTTCCCATTCTCTGGATCTAACAGTTGATCCTCCACTGCTGAAATTTTCCACTCTTCTGGCCACCCTTCAATGATGGCATCTAGTTCTGCCTCTCTAGGTTTGTATTGTGTTGGTAACCACTACCTCTACAGATATTCCCGTGCCTAAATGTATATTGTTTGAGACTCTACCAATAGCCTTTCAATTGATCGATACTTCTTTGTTGTTGGCTCGGTTATCCGTGGTACCGCTTGTGCATCTATTCGCATCATATCTTGGAAAAGATAGAATTGAATATTGTTACTTTCTTGGCGTTCTTTGTCATTTATTGCCCACAAGTTTTGGTATCGCGCTCCTTGGCAAATCTTGGCTGTCTCTGTTTCCATTCCTTGATAGTTAGACGGTTCCCTCCATCCTGCTAGTGCGATCAACATCAAGAGCCATGGATACGTAAATGGCTTCCCCTTTTCTTGTGCTGCGACGATGTCCTCCATCAATTCATTTAGCAAGAAGAGCGACTAGTTCATTTGCACTCCTGCTACGCATTGTTCCGCAGATGCAATGATGCCATATGTGCATTGTTTTGGTTTGTTCTTCCGCACTAACTTGATTTCCATTATCTTCACTCCAACCCTAATGACTTGGTTGTTGATAGCATCAATTAGGTACCCTCTTGAATTTTTCTCCACTCCATACTTTGTTTTCAGCTTCGCAACAAGTTTTTTGTCGTTATCCTTCCCATGAAAGAATTGGGAAGGATTGACCCCGGCCTTGGGTAGTTCATTGATCCTTGAAATCAAGTCGACTGTGACTGGGATTTTCTCATGCAGCCATAAATACCCGCCAAGGAAACAAGCTAGTAACTGCTTTACACACGCATTTACCTACACTGATCTCCCAAAGTGCGACATGTGGATGATTCCGAGTAGTTCTGATTGCTCCAATCCCAACGCCCAATTTGCTGTTTCTCTCGTGACTGGGCCTCATTCTCCATGTGCGACCTCGATATGGGTGTCTTTTGTGCATTCTGGGTATTCCATGAGGTCATGGTCGCTATACTGTAGCTTTTGCAGCTGCTCGACAATATTCCAGGTGCTATGAACTCCTTTTGGTATCACCGACATCTTGATTATGTATCTTTCATTCTTGCTCAGTCGAACTGCTGGTGTCCCTTCCTTGTGTGATGCAACATACCTCGGTATGTCTGCTATTGTTGGGCCAAGGTGCCCTCCTCACGATGTCCTTTCCCTCTCTGCAGTGCCCAATGTGCCTTCTTCTCCTATTGTCACTCATGTTGAACTGTGGGTCTCTCTCTTCGGCTTCCAGCCGGTATCTGCAGGCCGACTGGCACTTCTCTTTTTTCTGAATGACCGTCTTGATGTGATCTCTGGTTTCTCATGCATAATCGGCATTGGCTGTGATCGTTCTTCAGTAATTGTGGTAGAAATGAAATGCACCATCCACTCTATTTTCATCTCTATTCTGCAACTTCTTGGCTAACCTGCTTAATACACGGTGAGTCGAACTGCCCCCTTGCCCTGTATTTATAGCTTCAATTTCCCATGTCTTGTCCATCTTGCCGATATTGCATAATTATTACCAAATCCTATGCTTGATTTACCGAATCCTCCTCATGCATTGGTCATTAAATGTATCATTAACCACTTGCGTCGTCGTCCGCCGTGGCTTAAATGCTGCATTTATGATTGGATTTGACCCATTGGCATTGTGCCGGCCATCGACAGGTGCCAAACCTTGTCACTTATTCTTTACTCTACTATTGTTTCATCAACATACCCAATGCGTTCGACAAATCTCCAATTTTTAATCGTCATCATCATTCTCTCTCTCTTTTTTTTTTACTCTGCGACTTCCGTTTCAGTCACTATGTGCCTGGTGTGGCGATAGGGCTTCATACGACTTCCATTCACTAGATTTTTCAACAGTGTCCCATCTAGCTTTTGTAACTTCACCTCACCTCCATCTGTAATAAAATTTATAATATAGGGACCCAACTAATGCATCTGTAGCTTACCTAGGTGCTTCGCAAACTTACTTCCATACAACAACACCATATCTTTGCGCTAGAAGTGCTTCACCTTAACATGGAGATCATGCCAAGAATTATGTCAATCCTTTTCTACCTACTGATGGAACCCTCCAATAAACCTGTCTTCGTCAAATTGTACCAATTGCACCAACCATTCTTCAATGGCTCCGTCATCACTCATTCCTGTTGCTTCTGCGATGCGCAGACTCAGGACGATATACTCCATTGGCATCACCACTTCTGGTTCGTGAACTAAATTGAATGGAGTCTAGCTTGTCAATCATTTACAAGTCGTTCTATAGGCCTGTTGTGGCCACAACAGATCCCATGCTTAGCAAAAGCACGGGAGCCCCATTTTTAATAAATTCGAAGGTATATGGGTAAGTTTCCCTTTTTGAATATGATTTTTCGGCTTAGATCTCTTTAATTCTAATGCCCATGCCTTCTTGCTCCATGTTTTTTCCTGATTTGGTTTATCTCTAAGTGTTTGGTTTGCATAAATCTTTAAATTTTGAGTGTTTTAACATTTTCTCTATAAACCCGAAACCCGACACTTGGACAACCTAAAACCCGAAACCCGAAAGTTTCGAGTGCGAAAAATTGGTGTTCTCATCTTTTGGATTTTTGTCATCCCGAAGCCTGCAACCCGAAAGTTGCGGGTGCAGGATTTCTTTTTTCAAAGTTTGTTTTATATAAACCCGAAACTCGACAATGTCGCGTTGCGAGAATCCATGTTTTTGTTTGTAAGTTTTAATAAACCCGAAACCCGAAACCCAACAATGTCGTGTTTCGGGATTCCGAAATTACCTTTTTAAATTTGCATTTGATTGCGTCCTGAAACCCACAACTTGCAACTATCGGGTTGCGGATTTCGGAAACCTGGTTTTGATTTGGTAATATTTTGAAACCTGAAACCTGCCATTGTTGGTTTTCGGCTTTCGGGAATGGTAAATAAAACCTTTAATTATGTCTCTGAACCCGATTCTGCATCTTGCATTGGTTAATCTCTACCGTTCCTTATTCTCAATCCTATGGTCGTGATTTAACTTGGGTAAATTGATAAATATAGGGTTTTTTCTATTTTCGTTATCATTTTTACTCACTGGGATTACCCCACTGTGCTGATTCTACTGTCAATTTTGTTACTAAAGGTCATTTTTGCCGGTTTTTCAGTTATTTTAGGTTGAGTTGTTACCATTGCCACGTTCTGTGTTTAGTAATTTGGTTATTTTGGGATTCAGTAATGGCCTTTTTCTTATTTGATTTGACTCTTCAAGGCTTTGTAGATTATAACTTTTTAGTCTTTGCAGTGTAGCTACGGTCTTTCTGTTAAATCAACAATCTGGATCTGGCTTCATAGGCGAAATCAGGCCGCAAATTTGTGTACTAAACTCTTGTCTTAGCCATTTTGCAGTCATCTCTTTCACCGTAACTCTCATTTTTATCTCAAATCCGTGGACATGATTGGATATGTGAACAAATTTGTAATGATCAACTTTCATATTTTTTTTAAGTCGTGCAAGTCTCGATTGAATTTGTACTTTTGCGTGGATCCAGATCCGCTTGACTCACATTATGGCTCGTTTCATTGTAGTTGGGATGGTTGTCGTGTATTAATCATAATAATTTAACCATTATAACTGGCTTTGTTCAATCATTACCATCCTATTAATTGGCTTTAAATTGACAACAAATACAAAGCCTTCAATACGTCCTTTGCATTGTTTAAGGGGAAATTTTTCTATATGATAATCTTGTGAGCATCCTTCTGAACATATTTGATAAAGGCAGTATGCAGACAGGTTATGAATCTCCCAATGCTCACTTCAAAGATGAATAACTCTATCCCTTACTTTATCAAGAACCTATGTCACCACCTTTTGATGCAGGTGTTCCTGATTTAAGCAACGATAGTGGCGAAGAAGATTTTGATGCTACGTCTGTTTGCATGCAAGTTCTTGGAAAGAAAGACAAGAAAGTTTCGAAGGAATTGGTTGACCATGACGATGATATTATGCGAGATTATATAATCAATGAAGAACCTGATATTCCACTGACTCCTTCTGAGGTGGACCCTTTGACGGATTTCTCTATTTTTGAGAAATTAGTCTCTCATCCAGAAGTTCTTGCGGTAAATTCTCTACAAGACGAATCATTTGTTACAGATAATGAGCAGGTTGGAGTAGAGTTCTTATTGTGATATGAAGATCCTTCCAATTAAAGAATATATCTTTAAGAATCCCTTTGAAAAGGTGAAAGGAATCATGTAGTCCAAGAAATGGCAAAAAATTCCCTAGATCAATAGTTGAATCTGATTTTGTAATCTCTATTTCCTAGGATTCTCCTATTGTACTCGGTTATTATATTTTTATTTAAGGAAGAATACCTCTCTGAGAAAGGGGTTGGAATTTTTGGAATTGTAATTCAGCAGACTGGGGATACTCTGTGGCCAGATTCATTGTAATTTTGGTACAAGACATCTTAATACAGTAATGTTATCTTTGGATCCATCTTCTAGTTGTTACTCAAATTTCTTTGAGAATTTCTAATTTTATATTCCAGATTATCATCCGATATATACATGATCTCTTGTTAGATATTTAGTGAATGCATAAATCTATTGTATTTACTTTTTTGTATAACTGATGTATGTATGAAAATATTTGATTGAATTTCTTCAATTTAAATACTTTTTTTATCGATTTCTGCAAGTGATTCATGGCACAAAAATTATTGTTAATTTTTGAATTAGCAAAGTGTTTACAGATTTATCTTGAACAAGCTTAAGCATTTGAATTATTGTCTCTTAATTTTCATTAATAGATAGTGATTTAAATTAATAAGTGAAACAACTAAAAGCATTTATGTGAAAGGTTGTAATTTGCTTATTCACCACACCCCAGGGTTAATCTGCACAAGATCAAGCTTTCATTTTAGAATAGTACTGACTTAGACTAGTTTCCCTTTTCTAAAATAGGTTAGGTTAGCTTTTTTTTACCTTATCCAGACCTTCGTTTTCCTTGACTGGAAAACTGATCTTATGGGTCAACTTATTTACTCTTAGAGTGCCAACGGAGGCCTAATATCTGTGGGGGATCACCACACCAAATAGGTTGGGGATAGAATTTCCCTTGTGCAGGGTCCTTTGAAGCCTTTCAACTTGGGTTTTCTTCCTCTATTGAGTGTCTTGGAACATTCCAGCACCTTTTCCATCTAACCTGCACAACTGAGGCATCAACAAATGGACCTAGAAGGAGGGCCAATAGTACAACATGCCTAAACAAGCCACTAAGAAACCTCCTCCAACAAATTCTTCAATGGTTCAAACTCGAAGCCAATCAAGGGCTTCAACATCTGAACAACCAACAGAGCCACAACCCATGGTTTCTCCTGTCACACCTACTCAACAAATTGTTACACCTGTTGTATCTGCAGCACAACAGGAAAACATAGAGAATATCTTTATTGTATCGCCAACCAGGGAACACTCTCACTAGAGCAGATATTGAAAGCATCAGCCAATAGGGTTTCCAAGGAAGAACAAAGACTTGCTGATCAACAAGGACGTGGTTTTGCAGTGATCAATTTACAAAATTTTCTGCAAACCAGTAATCAAGAACTTCAACAAAACACATTTTCACAGATCAGTGAACCAACTATCCAATAGACAACTGATCACAATATTGAACATCAGCAAAAAGATAATCGACAACCTCAAAATCAAGAAGTGGTTGGTCAATCAAGTTCCCCTGAATACAGCCTTGGAAAACTTTTTCAGGAAACACAAGATCAGCTAAAACTTGAGACTAGTGGACCACCACCATCTCCTCCTTCATCCTCTTCCCCAGATAGTGAACATTCTTCAAGCTCTTCATCAGAAGAAGAAGAGGAAGAACCACTGATGGCTGTAGAAGGCCAAAACAGACCTTGGCTTGACCAAGATGTAGTATGGGTACTTGGAGACCAACATAGACTACCTAAAAACCCTGAGAAGTGGTTACCCAAGTTTAACCTAGATGACAAATCACCTGCCCTGGACCACGTTAAAACCTTCATGCAGGCTATTAGGCTTAGAAGTGTCATTTACGAAGATGTGGTTTGCATACTCTTTCCTTATACTTTTGAAGGAAAAGCAGCTACATGGTATTTTGCCTTGCCACCAAGTTCTATTGTTTCTTGGGATGATTTTGAGAAATTATTCATCCAAAAGTTTGGAGATGACAAAACACCATAGGATCTTGTTTTGGAATTATCCTCCATGAAAATCAAAGGGAAAGAAAGGGTTAAAGATTTCAATCAGAGGTTCTCATACTTAAAGAATAGAATTCCTATCAATCTTCTTCCTGCTGAAGAATTGTTGATAGCCTACTATGAAAAGGGCCTACCTGCTTCAATTTCAATGTGGGTGAAACGAGCACAAAAGGGGACTTTGCTGGAAGTGTTTGCCGAAGCAATACAAGTCGAGAAGGAAATTTTTTGTCTTAAAGACAATCTAGAGATTGCAGATGAACAGCCTTCAACTTCCAAGAAGAAGAATGACAGTGTCCCTGAACCCACTACACAAAGTAAAGATCCATTTGAGATAACTGACATGAAAAAGCTAACCCAGAAAATGTTAAACAAGATGGTAGATTTGAAAAGAACCAACAATGAAAATCAAAACCAGAATAGAGGTTTTGTGAGGCCACCTTTTAGGAGACCTTATCAACCTCCAGCAAATCCATCGCCTCCTAATCCAGCAGAAGGCCTCATGAATGAAGAAATTTATTCTATCTTTAGAGCCTTAGCATCAGAATCTCAGAACACCCCATAAGTCCCTAATGATCAAACTGTTCCTGATCGACAACCCCTTGAGGAAGAAGAAAATGAGCATGAGGATCCACAAATCAACACTGTAAGTTACTTTTCAGAGCTTCCTATGTGTGGAGAAGAAGAATAACCTCAGACTGTTTTTAATGTCCAACATCCTTATAACACAAGGTCCAAACCTCAACCCCCTCAGGAGCCCTCATCCTCTACACCTGTTCCTGATAAGGGCAAGACTGTCCCCCTCAAGGATACAGTCATCCCTGAGATAGAGTACAATTTATTTGAAGATCTTAAAAGAGTAAAGGCAAACATCTCTTTGTTTGAATTATTGAAAATCCCTTCCATGAGGGATACCTTACCCAAAAGTATGGTGGTTAAACAGCCAAGAGAATTGCAGAATAATAACCTTGATTCTTTCACAAAACCAGATGATCAAAAGTCTGGCAGCAAAAGGACATCGCCTTTTTTACTTACTTTTGAGATTTTCAACTGAAACGTACATAATTGCATGATAGATTCTGGTGCCTCATCAAATGTGATGCCCCTTCCTGTCTGCAGAAAGTTGAATGCCACATGGGAACATTTCCCTACTCAGATAGTGCAACTTGACAGATCAAAATTCAGAGTGGTAGGAAGACTCAGAAATGTTTTAATTACATTATCAGCTGATCCTCGAATCCATCAAACAATTGATATAGTCACTGCAGATATTCTAGAAGCATATGCTATGTGGCTTACTAGAGATTGGTCAGAAAAGCTAAAAGGTTATTTTGCCATTGATTGGTCCCATTTGTGGTTACCCTACAATGGTCAGCCAAACAAGATCAAGATAGGCAGGGAACCTTTTATGAAACAAACGGTTACATATTTGAATGATGCAAGTGAGCCTGTGGATTATTTCAAAACGCCCAGGAGTATGCACAGAACGAATCTCAGGTGACTCATCTTACTTCTGTACCATTCTCAGGAGAAATTGTACATAATGTTTTTAATGTAAATACCAATTTTAGATTAGATCCCATTGCTTGGACATTGTTTTTTGACGGCTCTAAATCCAAGGATGGAGATGGTGCAGGATGTGTTCTTATAGATCCAAGAGGAACAAAAACTATGATTGGATGCAGATTAGAGTTTGATTGTACTAACAATGTGGCTGAGTATGAAGAACTGATATAGGGACTAAAAAAGGCTATTGACTTGAAAGTACCAATCATTCATTGCTTCGGAGACTCAGAAATCATTGTGAAATAGGTGAGGAATAAAATACATTTCCTGTCCCCTCGCCTGTTGAATTATCAGAAATTGGTAAGAGATCTTACCAGCTCTTTTATTGCATTCAATATTAATTCAGTTCCTAGGTCTCAGAACTTTGATGCTGACTTGTTGGCAAATACAGCTTCTAGATTGATTCCACTAGAGGGCCTATCTCCTCAAACAGTTTCAATAGAACGGATGTATAGGCCTTCCATACCATATAACGTGACAAACTGGAAAGTATTCGATGATGATCAGCAGATACTTGATTTTTTAACAAACCACAACACATTCCAGGATACGTCTATAGACGAGGGTGACCATAAAAAATCTCTTTCCGATTCCTCGAATGTCATCCCGAAGTCTGTGATTAATTTGGAAAAGTTTTATGATTTACAAGACAAGTTCAGACATAAAACCAAATGCAAAACTCAAAGCTCATCTTTGAACTATGAGCGAGTCAATTTAGGCACCGAGCAAGAACCCCGCTTTATCAATTTGGGAGTTGATTGTACCCCTGAAGAATGGAGAGCCATCATTGCATTGTGTAAGCAAGATAAAGATGTTTTTTCCTGGACTTATGATGAATTGAAAACATTTGACACTAGCGTCATGTTCCATAATATACCCATGAAACCAGAGGTTAAGCCATTTCAACAAAAGTTGTGGAAGATGCACCCCAGTTTAGAGCCTTCAGTTAAAAAGGAGTTGGAGAAGTTTCTCACAGCTCGAATTATCTTTCTAGTCAGGCACACTCAATGGATAGCCAACTTAGTGCCTGTCCGCAAGAAAAGCTGTGAAATTCGACTGTGTGTCGATTTCAAGAACCTGAATCGGGCTTCCAAGAAAGACAACTATCCTGTTCCACCTATGGAGTAGATTCTTCAAAAGGTAGCCGGGTCGAAAATGTTTTCCCTCCTAGACGATTTTTTGGGATATAACCAGGTTATGGTTGCCCCGGACGACCAATTAAAAACAGCTTTTAGGACCCCATGGGGTACTTTTGCCTATAGGCGGATGCCTTTTGGGTTGATCAATGCAAGAGCCACTTTTCAGAGAGCTATGAACATAGCTTTCCTAGGGTTAATGCATAATTCTATCATAGTTTATCTTGATGATATCACTATTTACTCCAAAAAATGTCATGAACATGTGTTTGCTTTGAAATAGGTTTTCGACCGCTGCAGGAAATTCGGTATTTCTCTCAACCCGAAGAAATCTATTTTTGCAACAATAGAAGGAAAGCTTCTAGGCTTCATTGTTTCAAAAGAAGGTATGATTATTGATCCTGAACGCACAGAGGCTATTTCAAAGATTGGGTTACCAAGCTCACGCAAAGGAATGCAATCCTTCTTGGGTAAGATTAATTTTGTATGTAGATTTGTACCAAATTTTGCTCAGATAGTCAAACCATTACAACTTTTGGTCAAGAAAGATGTACAGTTTACCTGGTCACCGGAACAAAGAGATGCATTTATCGAAATTCAAAAGGCTATTGCTAAAGCTCCTGCTCTCATGTCAACAGATTTTGATAAGGATTTCATTCTTTATACTTTTTCCACTGACTTTTCTTATGCAGTTGTGCTAACGCAAAAGCATGACAATGATGCAGAGATCCCAATCTCTTTTATGAGCTCAACATTCAAAGGTGTAGAGATTAATTACTCACAGATTGATAAGCAAGCATATGCGGTCTATAATCTGTCAAACATTACCGGCCCTACTTGTTGAAATCTTGAACCAAAGTCATTGTCCCATAGTATGCTATTAGAAACGCCCTGATCCAGAAAGAGTTAGGGGAAAAGAGGGCCCATTGGATGATGGCCCTGCAAGAATGTGATCTTGAGATAAGACCAGCTAAAATTGTCAAAGGGAAAGGCCTTTGTCTTCTTACAGCTCAATCCAATGACCCTACGCAACAACAATCTGAATGGGATCAAGAGGAAGAAATTCCCTCAGATGTTGTTAACGCTATTGATGCCCCGACATCAGAATGGTATGATGATATCATATTTTTTCTGAACCATGGGTTTGCTCCCGAAACCCTTGATTTTAAGAAACGAAGGGCTTTGAGACTAAAAGCAGTTCCTTATCAGTTTATTGATCAAGTTCTTTGTAGGAAAAATTATGATGGACTATTTCTTAGGTGCTTGGAAAAACATGAAACTGATGACATGTTATTCCAATTTCATGCAGGACCCACTGGAGGCCATTTTTCAGGTGAGACTAGAGCACATAAGATTCTCAGGGATGGATATTATTGGCCCAGGTTGTTTAAATATGCTTATGGTTATGTAAGGAGGTGTGAACCATGCCAGAAATGCACAGGGAAGTTCAAGAAACCTGCATTTCCTCTTCAACCCATCACAATTCAGTTTCCATTCCAACAATGGGGATTGGATTTTGTCGGGCCTATGAACCCTGCTTCGTCCCTCCAACATAATTATATTCTTACAGCAACTGACTACTTCGCCAGATGGGTGGAGGCAACCCCTCTTAAACAATGTAATGCCAGTCAAGTAATCTCCTTCCTTGACAATCAGATCGTCACACGGTTTGGCGCTCCAGAGTACCTAGTTTTCGATAATGCATCCTACTTCTCTTCAATCGATATAACTGAATATTCCTTTGAAAAGGGGATTAAACTTAAGTTTTCTGCCAATTATTACCCTCGAGGCAATGGTTTGGCTGAGTCGTCAAACAAGAATCTGATAAATATTCTCAAGAAAACTGTAGCTTCTCATCACAGAGATTGGCACACACAGTTATATAATGCTTTATGGGCAAATCGAATTACCTCAAAGGCAGCAATTGCAAATTCTCCCTACTATTTGGTTTATCACAAAGAAGCCATCCTTCCTACTAACCTCACCATCCCTTCACTACAATTGGCCCATTCTGTCCAAGAAGATGATTCTTCTCCTCTCCAACAAAGGATTGACACTCTATTGAAGCTAGAGGAGGACAGGGAAATCACTAAGAACAAATTGTATCATCATCAGCAGATGGTGAAAAGATGGTTTGATGAAAAATCTTCATCTGACAGGGAATTTTCTGTTGTTGACTTTGTTCTAAGGTGGGATAAGCAACATAAAGATAAGAACCAGTATACCAAGTTTCAGCTCCTTTGGCTTGGGCCTTTCATTATTATAGAAAAGATTGGTCCCAACACTATTCAATTACAGACACTGGAGGGAGTTGTGGATACTTACCCAGTGAATGTGTCTCTTCTCAAAAATTATTTTGTTTGAACAATCTAGCGCACTTGTATATAGGTGTGGTTTGTTTTCTTTTCTTCTTTCATTTGTTTTCCTTATGTTGACATTTTGATTTGTCTTTTCGGTTTTTTTTTATTTCTTTCATTAATAAGGCTTCACACATTTGGAAATGGCTTATGATCACTTTTCTTAGCAACAATTGTTTCTGAAGTCTCAGCACCACTATTAATCTTAGTTTCTGGCTTATGATTAGAATTTGATCTGAAGAATAAACAGTTAATACATGCAGTACTTTTGGATATCACAATAATTTTTTATCATTATCTTTCACAATACTTTATTTGTGTAATTGAGGTATGGAGGATGGTCATCATTTCTTTACCTGGTATTTCATGGTTGAACATCATATCATAATAACCTGACCAGCTCCGGTTTCTCATGGATCCTTTTACAATCACTTTGATTATAAATTTTGTTTTAAAATTATAAGTTACAAGGTGGGTGGTCTTGCTATCAAGCCAGCCTATTAGGTTCATAGGTTAAGTGGAATGACATCTTCACATCAAGCCACCACACTTGGAAGATGACTTTCAGTTCTGCTGGAAGGTGGAAGATCCTAATACAAGTTGGTCCATTCATGATCTGCAAATCATTAGTGAGTAACGTTACCATGATATGGTCACCAAGCCATGGTAATGCCTTGTAGCTTATGCCAAAATAAATTGTTTTTGGGTCTTTCATTTATAGGATTTTGTTGCATACAAGAACAGGGGTGTCTTATCACAAGCCATCCCTGCTATGATCATGGGTTTGACCTTGGACTGGAGTTATCATAATTTGGTCACCAAGCCATGATAATTTCTTTTGGTCTTACAACCGGAAGACAAGGAGTCTTGTCATTGAGCTAGCTTGACTAGTTTCCAGATCAGGCTTGTGAATGGCACTGTTTTATCTAATCACCAAGTCAGTACAGTGGTCTTGTATCAACAAGGTTTTATGTATAATCCATCTTTTAAATCTAAAAAAAAGGGGGGGAAAAAAGAGCATAATAAAAAAAAAGAGGAAAAGAAAAGATAAAGAAGTGTATATAACCCAAAGAGGATCGCTGAATATACATGCATCTAATAAACCAAAGTGATCTATAATTAGGATATCCATGAGCATTTCTAAGACTATTTCCAGGTTCAACACAAGTTGGTTTTCGATGATTACATCATCGTAAAGATTCGGTATTGTTCTTTAAATCTCCCTATCAGATGAGGGTTATCTTTAAAATGGTCACTACTTGAGATTTATCCATTTTCATATTTACTGTTTGTTGGTTGTTATCTTTTGAGTATTTTCTTTGAATTGAGTTTCAAGAAATTGCTTGATTAACATGTTGTCTTTAGTTGGAGTTGATTGCAGAGATAACTAGTTCTTCCCAGCGATACGCCATTTGTTGTGGCCACAACAGATCCCATGCTTAGCAAAACCACGAGAGCCCCATTTTTTATAAATTCGAAGGTATATGGGTAAGTTTCCTTTTGTGAATATGAGTTTTCGGTTTAGATCTCTTTAAGTCTAATACCCATGCCTTCTTGCTCCATGTTTCTGCCTGATTTGGTTTATTTCTAAGTGTTTGGTTTGCATAAATATTTAAATTCTGAGTGTTTTAACTTTTTCTCTATAAACCCGAAACCCGAAACCCGAAACCTGAAAGTTTCGGGTGCGAAAAATTGGTGTTCTCATTTTTTGGATTTTCGTCATCCCGAAACCCACAACCCGAAAGTTGCGGGTGCAGGATTTCTTTATTCGAAGTTTGTTTTATATAAAATCGAAAGCCGAAACCCAAGAATGTCGCATTGCGGGAGTCTAGGTTTTTGTTTGTAAGTTTTAATAAACCCGAAACCCAAAACCCAACAATGTCGCGTTTTGGGATTCAGAAATCACCTTTTTAACTTTGCGTTTGATTGTGTCCCGAAACCCGCGACCCGCAATTGTTGGGTTGTGGCTTTCGGGAATTTGGTTTTGATTTGGTTATATTTTGAAACCCAAAACCCGCCAGTGTCGGTTTTCAGCTTTCGGGAATGGTAAATAGAA
Source organism: Larix kaempferi (assembly GCA_027924585.1). Classification (NCBI taxonomy): domain Eukaryota; kingdom Viridiplantae; phylum Streptophyta; class Pinopsida; order Pinales; family Pinaceae; genus Larix; species Larix kaempferi. Next base: position 7,883,858 of record BSBM01000865.1, on the reverse strand, counting down.
CCTTTAATTGTGTCTCTGCACCAGATTCCGCATCTTGCATTGGTTAATCTCAGTCGTTCGTTATTCTCAATCCTACAGTCGTGATTTAACTTGGGTAAATTGATAAATATAGGGTTTTTTCTATTTTTCGTTATCATTTTTACTCACTAGGATTACCCCACTGTGTTGGTTCTACTGTCAATTTGGTTGCTAAAGGTCGTTTTTGTCGGTTTTTTAGTTATTTTAGGTTGACTTGTTTCCATTGCCGCGTTCTGTGTTAGGTAATTTGGTTATTTTGGGATTCATTAATGGCCTTTTTCTTATTTGATTCGACTCTTCAAGGCTTTGTAGATTATAACTTTTCAATCTCTGCAGTGTAGCTACGGTCTTTCTGTTAAATTAGCAATCTGGATCTGGCTTCATAGGGGAAATCAGGCCACCAATTTGTGTAATGAAACTCTTGTCTTAGCCATTTTGCAGTCATCTCTTTCACCGTAACTCTCATTCTTATCTCAAATCCAAGGACATGATTGTTGATGTGAACAAATTTGTAATGATCAGCTTTCATATGTTTTTTAAGTCATGCAAGTCTCGATTGGATTTGTACTTTCGCATGGATCTAGATCCACTTGAGTCACATTATGGCTCGTTTCATTGCAGTTGGGATGGTTGTAGTGTCCTAATCATAAAAATTTAACCATTATGACTGGCCCTATTTAATCATTACCATCCTATCAGTTGGCTTTAAATTGGCAACAAATACGAAGCCTTCAGTACGTCCTTTGCATTCTTTAAGGGGAAATTTTTCTGTATGATAATCTTGTGAGCTTCCTTCTGAACGTATTTGATAGAGGTAGTATGCAGACAGGTTATGAATCTCCCAATGCTCACTTCAAAGATGAAGAAATCTATCCCTTACTTTATCAAGAACCTATGTCACCAGCTTTTGATGCAGGTGTTCTTGATTTAAGCAGCAATAGTGGTGAAGAAGATTTTGATGCTCTGTCTATTTGCATGCAAGTTCTTGGCAAGAAAGACAAGAAAGTTTCGAAGGAATTGGATGACCATGAAGACAATATTATACGAGATTATATCATCAATGAAGAACGTGATATTCCACCGACTCCTTCTGAAATGGACCCTTTGACGAATTTCTCTGTTTTTGAGAACTTAGTCTCTCATCCAGAAGTTCTTGCGGTAAATTCTCTACAAGCCGAATCATCTATTACTGATAATGAGTAGGTTGGAGCGGAGTTCTTATTGTGATATGAAGATACTTCCAATTAAAGAATATATCTTTAAGAATCCCTTTGAAAAGGTGAAAGGAATCATGTAGTCCGAGAAATGGAAAAAAATTCCCTGGATCAATAGTTGAATCTAATTTTGTAATCTCTATTTCCTAGGATTCTCCTATTGTACTTGGTTGTTATATTTTTATTTAAGGAAGAATACCTCTCTGAGAAAGGGGTTGGAATTTTTGGAATTGTAATTCAGCAGAAGATAAGACTAGGGATACTCTCTGGCCAGAGTCATTGTAGTTTTTGTACAGGACATCTTAATACAGTAATGTTATCTTTGGATCCATCTTCTGGTTGTTACTCAAATTCCTTTGAGAATTTCTGATATTATATTCCAGATTATCATCCGATATATACATGATCTCTTGTTAGATATTTAATGAATGCATAAATCTGTTGTATTGATTTTTCTGTATAATTGATGTATGTATGAAAATATTTGATTGAATTTCTTCAATTTAAATACTTTCTTTATCGATTTCTGCAAGTGATTCATGGCACAAAAATTATTGTTAATTTTTCAATTAGCAAAGTGTTTACAGATTTATCTTGAACAGGCTTAAGCATTTGAATTATTGTGTCTTAATTTTCATTTATAGATAGTGATTTAAATTAATAAGTGAAACAACTAAAAGCATTTCTGTGAAAGGTTGTAATTTGCTTATTCACCACACCCTAGGGTTAATCTACACAAGATCAAGCTTTCATTTTAGAATAGGACTGACTTAGACTAGTTTCCCTTTTCTAAAATAGGTTAGGTTAGCTTTGTTTTAACTTATGCACACCTTTGTTTTCCTTGACTGGAAAACTGATCTTATGGGTCAAATGATTTACTCTTAGAGTGCCAACGGAGGCCTAATATCTATGGGGGATCACCACACCAAACAGGTTGGGGATATAATTTCCCTTGCGCAAGGTCTTTTGAAGCCTTTCAACTTGGGTTTTCTTCCTCTGTTGAGTGTCTTGGAACATTCAAGAACCTTTTGCATATAACCTGCACAACCGAGGAATCAACAAGGCCCATAGTATCGCTGGAATCTTCAAATCCCAGTCATTGTGCTTTTTGTTACACACATTTGTGAGCGCATGCTCCAATGCTTTGTTCAGTGCCTCCACCACACCGTTCGCTTGCAGGTGATATGGGGTACTTCTTCGATGCTGAATTTGGAATTCTTTTGTCATGGCCCTGATAGTTTGGTTGACGAAGTGGGTGCCTTGATCGCTCATTAGTATCTTTGGGCACCCAAACCAGGTGACCACATTATCAAAGAGAAATATTGTTGCTGTTGTGCAATCCTTTACTGGCGCAGCTTCAGCACATCGTGTCAAATAATAAGTTGCAGTGATTATATATCGTGACCCTGTTCTTTTTCCTAGTGGGTAGATAGGTGCTATGAAGTCAACCGCCCATTTTTTGAAAGTTTGTAGTGTTAGTTGAGGTACTAGTGGCATTTCGTCCCTTCACGATGGTTTTCTTATTCTTTGGCATACGTCACAGATTTTTGCGTAATCTGTAGCAAATCCATGAACCATCGGCCACCATAGTCCAGCTCTAAGTATATTTCTAGCAGTGGCATGCCCCCCATAGTGTCCTCCTGCGATCCCATCGTGAGCTTTTGCTAATATCCTTTCCTGTTCATGCGGAAGAACGTATCGACGAAGGATTTCATTTGGCCCCATTTTGTAGAGTTGACTTGCATATAGCTGAAAGTCGTCATCCCTCACAACTATATGCTTTTTATGACTGGTATTCAATCCTTGTGGTGCACATCCTGTAGTCAGGAACTGAATGATTTGCTTGTAACAGTCATCGACCATTCCAATTCGGAATTGTTGTGCATCTGGTAAGCCCTCATCAATGCTACTTGGTTCTTCACCTGATTCAATCTGGGATAGGTGGTCAGGTCCTGCATTCAATTCCCTAGTTTCACAATGATCTCAAAGTCAAAATTCTTGGAACAACAGCAACCAACGATAGATTTCCCCCCCAACACAGGCTTATTGACCAAGTATTTCGATGCAGAGTGGTCAATGAACATTTTGAAATTTATTCCAAGTAGGTAGTGCCAGAATTTTTGTAGCGTTTGGACCATTGCTAACCCTTCCCTTTCTGTCATCGTATATTTTTTCTCTGCAGTGGACAACTTACTACTTGCGAATGCGATTGGATGATCGATCGCTCCTTCTCCTCGTTGGGACAATATCACTCCTTGTGCGACTAATGATGCGTCCACATGAACGTGGAATTATTTCGTCGAATTAGGAAAAACTAATATTGGTGTTGTGACCATCTTTGCTTTCAGTATATCAAGGATCTTCTGGAACTCATCATTCCACTCGAACTTAGCATCCTTTTTAACAGTTTTTCCATTGGTGATGTGATCATTGCATATCTGCTGAGAAAAATTCTATAATACCCAGTATGTCCCAATGTCTCCCTTAATTGATTCACTGTTGTCAGTGGTGGTAATTCGACAATGATTGCAATCTTCGTTGGGTCAACCAACATCCCTTCCTTGCATACAATATGTCCTAACAGAATCCCAAATAGAGCACAAAAGATGTACTTCTTCAAGTTTAGCGAAATTTGATGTTGTTGACATCTCTCCAGCATCATCCTTAGGTTCACAACATGGTCCTTAATTAGGCCATATACGGTCCAATCGTCCATATATACTGCGAGGAATTTATGAATGAAGTCTTTGAATGCAGCAACCACTAATCTTGAAAATTTCGTCGGGCGTTTTTTAGACCAAATGACATTATTGTGTATTCAAAACAACCCCATTCTGTTATGAATGTTGTCTTATGTCGATCTTGCTTCGCAATATTTATTTGGTGGTATCCTGAGAATCCATCTGTAAATGAATATATCTCCTGACCTCCAACACCTTCTAGTACTTTGTCAGTGAATGGTGTAGGAAATGGATCGTGAAGACATGCATCATTTAGCTTCCTTAGGTCGACGCAAATCCTGATTTCGCCAGTCTTCTTATCTTCAACAACCATCAGGCTGATCCATTCGGATTCCTCCACAGGCTCTATGATTCCTGCATCCAACATTTTCTCTATCTCGGGTTTCACTCGCTCCTTGTACCTGGGATTCAATCTATAGGGTCGTTTCTTTACCAGCTTCACATCAGGTTTCAGTGGAATCTTCATTTATCCCAGGTCTCCGAAAATGCCATTCATTTCCGAAAATTTCATTGGGAACAAATATTAAAACTCATGTAGCAGATCAATAAACTTTGCAATGGTTGAACATCCCAGTAATCTCCAATACTTGCGAACTTGGGGTTTTCCTCCGACCCAATATTAACCTTCTTGATTCACAGTGGTTGTTGGAATTTGTCGAAGGGCATATCTGGTGCTTCAATATCCCGACTTCTTTTCAACTCTGGTACATAAACATCTCATGGATCATCCTCTTTATCAGGTCCTCCTGTCACGTTGTAGCACTCCAACAACATTTCTGGTGTCGCAGTCCACTGTAATCCCATTGGTTTTTCCGTCGGGACTGCTTCAAGTACCTTCTCCCGAATATCCAGTAGTGCGCTATGGATCAAGGGGTTCTCATCCGAGAAGCCTAAATTTTGGCTAAAGCTAATACTTAGCTCTTTCCATGCAATTGTTTCACATCGTAGTTCTGCTACGATATACCAGCTTCGCGGTATCTCATCCAATGTATGGATGAATGCATGGAACCATTCCTTTTTTGGTCTCACTCCCCATGCACTTTGACACTCTTCCAAGTGATCCCTTGGGTCACCTCTTCCATTTTATTTTATTCTGCAATACCCTCCAGTTTATCTGAATCTGACTACAATTAGTTGTCGACATAGTGGCCAGTTTGTTATTGTCGACTTGTGCGTTTCCCACCATCGTGCTGGTGTAGCCTTTAGTGCTTCCTCCAATGCCATCAATCTATGCGGTTTTGATACTCTTTCTTCAAATTCAGTGATAAATACATTCAGATTAGGAAATCCTTCATATGTTGGCAGTTCGCATACTTCCGTTGCTACCCATCTCAATGATTGAGTGATTTGTGCGCACCTCCTGAATGATACTTTGTGTAATCGATTATGCCAATTCTCAAGTGCTTCATCGGAATCTGACGATGCCGAGCTAATGCCTCTCCACCCTAATTCCCCATCGGTGGTGGGATTGATGTAGTCCTCCGAGATGTTGTAGACATTGTCCCATCCTTCTGTGAATTCATCCCGCATTGGCTCAACATACCTCTTCCCTTATGATGGATCAAGTGGGGCAACTACACTCATGTCGCAGTTCTCAAACGATATTGTTCTTTTCTTAAAGTTCATCACAACTTAATTATCCATTTCCCAGTCTATCCCTAACAAAAATGGATAAGGGCTTGTGTTAGCAACTATCTCTATCACGTCGAAGTCTACGTAAGTATTTAACCCCTCTATTTCAACTAGGAGATGACATAATCGACCAATGGGGGTGACCTTGCTCTGATTTGATAGTCGAAGTTATACAAGGGAGCATGACAGCTGTGGTTTCCCCATTGTTTCCAATGTCTGTTTGGTCAAGATATTTACATCCGATCCCAAGTCCAGAATGATAGAGTTGACATCGAATGCACCAATCTGCGCAGTCATCCTCATTTATCTTCCTGTCTTCTTTCAGTGCAATCAATTTACTATTCGATCCTTTCATCAGTCCTCCTATCTATGTAATAGGCTGGCTATCTTTGCTACTACATCCTAATATTTTTCCAGTGCCAAACAACTTTCTAGGAAGGCCCTCAAGGTGTTGATCCTTCCTAGTGGCCTCTGCGAGTTTGTCATGTCGAATATCTGCGACATCTCATAAACGGGTTATTTCTGGCCAATAACTGGAAGCTTATTCCTTCTCATTGTATCGTTCGCTTCTAGAAAGGTCTCCATTTCTTCTTCCACATCAAATTGGACTTGTTTCCTTGCTGTAGGTCAAATACTAGGTTGTCGCCTATCTTCCCCTGTCGCATCCAACATTTGGTTACTACTGCGACATTCACAGGTCGAATTCTTATCTCTGTTGAGATCTTCTATACATTTGGAGGTGGATTTTGGTTCTGATTCGGATTCGGTTGAGGTAGGGGTGGATTTTTAGTTTTCCATTTCGCGATCAACTAGGGACATTCATCAACACTATGGTCCATTGCACTACAATAAGTACACTGCGGAGTCAGGTTCGGACAATCACTTTGATAATGTCCGACCTGAAAAAAAATTGTATCATATAAATGGCCCTCGACCTCATCCAAAAGCTCCTCCACGACCAATGCCTCCACTTCGACCTCCACGAAATCCTCCTCTTACACCTCCTCGCAGATGACCGTATGGCTATTGGTTATATTGAGGCGGTTGATACTGCGGTTTGCTGTACTTCGGTGTTGGTTGGTTGTACAACGGTTGCGATTGACTATAGTGGAGCTACAACTGCTTATACTGTGGTAGTGGTGGATTGTAGTGCAGCTGCTATTGACTATAATGTTATTGCTATTGTGCAGGGGGTTGCTCCTCCCCCTTCATAAAAAATGTATCCACGGTCCTTTCTTGGAGTAAGTCGTATGCTCTACAATCCTTCTTTTCATGCCCGACCAATCGACAGAAATTGCAGAAAAGGTTGGCTGGCTTCGACACCATTTTCTATAAATATATTCATTCTTTTGATCGATGCCCCCTTGTATGAAAAATTTGACACCACGACATTCCTCCCTAACTGAGTGGATTTGGTGTGCAAGACTGTAAATATTCGTGAAATTCTAGGAACTGGTCCTTATGATGTTCTTCTGATTTGCAGCGACTGCACACTATTTCCTCGCGAACTTCTTTCCCCTTCTTGATATCTTGTAGTTGGATCGTCAGGTTCACTAGCTGCACTTGGATGTGGTTCATACCTAACCCTGTTTCACCAATGGGTGAAGCCTCCAGCTTCATCGCGATTTCCAGTGCCTCCGCCTGGGATGAAATCTTCTGCTGCATTAGTGGCATACGAATGTGTAGTACTAGTCCCATGATCAACCATTCCTTGTGATGTACGTCGCTCATTCCAAAACTTACTTTCACCATCAGGGTTTTATAGCTTTGGTCTAACTCCCATACTGATTCATTTGGAAATTGCTTGATCTCTTTCAGTTCTATGATATATTGCAACTCATATTTCGGTTTCCCAAGCTCGTCAATCAATCATGCCCTGATTTGCGGCAGTGTTTTTGTTGAAATATTGTAACTTCTAAGAATATTATATTTGTACTTTATTATTCCGGAGATGTTCCATTCCTCTGTGGAGACCCTATTGTATATCCAGAGATGTGTATTCCTTCGAGAGAGTGTGGTAACTAGGGTTAGTAGATCTCCCATGTGAGGTCATCCCTGAGTTAGCTGTTTAGGGGTTATTAGACTCTCTTAGGAGAGGTCAGCCCTATTAGGGTGAAAAGTCAGTTAGAACACAAGTGTAAATAGAGGAGGGATGTTCCTCATTTATTCCATTCATTCACTCACTTGTGTATTGTGCATAGGAGAGAGAGAGGTCTGCATAGGAGGAGAAGGAGCTCTTGTTGAGGACTACATCTTGTATTGAGTTGATTATCTATATTGAGGAAAGCTTTGTTGGGTTTTGTAGCCCATGAGGGTTTCCCAGGGTAAATATTTTTCTATCTTGTGATTGTGTTTCTTTCAGTGATCTTGCTTTTGAAATTAGGCTAAACTTAACATGGTATCAGAGCTAGCATGAATAGGACATCTTTCACGAGGTGAAAATATCTCTCTTTCCTCCTCCGGTGAAAATTAGGGTTTCTGCAAAAGTTGGTATTTTTGGATTCTGATTGCTTGGCTCAATAACCCTCCTCAAAATCGAAGTTTTGAGCCCTATATCGAACTTTTTGAGTGGGTAGAACTCCGGGAAAGCCAAACCCTAGTTTTGGTTTTGGACCAGAATTGCAGAAAACCAGTAAACCAGAAAAGTGTGCACCTGTGCACCATTGAACCAAAAAAACTGTGAACCTGTGCACTAGTAAACCAAAAAATTGAAGACTAGAAAACCATAAATTCTGTTGTAGATCGAGAAGGTGAAAAGTTGAAGTTTCCAAAAGTAGAACACACCAGTATTCTCAATTCAATCAAGCACATCTCCTGGTAAGTGTTTTTCTATCTCTTGAGAAATTTCAATCTCTGTGACCGCCTGGATAAGATGGATCCAAGCACTAAGTTTGAAGGCAAGTTAGAGGGTATAGAGAATTTTCGGGCATGGAAATATAGGATTGGTCTCATTCTTGAAGAGAATGATCTTTCCCAATATACGAAGGATGAGGTTGTAGAACCTGAGGAAGATGAAGCCAAAGAGAAGTATAGGAAGGACTTGATTAGGGAAAAGAGAATCATTGTTGATTCTATTAAAGACCACTTGATTCCCCAAGTGGCATCCAAGAAGAATCCAAAGGAAATGTATGATGCCCTTTCTAGAATGTATGAGGGAAAGAACATCAATAGCAAGATGAACCAAAGAGCTCAATTGAAGAGCACCAAGATGAATAAAGGAGAATCAATTCAAGACTATTTCTCAAGGGTTTCCCAGTTCAAGGAACAACTAGATGATATTGGAAATACCCTTGATGAAGATGAACTAGTCATGAATGCTCTAAATGGTCTTACTAGATCTTGGGAGTCATTCATCCAAAATATGTGTGCCAAAAAAGAAAGTATGAAGTTTGATGTGGTATGGGAGGATTGCATTCAAGAAGAAGCTAGGGTTTCCAATAGAGAATCCTGCTCAAGGAAGATGACCAAGCCCTGGCCACCCACACCAAGAGAAGAAGGAATCAATCCCACTTCAAGAAGGATAGTCACAAGGAGTCTCATCCTCCACAAATATTTCAAAAGAAAACAGGAACTAATCAAAGAAGAAATTACTCCTCATTCCAATGTTTTAGTTGTCATAAAATAGGAAACATTGCTAAGGATTTTCCTCTAAAGAAGAAAAAGGGTTTTCTCCACAAAAGACATCAAGCTCATCTAGCAGAAGATGATAGTGAAGAAGAAGAGGAGGAAAGGCTTCAAAATAAAAGATCTACAGTAGAAGAAGATAAAGATGTAGAGGAGTATGTTATATTCTCTGCAGTCTCTGGGGCAGTAACACCTGGAGATGATACATGGCTCATTGATAGTGGTGCTTCAAAGCACATGACAGGACAAAAGAAGACTCTTTCAAAACTTGAAGAGAATACCTCTCCACAGAAAGTATCCCTAGGAGATGATTATCAATATCCCATCAAGGGAGTTGGTGAAGCAAGTTACACGCTTGATTCTGGAACCCCATTGAAGATGAAGGAGATCTTACATGTACCAAGTTTGAAGAAGAATTTACTTTCTATCTCAGATTTAGATAAGAAAGGCTATAGGGTTGCATTCATAGATGGGCGAGTACTCATGTGGCCCAAAGGAAAATCAATTGAGGATGCAATTGTTATTGGTGAAGAGGAAGGAGGTCTATACAAACTCAAGGGCCATCTAGAAGTTGCCCTTGTACATGAAGCCACTAGCCCAAATGAGCTATGGCATAGGAGGCTTGCTCACATTAACTACAAAGCACTACCTCATGTGATTAAGGTAGTTATAGGACTACCAGACCTAAAGATTGATCATGATGGCACATGCAAAGGATGTGCAAAAGGAAAGAATATCAAGAACCCTTTTCCAAAGAGTGAAACAAAGACTAAGAGTACCTTGGAATTGATTCATTCAGATGTATGTGGACCAATGCCCTCCACATCCTCGAGTGGATATGAATACTACCTTACATTTATTGATGACTATTCAAGAAAGACTTGGATATACTTTCTAAAAGGAAAGAATGAAGTCTTTGGAAAGTTCAAGGAGTTCAAAGCCTTGATAGAAAATCATTCAGAAAAGAAGATCAAAATACTCAGAACAGACAACGGTGGAGAATATACTTCAAAGGATTTTGAAGACTTTTGTAAGGAAGCTAGAATCAAGAGGGAACTAACCACTCCCTACAATCCTCAACAAAATGTTGTTGCAGAAAGAAAGAATAGAACTATTATGGAAGCAGTAAAGACAATGATACATGATCAAGACCTACCTATGTATATATGGGCTGAAGCAGCTAGGATAGTAGTCTATGAGTAGAATAGACTATCTCATAGTGCTCTCGATTCCAAAACCTTGGAAGAAGTGTTCACATGAAATAGACCTGAGGTAAGTCACCTCAAGATATTTGGATGCCCAGTATACATTCACATTCCAAAAGAAAAGAGGACCAAGCTGAATACTTCTGGGAAGAAGGGATTATTTGTTGGATATTGTGAAGCATCCAAAGCATTCCGAATTTACATCATAGGTTTCCATCATATGGAAATAAGTAGGGATGTGACATTTGATGAAGAAGCAGCTCTCAAGAGATCTAGGAAGTGCCAGTATGAAGAAGTATATGAAGAAGATGCACCTTCCAGAACTGCAAAGACTATACCCATTCCTAAAGATGTAACACCTGAAGACCATGACATGATAGAACCACAAGAACCCCCTATCACAAACATATCAAGAAAGAAAAGGCCATCATGGGAAAGAGACATTATATGAGGAGCAGGAAAGTATGGAGCTCTTGAAGGCTCCACCAGAGTGAGCAAGAAACCAAAGTCATTTTCCAACTATATGGCTTTGATGTGTGATCTTGTAGATCAAGAACCCACTACTTATGAAGAGGCATCTCATAAGAAAGAGTGGGTAGAGACAATGACTGAGGAGTACCTGTCAATAATGACGAATGATGTTTGGGATATAGTTCCCAAACCAAAAGACAAAAGTGTGCTATCCTCCAAATGGATATACAAAATAAAGGATGTTGTGGATGGTAGCATTGAAAAATATGAGGCAAGGTTTGTGGCCAGAGGATTCTCTTAGAAAGAGGGAATTGACTATGTAGAGACATTTGCACCAGTGGCAAGGTACACTTGCATTAGAACCATCACGACACTTGCACCCATGATGAAGTGGGAATTACACCATATGGATTTAAAGACAGTTTTCCTGAATGGTGTGATTGAGGAAGAAGTGTACATAGAACAACCACAAGGATTTGAGGTGGAATATGGAAGAAACCATGTGTGCAAACTGAAGAAGGCTTTGTATGGGTTGAAGCAAGCTCCTAGAGATTGGTATGGAAGAATTGATAGTTTCTTGACAAGCTTGGGCTTTACTAAAAGTAAAGCTGATCCCAATCTTTATCTCAAGGTTTTGGATGATGAACCTGTCATATTGTTTCTATATGTGGATGATCTATTTCTGACTGGAAATGAGAAACAGATTATCAAGTGCAAGAAGAAGCTCTCTTCAGAGTTTGAGATGGAAGATATTGGATTGATGCACTACTTCCTAGGTCTGGAAGTATGGCAAGGCCCAGAAGGAATCATTCTCAACCAGGGTAAGTATGTTGTGGAAATCTTGAAAATATTTGATATGTTGGAATGCAAAGCCATGGACACTCCCATGGATTCCAACTTGAATATGCTAGCAGATGACTCTTCAAAGTTAGTGGATGTGACTCTGTACAGATAGATTATTGGGTCATTAATGTATCTGATGAATACAAGGCCAGATATATGCTTTGCTATGAACACCTTGAGTCATTATCTAGTGGAACCTAGGTGTGTTCACCTGATAGCTACAAAGCATGTGATGAGGTACCTAAAGGGTATGATAGATTTTGGTCTATATTATCATGGAGATCATGAATTCAGATTGTATGGCTACACATATGCTGATTGGGAAGGAAGTGTATCAGACATGAAGAGTACATCAGGTGGATGTTATTGTCTAGGATCTTCCATGATCTCATGGTTTAGCAGGAAGTAGTCAAGTGTGGCTCTCAACACAGCTGAAGCAGAAGATATAGCTACTTGCTCTGCTAGTTGTGAAGCAGTATCGCTTCAGAAGTTGTTATCAGGACTGTTTGACTAAGAGATGGACCCCACTGTGATCCTGTGTGACAACCAGAGTTGTATCAAGAGGACAGAGAATCTAGTATTCCATGATAAGTCAAAGCACATAGAAATCCGGTATTTCTATATACGGGATATGGTGCAGAAAGAAGCTATCAAGTTCGAGTATGTGGGCATTGACAAAAAAGAAGCTGATATATTGACCAAACCTCTGTCTCGAGTAAAGTTTGAGTATTTTCGAGACAAGCTTGGTGTCATTCAGAATGACCCTCCTTGAAAGGGTGAGTGATATGTTCGCTGATGACATTTGGATACTAGTATTGATGTGGATACCTGTATCGATGATGAGATTTCCTATATTGATGGTAAGGTAAAAAATGAGGATATCTGTATTGATGTGGATATTGTATCGATGATGTGGATACTTGTATCGATGATGAGGATACATGTGTTGATGATGAGGTGACCTGTTCCAACGATGAGGTTGATGATGAGGTTACCTGTTCCGACGATGAGGTCGATGTAGTGGTACTTAGACTTTGTCTAAGAGGACTATTGGGATTGCATCATCCCTGGACTCATGTCCTAAAGTGATAGGGATTGATCATCCCGTAAGTGGATCAGGATTGTATCATCCTTGGACCTATGTCCTAAAGTGAGAGGGATTGATCATCCCGTAATAGGATCTTGTGCATTGCAGAGTATGCTGCTATGTTGATCGTGATGATCTAGATGACGATGCTGTTGATCGTGATGGTATAGATGACGATGCTTCTGATTGAGATTATCTAGATGACAATGATGTTGATCGTGATGTTCTAGATGACGATGCTGCTAATCGTGATGATCTAGATGACGATGTTGTTAATCGTGATGGTCTAGATGATGATGCTGATGATCATGATGGTCTAGATGACGATGTTGTTGATCGTGATGGTCTAGATGACGATGCAAGTGATCATGATGATCTAGATGATGATGAAGTTGATCAATATATCCAAACGATGAGGTTGTTGATCGAGCGATCCAGATGATGATGATGATGTAGCTGATCGAGTGCTGCAGAAGATGAAGACTCAATACTGACGATGCTGATGTTCCAGTATTGATCATGTTCCAGTAACTGAATGAGTTACTGAAGATGATGTATAAAGAAAGCTTCCAATGATTTATAGATGTATCATGTATCATGCATTCGATGACTCCTTGATCCTGCAGATGTTGTTATAATATCCTTCTCGTTAAGGGGAGTGTTGAAATATTGTAACTTCTAAGAACATTATATTTGTACTTTATTATTTTGGAGATGTTCCATTCCTCCATGGAGACCCTATTGTATATACGGAGATGTTTATTCCTCTGAGAGAGTGTGGTAACTAGGGTTATTAGATCTCCCATGTGAGGTCGGCCCTGGGTTAGCTGTTTCGGGGTTATTAGACTCTCTTCGGAGAGGTCGGCCCCATTAGGGTGAAAAGTCAGTTAGAACACAAGTATAAATAGAGGAGGGTTTTTCCTCATTTATTCCATTCATTCACTCACTTGTGTATTGCGGATAGGAGAGAGAGAGGTCTGCATAGGAGGAGAAGGAGCTCTTGTTGAGGACTACATCTTGTATTGGGTTGATTATCTATATTGAGGAAAGCTTTGTTGGGTTTTCTACCCCATTAGGGTTTCCCAGGGTAAATCTTTGTCTATCTTGTGATTGTGTTTCTTTCAGTGATCTTGCTTGTGAAATTAGGCTAAACTTAATAGTTTTCTTAGGACTCCATGTAGGTACTTGTATGAATTTCATAAACCAATCTAGCGCACAGCCCCTAAAGGTCGTCGCTAGTTGTCCCTTCTTGATATCGTCATCTTGGACCTGCTTCATTGTCCATACTGCCTCGCATAGAAAGCAGTACTACTCGGGATCCTCAGTCCTATTACCCTGAAAGATCGACATCTTCACATTGTTTCCTGCCACCTTGGTCTCCTACTGGTATTTACACACCCACTACTCCTACCACTTTTCTGACACGTCGAACAACCCTGCGAAGAGCTTCTGTCTCTTCCTCTGATATTTGGCCTAGTGCGCGGAGTTGTGGGTACGTTGTCACCTTGGGTCTGTCCTTCTTCGGCTTCATGGGTATCCTGGTTTATTTCTTCATCATAGTAAGGTATCTTAGTCCTTTGTGGTCCCGTTTTGCAGTTTTCTGTTTCAGTCGCCCTAGGAGTCTCTCTCTCAATCTCAGTCCTCCTCTTCTTCTCCGACCGGAACCTCACCCCACTTCACAGGGTACCATAATCTTCCATAGCCTCCCTTAGAATTCCGTCATAGCTCATATCTGTCTACCTTGCATCATTTTATCAAACCTGCATTCGCGCGTTACCCACAACCTCCATAGACCAAGCTTTACTTGTCAGAATTCATCTTCAGTATACCTTTTTCGCTGATAATCATTTTAATCCACAGTTTTAGTGACAGTAGAAACCTTCCTCTGGGCCCCTTGAAAATTTTTCTTTCTACGTCGCTATATGACTTAATTGTGTCGACAACGAATTTAGTGATGTATCCCTCTAAAATACTATCTACCCAGACCTCGAAAAATCTAGAGGCTTTGTTGTCCACTTGCTTCAATTGTTGGATTAGTTCAAGCATCCACTGTTCAGGTTCACCACCTTGAAAGTTCTCCTTTTGGAACGTTAGTTGTTCCAACCACTCATGTAGTAGTATCGGGAATTGACAGAAGAATATCTCATGAATGTCGAAGTAGATATACTTATGTAGCCAGTTAGTCGTCGACCATCGAGGGTTTCGATTTTCCCCCTCAGCAAATTATCGTGCCTTCTTGTTGAACCATTCCTCAATCTATGGCTTTGACGGATGCCATAGCATGTCCTCTCTTCTTTCGCACTACGGTCCCGGCAACATAACCATTTGTTGACACAGTTCTATTAACAGGGGTTCACTTCGCACCGCTGTCAACAAATATCGACCAGACACCCTTAAGCCTCAGCCCAGAAAGGTTTTA
Organism: Larix kaempferi; assembly: GCA_027924585.1. NCBI lineage: Eukaryota > Viridiplantae > Streptophyta > Pinopsida > Pinales > Pinaceae > Larix > Larix kaempferi. The sequence goes on along the minus strand of BSBM01000865.1, from coordinate 7,868,604 downwards.
CCCTTTCCAACAACACCCATAGAGTGAGTGAGTCTCACCCGAGATGTCTAAGGGGGGCTACAGGAACCAAGTTTTCGTAGTTGAGAGAAGACATGCACTATTCCACTCTCAATCGACACAAGCCAGATATTTGTATTTGCATTAAAACATTATACTATCACCCTAGTAATGCTTAACCGCATTATCATCTCATACTTAACGAATGAAAAAAATCAACAGAGCATGTTTGAGGAATATGGGGTACATAACATATCTGTGAAGAAATCTAATGCGATCTCAAGAAAACAATAAATAAAAGACAAATATGCATATTAATCATGGTACAAAACAAAAACCAGATAAATACTCCACAAATTGCTCCAAAAGACAGAAACACAACAATTATGAAGGAATCACCTCATATTTCACAACTTGGAAAAATGCCCCCCAGGCTTACAGTTGCACAAAAGGTTCTTCTCATCTGACTTCCCGATCAACTATGCTCTAAACCTTACAATCTTAAGTCTATTTATAGGCGCACTTGGCCGTTACAAATTGTCCTAATGACCAATCGCTAACTAGCTTAACTAATTACTTCCACATTTCTTGGCTTTGCGACCGGTCCTTTGCTCTTGTCTTTGACCCTTTTGCTACTCTTGGTTCCACATTTGTGCGCTCCAACCCTGTGCCAAAAGCAACACAAGTATGCAACGATCCAAGAATCATATGAACCAATTATATGCACTCCATGAAGTTGTCATTGCTACTAAGAATACCATTTGCAACTTTATACTGGTGGCCAAGTTGAAATTGTTTACATTGCAATGGTTGGAGTGAATGGCAGGCCCTAGGAAAACAACATCCTTCAATGCCTGACAATGAGAAATCCCAAGCATTCATAGCTATGCAAACATATTACTGGGAAAATGGAAGCCGCAGGTAGCCAATTATGAAGAATTTCATAGCAAAACCCTATTAATTGTTCTATATTTGGCCCTTTTGTTTGAAGGATTGATAGATCAAAAGGGTTGATAGGAGGTTGATTCAATAATTGTGGTCGAGGCTTGTTGGCCCCTTTGTTTTTGAAGACTAGGTTGTGAAATATGTGTAGGTTGTCAACATGGAAGGGATTTACGAAAGATATGATGGGAATTTAATGTTCCTAATGAAATAAGTTGAGTCATAACTTCCTTGAGGCAGTCAAAACTAATCACCGCAACTGTATAAAAGGGAATAGAGAGATAGGGATTGGGGTTAAGGAGAGAGTAAATGAGGGAGATAACTAATGTACTAGGTGGGATGTAGGATTAAAAATCCATGTTGTAGGACATATCAATACCTGAAGATTGTAATTTTTTATGAGTACTCTATTTTTGAATAATGAATGATAGGAAATTATGATTTTTCGTGGATCCTTAAAATTCATGTTGTTATTTTTTACCAATGTTTCTTATCTTTGGTTTTCATTTTCGTTATTCATGTATAGTTAGTGATGTTATTTAGGTTTCCTTCATGTTGCATAACTTAATAGAAGATTAATATGTGTTTTGTGACTACTTCATTATCTATTTAGTAGTATTTCACTCACCTTACTCTTTCCTCGACCACGCTTTGGGTGAGACTTTCTGCTCCTTGGGGAAGAATGAAAATGTTGGCAGGTGTAGAGTACATCGGGACTTTGTTGGCCCTATGCAAAACTCTATTCTCTAAAATTTTGAGCCAAAAATATCTATGGATATTTAGCTTTCATAAGCATGCCAACAACCTTGCACGTTATCTATGATAATTTGCATACAAGAATCAACACATACATCTTCAATCACTTTAATGAACAACTCACTCATATATTTTTCCAATAACATTTGTTGCTTTCAAAAAGACTGTCTATTTAGGGAAGACACCATGAAATTTATGAGTTGGTGGCATGTTGTATCTATCCATCCATTAGAAACAATACTAACACTAGATGAAGGCCATGCCAATTTAATAGGTTTAGGATTTTATCCACCTCCTTCTTTTCCTTAACCAACAATGTGGAAAGATTCTATCAACTAGGAGGCACATAACATGTTGGAGGTTAATCAACTATAGCTCGACACATTTGAATAAACAAAAGCGACCATGCAACATTAACTTAAATGAAGTTGAGAAAGAAAAATAACCCAATTGTAAGATCAATCTCATCTCACCTCTCTTGTTGAAAGATCTTGTTCATTGCATTGTCACTTGGAGCTAACCTCTTTCTTGTTGGTTGAGTTGCACTCCCACTCCAAAATTTGTTGTAGGCTGAACCTAAAGGGTGGAAGAGGATCCTTATTTTTTTGTTTACTACTTCATCCTACCACCTTCCCTAAGCCAATTCTATCCTCACATTCCATTTCTTTTCATTTGCTAGCACTCACCCCTCTAAGTCCAAGTCCACATTCAAGTGCCAAGAAATGGCCCTTAACTCGGAAGCAGGGAAAGTTTTAAGGATCCACACTTAATTAAAAGTGTATAAACATCTGCGAATCTTACCAAGTTCTTAAAATTTCAACTATAAAATATCTTGTTGGCGGGGGTTCAAAAAATGCAAATTCGCCAATTGTTTTTGGAAAAATATCTCATGGAGTAATTTTCGCCCCTAAATTTTCCTTTCTCATAAGTAGATGCTCTTATATGTATTGTTGTAGAAACTACATGTCCAAGAAACATTACCAACCCCAACAACCTTTACGTTGGGCCTTTGTTGTCTTCTTACATATTTCCACAACAAATAATTATTTTCTTCAATTTGCATCTAAAATAAAGTTTCTTTCAGCATTGGAAGCAGCCCCATATGCAGCATATGGAACATTACCAACAACAAAGGTACATGAGATTAGAGGAGGGGGCACACCAACAAAGAAATTCCTCCCTTTCCTTAGACTTTTATCAAATGTGGAATTAATTACAGCTTATAAATTATCCCTCGAAATGCACTTTTAAAGTGTTACGAGCAAAAGGTTACGACAAAAGTTGCTGCCACTTCGGCAATGAGCGGTTTTCAAGTTAATACGGTGGTTCCCATGTGCGAGCATACGGATAAGAGTTGCTAAGCGGTCTTGAAAGCAAAGATTAGTGGTGGCACTGTACCGCGTGTGGCGTCACTGGTGTCTCACACGTTAAATAGAAACAAAGGTAATGATGTGGAAGGGGATCCTATGTGAAGAATAGACACCAGTCCGGATCATTCAGAATAAGAAAAATCTCATTTCTCACATGAGATGTTAGAATTTAGGTAACTGAAGTCAGTTGAAAACATGTTTATCTGCTCCGTGGCCTCCGAATGCACGTGCACCGAATGGATCGGTTACTCGCAACTTCGGAAGGTGGTATTAGGTGGACAAATCTCACAACCAATTATGCAGCAATCTTTGGGATAGAGGCTCTTCAGTGGGATAAAGGGTCTCAAGAAGTTTTCGCCTCTGCTGAGTCACAAGTTACTGATATATCTAGTTTGCGAGCTGTTGGATATACCCTTAAGAAATTGTTGTTCCCATGTTAAAATCAAACAGAGTGAACAGAGTCAAAGCCTTTGTATTTTTATGGATTTGTATTTTCACTACCCTAAATATCTTAGGGTTAGAGTTTTGGGGATAGGTTGCATGCCTTACACATCCAAGATTTACATAGATGTAGTTTTTGAAGGGTCATCTTGTATAATACCATCCTCTGAACACTCTAAATATATTTTCTTTCGGTTTGGGTATCTGTATCAGTCAAATTTTGATAATGATAACAGATTAGGGAGAAGTTCCACTGACTTTCTGCTTTTTACGTTCACGCACTTTAAATAGTCGTTGAGCACTTCTTAGTCAAAACCTCTCTCACAGACCTTAATGTTTAGAGCTTTGGTGGAGTTAATATAACTAGAAGGAAGTTCTAGTTATTGATATTATGGCTTCAGCTAAAAGACCATTTACACTGCAAAAGGTAGATACAAGGGATTATGTGCATCCAGAGGGAGATTCATTTCATGTAACAGGAAGCACGCCTACTTTGACACCACTAACGTTGAACTTGACCACTAACGTTGGTTTTCCAGAAAAATGCGTGGATTCGTTGGTAGATAATGCAGAAGAAGATGTAGAATCCCAGACTCCTAAGCCAGAGGAGCACAAGATACCTACGGTGCTCTGCTGTTCTCCTGCACCACTCAAATGCAAATCGAATCTGATAAAGAGAAGGTTACCCACATGTCCTCTTCGAGAACTTTACATTCTCTCTCATTCTGATCTACATTCCCTTTTCGGTTCAGATATTGCAAAGATCAGTCGCAGAAAAGTCCTCCCAAAATGTCTAACATAGAAAGTAAGGTTAGAAACTTAGATGTTATGAATTCTTTGTATAATTCATTACATTAACAATGAGTATTGGTGCTTAAGACTATTGTTACTCTCTGAAATTTACAAGTGGTTGCTCTTATATCATGCGATTACTTGTTACAGAAAATTGGTTTCTGATAAAAATAGATTTGTATTGTCCTCTGAGTTTAGGATTGTGCAGAAAAGGATAGGATGTGGGATGCTGCCCAATTGCATTTGAAATTTTTTAACATTCTCTGTATTATTGGTTGCAATGGAAAAATGGTTTCCTCTAAGACGAAGATCATGTATTGGAGGGAATATATTGCAATTTGCACTTTCCTTGATTTGATTAGTTCCTCTTAATGACTTATGGTTATATGTAATCCAGAATTTGCAGACCTCTATGAAGAAAAGCACAGATGCATACAAATATAACTATGTCCATGCCCTTACTGACCTTCTGTTTCAGCCTGTTTCATGCAGTGGAGATGAGGTGCAGGTCTGCCAAATGTATCACCATATGGAAATTTAAAGCATGGCAAGTATTACTAGAAGTATTAATGAGAAATGAAATCCCAATATATGTAAAAGAGCTTTTAAATCTATTACTTTCCATTGTAAAACTCCTGGAATGGAGAACAGAAAAAGATGAATTTGCTGCAAAAGCTGTTACATTGCACTCTTTTTCGAGTTAAAGGAAATATGTGGAATTGTAATTTCGTAATTGCAGAATGATAGTATAACTTGGTGCTTAATTTAGCAATTTGTATTAGATTTGAAGGATGGAGGAAAAAATAAACACAAAGATTATCAAAAATGAGCTATGGCTCTTCAATCTTTATTGATAAAGGAAGATCAACTAATACATTACAAACCAAATCTGAATGTGTATTTAAACACTTATGGAAACCCTAAAAAGTCTAACCTAGCTTTTGCATGCATGCAAAGCATGTTGTTGCATGTTTTATTAACTGAACTTCTAAATAGGAACTAAAGTAAAAGCTAAAGCTAAAGCTAAGCTAAAAGAAGTAATGACTATTGCTAACACTCCCTCTTAATTACTACTGCAACTTTTACAATGCCTAAATTATCTCTATGGGTTTCAAAAATTTCTTTTGCCAATGGTTTTGTGAATATGTCAGCCAATTGGTCAATCAATTTACAATGCTCAACATGAACTTCACCATTGTTCACATGTTCTCTTATGAAGTGATATCTGGTATCAATGTGCCTGCTTTTATGGTGAAAAACATGGTTCTTGGATAGAGCGATTGGTGAATTGTTGTCACAATAGGTTGTTTTTGGTCCTTTTTTATGTTGAAGACCTTCTAAAACTCTACATAACTAGACTACTTGACATGCCGTTGATGTTGGTACTACACACTCTGCTTCTGTTAATGAAAGTGTCACAATGGGCTGCTTCTTGGATGCCCATGAAAATACTCCTGATCCAAGATGAAAAACATGACCGAAAATGCTCTTCTTGTCATCCAAACTTCCTGCAAAATCACTGTTAGTGAAACCTGTCAAAACATCATACTCAATGCTTGAGTATAAAATTCCATAGCTTGAAGTCCCTGCAACATATCGTAAGATCATTTTTCCAACTTGCCAATGCGAGTCTTTAGGAGACTCCATGAACCTGGAAATCAAGTTGACCATACATAATATCTAGTCTCGTAGCTGTGAGATACATGAGACTTCCTACAAGTCTCTTAAACAATATTGGATCTACTTTGGGACTGCCATTTTCTTTGCTCAACTTTGTACCTGTTGCCAGTGGTGTAGGTGTTGGTTTGCAATTGAGCATTATGAATCGCTTAAGAACTTCATTAGCATATTTAATTTGAGAAATAAATATAGATTTTTTCTTATTGTTCTACTTCTAAGCCAAGAAAGAACTTCATTAATACAAGGTCTATCATCTCGAACTCTTTCTTCATAGCTTCCTTGAACTCATCTACTTACAGATCACCTGTAAAGATCATATCATCAACAAATAAACAAACTATCAAAATCTGTCCTTGTTGATTTATCTTTGTGTAAAGTGTTGGTTCGTTGTTGCTTCTGCTAAAACCATTTTTTATCAGATAAGAATCAATTTTGTTGTACCAAGCTCTTAGATCTTGCTTGAGCCCATATAGAGCTTTCTTCAACTTGTAAAATTTCTCTTCATGTTCTATGATTTCATACTCGTGTGGCTGCTCCACATAAATTTCTTCTTCAAGAATGCTGAATTGACATCCATCTGATACACTTTCCATCTGTTTTGGGCGGCTATTGCTAGGATTTCTCTTACTGTGTCCAATATTGCCACTGGAGCAAAATTTTATCCAAAATCAATTCCTAGTTGTTGCGAGAAACCTTTTTCTACTAACCTTGCCTTATACCTATCAATCTCACCTTTTTCATTGAGTTTGGTCTTATAGACCCATTTCACACCAATGGGTTTCTTATTTTTGGCAGGTCAACTAGATCCCATGTACCATTTTTCTCAATGGAATCTATATCTTCGTCCATAGCTTTTATCCAATGCTCTTCTTTTACTGCCTTTTCATAAAACACAGGTTCACTAGCAATAAAAGCATAATTTTTTATTTGCATCGAATTCATCACAAATATCTTCCAATCTTCTAGTCTTTCTATTACCGTGATAAGATTTATTACATGATTGCAGACTTGATGCTTCACCTCGAACTGAGTTTCTAGGTGTTCTTGTTGGAGTATTTGCTACTAGTGAAGATGCTATTGGACCATGTTGTCCAATCAACTCCTCTTCTTCTTCATCTTCTGGTTGGAGTATTGCAGCTCCCACAACATTGTCTATGGTTCCATTCCATGACTCTTCTTCCTTGAACAACACATCTCTACTGAAGATAATCTTTTTGGTAATAGGGTTATACAGTTTGTAGGCTTTAGATTCTTCACCGTATCCAAGAAAGATACAGTTCTCACTCCTGTCATCTAGCTTTTTTCTTAGTTGTTTAGGAACAGGAGCATAAGCAAGGCAACCAAATATTCTGAAATGAGAAATATTACAACTCATACCTGTCCATGCTTATTCTGGTACTCTGTTCTTCACAATTTTGGTGGGAGATCTATTTATCACATGAACATCACAAGCCACTGCGTCTCCCCAAAAATCATGGGACAAGCTTCTTCCTTTCAACATGCTCCTTGCCATATTCATGATGGTTTTTTTCTTGTGTTCTGCAACGCCGTTCTGTTGGCGTGTATATATTGTAGTGAATTGCCTCTTCATTCCATGATATTTGTAGTAATCATGGAATTCCTTTGAGTCATACTCTCCCCCTCCATATGATCTCAAACTTTGAGTTGATAACCACTCTGTTTTTCAACTAGAGACTTAAATTCCTTGAACTTGCCAAAAGTTTCAGACTTCTGACGAAGGAAATACACCCATGTTTTTCTACTGAAATAATCAATAAATGTAAGAAAATAATAGCTTCCACCAATTGACTATTTCTGCATTGGACCACATAGATCAGTATGAGTAAGTTCTAGAGGTGAATGTTCCCTTTGAGACATACCTTTAGGAAAGCTATCCATGTGCTTCTCTACAATGATGCAACACTCACAACTGTTTGATGGATCCTTCATAGGGGGTAATCCTTTTACCATCTCTTTTTGTTGCAACAACTTGAGACCACCAAAGTGAAGATGTCCATATTTGAAATGCCATAACCAATAATCATCCATGCATGTGGATTTTTGAGCAAAAGAGCTTACCTTGCTGCTGCAATTCATGACTAGTGGATACATCCTATTCCTAGTCACTTGTACTTTGATGATCAACTGTCTATTTGGGGGTTTGTCATAGATTTTACAGTCTGATCCATCAAGGACAAGTCTGTATTTCTTTTCAGTAAGTTGCCCAATGCTAAGCAGATTATGCTTCAATCCCGTAGCATAATATACATATGTGATTTTCTTTTGTTGGCCTTCATGTTTGGTCAGAATGTTAACCACTCCTTTGCCAAGAACTGGAACTACCTCATCCATTTCGAATTTGACCTCTGTCTTCACTAATACATCTAAGTCTGCAATTAGACCTCTATCACCTGTCATATGGTTACTGCATCCACTATCTAAAATCCAAAGTCCCTTTGGGATTTCGTGTGTAGCATGACATGTAAGAAATAACATTTCTTTTTTATTCTCAGAGGTATTAGTCACATTAGCATTTTGTTTTTCTTGATCAAACTTTTTCTTTCTACATTCATGAGAAGAATGGCCAAAACTATTGCAATAATAACACTTAATATTAGATTTATCTGACCTTTTTTTTGTCGTAGTTCCTGCCTTCATGGTTAGGATCGTGATCGTGATCTTCCTTTCCATTACTTCAGCCACCTCTGCCTCTTCCTCTTGATCCTCCTCTGCCTCTGCCTCTTCCTCTACCTTTTGAGAATGAGACTTGTGCTTTAAAAGCATTCTCCAGAGAGGACTCTTCATTCCTGTTGATTTTGGATTCATACGACAGTAGCGACCTATTCAACTCGTCTATAGAGAGAGTACTCAGATCCTTTGCTTCTTCAATCACTGCAAATTTCGGATCAAATTTGTGGGGTAGGGATCTCAGAACCCTTTCAACCACCCTTTGATCTTCGATATTTTCACCATAGGTATTCAGCTAATTAACAATCCCCATGACTTGGGTCATGAAATAATCTACTAAGTCTGGTTCTTTCATCTTAAGATCTTCAAAATCTCTTCTTAGGTTTTGGAGTTTAGTTGTTTGTACCTTACCAACACCCTGATAACTAGTCTCCAAGTTGGTCTCTCATGCTACTTTGGCATGTAATGAAGCTGATACCTTTGGAAATACACTATTATCCAAAGCGTTCATTATGTGATGCAATGCCTTTGCATCCTTCTATCGTGAATTCGTAGGATATCCTTTTCTCCGTTTGATAGGGCTTGATAAGCTGCATCATCTGTTGGTTCAGAATAGCCATTCACGACATATTCCCACACATCTTCTGCTCTGAGATAAACCGCCATCCTCATGGCCCATACATCATAGTCATTTTTCCCTGTAAGAGGAGAAATATGAGACTCATTGTTGCTGCTAGAAGCCATAGACGCTGCAGAGTCTTTCACTGGCTTTGTTCAAAGGAAAAACTCATTTCCTTTTTTTTTTAAAAATAATGTCTCCTCTTAAATAAAAAAGACATTTGTAAAAAAAATATCTTCTTCTCTTCTAAAAGAATTTTGTAAAAACATTTTTTTTACTTGAAGTAACACGTGAAAGCAAAAAAAAATTTCATGAAATAATTTTTGCGGGTATTCTTATGCTTGGAACTTGAAAATATGGAGAAATTTAGCGCTTTTGCCTATAGTGAGGCCACGAAAATTTAGCACTTTTTCCTATAGTGAGGCCGTGAAATTTTTCCAAGTGAAAATTTTTCACTTTGGCCTATAGTGAGGCCACGAATATTTTCATATATTTTTATTTTGAAAGTTTGCAAAATATTTCCGCACCTCTATGTAGGGGAGGGGCACGAAAATTTATGTAAAGCATTTTTTGTTGCAAATTTCTTCAAAGCTACGACTTTGGCTTCTCCCTTGTTCCGATCAATCGATCTTCTTCCAATGCTCTGATACCAAACTAAAGGATGGAGGAAAAAATAAACACAAAAATTATGCAGAATGAGCTACGGCTCTTCAATATTTATTGATAAAGGAAGATCAACTAATACATTACAAACCAAATCTAAATGTGTATTTAAACACTTGTGGAAACCCTAAAAAGTCTAACCTAGCTTTTGCATGCATGCAAAGCATGTTGTTGCATATTTTATTAACTAAAATTCTAAATAGGAACTAAAGTAAAAGCTAAAGCTAAAGCTAAGCTAACATAAGTAATTACTATTTCTAACAAGATTTGACTCTGTTCTTCACAGGGTAAGGTGTTAGTCCCTGGTTTTTCAATCTGTCAAATGTTTCACAGTAATCGAAAATTAAAATAATGACTACATTTTCAAAACAGATCTGATCGATATTCAAACCAATAATGTTAGAGAATTGATTGCATAGCCTTCTACCACCGAAAATAGTTTGAAACTGTCATTTCAAGTGCACTGTTATACAACTATGAGAAAGATTTGTTTAATTGATTTGATCGTCGGAGAGTTGATCACCAACTCGATTGAGAAACCGTGGAATTAATGCAATGCAAATGTAGAATTTAAAGCTAAAGACATGAAAAGAGGTATGAACATCAAGAGAGGTAGAGGAAACTATAGAACTAGCACAACCACAAGTGGCCAACACCGATAGATCATTTAGTTTTGTGGAGATGGATGGTTTTTAAACAAAAGTTAAATATTAAGCTACCATAAACATCAAATTAATTAATATAAACATAAAAACAAATAGTATTTAATAAACATACCCCTTTTCTTAACCACCGCTTAACTGAAGCTTATTTAAATTTTAATCAAGATGCATTTGAGCATAACAAGAATACGACAACCATGAAATGAATTCCCACTCTACACTTGTTACACTCAAGTTAATCTTGTTGATCCAATCAAGGAAGTCCAAAATATCAGATAATATCTAAACACATATCGATGTAATAAACGTAGTCATGGGGACTAGCTAGTTTAATAGTCATGGTTAATCCTTTTACTAATTCTTGTGGCTATTACTTAATGTGGTTAATCCTTTTATGAAAAGATGTATGTCATGAAGATAAGTGTGGTTTCTCATCTTGAAATTTTCGATATAAATAAAAATAATAATAGATATTTAAAGTTGAGCATGTTTTCTATTTTAATTTAAAAAATTAAAATATATGTAAATGTTTTGTTTTATTAATAACGATGATATTTATTCTCTTTTATAATAAACAAATTTATAAAAGTAATAAAATAAATGAAAACATTTTATAAATAAATTAAGCTATTAAACTATTCATGCAAGGTGAGTTCACACTAGTCAAAGACTCATTAACTTGGAGCTTCAAAAGACAAATATTTTGCAACAAGAGGAATCCACTTGGCGGCTTAAAAGCAGAGCAATATGGGTTCAACAAGGAAACAACAATACAAAATTCTTTGAGAAGTATGTTAACCAACACATAATTTTGAATTCCATTTGGGAATTGAAGGATGTCGCTGTGAATCTTTAGGCTCACTATAAGTCTTTAAAAACAACTGCAATTTGTTATTTTAAGGAATCTACAATCAAGGCGACTCTACCAATCTACAATATCACTTGAAGGTGTTAAAATATTATCCTAGATTTTTCAGTACATAGGAGGTCTTAGTATTGCTTCATCTGGAAGATATTAAAGATGTCCTAAAAAAATATGCCAAATATAAAAGTCCTGGTCGATATGGCTGGATCATGGAGTTTTTTATCCATTATTTTTACTTGGTTGGTAATGACATCTTGATGGCTATCGAGGAATCTAGGAACAAGGCATATATTCTTGTTAATATGAATGCAACATATATTGCTGTGATAACTAAGAAGGATAAGCCGAAACTTTTTAATGACCTCAAACCCATTTCCCTCTGTAATTTAATTTATAAGGTCATATCAAATATTATATCTAATCGAATTAGACCATACTTGGCCAAAACTATCTCTATGGAACAATTTGTCTTGTTATTTAACTATCAAGTTAGGGATGTGGTTGGTGTGGAACAAGAATGTCTCCATTCTATCAAAGCAAGGGACATCCAAGCCTTCGTTCTTAAGATGGACTTAAACAAAGGATATGATCGAGTGAATTGGACATTCCTTAGGTTTGTTCTTTTATAGATTGGTCTTCCGGTGGAGGTGTCCAATTGGATCGTGGCATGTATCACTTCATCGAACTTTGCAGTGTTAGTCAATGGCTCCCCTACCTCCTTCTTCCCTTGCAGTAGGGGTCTCAGACAGGGTTTCCCATTATCACCATTATTGTTCCTTATGGTTATTGAAGGTATCAGTAGGTCCATTGATAGTGTGAGAAAGGACAACATGTTTATAGGTATGAAAGTCTCGTGTTCTTGTATTATTACTCATCCTTTTTCGTTGATGATGTATTGATTTTTTGGAGTGGGTCTCTTGATGAATGGTTGAGTCTTCTATCTCTACTTGATATTTTCTGCTCTGCCTCAAGAATGGCTATAAGTGCTCAGAAATCAATGTTCTTATTTAACTGTGCCGATTCTAGTATATGAGATCATATTGACCTCATTTTCCCTTACAAAATGGACAGGTTGGACAGTGGCTTTAACTACCTTGGTTATTTCTTAAAGTCTAATTGTTACAGGAAAGAAGACTAGCATTGGCTTATTAGGAAGGTGGAAAAAACAATCAACAATTGGACTTTCGGGTGGATCTCCATTGGGGGTAGACTAATCTTAGCGAAATTAGTGCTTGAAAGCATTCGTGTATATTGGTTTTCTCTAGCTATGGTTCTTACCTCTATCATCAACTGTATTCGAAAGTGAATCTTCCATTTCCTTTGGGTTGGTAACTTGCAGGTATCAAAATACCATTTCTCATCCTGGGAAAGCATTTCTCTACCTAAACATCTGGGTGGGTGGGGTCTCAAGCATCTGGATTGGTTCAGCAAGGCATTAAGTGTGAAAAGTCTTTGAAGGGGCATCATTTTTGGTGATGGTGTATGGATTAAAACGATCAATTCGAAATACTTGAAGTCTTTCTCTATTACTCAGTGGATTGGGTATCCTCAACTAAGGGTTGGAAATACCTCCATCATATGGCGAGGTTTCATTAAGACTTTTCCTCTACTGGGTGGTTGGATAAGTTGGAAGATTGGCCGTGTTACTGAAGTCTTTATTGGAATTGATCATTTTGTTGGATTTGGGGGCGACTATAAGTTATATGCCTCTTCGATTTCTCAATTACATAAGATCAAAATTCAGGTCTTGGCCTAGAATCACTGTGTTAACACTTCTGTATCATCTTCATCATATTGGTAGTTGGACCAAGATCTTGGTCTATCAGCGAAGGTGGTTGATGAATGGTACGACTACATTATGTTACTCAACAGAGAGGGCGCTACCTTATCTGATGTAGAGGGTACTCTAGTTTGGCACTAGGGAAAAGCGAATGGTGTTGTCACAACCAAACATGCTTATGAGGCTATCTCCTCCCGACTAGTTACTAGTATTCCGAAGTGGTGGGTTAGAGCAGTTTGGAAATGGCGTATCCCTTTAAAAATCCGATGTTTCATTTGGATCTATATGAAAAATAAAATACCATCCCAGGAAAATTTACTTAAACGAGGATTTTGGGGTCATGGAAGGTGCTCCTTATGCGAGATTGATGATGAATCTATTACTCATTTGGATTCTCAATCTTTTAAAATTCCAAATATCTCTAAATTTTAATATTCCACTCAATTATGGTTTAAGGTTTGAGACTACCATCAAGAATATTATCCACTATGCTGCTTTATTTACTCCTTACATTCAATTTCATTTTTCCATCATGTTATGATTCATCATTTATATTTGTTGTTTGTCTAGCCTCCAACTCTTTCAATATTCATCTCAATTCTTCAATATCTTAATTAGCTTGATTTCTTTGATTCCTTCATGGTGGCATGTTTCTTCAATACACTGGATAACCCTCCATCTGATAATTTACCATAGACTATAGTAACTAGTTTCTCTCGTTATCATCTCCTAGGATTTGAAACAACGCCATTAGAAATATCCAATCATAGATCCTCATCAAGGTAAACATAGAAACACATTGTATTTAACAAAGAAATATAATGAGAATTTTAAATAATTCAATAAAAATCCAACCGCAATTGTTAAACTTTTTTTAGCAATCATCTAGAAGTAGTACCATCCTTCCATAATTTGTTCCATCCGGAACCCGGTGGTTTGATCTCGATGTTCGTACGCCGTCGCATGTCTTTGTTTCGCTTTCTTTTCATATATTACGCGTTTTCTCTATCAGAGTTGGTGATCAACTCTTGAGCATTAGGAACCAAATCAATCAAACGAAAAAGCTTCTTGCGCGCGCACGGTTGTATGACACTCAAATCGAAATGATATTTTGAAGCCATTTAATCATACAAAGAATCTTGTTGCGCACGGTTGTATACTAGTGAACTGGAAATGACATTTCGAAACTATTATCCTTTGTACCAGCCTATGCAATCGATAAATACTGTGGGAGCGTTGAAGGGGGAATTAACATTATTGCTTTGAATATCGCTCAGATCTGCTTTGCATATGAAGGTTAACCTACTCCAATTCAAATTTGCACATGCATTTCTTGTTTCTTGCTCCCGCTAAAAATGACATATTGAAAAAACCAGGGACTAACAGTAACATGTAGAAAACTGAAGAACAAGTAATATAGGCTGCTGAAGAACATTGTCATTCTGCAACGACCAAATTAAGTGTACATCTTACAATATTTTCAATCACTCTCGCAATGTAACTTTTGGTTCAAAATTGCCATTTTCCATTCTTTCATTCCGGGAGTTTTACCATGGAATGTAATGTGCTTAAACGCGCTCTGTTGGGAATTCGATTTGGTTCAAAACGTCAAAATTAAAAATGAATTAGTGTTATCCAAAAAACTTTATGGACACACATTAACAAACTTTATGGATAGAGAGGACACATAAATACTAGTAATCCATATTAATATTAACAATATGGCTTAAATGTCATTGGTATACTCAGATCCACGTATATAAGCCATATTATTAACATTAATATGGCTTGCTTAGTTGGCAGAACCACATTGGGATTACAAGTAAGTTTGTAACATTAATTATGATCAAACACACAATAAAATTATTAGAACATTTTTTACACATCATAAAATAAAAGTTTAAAACTTGAATTTGAATCATAAATTATATTTTTATCATTAAGTCATCATATATAATTAAAATCAAAATCACAGTGTAATTTGTATGATATAGATAAACTCCTAGGAAGATACTATAAGTGGGAATGGAAATGGAAATTACAAACTTGGATAGAATATAGATACTAGAACCATACGTGGAAGAATGTCATAGCTTAAAATCATGAGTGTCGAGACTCAATAGTCCTCCTCCATGTGAGCATCATCAAAATCATCATCACTACCAATGCTATCACCTCAATCCTCTTCCTTCTCCTCCTCCTTAGCCACTGTATCCAATCTAAGATTTGCATCTGCTGGTGTGGAAGATGACACCTCAAGAAGATCACCATTTCATTGAGATATGAGTTGGCTAGTGCCAACTCAACACTATTGTCCAAACCCATATCATTACAAAACACATCCCACATATTTCTCTCCCTTCAACCACACTTCCCTTTGGTTGTAAATAAGATAGAGGTTGGAGTGTACATATACCATTGTCTCTGCCTTGGACTGCTCAAGCCTATCTTCTTCACACTATACAAATTCCCATTTGTGCCCCAATTCCTTCGCAACAAGAGGATGAAGTAACCTGAGAGAGGATTGTCATGGCTAAATCATGTAGTATAGGGCATGTTATCCCATGAGTTTCCTACCAAGCATAGGGATTCTTAACCCCCTATCTCTCAGCATGTCATAACCTTCAAAACTCCCTACTCCAATGGAAAACTCTATGAATCCCTCCCCCACCTCATCAAAATATTCTCTATCATGAAATATCATTATCAATGGTTCCTTCCTCCCCTGTGAAATCTCTATGTCCTTTTGAGGAGGGACTCGATGTGAAGGCACACCATTGGACCAATCATTACTATAGTACTTGGGATTCAATGAGTGATCCAAGCAATGTAAAGGCATTGATTTCATATCCCACTTATTGATAATAATATCTCTTATGGTGATGAATAATCTTTCTATTAATGTCCCATATTTAGGGAACTCATTATGTAAAAAACATTCTTCACTACCTCAATCATGGAATCCCAACCCTCATAAATATCTCCTAAAATGGGTTGGTCTATGTCTACAAACGACAACAAAGAAATGATAGGGTTCATGATCTCAATGGTAAGATCTACCTTCTCCCACCAACCATCATCTAACATTGTATCCTTGACCTTTTTTGAAGAAGTTTGATATGATTTTCTCCAAAAAGACAAAAAAAATATGAAATAACCATGGAACCAAGAGTAGTCTTGACCTCCCTCATCCTCTTAAGGATGGTGAATGAGGAGTAAAAATGAGTATCTACAATATTCAACAACAATATGTGTTTACTCTTTATAGATTGTGAGGGCATTGGTATGGTTTTGTACAAAATTGTGAATATCGAATGCACCATCAATATGACTTTTCATCCATGGAACATAAAAAGCAATAGATTTAAGTGTTAAATTCAAGAAATGAACAATGCAAGGTGTCCAAAATATCTATTGGCTCCATTTTTTAATATTGGGTTGCAAAAGATGGAAGTAGTCAACATGGAAGGGATTGCACAAAGGGACACCATGGAAGATAGGATATAAATTTAATGCACCTAAGGAAAGAAGTTGAGTTGCAACTACCTTGATGTAGTTAGAAATAAACACCGCAGTTGTATAAAATGACATAGAGATGCAGGGATTGGGGTTAGAGAGAGAGAAAAAGAGGGAGAGAGCTAATCTACTCGGTGGGATCTAGAACTAGAAATCCAAGTTGCAGGACATATCGATCCTTGAAGATTGTAATATTTGATGAGTACTTTGTTTTTGAAGAATAAATAATAAAAAAGGATGATTGTTGGCGACCCCTTAAATTTTTTGTTGTGATATCTAATGTATGTGTCTTTTATTTGGTTTGTATATGCTTATGCATGTATGGTTTATTGTTAAATTTTCGATAATTTCATTCCACTATCATTCAGGATCACTAAGAGAATAACTTCCTCAGAGATAGAATAAGCCACAATACAAGATCACAATGATCAAACCCAAAGAGATGTCTCTAGCATATACTCCTCCTCCTCCACTTGTGCGCCACTTTCTCTCTTAGCTATGCGAGCTTGAGAAGTGAGTGAGTGAATAGAATGAGAGAGTCACCCTCTATTTATACATTCACTTGACTTGCCAATAAACCAACAGGGATGACTTCCTAACGAAGCCTAATAACTCAACCACATGACCTAACTAGGGTTGACCCCACACTAGTGTTCTAATAACCCATCAATACAAATGACGACACTTACAATGTAACTTGCGACACTTGTAAATACAAATGAGGACACTTCCAATCAAAGGAATAATACATATCTGTTGGATATACAATAAAGTACAAATGTAATATACAAGTGAATATCTTTCAAAGTTAAAAATACATCAACACTCCCTCTTAACTAGGAAGGTATTCTCTAGACATAGATCATCAATACATATTGGCGCAAGTCTTCAATTCTGGAGTTGGATCATCATCATTGGATCACGGAGCATCATCATCATCACTCCTGATGTACTCGACATCTCGATCACTGGGCTATCTCTGAATTCTTCTCGTCATAGGAAGTTCTACAGAGCCAACCCTTTTTCATGTTGGATGTAGGCCTAGCCTCCTGTAGGTCTTCATCATCACTGGCCATACTGTGGAATCCTCAGGACTTATTACGTGTGTCAAAAAACCTCGAAAGAGCATCCCAGGATTGATTACGAGTTTACTGCTCAACCTATCGGATCTCCCAGGGCAATATTATATGTGACACAACAAAACCACGAAAGAGCATCCCAGGACTGATTACGAGTGTACTGCTCAACCTATTGGATCTCCCAGAGAGATATTACATGTGGTCACCACAAAACCTCGAAAGAGCATCCCAGGATTGATTACGAGCATACTGCTCAACCTATCGGATCTCCTAGATAAATATTACATGTGGTCATGGAAAAACCTCGAAAGAGCATCCCAGGACTGATTACGAGCATACTACTCAACCTATCAGATCTTCGAGGGAAATATTATATGCCATAGGACAAAACCTTGAAAGAGCATCCCAGGACTGATTATGAGCATACTGCTCAACCTATCGGATCTCCCATGGAAATATTATATGTCCCCCCAAAGCAAAACCTTCAAAGAGCATTTTCCAGATCTCCCAGGGAACTATTACATGCCATAGGAAAAACCTGGCAAGAGTATCTGCAAATCTCCCAGGGCAAGATTATATGCTTATCTACACAACCTATCCATGGCCACGAAGTATCATCCTGATACTCATGATCATACTGATCATCATCATACCGTATATTGTCCTAATGCACATCATCACATGATCAACCTGATCATCGTCACAACATCGTCCTGATGCATGTCATCATCGCATGATCATCCTGATCATCGTCATAGCATCATCCTGATGCATATCATCTAGAGCATCGTCCTGTTACTCATCATCACCATATAATCAAATTGATCATACAAAGCATCCACCTGATGCATATCCTCATACATGATCATCCTGATCATCATACATAGCAGTAACTAGAGCATCATCCTGATGCTCATCACACAACGCTTACATCCACAGCCATGGGAAGGATCCTCCTATCACCATGCTTGGAATGGCTCCTGCAAATGTGTCCCATCACTTCTTCCTCGAAGTATCTTCAATATGAAGAAGACCAAGCCTCTCTCTGAAGTATTCAAACTTCACTCTGGCTAATGGTTTCGTCAACACATCTACAACCTGCTCATCCATCGCAACATACAGGAGCTTCACTGCTCCTCTCTACACCATATCCTTGATATAGTGATATTTGATCTCGATATGCTTCAACCTGTCATGGAACACCGAGTTCTCAGACAACTTCACACAACTCTGGTTGTCACAAAAGATACAGGTAGCATCCAACGGGAGATCAAATAACTCAGACAGTAGCTTCCTCAGCCATACTACCTCACAACTAGCCGAACAAACTGTGTCATACTCTGCTTCGGCTGTACTTAGTGCTACGCAGGACTGCTTCCTGCTAAACCAAGAGATCTCACCTGATCCCATACTGAAGCAGCACCCCGAAGTGCTCTTCCTATCTGCAGCACTACCTGCCCAATCTGAATCAACATAACCCTCTAGGTTAAACTTTTGATTTGCATCATACTTCAGCCCATAATCAACTGTACCCTTCAGGTACCTCAGAATATGCTTTATAGCAACCAGGTGAACACCTCTTGGATCCGTCAAGAACTGGCTCAATGTGTTCACCGAAAAGCAAATATCTAGTCTTGTGTTCGTCAAGTACATCAAGGACCCAATCATCTGACGATACACTGTGACATCAACCGGCTTAGATGAAGCATCACACAATAGCTTCAGGTTCGATGCCATAGGTGTGGCCATGGACTTGCAGTCCATCATCCTGAACCGCTTCAGGATATCTACTGCACACTTCCCTTGTCCAAGGAAGATTCCATCTGCACTCTACCACACCTCCATGCCTAGAAAGTAGTGCATCATCCCCAAGTCCTTCATCTTGAACTCGGAAGCAAGCTTCTTCTTGGTGTTTGCAATCAACCTATCCTCTCTTGTAACAAACAGGTCATCCACATAAATGGTAGTATCATAGGATTTCCTTCCTCAACCTTGTAGTAAAGGTTGGAATCCGCTTTACTCTTGGTAAATCCCAAACTGGATAGAAAGCTATCTATCCTACCATACCAAGTCCTAGGAGCTTGCTTCAAGCCATACAAGGATTTCTTCAACCTGCACACATATGACTCCCTGTCATGTGTCTCAAAACTGAGTGGCTGCTCCACATACACTTCCTCTTCGACTACACCATTCAAGAAAGTTGTCTTGACATACATTTGGTGTATCTTCCATTTCATCACTGCAGCCAGAGCAAGTACTGTTTTGATGGAAGTGTATCTGGATACAAGGGAAAAAGTCTCTTCAAAATCTATTCCCTCTTTCTAGGAGAAGCCACGAACTACAAACCTCGCATTGTACTTCTCTATGCTACCATTTGCAGCATGCTTGATCTTATAGATCCACTTGGAAGTCACAACAGACTTCCCTTTAGGTCTTGGGACCACATCCCAAATATCATTCTTCATGATCGACTGGTATTCCTCGACCATGGAATCCTTCCATTATTTTTCGCTACCTCTTCATAACTAGAAGGTTCTTTGTTCATAATGTCATAGAGCAAGGAAACATAGCTAGTGTGTGACCTTGTCCTTTTCCTTTCTCTCTGTTCGTCTTCTGGAATACCATACCTTTGTACATCTTGGATGAGCTCTCTAGCCCATGCAAGTTTCCTCTTGTGAGAGTTCTTCTCACTGGGTGGATCTACAGGTTCTTGTGGATCTTCAATTTTACGAACTTCTTCTGGAATTGCTTCATTCATAGTGGTGCCTTGAAATCTGGTTACCTTTGGTTCTTCGTTGTCTTCAACAGGTGTCTTCATTGATTTGATGTATGCTAAGTCTTCATCAAATGTTACATCCCTGCTGATGTCAACCGTCTTGAACCCTGGAAAGTAGATTCTGTATGCCTTCAAGCTTTCACTATAACCCACAAAGATGGCCTTTTTTCCTGAAGGATCTAGCTTTGTCCTCTTTTCCTTTGGAATGTGTATGTATACTCAACAGCCAAATATCCTGAGGTGGCTAAATTCAGGTTTCTTACCAAAGAAAACTTCTTCTAATGTTTTGTTGTCAAGTATCGTGTGAGGTGTTCTGTTCTACACATATACAACTGTCCTAGCTGCTTCTGCCCATAGATGCATAGGCAGATCTTGGTCATGAAGCATTGCTCGTGCTACTTCCATGATAGTTCTATTCTTCCTTTCTGCAACCCCATTCTATTGTGGATTGTAAGGAGTGGTCAACTCCCTCTTAATCCCTGAATCATTGCATAACTTCTTGAAATCTCCAGAAGTGAATTCTTTGCCATTGTCGGATCTGAAGGTCTTGATCTTCTTATCAGTTTGATTTTCTAACAAGGCTTTGAATTCCTTGAACTTATCAAACACTTCATCTTTATTCTTCAAGAAGTAAACCCAAGTCTTCCTAGAGAAATCATCAATGAAGGAAACATAATATACATACCCACTCAGAGAACTGGAAGACATTGGTCCACATACGTCAAAGTGGATAATCTCCAAGATTCCTTTTGCTTTGCTTTCACTGCTTGGAAATTCCTTCTTGGTGTTCTTTCCTTTTGTGCATCCTTTGCAAATGCCTTCATGATTTGACTGAATTTCAGGAAGACCTTCTACAACTTTGCTTGCAATTGGTAGTGCTCTATAGTGCTTGTGTGCAAGCCTTCTATGCCAAAGTTCACTTGGATCCATGGATTCATGTACCATGGCATGTTCAGGTTGTCCCTTCAATTTGTACAATCCTAACTCTTGCTCTCCAATCACTACTGCATCATCTATGGTCTTACCCTTTGGCCACATGAGTACTTGGCCATCCACAAATGCACCTCTCATTCCTTTTGCATACAAAGATGATATGGAGAGAATATTCTTCTTGAGTCCAGGTACATGTAGAACATCTTTCATCTTCAAAGAATTCCAAGAGTCTAGTTTGTAGGAGGCTTCATCACTTCCTTTGATGGGATATTGATAGTCATCCCCAAGTTTCACCTTATGAGGTGACTCATGTTCAGATAGATCTATAAAGGATTCTTTAAACCCAGTCATGTGTTTGGAAGCCCCACTATCAATAATCCAATCATCACATCCATGAGATATAGTACCTATGAGAGCAGAGATCAGCACATATTCTTCCTCACTTGAAGAGTCTTCACTTTCTTCCTTAGTCTTCTTCTTGGGAGGTTCATCATCCTCAGTAGCATGAGCATGATATCTCTTCTTATTGCTCTTCCTCTTCTTGTTGTAGTAGTTGTTGTTTTTGTTCTTGTTATTCTTGGGACAATCTGAAGAAAAGTGTCCCTTCTCAATACAAGTGAAGCACCTCAAATCTTTCTTATCTCTTTGATGGTGGTGTGGAGTTCTCTTGTGATAAGATTGCTCCCTCTTGAACTTACCTTTCTTGGTGTGTGTTATGAGAGCTTGATCTTCATTTCCCATCTTTTCTTCTCAGGGCACAAGCGTAGCTTCTTCTTGTGAACATTCCTCCCACAGTCTACTGAAAGAGATCGATTTATTTCTTGCACAGATTCCTTGGATGAAGGATTCTCATGACCTAGGTAGGGCATTCAATGTGGTCATTACAATTTCTCCATTCTCCAATACTTCATCCATAGCTTCAAGTTGTTCCTTGATTTGAGAGACCTTGGAGAAGTAGGATTGTATGGTCTCTCCATTCTGGATCTTTACCCCTTTCAATTGGTTCGACAGAGTCATGTTTCGATTTATGTTCTTTCCTTTAAACAACTTAGTCAAATAATCAAACATCTCCTTAGGTGTCTTTAGGGAAGACACATGCAGTATGAGATGGTCCTTAATAGAATCAACAATGATTCTCTTTGCTTTGACCAAGTTCTTCTTGTGTAAGGCCTTAGCCTCTTCTCCCTCTGGAACTGGAACCTCTTCACTTATGTAAGTGTCCAACTCATTCTCTTCTAGGATTAACCCAATCCTATACTTCCAAGCTCGAAAATTTTTAGCCCCTTCAAGCTTATCCTCAAGCTTGGTGAGGTGAGACATCTTAAAGAGTACTTCAAATGGAAATATAAAAGTTATTAGGTCTTACCACTTGATTTGCTGAAAAATGGATCTCGAGATGGATTAGGGTTTGTCAGAGAAACCCTAAAAATTAAAAATTTGAATTTCAAACATCTGAAAGGATAGAAAGATGCGCCTTGCTGACCTGGTCAAGCTGGTATACTCCACTCCAAATTTGAACACTGTAAAATTTGACCACCCAAAATTTCCTTTGAAATTTCTGGATTCACTAGACATGACCCTGAACTAGGGTTTGATTTTCCCAGAGTTTCACCCAACCAAAAATTTCCATCCAAAGCTCTAAACTTGGATTTTTCAGAGGCGATTCCAGCTGTGGTGTCAGATTTTAGAAAATTCCAACTTTCTCTGAAATTCTAATTTCCCGCAGCAGAGATTGGGTCAAAACTGAAAATGCTCAGAATTGAATTCTATCTTGACAGACAGATGCACCCTTGCTAAGAGAGTCAATCTAGCCTACTGCCTTTGATGATCTGTGGAGAGAAACCCAAAAATTAAGAAGCCCTAGCTTCCGCAGCTGCACAGTTCCTTCTTCTTAGGTCAGCTCTGATACCATGTTAATTTCCAGATAATTTCATTCCATTATCATTCAAGATCACTAAGAGAATAACATGTACATCATATCTACAACATATCAATCATAGACATAATAACAAGCACACAAGAGACACAAAGTTTCCTCGGGAAAAACCAAGAAGGTGAAAAACCCCCCAACTTCCTCAGAGATAGAATAAGCCACAATACAACATCACAATGATCAAACAAAAAGAAATGTATCTAGCAGATACTCCTCCTCCTCCACTTGTGTGCCACTTTCTCTCTTAGCTATGTGAGCTTTAGAAGTGAGTGAATGAATAGAATGAGAGAGGCACACCCTCTATTTATACATTGACTTGACCTGCCAATAAACCAACAGGGACGACTTCCTAAAGAATCCTAATAACCCAACCACATGACCTAACTAGGGCTGACCCCACACTGGTGGTCTAATAACCCATCAATACAAATGACGACACTTACAATGTAACTTGCGACACTTGCAAATACAAATGACGACACTTTCGATCAGAGGAATAATACATCTATGTTGGATATACAAGAAAGTACAAATGTAATATACAAGTGAATATCTTCCGAAGTTACAAATACATCAACATTTATGACAATATTTAGGTTTCCTTCTTATTGTGTAACTTAATAGTAGATTAATATGAGTTATGTGAGTACTTCCTTATCCATTCACTAGTATTTACTTCACCTTATCGTTGTCTCAACCATGCTTCGAGTGAGTCTTTCTTCTCCCTAGGAAAGAATGAAAATGCCAATTTGTCTAGACTACAACATGACTTTGGTGGGCCTACACAGAACCCTAGTCTCTAAACTTTTGCACCAACAAATAGTTTTGTTTTTTGGACCATTTTGAATAAGAAAGTAATAGTTGAATGGATAAATAGGTTTATAAGTACCAAATTCAAGATTGGTTGGATCAAAGGTATGAATATTTTGTGTTACTAGAAGCCTAGTTGTGAACAGAGTTTATATTGTATGATGGACCATCGCAGGATCAATATGAGGTCATCTTGTGGGTGTTCCATGAACATGGGTAACATTTTTTGGCAAGAGTTAGGAAAATTGTACGAAACAAAAGCTCGATCGAGCATTGGTTAAGCCTTTGATTGATATTTTGAAAGCTTGATCGAGGGCTTAACCAAGCACTCGATTAATCTCTTTTTAAAACCTTGATCAATGGTTTAGATAACCTCGATCGAGGTTTTTAAAAAGACTCAATTGGGCTATTGTCATTATTAATAAATAAATAAAATTTCACGAGAAAAATGTGGAAAGTAGAAAGTAGCTTGATCGAGCTAATAGATTAATTGCGTCTAAACCCTTAACTGAGATATTTTAAAAAACACTTCAAACCTCAATGAAGGGTTTTTAAGACCTCAATCAGGCTTATATCTCGATCAAGGGATTTAAAAATAGACCCTTAGCCCCATTTTCCATAGGTTTAGTTTTAATTGCATCTTTGCAAGGCATAAACCATATCATGGGATGCGTCGTAGGTGGTGGGCTTCATACCAGTGGATTCGTCAATGAATCATCTATCCACTGGCATATAATTTATAGGTTTTTGAGTTCGTATGATATTTTTTTCTTTTAAAACTTACACTTAAAAATCATGTCCACAACTTCAAAGGAGCTCAAAGAAAAATCAACAACATAATAAGTACACAACCACACCCCACATCGACATGTCCTCTTCAAAAAGGTGTTTTTAATTTTTTAATTTTTGTACATAGTAAAAAAAAAGTTTACGTGCACACACATGTACAAAATACAATTACAATATTCAATGGTCAATTTCAAAAATTAAAAAAAAAAAAAAATTCCAAAATAAATTCAAAAAATGTGTGCCAGAGTGCATTATGTGTAGATTATGTTCATATATTTTGTTTTCAAAAATTATAAATTTATCATTAAATTATTTTATGTGCACACAAGCTACTTGTTATCTTTTCCTAAAATTTACAAGAACAGACTTTTCATTAAATAAATTTTTGACACATTAAATGATATTATTATCTTTAAAAAAAATTATAATTGGAAAGACAACATAATTCCCTACAATTTCTTTTTTGGTTGCATGTCAAAATTCACAAGGCATGTATGAGTTTTGAGGGGTTTGCTTTAATAAATGAGTAAAATATCAATTTTTCACCATCGTTTTTGGCCAAAAAGTGTTACCCATCTTCATGGATTCACCCTGGTGTGAATTTCCTATAAGTCTATACAAGTCGATAACAAGACTTGTGGAATCTCTATAATTTGAAAACCGGTGTGAGAGAACCATTAAATGGACTCCCCAAGACCTAGTTGCATTACATAGAGTGGATAACCAGCTTATGACACCTATGGACTTCTGGGTAGAAAGCATTGTCAATGCATACACAGTACAATTTGTTGCATAAAATAATCCATATTTTTTGAAAGTAGAAGTCGATTTCAAGCAAGATGCTCATGGGAGATTGATATGGGAAAGACCATTGTGGGTCAAGGTCTAGTTGGTGGAAAGAGAGTTTCTTCCATTTAATCGGACCTTGATGGGGAAGTAAGTAGTTGCACCATGGGGAGTGGTCGAGAGTGATGCTGGTGTGTTGCTAAAACTGAAAGAAGCTGAAGACGATGGGGTAAAAATTTGAATACCTATCAAGTGATGAGCGAGTAGCAAGGGGGTCGAGCTCCAGAGA
Organism: Larix kaempferi; assembly: GCA_027924585.1. Classification (NCBI taxonomy): domain Eukaryota; kingdom Viridiplantae; phylum Streptophyta; class Pinopsida; order Pinales; family Pinaceae; genus Larix; species Larix kaempferi. Next base: position 7,842,438 of record BSBM01000865.1, on the reverse strand, counting down.
ACAATGGTGGAAGAAACAAATGAGGATAGTAAGAAAGAAGAGTGAGCAATTGTAGAAGGAAATGTGTGACATAGGACGTGATGAAGAAAGCTTGAATAAGTTGTGGAAAGGAACGAGAAGTGAATAGTTTACTATCTATTGGTTTAAGGGGAAGGGTATAATGGTAGGTTATGGCCCATGTATAGGGATTTTGGTTGAGAAAATCTATATGGAGACATAAGATGGAGGTAATAGGGCTAGTAAGAGATGTTGGAATGCAAACTAACTATGTAGAGAAAATTTGAATATAGGTTGCATATGTGTGTAAGTGGTGTGAGAATGAAGGGAGCCAAGAAGTTGATCCCCCCATTGTTGAGGAAGAAGGGCTGGACAGCCACAAAATCAACCTCTTTCCAACCACTCCCTAAGTGTCAATAAATCATATGATACTCGCTTTTTCTAGTTCTACCTTGTATTGTAATCTCCTGAATTTTGACTGACTATTTTGATGTTATATATTGGGCTTAAGCCCCAACACATATGATTTATTTTGTTATACTGGGCCTAAGCCCCAATGCACATGATTCATTTCTTTTATAGATATATATATTTGGGCATGGACCCTGACTAATGCAGGCTATTGTTATATACTGGGCAGAAAGCCCCAATGTATTTGATTTATGTTTTATTATGAGATTTGGGTACAAACCCTAATATACTAAGATGATTTGTGTTACATACTGTGCAGAGTTATGATATACATGATTGACTTTTATGATGTGTTCAGCATGGACTCTAGAACACATGGATGACCTATGTACTGGGCATAAGCCCCGATGTACATAGAGAATTTTATTATGTACTGGGCATAAGCCCCGGTGTGCATAGAGTGTTGGGCATAAGCTTTGGAGCACTCCAAGTTTGATAACCAAATACCGGATCCGAGGCCATTTGTATTTATAGATGTGCTTCACAAACACATTATAGTAGTAGTGTTGAGTGGAATGCTCTGGAATTGCACTAGCGTAACACCCATGTGAGAGTGTTGAGCCAAAGATCTGAAGAGCAATCGGGGTTACTCGATCTTGAAAGTGTTGAGTCAAGAAGACTCTGAATAGAACTACTATTCATCACAATTATTTAATTGGTTAAATGAATCATTTCTATCTCTCATCAAGAATTGTGGAAACTGCCATGTTAAAATGAGGGAATCCAACATACAAGAGGAACCTAGAGTCACCTAACCTAGCCAACTATCCAAGCTTACCAAAAGACCTTGTCCAAATAATTGGACCCTGTATTTAAATATTTATCAAAGAGTTATTATGCTATGTAATTAATTAAATCAAAGAGTTATTATGATATTTAATTATTAAATAATCAGATTGGTTATTTATAAAAGAAAGTTCACTTATGTAAACAGTATGCCTAAAATTTATGCATAGGATATTTATTTATATTATTATTATACTTAAAGAAAAGATTGTGATCTAACTTAAATATACATCTAGTTGTAACAAAGTAAAAGTCCTAGATAAACTAGGAATGAGTAATTAGTAAAATATCTTTTACAAATATTATAATTCAATTTAAATTAAAAAGAACTGAAATATTATTATTTAAACTCAACAACTATATTCCAAAAAAATAACCTATATAAAGAAGGACAATTTTGAAGAGAGGGATCAACTTTTTTTCTATCATTCTCTTATTGTAAGAGAAGAGTATTTTCCACAAAACTGAAGGAGCTTATTATTTTCCCAAGATCTGATCATTATCAGTAGTTTGTCCTAGGTCCTCTATTTTTCCTATTGCATGTTGGAACCATCTCAGGGGGATCCAATTTGAACCAGGAATGGTGTAAGGGTCATGGTTGGGAGGAACGTGATAGTCCCAAGGGCATTCAGTTAAAATCACTATACAGGTCAGCCAAAGTAACGCACAATTATTTCCATTAACTGTTGTTTGAGTGTGCAGGTTCTTTCAAGGAAAGGCAAGCTATATGAATAAGGTATGAAACTACATTTTATTTTACAACTAAATAATTACGATTTAAATTTAAAAGTACTGAACATCACTTTTTGTTTCTATAATTAAAATTTCAATTCCCTTTTTATGGAGCAAGGGCTGTATGGCATGGGCTTCCCGGGTTGAAGAAATCTCTAGCTTAGTCCATCTATTATTTCTGATTTGAAACTTTTATCATAGTTTAAAAACCCTATCCTAATTTTCAAGCTTAATGATCTAGAAGGGCTAGCTACGCTAGCCTTTGCTAGATACCTACATAGACAGGAGGTCTCTACTATTAAAATACCTTAAAAATAATTATAGTATTTATTCTATGCTGCATTTTTGTACTGAATCACATTTCAAAACTTCCATACTGTACTTTTAGGTCCTTATGTATTAGCAGTTTAGGGCTTACTTTTATCAATATTGTAAACAATCAAAATAATTATTTAGTATTTAATACTATAATAGAGATCTCCCAAGAATCCATGAAATCCTACCTTTATGCATTTACAACCAACGTCCAAATTTACTGATGGAGAAAAACTAAAATGCAGACCCACATTGAACTTATCCATTGCATAAATCAAGCATTTATCTCGTAGGATCTCAAGCTTAATTAAACGATCAGCGCAACATAGAGAATTTTACCATACATACAAATTCAAAACAAAGTAATTACTAGCGTTAATTTATTCAGGGTTTCAGTACTCTCCCCTTATTGAAAACCAATCAAATGCATGGACAAAACCCAAAACGTTACAACGTGAAAACCAACGAATGGCCCAACCTCTCATTAATCACATTCATCCATTTAAAATCAACGCATAAGGAATTTTCCTGCCCTCATGAAATCTACAGGACTTTCGACTTCTTAATCTAGGCAAAGATCACCCACGGGAATTGCATGCAATGACAGAGCTAACGCTCTCAACATCATTTTCGTAAACTTTAAAATAGCCATCACTACATTGGGATAATAAAAAAATGCAGAGCCATTACTCTCTTCACAAAGAAAGAAATGCCTAAAATTATAGAGCCATCAGTGTTTCCCTTTTAAAAGCAATGAAGTATAATTTAGAAACAAATTATATTCTATTTTTCCAATTTAAAGGATTATTTCCACAAAGTCTCGATTTCATAAATGTAAAAAGATTTAATAGAAGCATTTTAACCAACGAAGCATGATTTCAAATCATAGGAACAATACATTTTGGAAATCCATAATAGACAGAATTACGAATACCAATTATCTCATCTAAACTCCAAAGCTATATATAAGAGCCTTCTAGGATTTAAAAATTATATAGTTCCATTCCATTCAAACCGTAGAGAAGAAACATAATCTACAGTGTTAAAACCAAAAACCATTAAGGGTTTATCCCTTCAATTAAATCCACCAACTATATCAGCTTAAAACTTTAAAATAAATAACAAGCTATGGCCGGCATGCCCATAAATCGATAAGACCCAAATCAAAACCCATAGTCACCTTCACCTACGCTAAACCAGACTGAGTATGACCAAAAATATTCGCCCCAAAACTACAAGTCTGAAGGGCACTTCTTCATTACAAAACCCAAAACTAGAACATTTAACATATTGCTGGGACAGGTAGAGACGAGCCATGAGGGGTCCTGGGCTTATGAGGGATGTGCTGAGTGCATTCTCCTTTGCCATAGAAACACCATCCCAAAATGCAGAGACCCTTTCTCCCGGAAGACCCTACCAATAAAGAGTCAAAGAAAAACAAGTTAAATAAGTGATGGATACAATCTACAGTGAAAGCATGCTGGGAACCATTGATTTAAAAAGGAACAACTTACCTTATATTATGATCAAAGCATTCTCCATATCCACACAGAGCATTAGTGTATACGTTGACCATGAGTGTAGCTCAGGTCAAAGCGTAGAGCTCTATGAAACCAGAGTGCAGCATGAAACTGCCATCCAAACCCCAAAACCACGAAATGACAATGTTGGTCGTTAGGGCTAAGAGTATAAACCCTCATCCAAGCTGGAAAGCAAACATGTGAATGTCACATTGGTAGCATTCAATGCTACAATGACCCCACTAGCGTTGTAATACTTTACCCAAACTCTATAGTTAGGGTCACGATTTGGTTCAAACTTCCAATTGTTTATTACATAGCTTTAATTTAAAGTTTCCCTTGCCCTAAGTTCTTTCTAGGTAGAAAAGATTAGGATGTTTAGTATAAAATATTGATGTTACACCTGCAAAACAAGTTCGAGGGATGCTTTAGAAAACCTTTCTAAGTAAGCCCAGGATAGTTCATTTCTCATCCTTTACCTCTCGGTAGCCATGACAGTAATACTACTACCAACTCAGACCTCAAAAGTATCCTTACTCTCTTCATGAAGTCCATCAATCATGGTTTAATAAACATAAGGGATTTCAAACACTTTAATAAATCAAAGCATACATTTAGACTATAAGTATGATGCAGTTATAAAGACCATTAAGTTTTATAGAAGTACTAAACTGATCGATCAGACCAAAGATGTTAATAATTTCAAATTCAGTTATATACTATACCATTACATCACTTCTGCATAAACATAAAATAGAAGACGATCACATCCAATTAAATCAAACAAGGGAATCATAAACCAATTTTCATAAACCATGTTTTCTCATTGTATCGACAAGACTGATATTACTTCCCAATACTGAAGTTAATTTGTTAAATATTTACTTGAATATACGATGTTAGTAGTAAGTGAATTTTTTTAAAATTTTTGTTGATTTAGGGACATTACAAGTGGCATCAGAGCTCAGCTACAATACTAAGTGACCTATTGGGCTCATTACAGCAAACATCTGCTGCAGATACATATGTTTCGAAACATTTACTTATAAATATCCTTTTATATGAACTAATAGATTTATGTTCTTTCAAATTGATGAAACATTGCAGGTACAAATACAGCCTGAAAGATGAATACAGGAAAAGACAACAGCATACATGGGAACTTAAATTCCCCACCATGAGAGCAAGAGATCGTGGTGGAATTAAACTCAGATTTAATGAAATCAATACAGCAGTTACAAAATCAGTTGCAGAGTTTCAAAGATGATAATATGCAGGAAAGACTGGAACAACAAGCCATAAATGAAGCTCTACTTCAGAGCTTAACAAGGTCAAGATCCCATGGATAGCCCACCCACTCAGCCAACAAATCCAAAGAGAATAACTATCATATAAAAAGATCCATCAGCCCTAAAGAAGATGAATGTGAAGAATACATACCTGATTACATGGAAGAGGATTGTAAAATATCTTCCAATGAGATTGGATCACCTTCCCCTTGCAAGAAAAGGTGGAAGAATGATGACAGTTTGCAGGGAGAGTTCCGGAAAATAAAAGCCCCAACTTATGATGGAGAGATAAACACTAGGGATAAAGTTGAGGAGTGACTGTAAGGAATGAACAAATATTTTAAAGTCCACAATTATTCCAGCAAAATGCAAGCACAACTGGCCATTTACAACTTAAATGGTAAGGCAACCATATGGTGGAGAGACTTGAAACATACAAAAGGGCACGAAGTAAGAGACATAAGATGGAATGCTTTCAGCAAATTGTTTTCAGAAAAATACATGTTTGAAAGATTCTTTGACAAAAAGATCAAAGAGTTCCATGAACTAAAGATGGGATCCCTAACTATGGAAGCCTTCATCAACCGATTTCTAGACCTACTACATTATGTTCCTTATATAAATGATGAAAAAGTCAAGACACAACAATTCTTAGGATGCCTACCTCCCAATTTTCGAGATAAAATTGAGTTTGACATGCCTAAAACCTTATATGTGACTTTACACAAAGCAAGACTTTGTTATGAACATGGACAGCCAAGGAATGACAACATAAACAGAAACATAGATAGGTTCATAACCTTTTCAGACAACCGAAGACCTGGTTTTAGACCACCACCTTACCGGAAACAAAAAAAATAGTTTCCCACCCAACAGAGGTTTCAACCGACCTCATGCACGGCCAAATGTACCCCCACCACATGCCAACATACCAGCTTTCAACAAAGGAACAAAAGCTTCCCCACCAACCATTACTTGTTGGAAATTCCAAGGGGCCCACTATTTTCGAGATTGTCCCAACAAGACAGATGAAGTTTTACACAACATACAAGAAAACCCAACAATAGGGGACATGGCAAGAACACCAAGAATTTATGCCGCACTTGATGGATGATAAGAAGATCACTAGGCCACTCTCGTCGATATTGAGGGTAAGATCTCAAACACAACTATTTTAGTTTTGATAGATCCCAATGCATGCTAAAGTTATGTCTCCCCTAGGATAGTCGATACTTGTATGTTAAACCGAGAGAGTCACAAGAAACCATGGCCGGTACAACTAGCCACCGGTACCAAACGGAAAGTCTCCGAACTAGTCAAATCTTGCGAGATAGATTTGAATGGGTTCCCAACTAAGGTAGAGTTGAATATTTTACTGCTAGGGTCGTATGACATACTAATAGGCATGGATTGGTTGGAAGAACATCATTCCCTGCTTGATTGTTTGAATAAATCAATATTATGCACGGATAACCAAGGGAATCAAAGAAAGATTCAAGGTATACCCAAAAAAGTTTCCATCAAGCAAATATCTACCTTGCAAGCAAAGAAGTGCGTAAGGAAGGGTTGTAAACTCTTTGCAGTCAACATTCAGACCATGGAAGCCGATAGGGAACAAAAGATCGAAGACTTCCCAGTCCTTGTAGAATTCAAGGATGTATTTCTCGAGGAAATACCAAGTTTACCACCCAAACGAGACTTAAGACTTTTCTATAGAATTGACACCCGGGTCAGTACCAGTTTCTAAAGACCCTTACTGCATGAGTCCACCAGAACAAGTGGAGCTCAAGATTCACTTACAGGATTTGATCGAGAAAGGATACATCCAACTAAATGTGTCCCCTTAGGGAGCACCGATACTATTTTTCAAGAAGAAGGACGGGACGATGTGAATGTGCATCGATTACCGTCAACTCAACAAGTTGACCATCAAGAACCGCTACCCACTCCCTAGAATTGATGACTTGTTTGACCAATTCAGAGGAGCAAATATCTTCTCGAAGATCGACCTACGATCCGGATATCAACAACTAAGAATCTGTGACGAAGACATCAGTAAAACCGCCTTTCAAACTCGATACGGTCATTACGGGTTTGTGGTAATGCCTTTCGGTTTGAAGAATGCACTTGCCAAATTTATGTGCATGATGAACAACATCTTTAGTAAATACATAGACAAGTTCGTTCTAGTCTTCATTGATGACATTTTGATCTACTCCAAAAGTGAAGAATAACACAAAGAATATCTCTGGATAGTATTACAAGTACTACAAGAACACCAACTATATGATAAGTTTAGAAAGTGTGATTTCTACAAACCCCAGATACAGTACCTAGGTCACATCATTTTCGAGAAGGGGATAGCAGTCAACCCTAAAAATATTAAAGCCATAGAGGAATGGCCTACACCCACTTGCATGACCGACATAAGATCATTCTTGGGGTTAGCCGGATACTACCGGAAGTTCATTGAGAACTTCTCGTGGATTGCTTGTCCTATGATTGCCTTGCAGAAAAAGGAAAACAAGTTCCTTTGGAAGACCAAGTGCAAGGAATGTTTCAAAAGTAAAAGCAAATTTTGACAAGCACACCTATTTTACGGATAGCTGATCTCGACAAAGACTTCGTTGTTTGCACAGATGCAAGCAAAGAAGGACTCAGTGGATTCCTTATGCAGAATAACTTCGCCATCTGCTACGAGTCAAGGAAGTTGAAGGAACATGAGCAGAACTACCCCCCACACGATCTTGAACTAGACCCCATTATACATGCCTTAAATATGTGGAGGTATTACCTTTTGGGGAAGAAGTTCCTACTGAAGGCGAACAACATGAGTTTGAAGTACTTGTTTGACCAACCAAACATAAATTCCAGGCAAGCCAGGTGGCTAGCCTTCCTTAGTGAGTACCATTTTGAGCTAAAGCACATAAAAGGAAAGGAAAACAAGATCGTCGATGCTTTAAGTTGATGGGATCATATGTTATATGAAGTGATAGTAAGTCAAACTAAATCAGATTTACATGACAGGATTAGAATGACATGTAGAAGTGACTGATTCTATGTCGAGATCCTTAAAAAGATCCAAGACGATAGATTATTCCAACAACAAAAAGAGTGTAAAATAGACGAGTCAGGACTGCTATGGTCGAAAGAGAGACTTTATGTTCTGGAGAGCAGAGACATTATACCTCACATCCTCATAGAATTCCATCAGAAACCCTATTTAGGGCATTCGGGATATCAAAAGATGATATCAGCGGTAAAGAAACACTTATTTTGGCCTAAGTTGAAAGCCGGCATAGCCTTATTCATCGCTAAGTGCTAGGAGTTCCAACTGGTTAAAGAAGAACACTAGCACCCTTCGGGATTATTGCAACCATTACCCATCCCAGAGTGGAAGTGGGAGGTCATCAGTATGGATTTCATCACGGGTTTACCCAAGAGTAAGAGACTGAATGACTCCATCTTTGTAGTAGTAGATAAATTATCAAAAGAAACACATTTCATACCAGTGAAGTCTACTTACAAAGTTGTTCATATCACGGACATCTTCCTAAAAGAGATATTCTGATTGCATGGGATACCGAAGGAAATCATTTTTGATCGAGACACGAAGTTCACTAGTAACTTCTGGAGGTCATTATTCTTCGGTTTGGAGACACAACTTCAGTTTAGTACCGCATACCATCCACAAACCAATGGACAGATGGAACGGGTGAACCAAATCCTTGAGGATATGTTTAGGATGTATGTTATGAACAACCCCACAAAATGGGAGGATTATCTGCACCTCGCGGAGTTTGCTTACAACAAAAGATACCAGACATCTGCCAAGATGAGTCACTTCGAGGTACTCTATGGCAGAAAGTGTAGGACACCTATGACATGGGATAGTCCGGTAGACAGACCTATGTTGGGTCCATATTTACTAAAGAACTTGGAGCAGTTAGTTACCAAAGTACAACAAAACTTGAAGGAGGCACAAGACCGCCAAAAGAGTTATGTAGATAAGAAAAGAAAAGACAAAGATTACAAAGTCGGCGAACATGTCTTCTTAAAAGTGAAGGAAAAGAGAAGCTCCTTAAGCTTGGGGTGATGCGGAAAGTTATCCCCCAGATTTTGTGGACCCTTTGAGATAATGGCCAAGAAAGGGCCAATAGCATATGAGTTAGCTTTACCAGCTCAGGTAAAATTTCATTATGTTTTTCATGCATCTTTATTAAAGAAATATGTCTATGATATTAAACATGTGATTGATTGGTCCTTATTACAGGTGGAACCCGAAGGGGAATTCATGCCGCAGCCCCTCCACATTCTGGATAAGAGAGAGGTACAACTTAGAAGATGGACCATCATCCAGTTGAAGGTGCAATGGAGGTACTTCAGACCAGAAGACGCTACATGGGAAAATGAAACCACCATGAAAGAGGCTTACCCCGCCTTATTTCATGACTTCATTTCTAGTCCCTAGAACACCGGGATAGTGTTGTTCTAAGCAGGGAGGGATGTAATATCCCGAATTTTGACTGAATATTTTGATGTTATATATTGGGATTAAGCCCCAACACATATGATTTATTTTGTTATACTGGGCATAATCCCCAATGCACATGATTCATTTTTTTTATAGATATACATATTTGGGAATGGACCCTAACTGATGCAGGCTATTGTTATATACTGGGCAGAAATCCCCAATGTATTTGATTTATGTTTTATTATGAGAGTTGGGCACAAACCCTAATATACTAAGATGATTTGTGTTACATATTGTGCAGAGTTATGATATACATGATTGAATTTTATGATGTATTGAGCATGGACTCTGGAACACATGGATGACCTATGTACTGGGAATAAGCCCTGATTTACATAGAGGATTTTATTATGTACTGGGCGTAATCCCTGGTGTGCATATTGTGTTGGGCGTAAGCCCTGGAGCACTCCAAGCTTGATAAAAAAATACCGGATCCGAGGCCATTTGTATTTCTAGATGTGCTTCACAAACACATTCTAGTATTAGTGTTGAGCGGAATGCTCTAGAATGGCACTAGCGTAACGCCCATGTGAGAGTGTTGAGCCAACTCTCCGAAGAGAACTCGAGGTTATTTGATCTTGAAAGTGTTGAGTGGAGAAGACTCTGAATAGCACTACTATTCATCACAATTATTTAATTGGTTAAATGAATCATTTCTATCTCTCATCAAGAACTGCGGGAACTACCATGTTGAAACAAGAGAATCCAACATGCAAGAGGAAACTAGAGTCACCTAACCTAGCCAACTATCCAAGATTACCACAAGACCTTGTCCAAAGAATTGGACCTTGTATTTACATATTTATCAAAGAGTTATTATGCTAATTAATTAATTAAATCAAAGAGTTATTATGATATTTAATTATTAAATAATCAAATTGGTTATTTATAAAAGAAAGCTCACTTATGTAAATAATATGCATAAAAGTTATGCATAGAATATTTCTTTATATTATTATTATAATAAAAGAAAATATTGTGATCTAACTTAAAGATACATCTAGTTGTAACAAAGTAAAAGTCCTAGATAAACTAGGAATGAGTAATTAGTAAAATATCTTTTACAAATACTATAATGCAATTTAAATTAAAAAAACTGAAATATTATTATTTAAACTCAACAGTTATATTCCAAAAAAAATCACTTATATAAAGAAGGACAATTCCCAAGAGAGGGATCATCTTTTCTTCTATCATTCTCTTATGGTAAGATAAGAGTATTTTCCACAGAACTGAAGGAGCTTATTATTTTCCCAAGATCTGATCATTATCAGTAGTCTGTCCTAGGTCCTCTATTTTTCCTATTGCATGTTGGAACCAACTCGGGGGGATCCAGTTAGAACTAGGAACGGTCGAAGGGTCATGGTTGGGAGGAACGTGGTGATCCCAAGGTCATTCAATTAAAATCATTATATAGGTCAACCAGAGTAACACACAATTGTTTCCATTAACTGTTGTTTGAGTGTGCAGGTTCTTCCAAGGAAAGGCAAGCTACAGGAATCAGGTATGAAACTACATTTTTTTTTTACAGCTGAATAATTAGGATTTAAATTTAAAAGTACTGTCATCACTTTTTGTTTCTGTAATTAAAATTTTGATTCCCTTTTTATGGAGCAAGGGTTGTATGGCATGGGCTTCCCGGGCTGAAGAAATCTCTAGCTTAGTCCATCTATTATTTATGATTTGAAATTTTTATCACAGTTTAAAAACCTTATCCTAATTTTCAAGCTTAACGATCTGGTAGGGCTAGCTGCACTAGCCTTTGCTAGATACCTACATAGACAAGACCTCTACTATTAAAATACCTTAAAAATAATTATAGTATTTATTCTATGCTGCATTTTTGTACTGAATCGCATTTCAAAACTTTCATACTGTACTTTTAGGTCCTTATACATTAGCAGTTTAGGGCTTATGTTTATCAAGATTGTAAACTATCAAAATAATTATTTAGTATTTAATACTGTAACAGAGATCTCCCAAGAATCCACGAAATCCCACCTTTACGCATTTACAACCAAAATCCAAATTTACTAATGGAAAAGAACTAAAACGCAGACCCACCTTGAACTTATCTATTACATAAATCAAGCATTTATCTCGTAGGATCTTAGACCTAATTAAAAGATCAACGCAACATAGAGCATTTTACCATCCATACAAATTCAAACAAAGTAATTACCAGCGTTAATTTATTCAGGGTTTTAGTACTCTCCCCTTATCGAAAATCAGTCAAATGCATCGAGAAAACCCAAATGTTACAGCCTGAAAACCAATGACTGGCCTAACCTCTCGTTAATCACATTCATCCATTTAAAAACAACGCATAAGGGCTTTTCATGCCCTCATGAAATCTACAGGAGTTTCGACTCCTTAATCTGGGCAGAGATCACCCAAGGGAAATGCATGAAATGATAGAGCTAATGCTCTCAGCATCGTTTTCAGAAGCTTTAAAATAGTCGTCACTACGCTGGGATAATAAAAAAACGTAGATCCATTACTCTCTTCACAAAGAAAGAAATGCCTAAAATTACAGAGCCATCAATGTTTCCCTTTTAAAAGAAACAAAGTATAATTTAGAAACAAAGTATATTCTATTTTTCCAATTTAAAGGATTCTTTCCACGGAGTCTCGATTTCATAGATGTAAAAAAAATTAATAGAAGAATTTTAACCAACGAAGCACGATTTCAAATCATAGGAACAATACATTTTGGAGAGTCATAATAGCCATAATTACGAATACGAGTTATCTCATCTAAAACCCCAACGCTGTATATAAGAGCTTGCTAGGCTTTAAATATTATACAGTTCCATTCCATTCAAACCGTATAGAAGAAACATAATCTACAGTGTTAAAACCAAAAACCATTAAGGGTTTATCCCTTCAATTAAATCCACCAATTGTATCAGCTTAAAACTTTAAAATAAATTACAAGCTATGGTCGGCATGCCCATAAGCCGAGAAGACCCAAATCAAAACCCATAGTCACCTTCACCTATTCTAAACCAGACTAAGTATGACCAAAAATGTTCACCCCAAAACTAAAATCCTGAAGGGAACTTCTTGATTACAAAACCCAAAACTAGAACATTTAAAATATTGTTGCGGCAGGTAGAGACGAGCCATGAGGAGTCTTGGTCTTACCAGGGTTGTGCTGAGTGCATTCTCCTCTGCCATAGCAACACCATCCCAAAACGTAGAGACCCTTTCTCACCGGAAGACCCTGCCAGTAAAGAGTCAAAGAAAAACAAGTTAAATAAGTGATGGATACAATCTACAGCAAAAGCATGCTGGAAAACATTGCTTTAAAAAGGAACAGTTTACCTTATCTTATGACCCAAGTGTTCTCCATATCCATGCAGAGCATTAGTGTATATGCTGACCATGAGCATATCTCAAATCAAAGTGTATATCTCCATGAACTCAAAGCACAGCATGAAACTGCCATCCAAACCCCAATACCACGAAATGACAATGTTGGTCGTTAGGGCCAAGAGTATAAACCCTCATCCAAGCTGGAAAGCAAACATGTTAATGTCACATGGGTCGCATTCAATGCTACAACGAACCCACTAGCGATGTAATACTTTACCCAAACTCTATAGTTAGGGTCACGATTTGGTTCAAAGTTCCAATTGTTTATTACATAGCTTTAATTTAAAGTTGCCTTTTGTCCATTTCAATTCATAGGGTTAGGTTCTTTCTAGGTAGCAAAGCTTAGTATGTTTAGTATAGGATCTTGATCTTACACCTGCAAAACAAGTTCGAGGGATGATTTTGCAAACCTTGCTAAGTAAGCCCAGGATAGTTCATTTGTCATCCCTTACCTCTCGGCAGCCATTCCGGTAATACAACTAACAACTAAAACCTCAAAAGTATCGTTACTCTCTTCATGAAGTCCATCAATCCTGATTTAATAAACATAAGGGATTTCAAACACTTTAATAAATCAAAGCATACATTTAGACTATAAGTATGATGCAGTTATAAAGACCATTAAGTTTTATACAAGTACTAAATTGATCGATCAGAGAAAAGATGTTAATCATTTGAAATTCATTTATATGCTATACCATTACATCCCTTCCGTAGAAACATAAAATAGAAGATGATCACATCCATTTAAATCAAACAAGGGAGTCATAAACCAATTTTCATAAACCATGTTTTCTCATTGTATCAACGAGACTGATATTACTTCCCAGTATTGAATTTAATTTGTTAAATATTTACTTGAATAGACGATGTTAGTAGTAAGTGAAAAAATATTAAATTTTTGCTGATTTAGGGACATTACAATCTACCTCAGTACAATCATTATCTTATTTGTAGTAAGCAATCTATTAGTGCAATAGTAGAAGGAAGTAATAGTTGTTTTAGTGCTAGTACAATAACAAGGAGTCAACAAAGTGATAGTTGTTCAAATCCAAGCATGGCTTGAAAATCGATTTCACAACCTAGTCCTATAAGGTTTGTTTTTGTGGGAATTTCAGTGACTAAGATGGTTGGGATACATGATGACCTTCCATGAATTACCCAGAATTGTGGGGTAACAGAGCTTAAGAATATGCATAATGACATTGATTCTTATGTGAAGCTATTTGGAGATCGAGGGGAGTTCCGTATGCTTCAAAACTGATTGAGTTTCCTACCACGTTGAGGGTACCAACTCTACAATGGTACATGAATTTGTGTCCCACCGTCCTCCCAATATTCTAACTCTTCCCTTAATAGATGTCAAGAAATTGTTCATTAAGGAATTTCAACTACCAAAGTATGAACAATAAGGGGTTGCAAAGCTAAAAGAAATAAGACAATATCAAGGAGAATAAGCTTCAAACTGTATTCTTAGAGGATTACATATGTGATGAATATGATGTCTTTTTCTATTCTTGATACACATAAAAAAGAATGGTTTATTCAAGAATTCATTAGGGGACTTTTGAGGTCTAAAATTGGCCTCCTAAGGGAAATAATAAAATAAGAGTTCTAAACTTTAGAGGGGAAAAAGATAAACTGATTTTTCTTATCGTATTTTTGACATATCTCCTTAACCGTTTACCCAAATTTCAAGTTTGGGCACTCGTTGGATGCGTATTTTAATTCCGTATCCAACCCATACCCACACTGCATGCTTTTGAGGTGCCCACGACAAGAAAAAATGAAAATTTCAATTAAACAACGTATTTCCATAGTTCGTTCATTCATGCATTTATTTAACTCTTTATGCGACAGAGATGATATTAGTTTTGTTACCAAAATGTTTATGGTTCTGTTGAATACATGTAATTAAGTTCGTAAAGCCTTTATGGCTCTATATTTAACTTTGTATTTATGTTATACGTTTGCAATGCATATGTGTTGAGCCTTTCGACATTTATTTGAACCAGTTGGTTTTTACAGATATTTCTCGTTACCCGTTATCTCTTGTTGTGTGGCCTCACAGCTTGTAAATCCTTTGTTAATATTTTCAATGCATCTTCTATGAAGTGTTTGAGCCTTACGGCCTTACTTGAATGCTTTGCACTTAAATTGCATGAAGCCTTTCTTCCAGCTATACGATGTGCGTTTAACCACAAAGGCTTTTAAATAGCCAAACGAGACTGTATATATGCATTTGGACTCCATGTTTATTTTATGGAAGATATGTTATAAAACGAATTCCTAATTAAATAGATTGTGTCGACCTAAGTGTCCTTACAGCTCTGTTACAATTTGTTAACCTATCTTGCTAATCACATAAGCCTTACGACTGTGTTCGATTACTTATGATGGTGATGAAATCGTATTGCAGGATGAAACCTAAGAGTCATACGAATATGTTTAACAATGAACATCTACAAAGATGAAAACGTGACCAAATATTTTACATGTTTAAAGTTTATTTCTCATTTTATATGCCTTATGGCTTTGTCGATTATCCATGGAATATAGTCGAGCCTCTCGACTCTATACTTTGTCTTTCTTGATAATGTAAAACAATTATGTGTTTGAAATGAAACCCTAAGAGTATTACGACTCTGTAATAACACTTTCTTGTTTTCTTTTTAACTTGATACTAATGTATGAGATCGTTTATATCAGAATTGTGTTTAGGTAGTGATGTATTCATGCTTTGCATTAGTATAGTTTTGATACTATGTGTTTATTGAACATTCAATGGATACTATGAAATACTAATAATACTAACTCTTTATAATGAGTATAATAATACTTATTATTATACAAACCCTAGTTTTGTTTGACAAATTACTGATAGAGATTTATAACAGAGATAAAGTATTTTTCTAAGGTAACATAATAGAATAATAGGGAACTCTTATTTGGATTTTCCTTTATATAAACATGGTCTCCTACTTGGAACTCCCTTTGAGTTATTTTTAAGTCAACATAGCTCTTTTGTCTCTCTTAAGCTACTTTCAAATTTTGTTGCACCTGTTTCACGGTTAGTTCCATATCTTTCAACAATTTAGGACCTAGCATCAATCTATCAACTGGACTACTCCAACAAACTAGAGTGTTACACTTTCGCCCATAAAGTATTTCAAATGAACTCATCTTAGCAGAAGCTTGAAAATGGTTATTATAAGCAAACTCAACCAAATGTAGATAGTCTTCCCATTTTCCTGGTTTATCCATAGCATACATTCTAAGAATGTGTTCTAAAATCTGATTAACTCTTTCAGTCTGTCCATCAGTTTGAGGGTGAAAAGATGTATTAAAATTCAGTTTAGTATCTAACCCTTTAAACAAAGCTTTGCAAAAAATTCCCGTAATCTTTGAATCTCAGTCAGAAACAATTATTGTAGGCACACCATGCAATCTGAAGATTTCTTTCATAAATGTCTCCACAATATTAATAGCCTTATTGTGTTGGACAAAACTCACTATGGCTTGGGGTGTATCACAGCAGATAGATGACTACCATAAATCAACTCAATTCTCAGAACTATGTTATATAAATGACAATGCTAAGATAAGGAAGAAGATAACCAACCTTGATCCAAACGTTTGATGTAGATCCCCGTTGGAGCTTTTCAACCCGTGCACTTGAATCTGCAGATTAGTCTTGACAGCCAATATACAACAAGTATATATAATATATAAACGACATTAACATCATCAATAGAAATGGCCCACGATATAACAAGTAAATGCAACTCAATGTAATATAAACAACATTTACAACATTAATGGACGAGAATATGAGTATTTCTATTAATAAACAAGAAGAAGTACAAAGTGATACGACCTCTTGCTGGCAACAAATCTAAACCAAGATCTGGATCAATCCACTTGTGCCTCCACCACTTCAATCCTCCGTTAATGGCAAACTCAAACTAGATAGGAGTTTGGAAGGTGAACATAAAGGGTTCACAACTACAAGTATCAATGAGTGTAGACTCAAGATAGGGCAAAAATCCACTAGAGTTCTCTTGCTCTTCTTTCTCCTCCCGTCCATAAGCCATATGTGCTCAATATATAGTCCTCTCAAAGGTAAGTGAAAGGACACATCGAGACGTTACTTGGGAAGATGGAGAGCCAAAGGTCACCCAATGACCGCTTTTGGGGAGTAAAAAGTAATAAACTAGTGATTTTTACCATTTTACTTGATACTCGCGGGCTATAGTGATGCAACTCGCGGGTACACATACTATAGTGATGCAACATGCGGGTCAGAGGAAAAATGATGAAAATATGTCTGAAGGATATAAGTGGATCTAAGTCAGTGAAATGGATCCTATAGGCCAAAGAATGCTAATGCTCACAGGGTGGAAGATTACGTTGTAACAGATGCCCCCTAATGTGTGAGGTCATAGATTGATGCTACGATGGCCGAAATACTTTATAAAACTCAGAACTGGAGTGATGGAGACATAAGTGGAAAGAGCAGCTCACTCATCATAATACAATAGTATCTCCGAACACATGTAGGTAATACAACAATCTAATACAATGGCCATGAATAGGCAGTACATAGTGAATACATGTCATAAGTGATCATAGCCATGATCCCTCTACAGTAAGATATGGTCTTCGGCTGAAAAGGAAGCAATTGGTGCAAACTGGAGGTACAAACTGCTGATATCTGAGAGGTGATATCTTAGATGTAAAGTCAAAGTCATAAGTAGCATACTGAATGCCATTTTGTCCTGGGGTCTTCTACACAAGTCTTCGACGGTGAAAATCCCATCAAGTGAATAAAGGAGCTAGGGTCGAACCTGATGTGACATCGTCTGATTACCTGTCAATGATGTATACCGTTAACAAATGCAAGATAACCCACCAATAATGAAAATGGGCATCAAGGCACAGAGTGCAATCATCGGAGTGTGAATAAATGAGTTGAAGTTGAACACTAGGATGAATCCATTGATCAGGGGACATTGATGTATTCCCAAAACTGTCGATGGCGAGAGAACCTGCCAATAATGACTACAAGCCTCAAGGTACTCAACCGAACTCTAAGCCTCAAGTCCCGGAATAAATAGGTTGAATTCGACGAAATGATACTCGCTGGAAGGAGGGTATTAAGGCATCCCCATCAATTAGCACGAGGTCCCAGCTACGCTGAAAGATTTGGAAGAAATCAGGAAAAATGGACTGACTCAATAAGGATGTCCGACATGCAATGGTCAAGAGATCTGAGGAGTGGCCGACACTTGTTCAGGACTTCCTTTGAACAAGAGCATGAGCAGATAAATAGACTCAGGTAGCATAGACTTGACATAAACTGTGCAATGCAGGAGGCATTACAGAGGGCTCCATAATGACTGGAAGATTAACCAATCGGTGGAGGAAACTGAAAAACAAGTACAGCTCCTAAGGTCCAACTATAGTCCCGACTGATAATGTACGGATTGGAATGAATGCTCTGTTCAAAGGCGACACAAAAGCTGCCAACAAGAAGTAGTAACCATAATCCCATCCGGCTTTTTGGAATATTTGATTTTTTGGTCTTTTTCATATTTGGGAAAAGCTTGAAAAAGAATAAAATTGCTTATAGTACAACAAGTGAGGGAACGAGTGTCAAATAGCGAGCAAACTAGTTCCAAGTAGTGGAACATACCTATGATCAATGCAAGGAAGTGCATGCAGGATGTGGACACTCAGGGGGGGTTTCCTCAGGGTCAAACGGTGATCAAATTGTGAAGGGAAAATATATAAGCTCTGCAAGGCTCGATAGGGAACAGTGCTCAGGCACCAGGCTAATAAATGAGTAAGTGGGAGCCGGCACAAGGCTCAAGCGGCAAGTAGGATGATGCAATGCAATCACAACATGATATAACTGAGGGGAGGCCTTAAGGGAGATGGCCAGCATAAGACAAAGTAGAGAATGAGTCTTTATCGCAATGTCATGGCGTAACTACGAAGGAATCCCAAACCTAAGGACAAACAATGGCATGGGCACCAGAATGCACAAAGGGATTCTAACTAGGGTACCCATGTTCGGAAAAGCCCTAGCGCCGCATAACGACACTTCTGTATCAGTGTGAAGGTTCTGTGTCGGTTCCTTAGCGGAGTCGTCATTTCTGTGTTGGAGAAAACTCACTATGGCTTGGGGTGTACCACAATAGACATATGACTACTAGAAATCAACTCAATTCTCAAAACTATGCTATATAAATGACAATGATAAGATAAGGATGAAGATAACCAACCTCGATCCAAACGTTTGATGTAGATCCCTGTTGGAGCTTTTCAACCCGTGCACTTGAATTTGCAGATTAGTCTTGACAGCCAATATACAACAAGTACATATAATATATAAATGGCATTAACATCATCAATAGCAATGGCATAGACATCCTGACATGCGAAATGTTTCCAGACATGGAACTCGTGGATGGTAAAATCCATGGATCATCAAAATAAGAAGTCTGGACTGACATATTATGCGAAGGAGGAGACGCATCATCGGTAATGGTTCCAATAAAATTCAGAGGTGCAGCAAAATCATAATCTCCCATCAATGAAGGGTACATGCTAACACCCATGTTCCCAGTTGCCGGCTGAGAATGAGTAACCTGCAGGACTATGGATCCCATGGATGCTGTGGAAGAGGAGTTAACGTAATCCAGCTGATCGATGGTCACAATCTTTCCCTCGTGAGGAAAGCAGATAACTCTGAATACAGTGGACGCGGCAGCTTTCATGGCATACATCCAATTTCGACCCAGTAAAAGGTTGTAGTCGATGGACGCATCAACCACCTCAACTTCAATAGGCACAGACTTACCTCCCAAGGAGACAACAAGGGAAGGGATAATTCCATGCGGCTTAAATGAACGACCGTCAAATGCAGTGAGCGTGGTTCTAGATGCTAGTAGGGAAGGACAGCCAAGATCTTTCCAACAAGCTAACAACATTACTGACACAGAGGCACCTTCGTCAACCATAGTACGTTTGACAAAACTCTGAAGGCACACCACCTGGATTTGAAAAGCCACATGGTAGGGTAAGCAAGGTTGAACATCAGTATTATCAAACTTGATAACAGTGGGACTTCCCCCATCCTGAACTCCTAATGCACTCAAAAGAGCATGCTTCTGAGAAGGACAGGCTTGCAAAACTTCAAGAGCCGACATGGCACATGGAGTTTGGCCCAAATATTCTACGATGGAGTAGTTGTGGGTGGCTCAAGCATTAGGATTATGTGTAGAGTGCTTAAGAACACCTTTCGATATCCACGACATAATAGAGGGCTTCTTGATATGCAAGGAATTGTCAGGAGGAGGGGGAGGCTCACTCCCCAAATTGGGTTGTGGTGCATCATAATCGCACTGACGAGTGGCAACACTAACCTCTGACTGAACCATGTTCACACATCCATAACCACTAGTATTGGAAGACGACATTGCCATCTCAGTAGGTCCATAAGCGGTGGTGGGAGCATGCTAAACCATGTTTTGGTGATGAGGTAGGGGATCCTTCAACATAGCTAGGCTCTGTGCCAAGTGCTTCGATGCTTCTTCAATACGAGGGCATAAGTGAGTAAGATGGTCTTCCCCACAGAGCTTGCAAGGAAACTTCACCTTACACATAGGTTTACGGTCCTCACCAGCATTTCCACCTTCCCGAGGAGGGTTGGCATTATCTTTACGGGGGGTATTGTGATTGCTATTGTTATTCCCATTGTTTCCACCCTTACGATTATTTCTCCCCTTTTTCGTACCACCAGGTTGCTGGTTACCTGACTGGTTTGTCATTTGCACACTGTGTACATCAGACGATGGGGTGGAAGTGGACAAGGTGTGAACTTGTCCGGGAGTAGACTGGTTTAGTGACAAATTCTACATTTGATTAGCTACAAAATCTATGGGGCGAGTGCTTGCAGATTCAATGATGCCATCAGCATGTAGTCCAGGAACTAACGTGGGCTCATGACATGTACGTAATGCGTCAGGGATGATGTCATACAAAATGCCACACTGAGAGTATAATAATTCTAACTGTTGGACTTTCAAGATAGCTTGTTCCTCAATCACAATGTCGGACATCGAAACATCCTTAGCAATGTATGGGAGTAGAGACTTGAGGAACCATTCCAACAGGAACTCTGGAGGAACGTTGGCTTTCACTAACCTCTTCCGCTGATGCCACTCTTGAACGTGGTTAGAAATATGTGTGGCCTTATTCTGATGGAAGGTAGATAAAAGTTCAGTGCCAGAATCATAGCGAACCGGCAACTAGAAATGATCTAAGAAAACCAAAGCGATCTCATTAAAACCCCTATAGGTGCTTCCGGGCAACTCGACGTACCACTTCGCGGCTGCCCCCGTGAGGGTGAGTTGAAATAGTTGCAATCTAACGGAATAGTGATTCAATGAGTTGGAGGAGCACCAAAGGTGAAATGTCGTGACATGATCTCCTGGGTCCTCACAACCTTTCCCCTCAAACTTAGGAATGTCCGAAGGTAGCTTGGTAGGCACTGAGGGCCAAGTAGGGTCATGACACACCGAATCATTTGTGAGCTTCAAAAGATCCGGAAGATTCAAGCGTGCAAGGAATGGGAGTTGAGGCTGGAATGCTTGATTATAAGCCCCCATAAAAGGTTGGTTAAACAGATCCGTGTTATAAGATGGACCAAAAGCTTGACCATGAGGATTAAATTGCTGATAATAAGGACCTGATGCACCATAAGCTTTCCCATGGCCATAGGATTGATAACCTCCTCCTGCCTGACCCATTTGAGAGTAAGCAGGTATGTGCATGTTTGGGGCACCATATTGGGGTGGCGGGTTATACTGGTGGCCAGCACCGACTGTGTTGTAGTAAGGGTTGCCACCATGAGTATGGGGCATGTATGTACTATTCATAGCGGGAACCATGTTGTAATGACCATAATGGTATGGTATGTTCCCACCCCCAACATTAGGATTAGCTTGAGCAATCGCATGGTGACCAGAAGCATGAGAAGTATTCCCAACTCCAATATTGGCGTGACTAGTAACAGGGATGGTCGCGTGATGTCCATGTGGATAGGAGATATTCCCACCCCCTACATTAGCATTACTAGTGGTGGCAGTGGACGCAAAAGTATGCAGTATGTGTCCACCCCTGTGGCTGGGAGGAGCATTAACATCCGTAAAAGTAGTCCTGGGTTGACGAGTAGCGGCACGTGTATTAGGTGGTGGATGGCGAGTCGTTTTTTCGAACAAAATTCCTATCAGGTTGGGAAATCCTAGGAGGTGGTTGTCTTCCAACATTAGCATTATTAGGAGGAACATGACCAGTCCCCATACTATGTGTGTGGGTGGACAACATAGTGCCCCCAACGACGGTAGTGCCCCCCTAACACATGACTAGTGCCAGCGTGACTACCAAACGTAGTGAAAGGCTCAACAGTATTATGACTAGGCATACCAAAAGAGAGTGCTGTCGGGTTGATCATAGGGCCAATGTCATCATGTAACTATGGCATCCCGTGTCTATAACTGCATGGAAACGAAGGAATGAATGTGTCGTCTTGTTCTTCATCCTCGAGTAAGGTTGGAATTTCGTAAGGATAATTATCCGGATTCGAAGGATCGAACAGATCTCGTTCAAGTGGATTAGGCCAAATAGAACTAGGTTGAGTCTCAGGTGGATCACCTCCCCACTCCTCATGAGGAGTATGGGGATCGGAAGTGTGGTCAACTCTACCCGATAGAGTCGAAGGTTTTTCCTCAGTATCGGAATGTGTAGCAATCATGATGTCTTGGACGTAAGTCTCGTAAGAATCCGAAGATTTAGAGGGAGCCCTCCGGCGTCCTTTAGCAACACGGCGTGAAACCTCAGCTGGCTTTAAACCAGCCAACCGACGAGACTAGCGGAGAGTATGGCTCCGCGCCATGATATCTTCAGAGAGAATATATAATCAAAACATCCCCTAAAGGCCAACTATCGATCAAAAACAGTAAATCAAAATCACACACCTAGAGAAACTATAGCCAAGAGCAGACAAACAAAGTGGCTAAATGAGGTCCCGACACTAGAGCCGGTATGTCTCTCCTAGGAGAGGTTTGAGACTCCCAAAATATAGCCGGAGGTAACATAATCAGTTATAGAGACACCCAGGCTTCACTGCGTGTATAGCGTCAAGTCCACTGCACAAACACAATTGTGCTGTCCAATCCCTATCTAACTCAGGACACAAACAGTATAACCACTACAACTACCCTGTGCGATACCTAGGTAAGGCAACTATGGTCATCGCAATATAACCAATGCTCAAAGGGACAGTCGTAGGTGGGATCCGTCGTATGGGAAGGGTAGCTGAGCCCGAAACTCAATGAGGGTCAAATCTCCCAAGAGCCCCCAGATACGAACAAATCCTGGAAATATCTCCCATGTTCAGCCGGTATCAGAGGGATATCCCTTCAACCAACCTCCCGTGGCCTCGTGCTTAACTATGGCTAGAGTAGAGATTCCTGAGAACACTGATCTATACCATGGATTCCTCCACTCCCTGGTCAGACACCTAATGTTTCGTCTAGTATCCTTGGATTGTTAACTCACAATGATCTATTCCAAGACTCTAAACCTATGCTAGTTGGTGTACCCTATAAATAAAATCGATCTAATCAATTTTAAGATTAAGCATTAATTTTAATGGCTGTGATTACTCAAGGGATATGATCGTGAAACTAGTGATGTGTAAGACTCAATGGTATGCAAAATCATCAAATCCTAGACTCATCTATCCAATGAAAACAATGCCCCTAATATGCACAATCAAACCAATGATTTCGAAATAAATATGCAATCCTTTTATATTTATTTCAATGCACAATCAGAATCTAAATGAAGGAAGAAAACACTCAATGCAAGATGCAATACATAAAAGCATTTTTTTTTTCTCTTATAAATGAAAGGAAAATGCAAAAACTATGTGTTTTTTTTTTGTATTTTTCAATATATGGAAATGAAAAATGCAAGCAAAATCCCACTATCTAGTCACTGATATGCCAAGGAGATCACTAAGACAACCAGGTAGATACCAAACAGTAAGACTCAGCCAAAGAAATGAGTTCAAAAGGAAAAAACCAACAAGGCTAAATCCAAAGATGGGTAAAAAATCAACTAGGCTCAACCAAGAGAAACGAAGAGTTATGGTCACAACCAAGGCATGGAATAGTCAAGAAACAAGCCAACAAAGACTCAGGATCAACCAAAACCAACCCAACAACAACCAAAGGTCATAAATCAACAAAATTCAGAGTTGTACGCTACTGTTGATGGAATACCTGTGGGTACCCGCGAGCAGTAGAGTAAATAGAGGCAAGTGTACGTGGGCAGAGCTAAGCTAGCCCGCGGGTGAGGAAAGGTAAAATGGCAAACAGACAGTCCAATGGCTCAGAAAAAGCAAGTTTTCTATAGTGTATCTCAACAATGGATAAGTGACACAGAGCTTCGACAAACAACAACTCTAATTATGGACTAATGCTCAAAATATCCCCAAGATGGATGTTTTCCCCAGCGGAAGTTGCCATTTCTGTGTTGGAGAAAACTCACTATGGCTTGGGGTGTACCACAATAGACGGATGACTACCAAAAATCAACTCAATTCTCAAAACTATGCTATATAAATGACAATGCTAAGATAAGGAAGAAGATAACCAACCTCAATCCAAACGTTTGATGTAGATCCCCGTTGGAGCTTTTCAACCCGTGCACTTGAATTTGCAGATTAGTCTTGACATCCAATATACAATAAGTACATATAATATATAAACGACATTAACATCATCAATAGAAATGGCCCATGATATAACAAGTAAATGCAACCCAATGTAAGATAAACAACATTTACAACATTAATGGATGAGAATATGAGTATTTCTATTAATAAACAAGAAGAAGTACAAATTGATACGACCTCTTGTCGGCAACTAATCTGAACCAAGATCTAGATCAATCCAGTTGTGCCTCCACCACTTCAATCCTCCATGAATGGAAAACTCAAACTAGATAGGAGTTTGGAAGGTGAACATAAAGGGTTCACAACTATAAGGATCAATGAGTGTAGACTCAAGATAGGAAAAAAATCTGCTAGAGTTTTCTTGCTCTTCTTTCTCCTCCCATCCATAAGCCATATGTGCTCAATATATAGTCCTCTCAAAGGTAAGTGAAAGGACACATCGAGACGTTACTTGGGCAGATGGAGATCCAAAGGTCACCCAATGACCGCTTTTTGGGAGTAAAAAGTAATAAACTAGTGATTTTTACCATTTTACTTGATACCTGCGGGCTATAGTGATGCAACTTGTTGGTACGCATGCTATAGTGATGCAACATGCGGGTCAGAGGAAAAATGAGGAAAAATATGTCTGAAGGATATAAGTGGATCTGAGTTAGTGAAATGGATCCTATAGGCCAAAGAATGTTGATGCTCACAGGGTGGAAGTTTATGTTGTAACACTTATATGTAGATTTAACAGGAATAAAATGTGCTGCTTTACTTAACCTGTCAACCACAACCATTACAGAATCATTATGTTTAGAGTTCTTAGAAAAACCTGTCAGAAATTCCATACTAATGACTTCCCATTTCCATTCTGGAATTGGTAAAGACTGGAATAAACCAGTTGGATGTTGATGTTCTTTTTTAATTTGCTGACATTCCATGCATCTAGGTATATAATCAACAACTTCATTTTTCATGTTAGGCCAATAAAATTCTTTCTTCAACATAGTAATCATTTTCCGATATCCAGGATGTCCTGAGTAAGGTGTTTTATGTATTTCATTCATAATTAACAGCTTTACATCTGCAGAATTAGGTACATACGACCTATTATTATAAATTAATAATGTATTTCTGCTAAGTTTAAAATTTGTTTTGACTTGGTGTTCTTCATTTTCTGCTGTTTTTACTTTTATTTTCTGGTATTCCTCATTATTTCCTCATCATTTCTTGATGTTGTTTGTATTTTAACTTCTAAATCAGTTTAATAAATGTTGTTCACTACCATAAACAACATGTTAGCATGACGACTTAAAGCGTCTTCTACCTTTTTTTCTTTTCCTTTAATATTTTTTATGTCAAAATCATATTCGCTTAGAAAAGACAACCATCTTTCTTGTCTTGCATTCAAATTCTACTGATAAAAAAAATGCTTTAAACTTACATTATCTGTTTTTAGTAAAAAACGTCTACCAATCAAATAATGACGCCACATTTTTAGTGAGTGAATTATAGCATCCAACTTCCAATCATGAGTTGCGTAATTATTTTCATGTTCTTTTAATTTTCTTGACTCATAAGCCACAACGTAATTATCTTGTATTAGTACTCCTCCTAAACCTTCTTACATGCATCCGTGCAGATGATAAATTCTTTATAAGGATCTACAATCTTAAGGATAGGTGTTGTTGTTAACAAATGTTTTAGTTTGTTAAAAATTTCTTCACATTTATTATTCCATTCAAATTTTTTTCCTTTCTTTTGTAAAGAAGTTATAGGATAAGCAAATTTTGAAAGTCCTTCAATAAAATTTCTGTAGTAACTGGTTATTCCCATAAATGATCTTATATCCGACACATCCTTAGGTACTAGCCAATCCATTATGGATTTTACTTTATGAGGATCAACCGATATACCTTCCTTAGTTATTACATGAACTAAGTACCAAATCTTATCCTTAAATAAATCACATTTGCTGAACTTTGCATAAAGTTTTTCTTCTCTTAATACTTGTAGTACAATTCTTAAGTGTTCTTCTTGTTCTTGTTCATTCTTAGAATAAATTAATATATCGTCAATAAATATGACTATGAATTTATCTAAGTATTTACTTAACACATTGTTCATTAAACACATAAATAATGTTGGTGTGTTTTTCAAACCAAAAGGCATCACGAAAAATTCATAGTGACCATATCTGGTCCTAAATGCAGTTTTATAAATGTCTTCATCTTTTACCCTTACTTGGTGATATACCGATCGTAAATATATATTAGAAAAGACAGCTGCTCCTCTGAATTGATCGAAAAGATCATCAATTCAGGGTAGAGGATATCTATTTTTAATATTCATCTTGTTTAATTATCTATAATCAATACACAGTCTTAAAGTATCATCTTTCTTTTTAACAAAGATTACTGGTGCTCCCCAAGGGGACACACTTGGTCGTATATACGCTTTATCAATCAATTCCTTAATTTGTGCTTTTAATTCATTTAACTCCAAAATGTTCATTCTATAAGGAGCCTTTGAAGCTGGCACTGCTCCTAGTATGAGATTGATTGTAAAATCTATCTCTCTTTTAGGAGGTAGCCTTGGAACTTCTTCCGGAAACACATACTTAAATTATTTTAATAATGGAATGTCGTTTATATCAAGTTTATAACTTTTATTTCTATCATCTAAAATGTGAACATCAAAAAATTTACAACCTTTCCTAACATATCTTTTCATTTGCAAAGCAGATATTTCTCTTATCAAAACCTTTCTAGGAATTCCTTTCACCAAAACATAATTATTTTCTTCATCCATGCATGTAAAATATTTTTCATAACAATTCAAAATCACTTTATGTTTCTCCAACCAATCCATTTCGATTATCATATCGTATGATCCTAAAGGTAAAATATTTAGATCTACATGTTTTTTCAAATCATTCAAGTAAAATTCATAGTTTTTAACATAGCTAGTAACTTTCCTTTTTGTGCATGTAGCTAACTGGACTAACCATGATTTCTCAAATTTACATTGCTGAATTTTACATGTATCTACCATTCTAGGAGAGATATAACTTAGACTTGTACCTGGATCTATCAACATAGAAATAGATTTATCTTGTAACATACCTTCTATTTCGACCATTGTTGATTGATGTTCTGCCTGTCGATTCTCCAATGCTGCGTTGATGCTTGGTATACTTCTACCATGTCACCTACAGTAACATCTTCTTGTATATAATGTATATTATTAACAATCTTTTTATTCTTTGGACATTATTTAAAGTAGTGTGGTTCACCACACTCCTATCATTGTAAAGAACCTCTTGGATTATTAACTTTGTTATAATTAGCAGGCGTATCTCTTCTTTGATAATTTGCTGCATTTTGAGGTTTGTTTATGAAATTATTACTTTGATAACTTTTATGGTTATTTCCAGTACTTTTGGAAAATTTATTAACTCTTTTCTTTGGATCAAAGTTCTTCCCTTCCCATGCCAGTAAATTAACTCTCTAATTTTTATTTTGATCAAAATAGAAATTAGCTTTCCTCATTGCTTCCTTTAAAGTTTTAGGATTATCATACTCAATCCTCTCTTTATACATAACAGGAAAACAACATATAAATATTTTTACTTTTGGTTTCTCTTCAGTAATATAAGGTACATATCGTAATAAACTTAGAAACTTACTGTGCAATTCTTTCATGGTTAATGCTCCAAGTTTCAAATCATAAAATTCCTTGGCCTTTTCCTCATAATACTATTCAGATAGGTATTTTCTTTCAAATAATTTCTTAAATGAACTCCATGTGATATGACGTTCTTTTATGTTCTTTACTCGTTTAATATCTTGCCATCATATATCTGCCTTTAGATTATAAAAGGCCATTCTTGCTTTAATTTATGTGGAGCAGTTATAAATCTGAAAATATTTATGCATTCCGGACAACCATGCTTCGGCTTCCTCCCCGATTTGTACTTCACCATTAAACAAAGGTGGTTTTATTTTCTTGAACTCTTTAGAAATCTCCTCATAATGTTTACTCTTTTTAGTAATTTGTTCATCAACACTACTATCACTTGTATAATGTGTTTGTTTATGTTCTCTTACTGAAATACAATGTGTTTGTTTATGTTCTCTTACTGAAATACCACGAGATGAATCAACTTCATTAACAACAAAAGTTCATTTTCATCCTTTACGTTTATATGATGGAGTTTTCTCAATTTCTTCATCTAAAGGTTTATTCTTTACTGTTTCTTGCTCAAGTAATTTAGTAAGCATAACGTTATTTAACTCTTCCGAGCTTTTAATATGTGTTCGTTATCTTCCTTTACACTTAATATTTCTTCTCTTAATTCTTTCCAAGTTTGTAAAATTCCAGATTGATTATCATTTATGTTATCGTTCAGGTCAACCCATAAATTATCATTATTTATATTTTGTTCATGATTATTCTGTTCATGATTTTCTTATTCACTGTGATGTGACCCATCTTCAACAGATGTCTCTACTCCTATTTTCCTGCAAAACAATGATTATATTTTTGTTCCAGAAATATCATAAGAAAAACATAAGTCAATTTTTTTGTTTTGTTTATGATGATCATGCGTGTTTGAGCCAATTTTCAGGCCTAGTCTTTGCAACCGTTCTCTGATACCAATTTGTCACAACCCCAATTTACTCATTTTTTTTTTAAATTTTTAGATGTACATGTTGAAAACATTAATTCTTATGTCGTAGGTATGAAATAATAAGAGGATGCAGTTATGACTCCGCATTGTCTAGTGATAAGGTATAAATTGTATTTCTGTCCTAAACATGCGTTAAATATTTATTACAGTTTTGTTTGTTGAAATGAGACAGCCTTAGCTTGGCGAATACATATCGTGTAATGATAACATCTGACTTTGTTACTATCGTAAACGAGTCAAAATGTTGTTTACTTCTTATGTAGTTTTTATTATGATACTTCTGAGATGTTCATGTTTAACGATAGTGCCATAAACCAATTTACGTTATTAACAATTCTATGTTGTTATCATTCCAATTTAAGTGGACTTCATCCATGTTTTATATGGATTATGCTTTTCGAGTTTCAATATTATAAACCAAAAAGATTGTACACCAATTATTTATAAACCCATAATATTCATATGGAAATGTCATAGTATTTATATGAACTGGTCATATTTTAAATAATATATATACCATAGTATATATAACTATTCATACTTTAAATAACCTATACCAATATATATAACATATATATTAATATAATGAATTATAAACAAACCAATGTCTAAAAACTATGCATATATATCAATATGTTGAAATCTATCAAAACAATGTATAAACTATGCATATAACCTATCTAAGCTCCTTCGAGCTTACCAATCAAAGGTTTAAGAGATTCACAACTATGCGAGCTATAATATGCATGCTCTCAAGAGCCATGCTAACAAAGGTTATGAGCTTAAGCTTAAGAGTTACATGTTATAACATGGTATGAAAACGATTATAATCTAACTAATGAGATCATACGATTTAAAACATAATGTTGATTATTCAATTTACCAACCAGATGTGAATGCGACCATACAACACTTGGTTTTCCAAGGTAGAAGCTATGGTTACAAGATTCATTTATGCGATTCAACTCTCAATATCACAGTTGTAATGCATTGCCAAGATTCGATTACGGTTCAATAAGATCTTGTATTAATGCTGAATCTCTGTGTAATCAATTTGATATGAGTTTTGTATTACTGCGTGGCCTTCCTTGGTTATCACAGGACCACTGGAGAATGCCAGCTCGGATGAAGGATGGTGAAGCCGTGTGATGTCTTGATCACCATATCCTTTACTGGTTCGGATCCTATTGCTTGGAAAAGAAATGATCGTTGATCACGATCCTTAGGATCGTAAATGATTTTCCTCCACAGTTTAGTCAAGCTACGAGGTAAGTAGTGTTCATTTGATTTTTGATAGTGCAGCATTATGCTGTTGCAATGAAGGGTGGCTTTGTTTAGAGCTTTCCCATCCTGTTGTCACCGTGGTGAAATGTTACAACCTTCTCATGCTTAGGAGTGCTTACAATGGTTTTCCCTCTAGACCGTAAGGTATTTAGTGCTCACAGTTCAACTTTGTGATTCCTTTGCTTGTTTAAGCGTTGAGTGTTATGGGCTCTGTCGTGGCGAATTGAGGGTCGTAAAGTTGGGAGCTATTTCTATTTCATAATTCTATAGATAGGATTAAAGCTTATAGATAGGATTAATGTATGAGATCACTTATATGAGAAATGTGTTTAGGTAGTGATGTATTCATGCTACGCATTAGTATAGTTTTTATACTATGTGTTTATTGAACAGTCAATGGATACCATGAAATACTAATAATACTAACTATGTATAATGAGTATAATAATACTTATTATTATACAAACCCTAGTTTTGTTTGACAAATTACTGATAGAGATTTATAATAGAGATAAAGTATTTTTCTACAGTAACGTAATTGAATCCTAGATGTAAATAGCATTGATAACAGAACAGAATAGGATATTTTTAATTTTATAAGCTTTAATCCTATCTATAGCATTATGAAATAGAAATAGCAGAATGTAGATAGCATAAACATAGTAAACCTAAATACATATAATTCTCTGCAATAAAATCATTAGAAGAACATTAAAATGATATAAACTACAATTCATCATTTGCTACTAATTTTAAATAGTACATATTAAATAGATAGAGAAATAAATGTATAGAATACTTCTAAACAGTAATAGAACTTGACTGAAAGAACAAACCGAATCCAATCTGAAGTTCTCCGTTCCTCCCAAGCAATCTTCCAGAACAACCAAGCTTACTTGTTCTGAAACCCTCGAGCCTGTTTTTTGGACGACAAGGACAAAGACAGCTGAAGCAACCCAGAACTATCACTCAGTTCTCATTCTCATCTCAACATAATAATTTCCCTCTTCCATCCAATCCTCCTGCTTATCTGATGGGAACTACTTAATAAAGCATTGCCTAGGACTTAGGTCTATCATGAGCCTCTTGCTCTAGAACCTCCATCTAAAGTTTTGGCCTTAAAAATAGGGATGATGCCTCCTGCACCTGTTGAGGTATTAATTAGTGGTTTTAACCACTATGGGCACTCTGCCCAACACATGTCATTCCTCCTTGTGGGCCAACAAACACTCTTTCAACAACTACTTCAGATTGGATTCTCTTGTTTTATTTATTAAATAATAAAATAATACAAATATTCTCAAACAAGTGTCTTTGACCACATTTGGTCAAATAATTGTTCAACAACAATTAAAAATATTTAAACTTTAACTAAGCATCTAGGGGTATTGCATCTACATCCAGGGGGTTCAGTTGAACTAATGCGTGTTTCTCCTTATTGAGCTCCTGCAAGCTTGTGCATATGCTCATGCCGCCTCTACCTAGTTTATCTTTGGATATTTATTGGTCACTTTCACCATGTGGAAATGGAAACCACTGAAAGGTCATGAATTTCCACCAACATCTAACAAAAGGATTTTGGTATTATAGATCGAACCTTGGAAGGGTCGTAGTGATTCCCATAATACATCTTTTAATGACTAAGCATTTGAAAATTTCTTTAAAGTACGGTTGTAGTTATTACTCCGATCCTACAAATTCCCCAAACCCTTTTGGGTGCACATGCATACAAAATTTGGTTTGGAATGGACATGGACAACACCTTTGTCTGGCCCCTTGAATATGACCCAGATATTTTTAAAGCTAGTTCCCTCCCATACTATCTTACATAAAAAAAATTTGACAGGAAGGTTTCGCAATGGTTTGGAGTACGCAAGTCTAGTATAGTGCAAGGAACCACCTACATTTTGATAGAAATCCTAGATCCCACGATATAAGAAGGTGGTCACCAAAGAGGAAGTCAAAGGAAAAGTAAGGATGGTGAAGGAGAAGGTAACTCCAAGACCAATATAGAACTAGAAGATATTTCTCAATCTAATGTGTTAGAGATTCTAGCTATCCTCTCGGCATATATTTCAGATTTAGTATAGATTTCAAGTAAATAATTTAAACCTTATATTGGATTTGTCACTTAATTTTTATGAGGAACTACCCCATAGAAGTTGCGAGTATTCCCAACTCTGACACTGCACCTACCAATGATTATTGTAGGAGATTCCTCCTATGTTGTAGTTGTGCAAACAACTACCTTTTCGATAATGGAAGTTGCACCCTCTCCATCAAGGGGGGTTGTGATCCTTGATTTACAAGTGATTGGAGCCAAGCATGAATTGAGGTCAGTTGCTAAGACTCTTCACTCCTAGGATTGGATGGGTCTCCTATAGAAATGACAAAGGCTTGTGGATGAGTTGTGGGGGATTATCAAACAAGTGAATCATGAGGCTCGAGCCATGACCAACCCCTTAGAGAGGCATTACATGTATGAAAAAATCCAAGATGTAGATGAACCAATTATATGTGCTCCATGAACTCGTCATTGCTGCTAAGCAGACCATTTGCGACTTCAGACTAGTAGTCGAATCAACATACCTTACGATGCAACACATGGATTCATTTCTTGACCTTGAATGGCATACCCTAGAAAAACAACATCCTTTAGTACCAGACAATGAGCAATCCCAAGCATTCATAGCTAGTGCAAATATTTTATTGGGAAAATGGAAGGCATAGGTATCGGATTATGAGGAATTTCATATCAAATCCTTGGCAAACATTCTAGATTTGGCACCTTTGTTTGAAGGATTGACAAATCAAAAGGGTTGACAAGAGGGAAAGTCAACGATTGTTGTTGGGGCCTGTGGGCCCCTTTGTTTTTGAAGATTGGGTCATGAAAGATGGTGAGGTTGTCAACGTGGAAGGGATTGCACAAAGGGACATGATGAAAGATATGATGGACATTTAATGTGCCCAAGGAAATAAGTTGAGTTGTAACTGCCTTGGTGCAGTCACAACTAATCACCACAAGTGTATAAAAGGAATTATAGAGCGAGGTATTAGGGTTAGAAAGAGAGCAAAAGAGGGATATAGCTAATGTACTAGGTCGGATCTAGGACTAGAAAGCCATGTTATATGACATACGATGCCTAAAGATTGTAATATTTGATGAGTAGTACTCTATTTCTTAATAATGAATAATGAGAAATGATGGTTTCTAGTGGCCCCTTAAAATGTATGCTATGATGTCTAATGCATTCCTCTTACCTTTGGTTTGTATTTGCTTATGCATGTATAGTTTATGATGTTATATGGGTTTCCTTCTTGTAACATAAATTAAAAGAAGATTAATATGAGTTTTGCGACTACTTCCTTATTTATTCACTAGTATTTCATTCACCTTCCTCTTGTCTGAGTTGTGATTTGGGTAAGACTTTAGGCTCCCTAGGGAATAATGAAGATGCGAGCACATCTAGACTATAACATAACTCTCTTGGCCCCTATGCATAATCATATTGTCTGAAATTTTGCACCAATAATATCTATGGTTATTTAGGTTTCATAAGCATGCGAACATCCTTGCAAACATGTGCATTATGTATGATACTTTGCACACAAGAATCGACACTTGCATCCTCAATAACTTTAACGAACAACCCACCCATATATTGCATATCGTTGTATTTTTCAAGGGCATCCATTGCTTTCAAGAAGACTGGTCTATTTAAGGAAGAGACCATGAACTTGATCAGTCGGTTGTGATGTATCTGTCCATCCATCAAAAACAATACTAACACTTGATGAAGGCCATGCTGATTTAATGGGTTTACGATTTTATCCACCTCATTTTCCTTAACCAACAATGTGGTTCTAAGCTTCTCTCAATTGGGAGGAACATAAACTATTGGAGGTTGATTAACTAGAGCTCAACACATCTCAATAAACAAAGGTGATCGAGAAACATTAAATTAAATGAGGTTGAGATAGAAAAATAACTCAATTGTAAGATCAATCTCATCTTGCTTTTCTTTTTTGAATGATCTTGTCCATTGGACTGCCGCTTGGAGCTGGCCTCTTTCTTGGTGGCTGACTTGCACTCTCATTCCCAAATTTGCTTCTAAGTTTCCTCAAGATTGGAAGAGGATCCTCTTTTTTTTATGTTTTCTACTTCTCCAACCAATGTCCCGAGGCTAACTCTATCCTCACTTTCCATTTATTTTCGTTTGCTAGCACTCACCCCTATACTTCGTCCAAGTCCATGTTCAAGCACCAAGAGATGGCCCTTTAACTTTGAAGGAGTTTCTCTTGTATGTATTGTTGCAAAAACTACATGTCGAAGAAACATTACCTCCCACATCATCATTTGCTTTCCTAAGCCCTTATTGTCTTCTCACATACTTCCATAATGAATATTTATTTTCTTAGGCTTGGTGTCTTGTTACAACAAGGTTTCTTTCAACTTTGGAAGCAACTCCATTTGGAGTAGATGGAGCGCAACCAATGACAGAGGTAGATGATCTTGGAGGAGGGGTGTGGGCACATCAACAGAGACATTCTTCCCTTTCCTTTGACCTTTACCAACTGTTTGTGATGATTTAATCATGAAAACTGTGAAATTAATGAGGAGAACAACCTGTAAATTTTGCCTCTAAATCCACCTGCAAATCCTAAACATGTTGCTAGAAAAATTCAAACCTATTACACCTCTCTCCATCAACAAAATATGTGAAAAATTAATACTAAATGACTTTTTAAGACGCCCACGGGTTCTTTTATACACCACACTTGTCAAACATATAGGATACGTTCACGTATCCAGCACGTGTTGTGCACGTATCCTGTCATATGACATATGCCAAACATGTATCTAACACGTATTCTCTCAAAACCATCTCCAACACCTGGACAAGCTTGGGTGTGTCTTGTAAGAGAGTTGACAACTAATATTATCATTGCTGTTAGAGAGTTAACCACTAATACTATCATCGCCACAACATATTAAAATATTCAGTTATCAGAATATGACAACATAAGTTGTTGCTATTAACAAATATGTCAACTCACACCCAAGTTTAGGACAAAGGTTGTTGTTATTTCGGCAATAAGCTTAAAGCGGTCTTTAAATTAATATGGTTCCCATGTGCTAGAGTGCGGATGACGAAATAAGAGTTGTTAGGCGGTCTGGAAAGCGAAGAAGAGTGGTCCCCTGGAATTTGACGTTTCACATAACCTTTTTCAACATTTTAGATGTACTTGAAATTTAAAACTTAGAAGTTGATGTTTATGTATATTGATATATATCTTCCAGTTGTCTAGCTTGTGTTGTATGGGGAAGATTAAATTACATAAAAATGAAAATGTCTTTAACAAATTTTTGGTTGAAGTTGACTTATTGTTAAACCATTTATTTAGATTTTATTATTATAATACCCAGATCTTATAGTAAAGAACAAGACCAGACCAGATTCAAGTAGTTGAAGGAAGATTATGTTCTGATATATACTAAAAGAAAAATTAATTCTCTGTGAATCTAAATAAAATGTAAAATAAAAGACACTCTAAAAATCTAACAAGCATCAAATTAAAATTTGACAGGCTGGTAGCCACTGTACCCGTCTCACACGTTAACTAAAAACAAATGTAATGATGTGGAAGGGGATCCTATGTGAAGAATAGACAACAGTCCAGAGCATTCAGAATAAGAAAAATATCATTCTCACATGTAATGTTAGAATTTAGGTAACCGAAGTCAGTTGAAAACATGCTTATCTGTTCCGTGGCCTCCGAATGCACGTGCACCGAATGGATCGGGTACTCGGAAAGTAGTATTAGCTGGACAAATCCCACAACCAGTTATGCAGGGACTGCCTTTGTTCTCACCGCCATGGCAACATAGAGGACAGATCCAAAACCAGAATCTATGTGAATGGTATGTTTTTCAGCTGGCGTGTGAACAAGTGAACAAGAGGTCTTTTTTATCGATTTGTATTTTCACTACACTAAATAGGGTTAGGGTTAGCTTACATGCCTTAGGGTTAGGGTTTTGGTTAGCTTCCATGCCTTACATATCCAAGATTTTCATAAGTGTAGCTAAGTAATCTACACTCCAGGTAGATTGCTTGTAAAGGGTCATCTTGTATATTACCATCCTCTGTACAATCTAATGATATTTTCTTTTGGTTTAGGTATCTTGTCTCAGTCAAAATATGATAATCACAATAGTCTAGGAACAAGTTCCACTGACTTTCTTCTTTTCTACTTTCACGCGCTTTTAATAGTCGTTGAGCACTTCTTAGTCAAAGCCTTTCTCAGACCTTAATTTGTTCATATATTAGATCCGAGCCTTCCCTTCCCAAAGACAGTTATGGTTACAACTTTTACAACTTTTCGTCTGGTTGAAGCTGCATATATTTGGAGACAATTGTTGAAGCTGCTTATACTGTCTAGGGAGACAGTATTTGCTCTGCGTCTGGATTGCTCCACAGATTTATTAATTGATAGGAATTGCGGTTAAAGATGTTGTTGCAGTGCTCTCTGGTTATAGTTAATACTGGGTTGTTGTCCTGAGAATGTTTGGATCTCTGGTGGAGTTACTATAACGAAAAGGAAGTTGCAGTTATTGATATTATGGCTCCAGCTAAAAGACCATCTACACTGCAAAAGGTAAAGACGAGCTGGGATTCTGTCAATCCAGAGGGAGATTCATTCCATGTAACGGGAAGCACGCCTGCTGTGACACCAGTAACGTTGAAGTTGGCCACTAACATTGGTTTTACAGAAAAATGCGTGGATTCGTTGGTATATAATACAGAAGAAGAAGCAGAGTGCCAGACTCCTAAGTCAGAGGAGCACAAGTTACCTCCGGTGCTCTGCTGTCCTCCTGCGCCCCTCAAACCCAAATCGAGTCTGATAAAGAGAAGGTTATCTACAAGTCCTCTTCAAGGACTTTATGTTCTCTCTGATTCTGATATACACTCCCTGTTCGTTTCAGATCTTGCAAAGATCAGTCGCAGAAAATTTCTCCCAGAATGTCTAACATAGAAGGTAAGGTCAGATGTTATGAAATCTTTGTATAGTGCATTACATTAACAATGAGTATTGGTGCTTAAGACTATTGTTACTCTCCGAAATTTACAAGTGCTTGCTCTTATAACATGCGATTGCTTGTTACAGAAGATTGGTTTCTGATAATTGCATTTGAAATTTTTTAGTCTTCTCTGTATTATTGGTTGCAGTAGAAAAATGGTTTCCTCTAAGGTAAGGTTAGATGTTATGAATTATTTGTATAGTGCTTTACATTAACAATGAGTATTGGTGCTTAAGACTATTGTTACTCTCTGAAATTTACAAGTGGTTGCTTTTATAACATGCGATTGCTTGTTAAAGAAGATTGGTTTCTGATAATTGCATTTGAAATTTTTTAGTCTTCTCTGTATTATTGGTTGCAGTAGAAAAATGGTTTCCTCTAAGGTAAGGTTAGATATTATGAATTCTTTGTATAGTGCGTTACATTAACAATGAGTATTGGTGCTTAAGACTATTGTTACTATCTGAAATTTACAATTGGTTGTTCTTCTAACATGCGATTGCTTGTTACAGACGATTGGTTGGTTTCTTATAAAAATAGATGTTTTTTTTGGTCAGGCTCTGAGTTTAGGATTGTGCAGAAAAGGATAGGATGTGGGATGCAGCCCAATTGCATTTAAAAATTTTTAGTCTTCTCTGTTTTACTGAGCTGGTTGCAATGAAAAAGATGGTTTTCTGAAAGACCTTTGAAGATCATGTATTGCAGGGAATATGTTACAATTGCACTTTCCTTGATTTGATTTCTTATTATTATGGCCCGTACCTCTTAATGACTTATGGTTATCTGTAATCCAGAATTTGCAGACCTCTGTGAAGGAAAGCACAGATGCATGCAAATATAAGTATGTCCATGCCTTTCCTGGCCTTCTGTCTTCAGCCCGTTTCATGCAGTGGACGTGAGGTGCAGGTCTGCCAAATGTATCACCATATGGATACTTAAAGCATGGCAAGTATTATCGGAAGCATTAATGAGAAACAAAATCCCAATATATGTAAAAGGGTGTTTGAATACATTACTTAATTTCCATTGTAAATCTCTCGGAATGGAGAACCGAAAAAGGCGAATTTGCTGCAAATTTGTTACATGGCACTCTCTTTTGAGTGAAAGGAAATATGTGGATCTGTAATTTCGTTATTGTAGAATGATAGATTAACTTGGTGCTTAAGCAATCTGTATTAGATTTGACTCTGTTCTTGATACGTAAGTGTTAGTCCCAGGTTTTTCAATCTGTCATTTGTCAAATGCTTCGCAGTAATCGAAACTTAAAATAATCACTACGTTTTCAAAACAGATCTCATCCATATTCAAACCAATAAAGTTAGAGAATTAATTGCATAGCCTTCTACACTAACGGGAAATGTCATTTCGAGGCCACTGTTATACAAAAGTGCCCAAGAAGATTTTTGTTTAATTGATTTGATTGTGTGATAGTTTATCACCAACTAGATTGAGAAACCGTGGAATAAATGGAATGCAAAAGTAAAATATAAAGCTAAAGACATGAAACAGCGTACGAAGATGGAGAGAAAGGTCGAGCAAACTGTAATAAAATTAGTAACGAAGGTGAGTTAGTCATGGTAATACTTTTTACTAATTCTTCTCGCTAGTACTTAGTACTTAATGTCTAATCTTTGCATGAAAAGATGTTTGATTGACATGCATGTAAAAGGTGTTTTTTCATTTTGAAATATTAAAAAAATAGATATTTTAATTTTTTTTAATATAAATTAAATATTTTATAAATAAATAAATGAAGCTATTTTTTTGTATTAGGGGAATTGGGCTGGTATTCCAGTGGCTGGAATCCACATGATCGGGGGGATTTGAACACATGATCTTCCATTTATAACCAATTACAACTTCTCATCTTTACCACTTGAACTCATCTTTACCAGCGTGAAATGGGGCACTCAAATCGCCCCGATGAGTGGTTTTCTGACCGTGGTCAACCATAGTTAACCATAATCTTCCATAGTCAACTATAGTTAACCATAATCTTCCATAGTCAACTATAGTTGACTATAGTCAACCATGTTCAAGCCTTAATCATCCATAGTCAGCATAGTTAAACATATTCAATCATGGTCAACCATGGTCAAACCATAGTGATCCATAGTCAACCATGGTCAAACCATAGTCATCCATGGTCATCCATGGTCAACCATAGTCAACCATAGTCAAGCATATTAATTGATATTATGGTTAGTATCTCTCAGTTAGTTAATAAAAATATTAACTGATTGACGTATACTAACCATACTATGAATGGTAAATCATAATCAACCATGGTTAACCATATTAGTTGATAATATTGTTAACCATGGTCAACCATGGTCGAACCATAATCATCCAATAGTCAACCATGGTTAAACCATAGTCATCCAATAGCCAACCATGGTCAACCATAAAAGCCATGGTCAACCATACTGAGCCATAGTAAGGCATATTAGTTGATTATATGGTTGGTATATGCTTATCACTTAATAAACCACAGTCAACCATTGACAAACCATATTCATCCAGAGTTAACCATGGTTAAACAATAATTATCCATGGTCAAAGCATACTCAACCATGGTCAAAGCATACTCAACCATGGTCAAACCATTGTCATCCATGGTAAACCATGGTCAACCATAGTCAACTAAACAAGCATATTAGTTAACCATGGTCAAACCATTGTCAATCGTGGACAACCATAGTTAAACATAAGGAAACCATGGTCAACCATGGTAAACCATAATTAATCATAATCAAACCATAGTCATCCATACTCAACCATAGTTAAGCATAGTCAACCATGGTAAAACCATAGTCAACCATGGTCAACCATAGTTAAACATACGAAAACCAGAGTTAACCATGGTAACCCATAGTCAAACCATATTTAACCATGGGAAACTATGGTTAATCATGGTCAAACCATAGTCAAACATGGTCAACCATATCAAAACATAAGGAAACCATAGTCGACCATGGTCAAACCATAGTCATCCAATAGTCAACCATGGTCAACCATAGTCAGCTAAAGTAAGGCATATTAGTTTATTATATTGTTGGTATACACTAATTGATTAATAAACCATAGTCAACCACGATCAAACCATATTCATCTAGAGTTAACCATGGTTAATGTTGATGTATATGTAACTTCGGAATGTATTTCACATATATGTATATTGTATTCCTATAGAGATGTTATTATTCCTCTATACGGAAGTGTTTGTATTCCTATAGAGATGTTATTATTCCTCTATATGGAAGTGTCGTCATTTATATTGTAAGTGTCGTAACTTATACTTGATGGGTTATTAGACCACCTTGTTGGGGTCGGCCCTGTATAAGTCATGTGGGTCGAAGGGTTATTAGACCACCCTATTGGGGGTCGGCCATGTGGGTCAAAGGGTTATTAGAGCACCCTATTGGGTGTCGGCCCAATCAGCATTATGTTAAGTGGTTAAGTTGAGGCCGACCTAGTTGAGTAAAGGTCAAGTTAAGTTAGTGTATAAATAGAGACTGTGTCTCTCTCATTTTACACATTCTATTCTCTCATTCACACTTTGGAGAGTGGCGCACTTGTGGAGGAGGAGGCTCTACTACTAGGAGAAGACTATCTCTTGTATTCTAGTTGTATCATTACTCTATCTATCTCTGAGGAAGTTATTGGGTTTTTTCATCTTTATGGTTTTCCCCAAGTAAACTCTGTGTCTCTTGTGTGCTTGCATTATTGTGTCCATGATTGATATGCTGTAGATTTGCTGTACATGTTGTTCTCTCAGTTAATTTCCTAGATAAGATTGAAGTAAATTCTGAAAATTTAACATGGTATCAGAGCTAGCCTGAAAGAAGGCATGATATGGCATGTATGACACTTGTTGCACTTACGATGCTAGGGCTTGATATAGAAAACACCAGTCATCGTAGCACTTTCGCTATAAATCCATTTTCGCGAAGTTTTCGGGTTTGAATCCTTTACAGATCGAATATTAGATCCCCATGTACCTTATGTCCAAAGGAAAACCTCTAATTCGTTGTACTTTGTGATTTATGATCTGTACAATATAGGGTTTCTACCTCTTCCAGATCTGAGTAAAAAACAGGTGACCTTGGAAAAAAGGTCATAACTTGGGCTAGGAAGCTCCAAATGAAATTTCATAAAAAGTGATAGGTATTAAATAGACTGTAATATCTCAAGAAAATGTTTCAGAGGCCGAAGTTGAACCAGTGACACGTGGCACGCCGTACAAGTTCGCTCTCCTGTTTTATCCCATAAACAGGTCACGTTACGACACATGGCATAACTCTCTCTCAGAGAATCCAATTGAGGTCAAACCTATCGGGATGGAAGGATGACAGGTCGGGATATCTCAGGAAAAGTTTTCAGACCATGTGGATCGAAAAGTTCAGAGTTACACAAGAAACAATCAGGTACATATTTCAGTCAAAACATAATTAATTTTTAGCACCTTCATTCATGGCTTCTGGGATTTAGGGTTTCGGATAAAGTTGGAATTTTTGTAAGAGGAGACCACGGCTGAATTGTACTCATCAAAATCGAAATTTAGAGACCAAGATCAGAATTTTTGGTTGGGCAGAAGGTCGGGCTTGATCAGACCCTAGTTCGGGACTTTGATGAGAAAAGTGGAAAATTAGGGCTTCTGCAAAAATAGAAAATTTTGAAATCTGTGACCATGGCTGGAAGCTCCTCATAAAAATAGAAGCTTAGAGCTTTGGATCAAACATTTTGATTGGGCAGAAGAGTGGGCTTCATCAAACCCCAATTCAGGGTCACATCCAGTGAATCTGGAAGTTTCAAAGGCAAAATTGAGGAGTGAAACTTTGCAGTTTTCAAATTCTGAATATACCAGCTTGATTAGCTCATCAAGGCACATATTTCTATCCTTTCGGAAGTTTCAAATTCAAAGTTTGAATTTTTGGGGTTTCTCTGACAAACCCTATTACATCTCCAGATCCAGTTCGTGCAAATCCAGTGGATTGGGTTAATCCTAGAAGAGGATGGATTGGTCACCTGCATAAGTGAAGAAGTTCCTGTTTCAGAGGGAGATGAGGCTAAGGCCTTCCATAAGAAGATTACAAGCAATCTTGACAGGTATGGCTTACAGGTATATTTCGAATTCTGTTCATAGTTAATTTTATGATATGTTTGTCTTCATATCATTACAGTATAATCTTGATTAATTACTCGACTTGTCGTATTACCTTAATAGAAGATATTCATTGATTAAGGTTTTGACACTTATGATTGTACTAATGCAGTGTGATGTTGTATGAGGTTTATGTTGTTTGCTAACATGAAAGGTACACCAAGAAAGACAAATCATGTTCTAGTTCAAGAACATATGATCATGATGACATGAAGACAAAGATCCATCCATTGTCATGGATCACTTATAAAATCTACTTACGAGGTATGTATAACTTGGTTCTACAATGGATAACTTATGAGACATGCAGGTTACTAGCACAAGTCATTGAAGAGAACCAGAAGACATTATGCAGGTATGTTAGACATAACTAGCTAACATGCTAATCCAGGTATGTTTTTCCTATATCAAGCTAGAATCCTACTTTGTGTTAGGATCTTATACTGTTGTGTTGTTGATAATGATTATTCATGAAGTCATAGCTTTGAATAGTCATGGTTGTATGCATATTATGTTTCTTACCATAATTGATGATATGACTAACCAGAAGAATCATGAAGGTATAGGTTTGAGTAATCACATGTTTTATGCATATTATATCTCTTATCTTGATTAATGATTTAACTAACCAGAAGAGTCCTATGATCAAATAAGAATATGCATGAGTAAAAGAAGACTTCCCTGAAACCTTGAATACTAATGTTTATTATCTGTGTTTGAAATGATACTGACTATACATGCTTTAGATTATTGTGTTTTGATAATATTAAGATTATACTAATGATTTTTTGATTATGTATGAGACCTAGAGGATAACACAATGATGATACTAACAAGCATGCATAGGGATCGAAAATGAATATAAGTTCAAGGACAGGTAATCCAGGAAGCAAAGATCAAGAGGGAGCACACTCCAGTAGTTTCTGAAAGGATGCAGATATTCAGAGGGAGTTGACCACTTCTCACAATCCACATCAGAATGGAGTTGCAGAAAAGAAGCAAAGACTGAGAGGGAGTCAACCCAACAATCAAACAAAGATAAGTATTTGAATTGTCATTTCTTACATAGTTGTTTGTTTAAATAATGTTATTCAATGATGTATATGCTTATGTTCCTAGAATTAGGTTGTGTATTATGCATATTAGAATAGTTGCATTGATGAATAGTATACTACTAATATACATGGGTAAGTGGCCTATGGCACTGTACAACATTCCATTGCTACTTATCTAGAATGAAACCTCTTTGCTGACATGTTAGGAGCTGTGCACACTTTTAACAATGTTCTGGTAGAGATTGGAAGGCATCTAGAAAGTTACAGAATATGGATAAATGTTGTATTGAAGCATTGGCTAAGATAATTGCATAACTGTAGACATATTTCTTTATGTGTAAGAATTTGTTCTGAAAACTATGAGATGTTTTCTAATCATGCAATTTAACTTGTTGTGTAGGAAAGATCATATACCATCACCTACA
The DNA here is from genome assembly GCA_027924585.1 of Larix kaempferi. Classification (NCBI taxonomy): domain Eukaryota; kingdom Viridiplantae; phylum Streptophyta; class Pinopsida; order Pinales; family Pinaceae; genus Larix; species Larix kaempferi. The sequence continues at coordinate 7,797,917 of BSBM01000865.1, read as the reverse complement.
AAAAGAAGGACTACAACATTTGTTCAGCAACAAAGTTATCTATTGAAAATATTGAAGATATTGAAGTTCCCAGGATCTGGGAAGAATGCCATGATTGAGGAGTACCAGTCGATCATGAAGATGTTTGGGATGCAGTCCCAAAGGGTAGTCTGTAGTGACTTCCAAGAGGATCTACAAGATCAAGCATGTTGCAGGTGGTAGCATAGAGACTTTTGCTCCTGTAGTAAGATACACTTCCATTAGATCCGTACTTGCTCTGGCTGCAGTGATGAAGTGGAAGATACACCAGATGGATTTCAAGATAGCTTTCATGAATGGTGTAGTTGAAGAAGAAGTATATGTGGAGAAGCCACTTGGTTCTGAGACACATGACAGGGAGTCATATATGTGCAGAACTTGGTATGGTAGGATAGACAACTTTCTATCTAGTTTGGGCTTTACTAAGAATAAAGTGGATTCCAACCTTTACTACAAGGTTGAGGAAGGCAATCCAGTGATACTACTATGTGGATGACTTGTTTGTAACAGGTGAGGATAGATTGATTGCCGACATGCAGCGGAAGCTTGCTGCCGAGTTTGAGTTGAAAAACTTGGGGATGATGCACTATTTTTTTTTGGCATGGAGGTGTGGCAAAGTGTAGATGGAATCTTCCTTGGACAAGGGAAGTATGCAGTAGAGATCCTAAAGAGGTTCGGGATGATGGACTGCAAGGCTATGGCCACACCTATGGCATCGAACCTGAAGCTTCTATGTGATGCTTCATCTGAGCCGGTTGATATCACTATGTATCGTCAGATGATTGGGTCCTTGATGCACCTGACGAACACGAGACCAGATATTTGCTTTGCAGTGAACACATTGAGCCAGTTCCTGATGGATCCAAGGAGTGTTCACCTGGTTGTTGTAAAGCATATTCTGAGGGGTACAGTTGATTATGGGCTCAATTATGATGCGAATCAAAAGCTTAACCTGCAGGGTTATGTTGATTCAAATTGGTCAGGCAGTGCTGCAAATAGGGATCAGGTGTGATCTCTTGGTTTCGCAGGAAGCAGTCCTGCGTAACACTGAGTACAGCCGAAGTAGAGTATGTTGCGATGGATGAGCAGGTTGCAGATGTATTGACCAAGCCGTTGGCCAGAGTGTAGTTTGAGTACTTCAGAGAGAGGCTTGGTGCACTTCAGATCGAGGTTCCTTCCAAAGGGAAGTGATGAGTCCGGAAGATGCAGATGCACATGAGCTTTTCTGACATGGTTGATGTGTTCTCCCTTGGTCATGATGTAATTGCTAAGCCATTTTTCACATGGTTGTAGATGTATTCTCCCATGGTGAAAAATTAAGGGCTGGAGCCTTCCCCGAATGGTGGTAGATGTGTTCTCCCATGTCGGTGGTGTAAGTGATGGATGATGTGCATCTGGGCTATGCTTCGTGGATGATGAGATGATCTAAAGAGGACGATGCTATGATGATCAAGAGGATCATGGATGATGAGCATCAAGACGATGCTCCAGTTACTACTCTGTATATGTATATGCATCATGTTGGATGCTTGTTATGATCAGTTGGATCATTGCATCATGTTGGATGCTTGTTATGATCAATTGGATCATTTATGTATGTATGCATCATGTTGGATGCTGGATATGATCAGTTGGATCATTTGTATGTATTTTGTATATGCATCATGTTGTATGCTTGGACCATGTATCTGTATATGTATCAGGTGGATACTGAGATCATGTATGTTGATATGTATTAGGTGGATACATTGTGTGGATCATGTATCTGTGTATGTATCAGGGGGATACATCGTATGATCAAGTAGATCATGTATGATGATATGTATCAGGTAGATACTTGGTATGCATTAGGTGGATACAGTGTATGATCAAGATGATCATAGATAACGAGCTTCAGGATGTTGCTCCATATGACATGCAGCAGGATGTTGCAGTGATGATGATCAGGATGATCATGTGTACATCAGGATGATGTATGATGAGTATCAGGATGATACTTTGTGGCCGTGGATCAGGTTGTGTAGATGAGCATGTCTGGGAGATCCTATAGGTCGGAGTTCTTTACCCGTAACAACCTGGGATGCTCTTTCGAGACATTGCTCTGGGAGGACATGTAATTTTAGCCCTGGGAGATTTCAGGTTGGAGTTGTGTACCTGTAACATCTTGAGATGCTCTTGCGAGGTTTTGTCCTATGGCATGTAATTTGCTCCTGGGAGATTTGGACAGGATGAAAAAGGCCTCAGATGCTTCAACCAGGTTTTTCCATGACCACATGTAATTTGCTCCTGGGAGATATTGACAGGATGAAAAAGGCCTTAGATGCTTCAACCAGGTTTTGCGGTGGACCACATGTAATGTGCTCCTGGGAGATCCGACAAGTAGAGCTGTGTGGTCATAATAGCCTGGGATGCTGCAGCCAGGTTTTGTGATGCACGTAATAAGTCCTGAGGATTCCACAGTATGGCCAGTGATGATGAAGACCTGCAGGTGGTGGGCCTACATCCAGTATGAAAAAGGACCGGCTCTGTAGAACTTCCTATGACGAGTAGATTTAGATATTGATTGAGATAGCAGTAGCAGTGACGATGATGATGACTCGATGACGATTATCCAGTGACGATGATCCAGAGAAGAAGACTTGTGCTAGAAGACCTGTGTCAAGAAATACCTTCCTAGTTAAGAGGGAGTGTTGATGTATATGTAACTTCGGAATGTATTTCACATATATGTATATTGTATTCCTATAGAGATGTTATTATTCCTCTATACGGAAGTGTTTGTATTCCTATAGAGATGTTATTATTCCTCTATATGGAAGTGTCGTCATTTATATTGTAAGTGTCGTAACTTATACTTGATGGGTTATTAGACCACCTTGTTGGGGTCGGCCCTGTATAAGTCATGTGGGTTGAAGGGTTATTAGACCACCCTATTGGGGGTTGGCCATGTGGGTCAAAGGGTTATTAGACCACCCTATTAGGTGTCGGCCCAGTCAGCATTATGTTAAGTGGTTAAGTTGAGGCCGACCTAGTTGAGTAAAGGTCAAGTCAAGTTAGTGTATAAATAGAGAGTGTGTCTCTCTCATTTTACACATTCTATTCTCTCACTCACACTTTGGAGAGTGGCGCACTTGTGGAGGAGGAAGCTCTGCTGCTAGGAGAAGACTATCTCTTGTATTCTGGTTGTATCATTGCTCTATCTATCTCTGAGGAAGTTATTGGGGTTTTTCACCTTTATGGTTTTCCCCAAGTAAACTCTGTGTCTCTTGTGTGCTTGCATTATTGTGTCCATGATTGATATCCTGTAGATTTGCTGTACATGTTGCTCTTTCAGTTAAGATCCTAGATCAGATTGAAGTAAATTCTGAAAATTTAACAGTTAAACGATAATGATCCATGGTTAAACCATACTCAACCATGGTCAATCCATAGTCATCCATGGTCAACCATAGTTAACCATAAACAAGCATATTAGTTAACCATGGTCAAACCATTGTCAACATGGTTAACCATAGTTAGACATAAGTGTAACGCCCCGTTTTGACATTACTACCTGAAGTACTATTAAATGTCGTAATTCCTTGAATGTGAGACTTTGTTGGTTGACGACACTGTGCACATGTGGTTTTATTATTTTTCTGATATATATATATATATGAGTGTGTGTGATGTTAGTATAAGGGTACGTAGTCATGTTAGATATATATCATGTGTTAGTTATGTCTCAGATATGCAAGTTACTGAATGATGGGTACGTGGATACCATTACAATTATATGTTAAATAAATGAATGTTATGCCAGGTGCATGGTGAATAAATGAATTTATTGATGCTATGTTATGATGAAATGTATGTGTACATGTTGAGGATTTATGCACGGTATTCTAGACTGTATGTCAGAGAATAACTTACAAGTTAAAAGGCTAAGTAATGGCTTGATCCTACGAGGTGGGAGAGCCTCGGGGACATGGACTTCGAAAGATAAATGGTATGCGAGTGATGCATTATTTACTTTCGTATGGTTATTAATGTTGTTTATTATGATGTATGAGTGGGGTAGGGTTTCGGGAAACTCAACCACTCAGATTGGTTATATGATGAAAAACCGAGTACTGGTGCAATGCAGTTATTATGTTGGATAGACATAGTCCCTTGTTCCATTAGGGGGTTGGAGGCTTTACCCACCATTTATCCCCGAAACCCAGAGTCACGGGAGGGCTGTGCTACGGTGCGCTCCCTAAGGTGTGTGATGATGACTGGTGGTTGCCTGCTCGGGAATCTTGTTCGATGTAGTTGACACGTCCGCTTATGGGTTCTAACTAGAGCCGGTCATGGCTTGACACTTCAGGGTAGTCCAGCAGAGGAAATGATAGGATGTGGAAGTTAGTCGTGATTTAGGTAGATGATGTAGATAGTTAGGTGTAGCTTGAAGTCGGGAAGTAAACTTGGTCTAACTATGTATGTTGAAAACCTTTGACTGATTTATGTGTCGTAACTCAATAATGTGTGAATTGTTCATAGGTTAATAAGATGCAGTTAGGTGAAACATTGTACCTTGCAAACTATGTTTAAACATGTGTGAGTAAACAGTAAATTTTATGATTATGAATGATGTGCGTGATTTAGTATTGTTAGTGTACTTACATGATCTATGTAAGCCTTAGCTACACTTACATAGCTCGCCTACATGAATATATATTAATTATTTATTGAACCGTTGCTTGGATATGTTGTAAATATAAATTATCCCTGTGCACTCGCTTGTGCTTAAGTAATAAATCAACTTAATGAGTTAAGTTGGAATTGTTTAATGAACAGTTGATCAATGTCGATTAATGTTAATAATGTGACTACTGTTAATTATTTTCGATTAAGGTTAATAATGTTGACTAATGTTAATTAAGTGTTAATAATGATTAATTAATGTTAATAAGATTAATCTTATCTTAAGTAACAATTGTTAATTAGTTTAATTATAAACTAAGGAGTAATTAATATGGAACTAGGTGAATAAGTTGATTAAGTTTTAGTTAATATTATTTAATTAATATAAATATACATTGATAATGATATGAGTTATATTGAAATGATTATTATTCATAATTGATAGATTAATTAGTTTGAAATTATGATAATGATATGAGTTATATTGAAATGATTATTATTCATAATTGATAAATTAATTAGTTTGAAATTATAACTAGAGGGAAATTAACATTTTAGCAGTGTTATATTCATTAGTTAAAAGACTAGGTCAATATTAATTAGTCAATGACTATTATTAATTAATTAATTAATTAATAGACCATTATCACTTAAAATGATTATTATGAATAGTTGGAAGTAGAACTAAAAATAATGATGTATAATTTTAATGATTAACTAATTATAAAGTTTATTATGAGATTTTGATTTATAAAGTCAAGAGTTGATTAAAAGTATATTGTGGATAAAGCGTGTAAGTGTTGTAAGTGTAAAACACTACGGTTGGTGGGTGAACCAACCCCAAACCTCAAACTTAAAGTATTAAAAAAATAATATAACCTTTATTAATTATTGATAAAAATTTGTGTTATTAAATAAGAAATTAATATTGAAATATTACCGAGAAGTGTTGTCGGTTGGCCTCATGTAGGAGGGTGAAAATTTAATTAAGGATTATTAATTTAATATTATTTTGTGGAATGGTTCGAGGGAGTCTGACATAGTAGACAAAAAGGGGTTGGGACCCCATTAATGAGAGGAAAAGGGTATTAATGAGGGAAAAGAGTCGGCGATAGATGGAGGAATAAGGTCGAGAAGAGAGGGGAATTTGGGGGATCTTCACCTTTGAGATTTTTGGGAGAATTTAGAGAGCAGGGAGAAAATTACAGAAAATTACAGAGAAGAGAAGGAGGTTCTTGTTGGAGATTTTCTGAAGGGATATAACAGGTTGGCTTGTACTCGGTTTGGGCTCGGGGTCCAAAGGGGTACCTTTGGACCTGGGTGGTCGGTGAGATCTCGCCAGTTGACAGGGTGGCAAAATTGTTTGGGCTGGTTGAGTTTCAGGGTTTTGGGGAAGGTTTTTGGTTGCAGGGAAACAACAAGGCATTCAACAAAAGGGATCAACAAAGGGGATAGCAACAAGGGTGGATCTACTAGCTATCTACAAGTATTTTTCAGTAAGGTATAAATGGCTTTTAACTCTGTAAATTTTACTTATGAAATATCATGTAACTTAAGAAATTATTATGGTAAATTACATGCTCATATGTATACTGTTGTAAATGAAAACTTGTTATTGATGTTAGAAGTTCAAAAAGAAAATATATTTATTTCGAGACTATAAATACCATTTTTTACCACTAGTAGATCCAACAGAAACAAGAAAACATAGCATGAGCCAGAATGTAAGCAGTAAAAAACGAATGTAAGCAGTAAAAAGATAGATTTTATTAAGAGAAAATGGGGACCCAGGTTGGGGTCCCTACAATAAAGAAACCATGGTCAACCATGGTAAACTATAGTTAACCATAATCAAACCATAGTCAACCTTAGTCAACCATAGTCAACCATAGTCAACCATGGTCAAGCATGGTCAAACCATAGTCAAGCATGGTCAACCATAGTCAAACATAAGGAATCCATAGTCAACCATGGTCAAACCATAGTCAACCATGGGATACCTTGGTTAACCATGGTCAAACATGGTCAACCATAATCAAACATAAGGTACCATAGTCAACCATGGTTAAACCATGGTAAACCATGGTTAAACCATGGTCAACCAGGTTAAGCCATGGTCAACCAGGTTAAGCCATCTCTGTCTCTAAATTCAAATTTATGGGCTATACACAGTTTGGTAATGGTCATGAACAACAATGGAAAACTCTACGTACTGTAAAAATATTCCCGAGAGAATGATAGAATGAGTTTTGAATCCAAGGGATATGAATTAAGGGTTAAAAGACAATTGACATAGCTTTTGATCATAGAAGAAATAGGACTGTTGATAGCTGACATAACTGTCACAACCCCCATGCTTCAATAACTACAAGAAGTGACTTTCCCCACCAACCTCACACATGCATTCAATTATTGGAAAATAGTCAAATGAAGGTAATTGGATTATTTAATTCACATGGAAGAAATAATATTACTCTCCCAAAGGCCCCCCTTTCCTCTTCCCCTCTGGTGGAATCATAGCCCCTTTGGTGCTCTTTACACAACCATTTAGCTTGGACCATTTTATTATTTATGCACATAATATTTACATATATTTCGAGTTAGCATGACAAGCCAACCATATGGTCCAACTAACAATATTTACATCATACATGCCTAGCCAAATTTTTTAGTTGGCCCTTTGCTTTGAAATTTGCACTAGGAATGTATACTAGCATATTTACATCATTTACACAATTTAATTGAATACATTACAAAGGTCAAACTGGGGGTATTACATGATTGTGTTGAGATAATTTGTAGCTCATTGATGTGGATTCTTCCCTATGGGTGAATTGTACCATCCAAGCATGTGGTGTGCAAGTGAAATATTCCTGAACATTCAAGCAGGTGCTTCAAATGCTTATAATAAAGGAGAAATTTTCCTTTATGTTCTTCACATGGGCCATATATCTAGAGATCTACAAGCAAGGTACAATTTGAAATAATTTTATATTATTTGTTATCTATTCTTCTATATGAAGAGAAATAACATAGTGCTAACAATCAAAATAAAACCCTTAAACAGTGATGGTTGGAAACACAATTTACTACTCACTCACAACATGAAGACAAATAAAGTACAATAAGAGACACGATCTCTTAATCTAACCACCACTTCAACAAATGGAAGATGTGAGTAAAGAAACATGTAGCCTAAAAAAAGAAATCTCCAGTGATTGAATTACCCACTAAAGGCTAGCTAAGAAGTGGAAAGAAATGCATGGCATTTGAATTAGTTGTGCTTGAAAGCTTTATTTAATCATCCAAGTGCCTAAAAAATTGAAACGTGGGTCTTTAAGGAGATAAATCAAAATGAGGAATCAAGGTTGTATCCCACATTTATGTTTTGCTCCTTAACACCCAAATATTATAGGTATAAAATAAGGCATTTGGGGTGAAGTAAAACACAAAGGAATAGAGCAAAGTTATGTTGAAGGATTGAAGGAAAGGAACTTTACCAAAATATTTGGAATATAAAATAATCCATAATAGGAATAATAATATATTGAATAAAATATATGAATGAATGAGATATGAATACAATGAGTTCCATTTATATAGAAAACCTTGGGGCACTTATGGTGACCATTCACGAAGGTGCATGCATCTCTTAGAATAATTAATAATTCTTTATTATTTCTATGCTTATATATATATATATATATATATTTTGTGTGTGTGTGTGTGTGTTCATAACATTTCCTTCCTCTCCAGAAATGCTATGTCCTCAAAGCATATTGATGAAAAGGCTTTCTGTCTTTACTCTTGCTTGTAATGTCGTCCCATGATCTTTTGTTTTGGTAGCTGTGACACTTAACGCAATAAGTTGATATGTTCTTTTAAACATCGAGTAAAAATGTTGCATCATTTGTGAAGTCATCCATCCTAAATTAACATTCATTGGGACCTTTTGTTGATCGATTTGTTGGATGAAAATTCTCGTTTTCTACTTCCACCTAGGTTGTTGATTTTGTCTCCATTCTTTTTTGAAATCACAATTCATCTATTTGTGTTCCCTTTGACCTTGTTGTTGGTTATATCGATTATTGCGATTTGGATGATAATAAGGCATCCTAATATTTTGTGATTGTTCTTTAAAACCATCTTGTGTTGAAGTTTGTAGTGATTTGTCAATATAAACATTCTTTTGAATTTGGCCGCCATTTAACTTTGTATTGGTTCCCTTTTTTGGTGTTTGAGCTTGAGAATCTAATGACTTCTCTATTGGGTTAGTCATTGTTGCTTTGTCGACTAATGATCGTTTTCGATCTAACTCTTCTTGTAAATATTTTGTTTCCTAATTTAGCTTCTTAACTTGTATAAGTAAGTCGTGATTATGTCTCCTTAAGAACAAGATTTCTTCCTTACAATTTGACTTGTCAGATTCATTTTGAGTATCTTGATTCTCTTGCTCTCCTTCTCTTAACTTTTTTTTTGTTCTATCAACTCTTGATTAACCTTCTTTAAGGAGGAATTTTCTTCATCTTTTCCTCATAATTTTTTCTGGAGATCTTGATTCTCCTATTCTAACTTTTGATTGTTCTTTGTTTTGTCCTTTGTATTCTTGATTTGACTTTTGATTGTTCTTTGTTTTTTCCTTTGTATTCTTGTTTTGAAGAAGTAATTTTTTATTACTATCTCTTGGACAAGAGATCCAGGGAAATTTTTAGGGGTGAAATTTCACCAATTGGCTATTTTTTGGGCCTTTTTTCAAAAAATAAATTCGCTATTTGGTCATTTTTAGTCTTTAATATCACCCATATTTACATAAAATATGTTATTTTTATCATAATATTCGCCAAAATTTACAAGTTTCAGTAGGAAATTGTATGTTTCATATTTAATATTTGCCTACTAATATATATATATATGTCTATGTGTGTGTGTGTGTGTTTTCAATCCAAAATAATTGCCTAGAATACTATAGTTAAGTATAGTTTTATAATCCTTAAAAAATACCCCGAAGACATCTCTTCCTCTTTATCCATGATAAATTTGTTGAATTCTCTCTGCATCTTCTGTATTGATTTATGATTTTCTTGCGACATTACCTTTGAGATATCTTTGAAATATTGGGTTGACACAAATTTTGAATCTAACTTCATTTTAATGTCATGTAACATGATTTTCTTATTTTTATAAGAAAATGTCAAATAATTTTTTGTGTGTTGAGAATGAATGTACCCAATGTATCTAACTAGGATGAACCTAGAATTATATATGTTTTGTTTTGGCACATTGAGATGACATTGAATTGAGCTCTAAATTTGTAATCATCAATAGCTAGTTGTAGGTTCTTAACATCATATTTATCATTAGAAAAATTTCTGTCATTTTCGATTATATTTGGTTCTAGAAGCATTAATTAGTTTTCCAAGTCAACGCTAATGTGATTTCACTTAGGGGTCGGGCTAATAGTGATAGAGACATAATTTCCTTGAATAATCCCATAAAATTTTAATATGGAATCTACATATTCTATATATGTTTGAGGGAATGTTCCTTATATTTCCTGAGGAGACTCCATTTTATTTTTGTCAAAAATATTTCCCACAAAAATATGAATATAAACTTATATCTCCCTTAATACAAATTCAATAATTATATCCTTTCAAACATTACTCCTTTAAATAATATGCTATTGAACCTTTTTTTTCCTTTTGGGTTATTTATACTTATTAAATAAAGTGTTTTTCTTCACTTTACTTTAAAAACTTGTCTTTCACATAAAGTTTATTTTAAACATATAAAATAAAAAGACACCGTGTAAAATAAAACTTCAATCCTTCCAATCCTGAAAACCTGTGTTGGTTTTATTTTCTATTTTACTTTCTTTTTCTTTTCTTCTTTTACATTCTTTTCATATTTTTTTTACTTTCTTTTTCTTTCTTCTCTTTTTTACTTTATTTATTTATTATTTTTCTACTTTCTCTATTATTTTTCTTCCTTTTTTTTAAATATTAACCACCAACCAAGATTAGAAATGGGCGACGATCCTCCAAAATATATTTGCCACAAGCAAATATAGACCACAGGTCATCCGAAAAGAATGACTCTCATACCAAATGTGAGGAACAAAGTTCACTCACACACAAGTTACCAAAATGTTTGGAATATAAAATAATCCATAATAGGAATAATAATATTGAGTAAAATATATGAATGAATGATATATGAATACAATGAGTGCCATATATATATAAAACCTACGGGGACTTATGGTGACCATTCATAAAGGAATGTGTCTCTTTAAACAATTAATAATTATTTATTATTTCTATGCTTATTAATATTATTTAATATATATATATATATATATATATATATATGTATATGTTATTATTTTTCATAACACAAGGACATGGAACGTCGAGGAGTAGATCTAAACAAAGGAGAAGGAAAGCTCCCCCCCTTTTGAAATTAATTAGTTGGAAGTTAGGTTTATAGTTTTATTTCTTAAAGCTTGTAATTAGAAGTGTAGGAGGTTGCATAGTGGATGAATTTTCATTTTTAATGGATATCTAAGGAGCTCTAAGGATCAACTAGAAAGGAGCTTCATCAATTGACACGCTGCAAGAGGTAATCCTCATTCTCCCCTCCCTTCTCAAACCCAATGGAAATTATGCTTGAATCTTAGGTTCAAATTGTGGTAATTTTTTCATTATGTTGTCAATTAGACCTGACCAATCCATAGGAATAGGAGGGAAATATTTAGCTTCTACCATATAAAACTCAACTAATAGATTGACGACTCCACTAGGGAATGATTTGAAATTTTTAGGATTTATTTTCCTTAATTTTTGTGTTCTTTCCATTAATAATTTCAAATATTACTTTAAATTAGTAAATAATCCCCCCAGGAATTATTAGGAAATTTTTCGAGTTCATTTAGAGTCATCTTATACCTTTTATAGCTTAAAATATTTTCAATTTTTTGAGGTTTTCGCCTCATAAATCCATATATGGATTCATTCACCGGAAATCATTTGCACAATAGTGAATGGACTGGTAGCTTTGTACCCTAGCCTCTCATTAGATTCAAATGGGTCAATAAAATCTCTTCCCATCCTTAGCATCGATGCGTTTGGTGCAGTCTTTAAATTTGATCTCCTTTTGGCTCAAGAATTTGAATTTGTTTCTAGTTTTTATGCTCAAGCATGAATGTTAGAAGGACATATTTAGCATTAAGATCCCTAATTTTTCTTTTGATGGTTGAATTTTTTTGATTTCACAAATATTTAAAAGCTTCATTTAGTAATTTGCAAAAAATTAACAAATTATAAATCATTGTTGTACACAAATTTAGGCCCATAATTTGGTAAGAATTTAGAATTTACAGACCTATAACACACATCAAATCTATGCTAGGATTAGTTAGAGGCATTCTTGAAAAAAATTGGAAACAATTCATTTGAAAATTTTCAATTTGAAAAACCATCAAAACATAAGAAAACGGCTTAAAAAATAAGTAAATTTCTTATTTGAGAGTTACAAATTTGTTGTTCCCTGTCATAATTAGAGGAATTTATCATTTTCATCTTCCATCTTCTTCTGAAAAGTTGTGTATGAGCCCTTCGTATACTCTTTTCCCACGCTTTCAAGCGATCGTGCAATTGAGACACAAGGATCTCAAGTGTATTTAATTTTTTGAGTCTTAAGATCTATTTCAAGCCTCACATATCCTCTTTGCTTGTGCTTTCTAGCGATCTTCTTGAAAATGATAAAAATGGATCTCAAGCATAAGAATTTAAATTTTCAAGCATATTTTGAGCCTTGGGTATCCTGTTTGATTGGGCTTTCCAACAATCTTGTATACGAGAAACATGGATCTCAAGTGTAAATGTTTTAATTCATTTTGTTTGAGAGAAATTTTAGTTTAAAAATTCTAAAGAATTGAATAAATGTACTTAACAAATTAGATGACTTTCTCATAAAGGATTCTTAAACAATTGACATTTAAAAATAATTAATTTATTCAAACTTCAGAATTATTTAAAGTTTTGCATTACTTAGACTCCAAACCACTGACTAGTTCAACAGATTCAGAAAACGAATTTCAACATTTGAATAGAGCATTGTGTAAATTTTAAAATCAAAATAGAGTCATATTTCCAAATTTCACACTAGTTTAAAAGACTTCTTGGAGCATAATACCATTGAAGCACTTTCATTTCCAATTAATAAAAGCTGAATTCATTTGAATATTTTACACCTTTGAAACCAACTTCTTTAACCCGTGCTATAAATTTGGAAACTTGTTGGAAAGTGAAAGATAATAAAGTATTATTTCTTTAAAAGCCCCCTTTTCAATTTGTAACAATGATTTATTTTTGAAAGAATTGCAAATTGCATGTTTGAAAGAAACTTGAAGAACGAGTTACTTTCCTTTAATTTAGGAGTTCATTGAAACAAAGGAAATATTAGTGAGCATTTTTGCATTGATTGGTTCGCCATATTAAGTCACAAACACCACTAGTTTCACCACCGTACCTTTGAAACTAGGAAAATTAACTTAATAATGATCACTTAATCTAAAAATAACCAAGATTTTATTTGAATATCACCAACAAGATTAGGCTAGGGCCTTGGATTAGGTGTGGAGAGTAAGCATCTCTAGGGATACATAGTTTTGAAACTAGGAACCTCTAAAGAGTGAAAATAAATTAGTAGCAACAAGCGCCTATTGAGAAATCACTTATAAAACATGTTTCAAGCAAGTGGTCAAGCTGAATAAGTAAGAGCAGTACCCCCGCTTTTACTTGTTTGGTGGGATATAAGCACACTGCAGTATTCTATTTATGTTGTGAAACCTCTCAGCCCGAACTATAAAAACAGATCAAAAGAAAAGAAGAGAAGATTATTCCAAGAAGAAAGGTGGTGTCTAAATACACCGTTTAAGCACTTAAGGACAATGCATTATGATCATAACATCACAATGAAAACATATCAAAGTGATATGTTAGACAACCCATTGGGTCATTTATTTGTAATTTCCAGCTCTAACTGACTTCCTGAAAGTGAGGAATATTTGGTCCACAAGTAGGGGTCTTTGGTCCAAACTATTTTTGTAGAATCAGAAACGTCCCAAAATTTAATCGATTGTTTTAGTCATGCCGACCATGGTTGAACTGACCATTTAGTCATCTATTCAACTGATTGTTCATTATTTATGCTGACTCCAGTTGAATTCTCCACTAGTCACATGTCTTCCATCAACGAATTGTATCTAGAAGATCCATAGGTGTGATGAACCATCAAGACTGTAGGTTCAAAAACCCACCCATTAGCACAACGCTATGGATATTCAGGAGGTGAAATAGTTGCTTTGAATACCCCCCCATAATTGTAGCTTCATGAAGCCCAAGCATATCCCAAAGTTTCACAAACTTAGCTTCTTGTAAAGGCTTCGTAAAGATATCAACAACCTCATAATCTATCCTACAATAAAAAGTGAGACAATATTCTCCTGCACCAACTGTATCAAGTAGTGAACATGAATTTCAACATGCTTCATTTTTCTATGTGCAATAGGATTATCAACAACCTAAATAGAACCTTGATCATCACAATAAATAACAGTAGAGTCATGAACGAGAAATCCAAGTTCATCAAGAAGTTTTCAGATCCAAACTGCCTCTGTTCCTTCTTTGATAGCACCACGATACTCAGCTTCTGTAGTCTACAGAGAAACTACCTTTTTTTATTACATGACTAGAACAGTGATCTAGCACTTAGTTGAAACACATAGCCAAAAGTAGAATTGTGGTCATCAAGGTCACCGCCCCAGTTGGAATTAGTGTAGCTGATGAGTGGTTTGGTACTGTGACAATACTTGATACCATACTGATAAGTACCCTTAATATAGAGAACAATTCTCTTTGCAGCCTTCCAATGGATTTCTCAAGGATCTTGCATGAACCGGGAAACCACACTAACATCAAAGGATATATATGGTTGTATGTGCATCAAATAAATCACGCTACCGACCAACTGTCGATAAAGAGTGGCGTCGAATCGTGAAGAGTCGCAGTCTTTCAACAACTTCACTTGCTACTGATAAGGTGTAGCACATGACTTGTAGTCATCCAACTTGAATTTTTTAAAAGATCCAAGGCATATTTAGGTTGAGAAAAAAAGATACCATCATCCATTTGTAAAACATGAATTCCAAGAAAGAAATGCAAAAGAACAAGGTCATTCATTTCAAAGGTATCGACAAGTTGTTTCTACAAACCCAAAATAAGAATGACATTATTTCCAATTATGATTAAATCATCAACATATAATTGCACAATTAAAGTATCATTATGAGCATGCAATACATAAATTTTTTTGATCATATTCACAACATTGAAGCCAATATTGACAAAGAACCAATCAATATTCACATACCAAGCATGAGGTGCCTGTTTCAAACCATACAATGACTTCTTGAGTCAACAAAAAAGACCAAATTTTATCACAAAACCAAGGGGTTTCTCCATATAGATTAGTTCAGTGAGATACCCATGAAGGAAGGCACTTTTAACATCCATTTGATGAAGCTCCCAACCAAAACGAGCAACAAGGGAAAGAATCAATCGAACATAATCCATCTTCGCGACAGGAGAAAAGGTTTCAATATAGTCTATGCTTGCTTGCTGAGAGTGTTTGACGGACAATCTACCAAGAGTGAACTCGAGGCCTGATCTCCCTAGCTCAACATGAGTACAGAACAAATAGAGACAGAACATAAATAAATCTCCTAGATCTAATTAGAGATCAAGGAACTAGATGCTTTACCTTTTAGATCGTTGATCCTTTCTCCTTGAATGCTGCTCCAAGATTGATGGTCTTCAGATCTTTGTTGCAACACCTGTTGAGACAATACAAAAAAACAAGCAGTAAAATGCACCTACACAATAATAGATCTAAGTAACCAATTATGCAGGCAAACTACACAAAATATCATCAACACAATGAGATTTGGTGGAAAGCACTTATATTACTGTATTAAAAGGGAAATACATAGGATGAAGAGATTACAACCAATGACTTAATGTAGCAATCCTTCTCCGTTCAAGCCAATGCCAAAGCCTTCAAAGGGATGATGGATATCTCAATGGATGAGTGGAGATCTCTCCTAAGCTAATTTCACTAGCATGTAGATACCATAGACTTCCTCCATGTGGAATGGGAGCATGCTTCACTTATATAGGACTAAGTGGATAGGGTAGATTGAGATATGGTAGAAGAGAGATAAGGGATCCTTCTAAGGGGCTAGGAACCGAATGCCACCTTCCCCAAATTCTAGGGATAGGGATACACATTATCTACCTTCGAGAATGGGCTCGAAGAAGCTATTTTAGTCAATTAACTGACATCATCGTAGTTGGTAAGAGGACAACCTGTGACGTTGCATGTTGCATTAGGACAACTTGCGACAACCTCTCAAAACCTAGCAAGAAAATGTTCGTATCTCTTCCAAGTTGATGACTTAGTCAATGAACTTCAGGGAATGCTTAGACTGACTATCATGATGGCAATATTTAGGCATAACAGAATGCCCCCCCAAAGCATGAAGTTGTTTAAATTGGACAGGTTAAATGTTTTGACAGAAGGAATGGCAATGGCTCGTCGTACAAAGAATGCTGCTTTAGTACAAATGACTCTGAGTACATAGTTTCATATGACTCACAACATGGCTGCCAACCAATAGATTGCAGATCCATGGTAGTAATGAACGAATGAACATAATCATGGCTACTAGACACAAGCGTAGATCCATGATGAGATGATAACATAGCCACCACCAATACAAATATGGATCCGTGTGATATAACTCAAAACAATCTCCATCGCAACCTAGGTAAATTATGACTCCCCAGGGTCTTCAAGCTGAACCCACAATGATATGAATCTATCCATGTGATTACAAATGTCTTGATGTCGAACATGGTAGAAACCAATTGATTACCGGTCATTGCTGTATACTATTAACAAGCACGGGGGAAATCACCATTAATGTCAATGATCCCCAAGGTATCACAGTACATATCATCAAGCGTGAATAAAGGAGTTGAAGTCGAATGCCGGATGAAATATTTCAATCAAGAGTCAATGATGTAAACTCATGTTGAAAGCAAGGTAATCTGCCATTGAGGCAAGCAGGGCCAAGGTACTTGATTGGTTTCTAGATTCAATCCTCAGATGATGATTTGAAGTTGACAAGAATGAACCCGTCAAAGGAGGGCCATGATGCATCCCCCATCATCGACACAAAACACGACAACAAATGTTTTGGAGTAGATTGGATGGTATAGTAACATGCAAGACTGTCTCAGAGTAGATTGACATGGTAGAAGGTGTACTAACTGCAGATAATGAATGGTGAAAGTATTCTTGAACATGGGCATGGCATGACTTGGTAGTATTGACATGATGAGTACGACACCAAATCCTAATGCAACCGATAATGGAAGTATTATTTCGATGACCCAAAGGAGTAACAAGACTCAGGAAGTGGGAAAAAATCGAGGACAAATGGATGATCCAAGTGCAGTATGCAAATGCAGATGAGTGCCATGTTCAAGAACGACTAGGTACTACCACAACTAGAGGTGTAATACAAAAGCTTTTATTTTTCCCCATCATGAATGATGAGTGCCTCATGTGTTTTTAACGAGCTTGATGAGGGTAACCAGATGCTCGGTATAGCTCATCTCATAGATGAGTCCAATTGCAAATATTTTCCGAACCTAGGAGAGGAGGGGTTCGTCCCATGATGGGCCCTTCAATGTTAGAGTTTAAAAAGTCCATAGAAGGTAAACTCGGTCATCATTTCATGTTTAGAGAGTCTGAAAAGAACTAAAGAAGACTCCAATGGTCCTTTTTCGTAAAGTTAGTCTCATCGCCCGAAAAAGGGTAAAACAACACGGGAGAGGACTATTCCAGTCATGATTGGATGGAGTATACCTTTTTCATAAATAGTTCCCCCTAGTCCGAAAAAGGGGTAAACTATCACTAGAGAGATGATCATTCAAATCCTTTTACAAGCATGAACGAATCAATTTCGCTTGGCCATCTTTTCCTATTTTAGGAGTCTGAAAACAGCTTAAAGAGGAATCCATGAACAACTTTGTCATGGTTGATAACCGAGTACGACAAAGGAAAAAGTAAACTCAGCACAATTCCTTTTTCCATAAATAGTCTAGCGAGGCCAGATAAAGTGATAAAACTATACTCGTTAGACACACCTTTTTACTCAAAGTTTTAACGAGCACGATAATGGTATCAAAAGCACTCGAAATATTTTTCATATTTGAACCAGAGCACAAAAAAGTAAAAACTAAGCTCAAACCACTTTTCATGTTTTAACCAAAGCATGAAAAAAGTGAAAAGTAAGCTCAAACACCATCTTACTGTTTTTAACAAGCTCGAAGATAGGTTGGAAGAATGCTCATGATGTTTGCTTCATTTTTTAACGAGCTTGTAACAGAAAATGAACTATGCTCAGGATAATTCCCATTGGCAGTTTCTTCCCAACATGATGGCTAGAGGTTGGAAAGTTTTCCCCCAACACAAGAAATTGACGACTTACTTCTAGCATGTTTTCTATAGGTACTGTTTCATTTTTTTAACGAGCTTGATACAGGAAGAACCAGGGATTATTATCATGGTTTAATGAGCTCGAAAACCATAAAAGAAAAGTATGCTCGAAAATATTCCCATTGGTGGACTCTTCCCAACATGGTATCCAGAGGTTGGTACATTCCCCCTAGCATGATTGCTAGAAGTAAATGACTTAGCTCCAACATGGTGTGGAGAGGCAATCACGTTGACTTAAACGTAACTTCCATAGGTTGAAGACATGCCCCCCAAGGTTCATTGCATTCTCATGAGGCATAAGCAGATGAAAAGAAGGTTCAGTTACTAATTCTATGAGAAGACTCAACTCAAAGGGAAAGGAGTTGTTTCATTTTTTAACAAGCTTGACACAGGAAAAGAACTCTACTCATAAGACCTGTTTCATTTTTTAAAGAGCTTGACACAGAAAGGGAACTATGCTCATGGTGAACCTATTTCATTTTTTAATGATCTTGACATAGAAAGAGAACTATGCTCATGGGAACCTATTTCATTTTTTAACGAGCTTGAATCCAAAGGTAAACTCTGCTCAAGCTACTGGTTTCATTTTTTAATGAGATTGAAGCCAAAGGTCAACTCTGCTCACACTTAAAGGCACTTATCCAGCTTGATGTCCATACATTAGTAGCATTCCCCCCAGCATGATGTCCAGAGGCTAGGGAAAATCCCCTCATGTTTTAGGGGAAGAAACCACTAATACGTGTGGAATGTTCAGGGAAGTTTGTTGAATGGAAGTCATACGATGATTGGGTATCACAAAGGAAAGTTGATCAACGGCCACAATCCTCCCATCATATGGAAAATACATCACTCGAAAGAGTGTGGACACGATGGCTTTCATAGCATAGACATAATCACATCCAAGGACTAGATTGAAATCTAAAGGACCTTGGACAACCAGGACATCAAAATAAACATTTTTACCTCCCAAGGTGACAGGTAACTACGGAAGAATCCCTAAAGGCCCAGTAGGCATCCTATTAAAAGCCAAAATCTAGCTGGTAACCGACATAAGTTGAGGAGACCCTATATCTTTCCAAGCAATTGAGGATAAAATACTAAGAGAAGCTCCCTCGTCAAATATAGTGCGAAAGATTTCCTTATCGGTAACACCTACAGATATCTGGAAAGGAACATCTGAGGGGAGACAAGATTCTGCTAGACTATTCCAATCAAATGAAATAACCTCAGTACTTGGAGGGGGTCCCATGGAAATGGAATCTTTCCCCCCATGACCGGAACTGACTAGAAAAACATCAGTGGTTATCAATCCACTCTCCTTCGGGAGAGTAGGATGAGATGAAGACAGTGTCAAGGTGACAGTTGCAGTATGAATGCTCTCTAATAGAAGAGAGGGATCGAGTGGAGATAACAGCGACTCGATCATTTCACTCTCAGAAGGAAGAGTGGGATCAATTACAGATGAAACTGAATTGATCACTTGGTCAACCAATGGGTGGTGGAGGGACAACTTACTATCACTTGTTGGAAGCACCTATTGAGGACTAGTAATATCTTCCAACCACCATGAAGCTTCATCTATGCTTGGACAAAGGAAAGTATGGTGCATACCCCTGCATATCAAACAGGAATACAAATCTTTACCCTTCCAACCCTTCACCAACGGGTCACTGGTTGAGGGAGTGTCACCAACATGATGGTCAGAGGTTGACGATACAAGTGGGTTGGGGTTTTTAGACCACACTTCTGACACACGGGAAATACTGGGACAATCCTTGAGAAGGTGGTCACCCTTGCAAAGTTTGCAAGGGAACCTAGGCTTACGAGGTGTTCTCATAGAATGAGTGCCATCAAAGGAAGATGGTTGACGCTCGATCCCTTTCTTATCCTTATTCTTCTTTATATTCCTTTTCTTCTTCTTCTTCTTCTCCTTCTTACTAACATCATATTTTTCAATAGGAGAGGAGGAAGAGACGGAAGCCGATTCAACTTTCGACGAAGAAGAAGAAGGGTCACCATGAGATTGATGCTCATGTGGTGAAGGACCTAGGCTCGACACAATTGGTGCACTTGGTGTAACTGGATTGGATAGTATATTCCTTTTCTTCTTCTTCTTCTTCTCCTTCTTACTAACATCAGATTTTTCAGTAGGAGAAGAGGAAGAGACGGAAGCCGATTCAACTTTCGACGAAGAAGAAGAAGGGTCACCATGAGATTGATGCTCATGTGGTGAAGGACCTAGGATCGACACAATTGGTGCACTTGGTGTAACTAGATTGGATAATAACCATACTGGTAATCCTATCATCAATCCAGAAAGACTCAACGTAGCCATAAAGGGAGGACCAAGAGTTCCACAAGGGGGAATAAAAAATGGAATACCCTGGAAAGGGATTTCCAAGTTGGTAGTGCCGGAAGAATATTCCATATCTAAACTTCCTAAGAGTCTCTTAAGTACCACACAAATCAAACACTACTCAAGTCTAAAGGAAACAAGCAAACTGTGTGAATAGGAGTGGATAAATAGTCAGGATCCTCACAGGATTATCAAGGCTTCACAACTCGCTATATACCGTAGCGTCCAACAGTAAAACGCGAAAAGGAGGATTGGGACCATACCCTTGCCTTAATACTCGACTACCTGAATGATACGTGCGTAGTAATCTTCCTGAGTGCTGTTCTTGGTGTATTGCGATGCCAAGACAACCAAATGGTTAGCTCAGTTGGTCACAGGAATCCTAATGGTGTCTCCCAATATACTCAAGGTATGTGGGAGCTCAAATGTATGGCACGAGACCTTCCTATATACTACCGAGTACGTGAAACACTTTTTGATATACGCCAAGTACGCGAAGTACTTGGTGGGCATGTGAAAGAGCTTCGATATACCTGGTTGGTACATGAAAGAGCTTCGATATACCGGTTGGTACGTGGAATATTACAATACCCACATAATACAGTGCTGGAAAGTAACAATAGCTGCCACGTTTTACAATGTCGGAACACGTCTCTAACTTACACACAGTTACTAAATGATTTTAAGCTAAGCTAGCGTTTATTTTATCTTGTACGGTTAGGTTGATGCATGACGTGTAGACAGGAAATGTAAAAATAATTCAAATCCTAACTACATGACGATGCACATTTTCCTTTGTCTTTCGATGAAACCTACTTAAGGTAAGGAGATATTTTTCCTCTTTTATAATGAAAATGACCTTAAGCAGTAATGAAATTAAGAATTCCTTCGTAGAATGCAATAACTCTACTTTCTACAGTAATAAGCCAAAAAGCTCAAAGAGAATGAAAGATGCGACAAATCTTAACAATGTAAAAGACAAAATAATGAAGCACTTTCAATTTTCAAATGCATGTATAAAAAATGGAACTTGATAACTAAACGTTTTTCATATCTATATACATAAAGGGAGAGAATATATACAACACTCTAATCTTTCAGAAATTCCCAAAGAAAAATGACAAGCACCCAAACAACTCAAAGGCACTCAAGAAAGGCTCAAAATCTATCAAATGCAATAATCACAATTCATTTCCTATCTTTTTATACTTGAAAAAGACACATCTGATCTACGAAAAGAAAAATTCCAGAAACGTTTCTAATAAAATGCAAGACAAAGAAAATCACTTAACAATCTTATCGAACTCAAATGCACACAAATTTGAAACAATCCTTTCTTCTTCTTATGAATGTGAGACTAAGAATTTCAAATGATCAAATTAAAGCAAGAAGAATACCTATGTTTTCCAATGTCATGAATATAGCAAAAGAGTGACAAAATAAGCTTTTCTTTGAACTAAAGTGGAGACAAAGAATCAATATTTTCCAACAATCATTAGATAGATCAATATGCAAAGGAAACAAGATGCACAACCCAAGACAAAGAGGTTCAAAAAGACATGGATATCCCACACTTTTCAAATCTTCTAAAACAAGTCAATCTCACCAAACCAAGAATGATCTCAAATCCTTAAATATGAGTCAAAACGACTATAGGATACACGATTCATGGCCCTCCCATTTCTCTTAAAAAGGAACGAAAAACAATAGTTTTTACTCAAGGGGCCAAACATGGATCCAAATATAAAAAAGACCCAAAAAACCAACACAAGCAATCCAAATGAAAGCAATGCTGAATAAAAAGGGCCTCTGACTAGATCTTGCAACATAGAGGGGTCTGTACACAAAATCAAAGCTCAAATCAAAAAATGGAGGGGGGATGCCCTTATTTCAAATTTAATACATTGGTGCAGTCTGTGTTCAGGAACAGAGCGACCATCGCAGGTCACCATTGTGGGGTTTGCGATGATGTCACAGGACACTAGTGGGCCAACTGCAACGACAGAGAGAAGAAAAGTGCAAAAAATGACAGATCGACACTTTGGTTCTATTGCCCAGGCGCGATGGGCGAGATCCAAATTCAAGGATCAACAAATCCCCAAACAATGAGCAATAAAATGGTTTGAAAATGGTGAGTACAGACTCATTGGAGGACTACAGACTCTTCAAAGTGAAGATCTGATGGTGAAAAAGACTTAGGAGGCAGATAAGATGGTTTGCAAAAGAAATCAACTGAAAAATGACATTCAAATTGAAAACTAAGAACAATATACTCCCCAGTATGGTCGCCATATTTGTTTGACGGACAATCTACCAAGAGAGGACTCAAGGCCTGATCTTCCTAGCTCAATGTGAGTCTAGAACAAATAGAGATAGAACATAAATAACTCTCCTAGATCTAATTAGAGATCAAGGAACTAGACGCTTTACCTTTTAGATCGCTGATCCTTTCTCCTTGAATGCTTTTCCAAGCTTGATGGTCTTCAGATATCTACTGCAACACCTATCAAGACAATACAACAAAACAAGCAGTAAAATACACCTACACAATAATAGATATCAGTAAGTAGTTAAGCAAGCAAACTACACAAAATATCATCAACACAATGAGATTTGGTGGAAAGCACTTATATTACTGTATTAAAAGGGAAATACATAGGATGAAGAGATTACAACCAATGACTTAATGTAGCAATCCGTCTCCGTTCAATCCAATGCCAAAGCCTCCAAAGGGATGATGGATATCTCAAGGGATGAGTAGAGATCTCTCCTAAGCTAATTTTACTAGCATGTAGATACCATAGACTTCCTCCCCATGGAATGGGAGTGAGCTTCAATTATATATGACTAAGTGGATAGGGTAGGTTGAGATATGGTAGGAGAGAGATAAGGGATCCTTCCAAGAGGCTAGGAACTGAATGCCACCTTCCCCAAAGGCTAGGGATAGGGATACACATTAGCTACCTTCGAGAATGGGCTCGAAGAAGCTATTTTAGTCAATTAACTGACATCGTCACAGTTGGTAAGAGGAAAACCTACGACGTCGCATGTTGCATTAGGAAAACCTACGACGACCTCTCAAAACCTAGCAAGAAAAGGTTTGTATCTCTTCCAAGTTGATGACTTAGTCAAGGAACTTTAGGGAATGTTTACACTGACTATCATGATGGCAAGATTTAGCTGCAACAAAGAGAATCCCTTGGATACTAATCAAGCCTTGTGGAATTCAACAACATTTCTAGACGTAAAATTGTTCTTATAGATGCATCAACACTTCACGACATTCTTTCCTTGCATTCGAGGAACAAGTTCTCACGTCTGATTCTTCTTCAAGGAATCAATTTCAATAGCCATAGAATTCTCCCATTCTATCACACCCTGAGCATCAACATATATGTCACATAGCCTCCCATCCATCCGAGGAAAGGGAGGGAACATGAAGCCAATCTGTGGGGCTTTGACATAAACTCAACCCATTCATTAGATTCATAGCCATAAATTAAATGTGTGTAGATGTAAACAAATCAATTATGCACAGCGTAATAAACATCATCCACACACACGTTACATGACCGTCATTCAATTTAACATAGTCAACAAATTAATACATTTGCAGAAGTACTTACACATAAGAAAATACTCATCTTGATGTAATGTTGTCCCCAAACAACTAGCTATGTCGCTGCAATGTTCCACCCAACCATAGGTCTTTGCCCAGCCTGTGTTATTTCAACACTCAGAGACCACCCTCGAGTTGGGAATGATTTCTATAAGGAAAAGGGGACATTCAAGCTCACACACAGCCAATTAATCATTTCATCTCATCCAAGCCAGTCCATAGCTGGGTTTATCAGGCTACATTTGAACCCTAGATGCTTGCACTCAAGCTCAAGCCAAAACAATGGATACCCATCTCAACCCCAACATTCTCTTAGACACAAAAACTCAAAAACTGGGCATGGATACACATTTCCATTCATGGGTTTACAAACATGATGGCCATGGGTTTTCCCCAAATTGTGGCTCACCCAAAACGAACTGTGGGAAGGGAAATGCATCCACAGGGAGGAAAAACGTTCTCTCCCCAACTCTCTAAGCATTAACAACAAAATTGGTCTCTATGGAACCCCCAGTTCTATTCCCCTTCTTCCCCACTGGTATACAACACAAAAACGCCCTTCTCACACCCGAGATTGAAGGAAAACATAGACACCCATGGCTGGAAAATGCCCTGGTAGCTCCAAACTCATGAGGGAGGAAGACTGATGGGTGAATAATGGATTAGGGAGCAATTCATGGCTCTTTTTTTTCCCAAGAATCCAAATGCATTTTTCCATGCAAGGTGGCTTGCCCATACTTGAATTTGGACAACCATACCTCTCATTCCCCAAGGCATTAACTACCTCAACCAACTCTTGGGAGAAATCAATGATTGGGTACAAAAGTCAACATGGGTAGTTGAGGGTTTGATGGGTTTTCTCATTGACACTTGGCTTGACTTGATTGGCTCCAAGGGTTTGAATGTTTTCCCTCTAAATTCCTTGTAAAATCATGCCCCCATCTCTTTGTTACATTGCATATCTAGTTGTGGGTATTTTATTAAAATGCATATTTACATGATGTCGAAATTCCAATATGCCTGGCTAGCACGCAAACCATATGCACCAATAAATCGATGGCGGGGCCTTGGCCTTGAGCTCCTCACCATGATTTTATAACAATATTACATCATTTACATTTTAATGCTATAGGGTCAAGGTGGGGATGTGACAATATGTATCAAGATCACAGATGTCAAGTACACGTGCCATTAAGGAAACACTGCCACATTGTTTCTGACTGTGAGTATGGCAACTGTTAACTCCCTGAGTTGGATGGAATGGGTTGGGGGGTCAAATTTAAGGATAGTGATCCGATCTAGGAAATTCAAGAAACTCTGCACAGTCCCCCTATTTCCTAGTCATTCAAAATGACCACCTCCGATGGATTTGAGCCTCCATTGGCTTTGTTGAGTTTTTTTCTCCTTAAAGGAGACTTAAAATATAAATAAAAATTAATCTCATGAAACCTAATACAAGAATAAATATTAGATGTTAAATTTCATACAGAGACAAATCCCTAAAAGAAATTAGCTAAATGTTAGGTTCTGTTACTTATAATAAATTAACAATGGATAAAAAAACAAGGGAAATGCCCCTGTTTTATCTAACTCTTATAGATGAAATCCAAATTGAAACATCAAATGACTAGATTAGTTTAATATTACAAAAACATAGCATCTAAACTAATGAACAAAATAAAGGAATCAATTGACTTTAAATTAACATCTCAAAGTGCTACAAATACAAAAGAGATCATGTGACTAACATAAATAATCAGAAAACATTCTAATTACCCTTCAATCACAAAATATCAATAGGGAAAACATTCAGATTGATCTCTTATGATCATTTACACTTGAGATTGAAACAAATTGAATGAATACAAAGGAACAACATTGAGAAAATAAAACTTTATCTTGATCCATGTAGAAACCAAATGTAGGCCAAATCCATCCTTCATTAACAAGTTTGCAAGAAATTACAATCAGGTCTTTAAGAGAGATTTTTCCAAGAAAACCGATACAATAAATTACATCAGAGTTTCCAAAGCGTGCTCCCTTATTTTTTTATCTCCTTCCCCTAGATCAAAATAAATACTATTACAATTAAGGCCATGGATCCACAAAAGGAGTCCAACTGTCCTACATATAAGGGATAAAAATCTATTTTCCTTGATCTAGGTTGGTCAAGTGATCTTTCCATGCAGTGTATACATCTAATATGTGAGTAACATCACGATAATTTGCATGCCCAAGTTGTAGTTGGGCCTTGCACAAGTAAGAATTGATATCTTTATTATCGATTTTGGACCACAAATCTAGAAAACTCTGCATCGTAACCTCCAACTGATTAGGAGCCATAACGAAAGAATTGAAAAGAGAAATATCCATCTGGACAACATCACAAATAGACTGGGAAGTTTGTTCCCTCTGTTCATCTACCTACACAAGCATAATTTTAGCTAGTACTAAGTTTGGAAATTAAAAAAAAACATGCATCTCCATACTTTCCATATGATTATCTGTCAACATCCATTGCCTAGCACATATTTTCTGCCCCTTTTCAATCATTTGATAAAATTCATTACATACAAGTCCCCAGGACTTGATTGAAGTCATGGTTCTCATTAATTTCACTTGGTCGAGACGAGGAAGAAGCCGTGGAATATTTTTTAAGTGTGCCTACCACTCACATAGTTTCTCATAGGCTGAATGTGCTTTCTTTCTTCTGTCAACATGGTCATCCAGGATGTTTGTTAGGCTTTCAAAGGCATTAAAATCATCCTGAATTTCATTAAGGCCTAGGAAGTACCGATTTTGTGTCCATTTGATTTTACTGTTATAGGAAATAGCTTCTTCTTTGATTCTTGAATAGTTTGTTTGAAAAAATAAAAAAAAGAACTATGTTCTTTTATTTGTTCTATTTGAACCTTGAGATTATACAAGGCATTGTATTTCTCTATTACGTTTTCTTCAACAATCTACTTTTGTTGTGTAAGTTGCTGGATTTGATTCTAAAGATCCTGTAAGGTAGTATTATGTTCAACTTTCAAGTCTTCAACATGCTTAGCCAAGCTTTGCTGAAGGGAATCCTTCTCTTCCTGTACTATCAAATTTTTATCATTTTCCTCTTGTAGTGTAGCATTCAAAGTAGTGACAAAGATGAAATTGGATCCAACAAAATATCCCATAGCGATAGTGACTGATTTTCTCCCCCAAATCCTAATATAGGTGAAGTGTTCTCTGACATACCAATCTCCCATGGTGGAAATTAAGGAGATGACATCTTATGAGATTCTAGGAGAAACTTGTTTGAAGATAGCAAAGTATACTGCACTAATAAAATTATCGCAGATAGGGATATTTTTAGGGGCAACATTTCGCCAATTGGCTATTTTTGGGCCTTTTTTACAAAAAATAAATTCTCTATTTGGTCATTTTTAGTCTCTAATATCGCCTATATTTACATAAAATATGTTTTCTATCATAATATTCGCCAAAATTTACAAGTTTTGGTCGTAATATGTATGTTTCATATTTAATATTCACCTACCAATCTAAATATATGTTTATTTCAATCCAAAATAATCGCCTAGAACACTATACTTAAGTATAGTTTTATAATCCTTAAAAAATAACTTGGTCGCATCTATCATATATGTGAGGAGCATCGTTGTCTTCCCATAAGATTGAGAAGTAGATATGGATGGGGGGTTTATCCCTGGTCCAATTCCAATTCATCGCAGTATAGGAGAAGGATGCACATACAATGTCCATCATGTATGCCGACATGAAAAATCTAGGCTTTTTAACAGCTGGGTTTTTTTGAACTGATACAATGGCATCTCGGAATGTAACCGAGAATATCTAAGCCCAATTAAATATTTTACCTGTAACAATGATGTAATGATCCAAAGGGTCCAATTCCAACTTGATGTACTAACAAGTCTCAGCTCCATAAAATCGACACAGCATGGGCACAAGCAATTTGTATGATTCCCTAGGAAGAGCAATAGGGTATTTCATGTTAGCTATTAGAAAAAATGTATCTGGGTCTACCATCTAGGAATTTAGAAGAACATCAGGTTCGTACTTGGCCTCAAATGCTTTGATAAAATACTGCGTAAGCAACCGCTGGGGGGTTTTGAGCCCATATATCCTTGCAAAAATGTCTGGCTTAAAGGAAGCATAGACAACCTGGTTTGAATCCAGGAAGGTGCTGGTTGGGATATCGGCACAATCAATCATCCATTTTACCAGGTCTGTGAATGGAATTACCATGGGACGTGCAATAATTACATACATATGGGAGCTACTAATGTTTTGATAGATTGGGGTATCGTCCTTTAATTAAGAAAAAAAGTCCCCTAAAAAATGTTGTAAATCCTAGACCAATCCAGGCACAGGGTATCCGAGAATTTAGCATCTATTTCTGAGTAGAACCCAAAGTTGGGGTCCTTGAATTTCATCTCCTTGACCACACCCTTAGACATTTTTCTCTTGGCCATGTTGAGGAAACTACTCCTGAATGAATTAGAAGCCAACATAAGCAACTAAAAATGATAAAAAATTATCGAAATTATTATAACTAAACCATGCCCATGAAATCAAAGAGAAAATCAAGCTAATTCAATGAAGATCGATCACCGAATGCAAAGATACTAGTATGTTTGAGTGATAAGCTATTGTGTTGTAATTGCTGAAAATTCAAATTTTGATTAAGTAGAGATTAGACTAAGTCACCATTAATTACGCATTGATTGCAGTAGTTGGCCTGCAGGATCAACGGTTAAGTTTAAATCAATAATCAATCTAATTGATACACAAAGATTTCAAAATATTTGGCATGTGTGATGAAATATGAAATGAAACTGATGAAAAGGATTGCTGATGCAGGGCTCCGAAAAAGTCGGGAGTTGGGAATCCGGAGGAAAATTTAAAATATTGGTGAAAGGATACTGACTGCTGAATTTTGCACTCAAGGTTACATCATAATCGGGAGTATGTAGTCGGTATGAAAATTAGTACCAAAATGAAAACTTGTCGATTGTTGGCTTCTGTTGTTGAGCGTTTGTAAAATTCAGGAGTCTGGAGTCGGGATGAAAACTTGAAATAAATTGTGAACCTTTTCGACTTCCGAATTCCGCAAATTTATGCTTTTTCGAGGAGTTGGGAATCGAGAGTCGGTGGTAAAAATGTATATGGAGGTTAGCACACCCTAAATTCTGTGATGCACCTGCAACAATTAATTAATAAAAATATGCGAAATAGCAGAAATGAGAGAACTCAGAATCACTTTTATATTGATCACAGGCCACTTCGAGGGGGCAAACTCCTATGAGCAAGCTCAATACAAATAACTTCACCGTGCCTTCATAGGTCTCAACACACACTTATATACTAAGTCTAGGCGCCAATACTATGGGTCAAAACCATGGGACACTACAAACTATGGATCAACAATACTACGGGCGACTTGCAAAGCATATGCGCCAACAACAATAACATAAACTATTGATCAACAAATACTACGGGACGAATTACAAAGCATATGCGTCCAACAACAATATACTAACAAAGTAAAGACATGGGTTCCTAACATCCCCTCCCCCTTAAAAAAAGCTTTGTCCTCAAAGCTTTAGATGTGGAAATTGTTGTTGAATCTGAAGGAGTGGTTCCCATGTAGCATCCTCTGGTTGCATGACGTGCCACTGAATTAAGACCTCTGTGATAGAGCGAGAGCGAAGCTGACGTGTGCGCCGATTGAGGATGGTATCCAACTCCAAATGGATGGATCCTTCATTATCCAGTTCGGGTAAAATCGTTTGTCTACTGATGTTGGTGCCAAGAACTTTCTTCAGACAAGAGACAAGAAAGATTGGATGAATGCGGGAAGAAGGAGGAAGTTCCAATTTATAAGCAACGGACCCAATCTCTTGAAGAATCCAATATGGCCCATAGAACTTTGGAGCGAGCTTATGACTCCCTTTGAGTTTCAAGGAGGACTCCTTGTATGGATGGAGATGAAGAAAAACCATATCGCCGACTTGAAAAGTGCACTCAGAACGGTGTTGATCAGCTTGTTGCTTCATGCGATTTCTTGCCATGTGAAGATTGTCCCGCAAAATGCGAAGAATCTGATCACGGTTTTGAAGGACCGTGTTAACTTCCTGAACTGGTGAACTGGTGGGGGTGTATGGAAGAAGAACTGGAGGTGCCTGACCATAGACTGCTTCATATGGGGTCATTTTAGAGGCAGTGTGGTAAGAGGTATTGTACCACCATTCAGCGAGAGGGAGCCACTTTGCCCACTGATGTTGTTGTTCAGAGGTGAAGCAATGAAGATAAGTTTCCAAGCTTATTGATAATTTCAATCTGACCATCTGTTTGTGGGTGATACCCTGAACTCATCTTCAGTTTGGTGCCAGTGTGGCGAAATAGTTCAGTCCAAAAATTACTGGTGAAAGTCGCATCACGATCGGAGACAATGGAAGAAGGGATGCCATGAAGACGAAAGATCCGGTCCAGGAAAATTTGAGAGACTGAAGAGGCTGTATAGGGATGGCTGAGAGCACAAAAATGATTATATTTGGAGAGGTGATCAACCACAATGAGAATCACTATCTTCCCACCAGATTTAGGGAGCCATTCAATCAAATTCATAGAAATATCTGTCCAAATCCATGTAGGTATGGGAAAGGGTTCGAGCAATCCTGGAAGGAGTGTTGTTTCACCCTTAGTGCGCTGGCAGGTATCACATTCGACCACCATTTGTTGAATTGTCCTTTTCATGCCCTGCCAAAAGAAGTTACGCCATGCCTGTTCATACGTTTTGAGGAACCCAGAGTGCCCTGCCGATGGAGAAGCACGGAGTTCATAGAAGACAGCCTGTTGAAGATCTGTGCTCTGGGGAAGCACCAGACGACCCTTATATCTCAGAGAAGCACCATCCCAAGAGTAATGTGGTACAACAGGAGGGTATTTGGTCAAGCATTGGATGATTTGAGATAAGGAAGAGTCATTGACATAACCTTGTTGAACAGATTGCAACCAATTTGTAACAGGCATAGAAATAGCCGAAAGAGAACCTTGGGCATCAAATGTGCGAGAAAGAGCATCTGCCACAATATTGTCTTTACCCTTCTTGTAAGTGATCTCATAGTCATAACCCATGAGTTTGCTAACCCATTTCTGTTGTGTCGGGGAGGAGACACGCTGTTCCAAGAAATATTTCAGACTCTGGTGATCAGTCTTGATGCAGAAATGATTCCCTAATAGGTATGGGCACCACTTCTGTATTGCATGCAAAATAGCCATCATTTCCTTCTCATAGGTAGAGGAAGCTAAATTCTTACTTGAAAGGGCTTTGCTGGTGAACACAATGGGGTGTTCATCTTGAAGGAGAACAGTACCAAGTCCATTGCCGCAAGCATCACTCTCAATAGTGAAGGGCTTGGGAAAATCGGGCATAGCTAGAACAGGTGTAGTACACATAGCTTGTTTTAGTTTGTCAAATGCACACTGAGCAGCATGTGTCCATGTAAAGCATCCTTTTTCAATAGAGCAGTTAATGGAGCTGCAATCTTCCCATAATCCTTAACAAACTTGCGGTAGTAGCTAGTCAACCCCAAAAAAACATGAAGGCTCTTGAGTGTCTGAGGATGCGGCCAATTGTTCATGGCATCGATTTTGGCAGGATCCACGCGAACCCCTTGTGCTGAGATAATGTGCCCGAGATACTCAACTTCCTTCTATCCAAAAACACATTTAGACTGCTTGGCATGGAGATGATGGTCAGAGAAAAGTTGCATGACAAGATCCAGATGCTGGAGATGTTCATCCCATGTTTTACTATAGATGAAGATATCATCAAAGAATACCAAAATGAATTTCCGCAAGTAGGGTCGAAATATTTTATTCATTAATGCCTGGAATGTGGAAGGAGCATTAGTGAGTCCAAAGGGCATGACCAAAAACTCATAATGGCCATCATGTGTGCGGAAAGCTGTTTTAGGGATATCATCCTCATAAACCCGAATTTGATGATACCTAGAATGAAGATCCAAATTGGAGAAAAAGTGAGCCCCATGAAGCTCATCAAGAAGCTCATCAACAATAGGAATTGGAAACTTATCCTTGATGGTGAGGTGATTAAGTGCTCAGAAGTCAATGCATAGGCGCCATGACCCATCTTTTTTGTGGACAAGAATAACTGGAGAAGAAAAGGAACTAGTGCTTGGGCGAATAATACCTTGCTTTAATAAGTCCTGAACGAACATTTCAATCTCCGTTTTTTGGTGAAATGGGTAGTGATAGGGCCTGATTTTGGGAGGAACGCTGCTAGGAAGGAGCTGAATACGATGGTCTTTCGGCCTGGAAGGTGGCAATCCCACTGGTTCAGCAAAAACACCTGTATATCAATCCAGAATTTGTTATAGATCCAAAGGAGTAGTGGAGACTGTTGAAGGTTGCATCTGAATGGAATGGAGCTGAGCGATGACACCATGTGAATTCTTCTTGAGGCGTTTTTCCATGTGATGTGAACTGATGATGCTAATAGAACCTAGTTGTAATCTTGTCAAGGTGTGTTTTTGGCCATTGAGGGAAAACTGCATCCAAAGTTCAGCAAAATCCCATAAGATAGGGCCAAGTGTGCGTAGCCATTGAGCGCCCAAAACCACATCACATCCGCCTAAGGTCAAGACAAACATGTCAAAGCGCAAGGTATAATCTCCCAAAGAGATACGCACATTTCGACACTTCCCTTTGCAAGGTAAGGTGCCCCCATTAGCAACCATGACTTCAAAGTTGGAGCAAGGATGGATAAAACAATCAGCTTGTTTGGCGATCCGAGGGTCAATGAAACTATGAGTGCTACCAGAATCAATGAGTATTGTAAGAGGAAGCTTCTTGAAGTAACCCCTGATCCGCATTGTTTGGGGGGTGGTGATTCCAGCTAAAGCATGGAGAGATATCTCTGGCTGGTCATCCTGAGATGGAGTGTCAATAGGCAGTTCTTGAATGTCGATCGGAGCATCCAATGTTTCTGGATCTTCGTCACCAATTTCAGAGGTAGGCGAAGAATCCACATCCAAGAGGTAGGGCTTTTGCTGAACACATCTATGTCCCCGAGTGAATTTCTCATCACAATTATAGCAAAGCCCCTTTTTTCTGCATGCTTGCGTCTCTGTTTCAAACAAATGCTTGATAGGAGTTAGTCGAGGAGCCTGCGGTATAGGTGGTCATTGAGAACCCATATTTTGAAAGGGAACAAAAGTGGGCTTGGAGCATTGTTGGGTTGCAATCTTGTCTTCTGCCAACTTAGCCAACCCTAGGGCTTCCATCGTTGTGTTGGGACAAAACATTTTGACCTCAGAGCGGATGGCATCCTTTAGACCATTGATAAAACAACTCCGGTAAAAGTCATCAGACAATCCTTCGGCGTGGTTGGCTAGATTCTCAAATTCAGTTTGATACTCTCTCACAGTGCCAATTTGGTGAAATTTAGTGAGGGCTCCTGTGAAGTCATCAAAAGCACTAGGAACAAATCATTGCAAAATGAGCTGGCAAAAGTCTGGCCATTTGGGCTCTAGATGAGCCTTGATGTACCAACGGTACCATTGAAGAGCTTCTTGTTCCAAATGAAAATATGCCAGCGAAACTTTGTTGACATCAAAAGTATTATGCAGACTGAAATACTGTTCTGCACGATAGATCCATCCAGTTGGATCGGTACCATTGAAGCGAGGAAAATCAAGCTTCTAACCACAAAAATTGCTGGAAGAAGAGAACCCATTGTCTGATGAAGACTCAGACTGCCGTTTGTTGTTCATAGCTGAATGTTCAAGATGGAGGCCGAGAAATTTTTCATCCAGATCCTGGAGTTTGGCTTGGATGGCTGCAAGTGCATCCTCCATGGTTTTTGCTCCTGCATGGGTGACAACCATAACCAGGAGTTTTTTTTTTTTCGGTTGACTGGGTAGGAAAACAAAAACAGAAACTACTTCAGTAAAGGAAAATCTGGACTTGGGAAAACAATCTGAAGGGTAATTGGGGTTTGACTAGGTTTTGGACACTGTCGAATAGACATGGAAGCAAAAATAAGGATTTCAGAAGCGGGGTGAAAGAATGGGAATATTTGGCAGAGGGGAACAAAGAAGCAAAAGTCAGAAAGGAACTCTGTGGTAAAATTTGAGGGTGATTGGGTGAAATCTGAAAAAGTTATGGAAAACCCTAAAAATAGACAAATGTGGGATTTCGGGCTTTAGGAAGGGGAATTGGGGATAGGATCCTTAGGAATGAAATATGCAGAATGAGATGACAGGGGTTCCCCGAAAATTTCAAGGGAAACAGAGTGAAAACAAGGGAGATATGGAGAAAAAACTGAAATTATTATTATTATTTTATTTTATTTTATTTTTATTTTATATTTTTTATTTTTTATTTTTTATATTTTATATTTTATATTTTATATTTTTTATATTTTTTTTTATTTTATATTTTTTTTTATTTTCTTTCACACTGGAGCAGCTACGGCTGGATCTGGAACGGCTTGCAAAATGGATCTGAACGACTGGATCTAAAACGACGTAGCAACGATCGACAACAGTTCAACTGAAAATAGATATGGACCCCAGGTATGTACAGCTTCCTAGCAGTTCAAGGGTTTCACTCGGCCACCAATGCTATCTGACGGCTTGCATATTGGGGCAGTACCCCTCACTCCACGACTCAGGTAAAACTGATAACTGCTTTGCCACAAACAACAGCTCTTGGTTTACCTCATGGGTCGGAACTAGTCAATCAGGTAGGGGTCATTGCCCTTTTCGCTGGCAGGTCCTCTCAATGGTCCAGATACTTCGGGGTTCCTGTGGTACTCCTCACAATGAGTTTTAGGGCTTATGCCCAAGTACTTCCCACAGTTAAGCGTATAGGAATTATTCCCAAATCCGAACCTGCAACAGATGCGAACAAAAAAAAAATTGGCAGAAATTTCACCCAGCGAGCCCAAGAAAGTGCTCTGATACCAGATGTGATGCACCTGCAACAATTAATTAATAAAAATATGCGAAATAGCAGAAATGACAGAACTCGGAATCACTTTTATATTGATCACAGGCCACTTCGAGGGGGAAACCTCCTATGAGCAAGCTCAATACAAATAACTTCACTGTGCCTTCATAGGTCTCAACACACACTTATATACTAAGTCTAGGCGCCAATACTATGGGTCAAAACCATGGGCCACTACAAACTATGGATCAACAATACTACGAGCGACTTACAAAGCATATGCGCCAACAACAATAACATAAACTAGTGATCAACAAATACTACGGGACGACTTACAAAGCGCATGCATCCAACAACAATATACTAACAAAGTAAAGACATGGGTTCCTAACAAATTCCGACTTTTAGTGGCGAGGTCGGGAGTTGGGGGTCAGGAGACTTAAATGAATTTTGATGAATTCAGCTTTGACTTCCGACTTTTCCAACTTTTCAACAAAACTTAGATAAGTAATGGGATCATTAAGTGCATAATGATTAATTTGCTTAAGATCTAAGCATAAGTGTGATTTATCCAACTTGAAACAAACCTTAATCAAATGATTGAATTACTTTAACCAAAATAAATTTACTAACTGCAAACAAATTCAAATTGGGGCTCCCATCTTATTCAAATAAGATGTGTTTTTTTGTGGATACAACAAATGGTGGCTCACTGGGGAGAACCAGTTATCTTTATTTGGCCATAGGAAATGTAAACATACTTGTAGATTTTAGAAAGCACTACTTATTGAGAACATAATTAAATTTCTGATAAGGATCATAAATCCAAATGCCTCCCAGTAACAATTTCCAAGTTTGTTAATAGGTAATCAAATATGATAAAGAAGTGGAAAAAAACCTATTTTATAACCAAATCAAACATGGTACACTAATAAAGGGACCACAGAGAATTAACTTTGATAATAATGATCAAGACCAGGGGATGAGAAAAATAATTGCAGCATCATTTTAAGATAAAATCCTAGTATCAGAGGCATTGCCACTGTCGCCAGTAGGTGTCCATAGCCCCGATAGGGTTTCCTTTCAATCCAAAGGGATACTTTTGTCCCATTCACTTTCGAGATTTGTTTAAAATTATACCAATGTTTGTGTTTCCAAATGAATATTAGAGAACACCGCCTTGATTTGGTGATCAGCTAATGGAAGCGCCATTAACAAAAATGTGCAGAACATGATCAGGCTGTCTCACAATGAGTTCCCACACCTTTCAGAAAAGGGCATCGTCCTAGCTTGGTGACCAGGTATCAATAATTTCACTCCAAAAGGATTCATGATCATGGTACGGTTAGATTGTAATAAGATCTCTTTTTCCTCTACACCTATTTTTTTATTCACATCTGGATTTTGTTAGAGGAATGGATGCAAGACGTTGACCTGGCTTGGTGACCATCTAATGGTAGCACCATTCACCAATATTGACAAATAATGAACATGTTGGATTGTAATAAGACCTCCCAACTTTCAATTTAGAAAAAAAATGAAAGCCATCTCCTATCTTGGTAACCATATATCAAGATGTCATTCCATCAGTACCTATGATCATGATGAGTTGGATCATGAGGAGTGTTGGCAGGCGGTTCAATGAGGAAATGTCACAGTACCGCCGACGTTGTGACACATCCGATGAGGGCGCGGAAGGAGTATTTTGTGTTAAAGTATACCATAGTTAACGGGTTTTGGGTCACTTGGACCACATGTTATGTAATGTTGAGTCAATTGTACCGCGGTATGCGGGTCTTTGGGTCATTTGGACCGAATCAGTTAGATATTGGGTCATTTGTCCATAGTGTCAGTTAGGAAGTCATTTGTAAGTGGACACACATTGTAATGGAAGAAGCCTATAAATAGATGAGAGTTGTAAGTGTTAGAGACATATAGAAGATAGAGAGAGTTGGCGAGAGATAAGAATATGTATTCATATGGAGATCTATGTTTTGCTTCTGGTATACGACTGCGACAGTAATATAATGATGATTTTTTGGTACGATCTTTGTGCAATATTGCGATATATGAATGTTGTTATATTTTCTTGATGCAATGTCTGCTTACTGTTGCTGGGATGATAAATGTTGCGATTAAGTAATATGTTATAACTCCATGTTGAATGTTTAAAGTTTATGTTTAAGTACTGCAATAGAGCTAGCCTATGTAGCCACAACTCTCCTCCTCCTTCGGCGGAAACATGGTTCCGTCTGCTCTTCCTGGACGCCTCGGGTGAGACCTCATCCGCTCTGCGGGTGTTGCTAGGCAGGCTCAAACCTGCCTGGGTCGGTGCCTAGGGAGACTGTGGTATGTGTCGACAGTGAGGCGAACCCCTGTCGATCGAGGTCGCGTTGGTCAACAAATGGCAACACCTGCAGAGCGGATGAGGTCTCACCCAAGGTTTCCAGGAAGAGCAGACGGAACCATGTTTCCTTCAAGGGAGGAGGAGAGTTGTGGCTACACAGGATAAATCTATTGCAGTACTTAAACATAAACTTTAAACATTCGACAAGGAGTTATAACATATTACTTAATCGCAGCATTTATCATCCCAGCAACAGTAAGCAGACATTGCATCAAGAAAATATAACAACATTCATATATCGCAATATTGCACAAAGATCATACCAAAACATCATCATTATATTACTGTCGCAGTCGTATACCAGAAGCAAAACATAGATCTCCATATGCATACATCTCCTTATCTCTCGCCAACTGTCTCTATCTTCTATATGTGTAATGTCCCCTTCGCCCATGAATTGCAGGGAAGGAAAAACATTAACAACACACTGGGCTTTTGGCAAACTTAGCCCAATTCTTTAACTCATATATCTGTAATAATTAAAACCTCTGTGTGCAGATTCGAACTTCAATAAAACACAGCAGAATTAAACATAACAACACACATAAGCACAAACATAAGATGATTCCATATGCAGGGATTCAATCCCATTCTTATGCTATGCATGGACTTCATTACAATATCAATATCATGAATAAATAACATTCAGATTTAGCACATTGCAAAACACAGAATATATATATAAATTAAAATCACAGAGAGCACTTATCTTGCAATGCAATTGTCCAACGACTGGCTACGTGAGAGCAACGTTCCACCCAACCATACATCTCTGTCCAGCCTGTATTCCTTTAGCTGAGAGATCACCCCCGAGCTGGGCTGTGTATCCACTAAGGAGGAACTAGATGGCTCACTCACAGTCATGGTTTCACTCAAACAACCATGCTAAGCCAACACACAGTTGG
The DNA here is from genome assembly GCA_027924585.1 of Larix kaempferi. Classification (NCBI taxonomy): domain Eukaryota; kingdom Viridiplantae; phylum Streptophyta; class Pinopsida; order Pinales; family Pinaceae; genus Larix; species Larix kaempferi. The sequence continues at coordinate 7,759,323 of BSBM01000865.1, read as the reverse complement.
GTTTGTCAAGCATGCAATAGGAGATGGAGGAGGATGCTAGTCCCCTGAGCTCAATCCCAGAGCCACATACACTTCAAGCTGGACTCAGCAATCCCACCCTCTGTTCATACATCCATACATGCATTTCTCACAACTCTGTCACAAATAACCCCAAATCCGTCACTGATTTTCTAGGCTATTAAAACTGGGTTTTCCCATGGATTTTGGGGTAGCTATTGCTCCCAAATTCGCCCCAAGGTTCATACCAATGGATCCCCCATTGGATTTCACTGTCCAATACCCATTCTGGGTGTTTTTGGCTTCCCAAGACGTGGGTTCATTCCCAGTCGCGATTTCTGGTTTTCTCACTCATGGGAGCTCGTTTTTGGATGGATCATGATGCTGGGTTCTTCCACCATGGAATGGGGGTGAGAATGAAGCAACCCCCCCATGGGGTTGAGTGACTTCTTGTACAAGAAAACAGAGCTCATAACTACCCATACGAATTTCAGGGTTGCCCATGCTCCATTGAAGCCATGGGCTGACATCTCAACCACTTCCTTGCAACAGGAATAAATGTCATCTAGGGAAGTCAATGGGTTCTCATAATGACATATGGAAGCCTAGGGTTCCATCCCATAGCCTCCTCACCACTCCCTAGTGGATACACGTGGCCCCTTCTCATTCGTTGCCTCCATAGCCAGTCTTGGAATTTTATATTGCATGATGTTTATTTACATCCTTTTTACAATTTCCATGGATTAAGAGCACATGGGCATCAAAATATCAATGCTTGCCTTTTAAATCAAAAATTCAGGCTTTCACTAGTGGGGCCTTGGCCTTGAGCTCCACGCTAGGGAAACATACATCACATGTGCACATTGTTTACATTAAATGCTAATACATCCTAAGAGTCAGAAAGGGGGTATTACAATATGTCTCAAACACGTACAACTCTCATCTATTTATAGGCTTCTGCCATTACAATGTTTGTCCACTTACAAATGAATTCCTAACCAACACTATGGACAAATGACCCAATATCTAACTAACTCGGTCCAAATGACCCAAAGACCCACATACCGTGGTACAATTGACTCAACATTACATAACATGTGGTCCAAGTGACCCAAATCCCGCCAACTGCGGTATACTTTAACACAAAATACTCCTTCCATGCCCTGATCCGATGTGTCGCAGCATCGACAGTACTACGACATTTCCTCATCGAACCGCCTACCAACAGGCCCCCAACACAATCTTGTGGCTTGCCGTTGAGCCTCGTCAACTGCTAGACATAGTACAAGTCATGGTATTTACTTTGAAGTCTGCATACGGCTGTTGGACGTTGCTGCAACTATTCTTGCTGTCTGGATCACGCGGTGTTGTCATGCGCCTTCTACTACACTGATCACCGTCTCGCTGTTCTGTAAGTCTTACCCAAAAGTGGGGATCCACCGACTTGCTGTCATGTACATCTCAAACTCATCCTCAAGTCTCTATGAATGGTACAGACGGGAAGTTAAAGAGGACAAACAATACCAAGGTGTGAAATTAATAGATGAATCTAGCACATCTGTTTCGCACCGGCAAACGGCTCCTACTATGGTCGGGGAGCTACTACCCCAACCATCTCATTGGTCAAGAAGAGCACAATCCTTCGAACAACTACTTCGTACTTAAACATGCTGGGCTGGCCCTTGGCTCGGTCATACCACAGTGTAAATGCACCTGTCGTATTAAGGCACTCAGGTACACTCATCGTTCGGGCTCGCAAGGCCCCTGGGGTGCTGCCACGGGAAATAAAGTGAAGCATTTCCACAGCCTCCTTGGAATTCCTCACAACTCAACTTGTAAACTGATCTAATAGCATAACCACGCTATCTCAGAAAGACTTCTTTGTAACGAACTACCGTCGGCCTCTGCTACTTATAGCCGGACCATTCTCGGGACACGACGGTGGGAATGATGCCCCTTTACCTTGCATCTGCGTGTGTGAACCCCTTGACTGACGTAGTGGGTGGCGACCATGCTGCCACCAATATCCCACGTGCCGACATGTGAGCAATCTCCTCACATCTTTCTGATCGTACCGGCTTAGCGTGCCATGTGTAAAACATACCGTCGTTAGGATGAATCTGGCAGGTGCAATCATGTATAGGGATGATGGCATAGTGTCGCAAGATGTTGGCAGGACAATAGTCACAACACTGCCCCGTACCCCCAAATCCTCCGTAATCATCACAAAATCCTACATTAACTCAACCAAATTCACCATCGATCCTGGTCGCAACGCTGTCATGTGTCTCTGACTGCTTCAAACTTGCGACATAAGCCTCCCTTCTTAAGCATTCCTTCTTCCGTTGGTGCGCCATCGGCCACCAAACAACCTGCAACACACACTCTCAATCTATTTTTTTTTTCCCGATGTGACTCAGGTATCGCAATGTTCCAAGCCCGATCGCAATGTTCAACCTGTGACCATTTACTAGCTTGGGGAGGATCGCCCCATCCAACTGCTGCAACTGAACCACTCCTCCTGGAGTAATACTACTGATGCAATATGGACCCAGCCAATGCATCTGTAATTTTCCTACATGTTTCATAAACTTGTTGTCATACAATAGCACCAAGTCGCGTTGCTGAAACTATTTACTTTTGATGTGGCGATCATGCCATGCCTTGTGGCGATCCTTCTCCAACCCTTGGTGAAAGCCAGCCATAAATCGATCTTCTTCCAACTGCACCAATTGCGCTAGATGTTCATCTAATGTTGCGACATCATCCATGCCCGTAACAGCCGCAATTCGTAGACTCGGAACAATGTACTCCATTGGCATAATCGCTTCTTTCCCATATACTAGCCTAAAAGGTGTCTGACTAGTCAACCTTTTACATGTGGTGCGATAGGCCCACAACACTGCTAGGATTTCCAGATCCCAGTCATTGCGGTTCACATTGCACACATTGGTCAGCGCATGCTCCAATACCTTGTTAAACGTCTCCACCATCCCATTTTCCTGTGGATGATAGAGTGTACTCTTCTTATGCTGTATCTGCAACTCGTCTACCAATGCACCGATGGTGTGATTAATAAAGTGGCTGCCTTGATCACTCAACAAAATCTTAGGGCAGCCAAAATGAGTGATAATGTGATCAAACAAAAATCGAGCAGTCGTCGCTGCGGAACAATCAACTACGGGTGCCGCCTCGGTCCATCGGGTCAAATACTCTGTTGTCGTGATGATGTACTGTGCACCCGTAGGTTTCCCTGGTGGAGTGATCGGCTCGACAAAATCCACAGCCCATTTTTCGAATGGTTGCAATGTCACTTGACATAGCAGCGACATCTCGTCACGTCTAGACAACTTTCCAGTTCGCTAACAAACATCACAAGACCGCGCATAGTCTGTCGCATCATTATGTAATGTGGGCCACCAAATCCCTGCACGTAGTACTTTCCAGGCAGTCACCTGATCGCCATAGTGTCCTCCTGCTACTCCACCATGTGCCTCAGCCTATATTTGTGCTTGCTCATGCAGAAATACACATCTGCGCAATATCTCATCAGTGCCTAATTTATACAACTCTCCCGCGATTAGCGGAAAGTCAATAGCCTTGACAACTAGCTGTTTCTTCTGAGTAGTGGTAAAGTCATCGGGCGCTGTGCCGGTCACTAGAAACTAAAGGATGTCGTCAAAATATTGATGAGCGGTGACAACTTTAAATAGTTGGGAATCTAGCAACCCTTCTTCGATATTAGTTGGTTCCTCCCCTGTGTCAATCCGTGATAAATGATCGGGTCCAGCATTCAACCGTCTAGGTTTCATAATGACTTCAAAATCAAACTCATGAAACAAAAGTAGCCAACGGCATATCTTCCCCCCCAACACAGGCTTGTTGACCAAGTATTTCAATGCAGAATGATCAGTGAACATTTTAAAGTGTCCACCCAACAAATAATGCCTGAATTTCTGCAGCATGTAAACCATGGCTAGACCTTCCCGCTCCGTGGTAGTGTAATTTCGTTCTGCATAGGACAGCTTCCGACTAGCAAAAGCAATAGGATGATCAAGGTAACCTTCGCCATGTTCAGCCAACACAACACCCAATGCAATCGATGAAGCATCAACATGGACATGGAATTCCTTACTCCAGTCCGGAAAGACCAAGATCGGTGCTGACGCCATCTTCACCTTGAGCGTTTTGAAGCTATCCTGATATTCCGGGCTCCACTGGAATGCCGCGTCCTTCTTCAACAACTTTTCCATAGGAGTAGTAATCATAGCATAACCCCTAATAAACTTGCAATAATATCCCGTATGACCCTAAGTCGCTCGCAACTTCTTAATGGTGGTTGGTGGTTGCAACCCCAAAATGAGCACAATTTTGGCTGGATCAACTAGCAATCCCTGTTTACACATGATATGACCCAGCAGTATCCCAAACAGTGCACAAAAACTATATTTCTTCAAGTTTAGCAATATCTGGTGTTGTCGGCATCGCTCAAGCATTAACCACAGATTGACCAGATGATCATGAATCAACCCATAAACTGTCCAATCATCCATATATATCTACAAAAATTTATGAATAAAATCTTTGAATGCGGCAACAACGACCTGGGAGAATATCGCAAGTGCATTCTTCAAACCAAACGGCATTACCGTGTACTGAAAGAAACCCCATTCAGTAACGAAAGTTGTCTTATGGCGATCTTCCTTGACAATGCGAATCTGATGGTAGCCAGAGAATCCATCAGTAAATGAGTACATCTCCTGGCCGCCCACCCCTTCAAGTACTTCATCAATAAACGGGGTCGGAAAAGGGTCATGCAAGCAGGCATCGTTCAACTTCTGTAAGTCGACGCAAATGCATACTTCACTTGTTTTCTTGTCCTGCACCACCATAGGACTGATCCATTCGGACTCTTCCATAGGTTCAATAATACCAGTGTCCAACATGCGATCAAGTTCCACCTTGACCTTTTCCTTATGTTGCGGATTCATCCGATAAGGTCGTTGTCGGACTGGCTTAGCATCTGGTTTTAATGGAATCTTCATCTTGCCTTAATCACCCAGGATTCCCTTCATTTCGAAAAAATTCATAGGAAACACATCTTGAAACTCACGAAGTAACTCAGTATCCTTACTCATCATCTCATCATCCCAATAATCCCCAACATTAGCAAACTTGGGAGTAGCCTCTGTGCCGATATTCATCTTGTGAAGCTGCAATGGTCGACTGAACGGATTACTTGGCACAGCAGGTGGGACCACATCGAGACTTCCTTCAAATTCGGGAATGTTGACATTCCGAGGATCGTCCTCATCCTCTGGCCCACCGCTAATGTTGAAGCACTCCATGAGAGACTGCATCTGAAAATATGTGTGTGGTTCAACAGGGTAGGCCGCCAGAACAACCTGAAGTACCACGTCGCGGATGAGATGTAAGGCGTTATGGACACTAGGGTTGGCATCTGCAAAAGTAAACGTATGAGTGAAACAGACCATCAACTCCCCCCATGTTGTAATGTCTCGGCATAACTCGGCTGCAGTGTACCATGAGCGTGGCATCTCATCTAAAGTATGGATAAAAGCATGGACCCACTCATCTCTAGGTCGCGCTATCCATAATCATTGGCATTCCATCACATGATCATTGGGATTAGTCCGGCCATCATACTTGCCAGTGTGATAAACCTCAATATCACCGAACCGAACCATCATCAACCTTCGACATTGTGACCAACCATTAATGAATTTATTATGTGTCACCCACCAACGTGCTGGAGTAGCCTTTAGTGCTTCCTCCAATGCCACCAATCACTGTGGTTCTGAGACGCGGTCTTCAAATTTTGTCAAAAAGGTGGTTAGGCCAGGAAACCCCTCATAGACAGGCAATGTGATCATTTCTGTCACAACATGACATAGGGATTGCGTAACTAAGCCAAATTTCCGGAATGGTACCTCATGCAATCGGTTCTGCCAATGTTCCAAGGCATCATCAGAGTTGGAAGACGCAGAGCTCTCACTACGCCACTCCAACTCAACGTTGGCAGTAGGATGAATATAATCTTCATAAATATTGAATGCATGGTCCCATCCAGCTGGATCATCATCTTTTATAGGCTCAACGTATCGGCATCCTTCAGCCGGATCCAACAGGGCTATGACTCTAAAATCGCAATTGTCAAAGGTCATCATGTGCTTCTTGAAGTTGATTACAGCTCCACTACCATTAGCCCATCCAATCCCCAAGAGCGTTGGATAAGAGCTTCCTCCCTCAACCACTTCAATGACATCGAAGTCAACATAAGTCTTCATGCCCTAAATATCGATCATGAGCCGCAGAAATCGCCCAATGGGTGTTACCTTCGCATGGTTAGCCAACCGGAGCTGCACAAGAGACCAGCTCAATGGGGGACTCCCGATCTTCTGCCACGCCTGCTTGGTTAAGATCTTGACATCCAAACCAAGGTCAAGAATAATAGAGTCAACATCATATTCACCAATCTGAATATTCATTCGCATCTCCTTGCCAGTCTTCCATCACTGTAGGGAAATTACTGCCGACTCCTACCGTCCTTTCGAAAATCGCCGCAACCATCCCTCAATCTCAACTAGGGAAGCTGAGTCTCGGGCCAATAACAGACAGCTTTCAAGAAACTTTTGCAATTTCCCCGATGGTGGCAGACGATCAACGTCTGATGTAGTATCAAAGATAGGTGGCATATCGCAAACAACAACCTTACCGCGATCTTTCTCCAAGGTGCGACGTGTCTCCATGAATGTCTCCCGCTCTGTATCAATGTCGAAAGGTACCATCCTTTGACCATCCAACTGAATCAATGGTCGCAAACTATCTTCCCCATTCATCTTGCCTCCACGAGTGACAACAGCCACCAAAGCATCTTGTGGTCGCAGTTCTACAGAAATGGCCACTATATTTGCACCCTACATCTGGTTCTACTGCAGATTCCCCAGTTGATTGACATTTGGATTGGCATTTGGCAGTGGTCATGGGGGCTGGTTCTGTATTAGTTGTTGTACCTGATTCTGTACTGGTTGGTGTGGCTGGGCCTGATTCTGTAACTGCGGAGCATTCCCAGCCTGCCATTGTGCAATCAACTATGGACAATTCTCAACTATATGATCATTACCAAAACAGAATGTACACTGATTCTGTAGTAGTGGGCAGTCGCGCTGATAATGCCCCTATACCGCACAGTGGTAACATTGAATAGGTCCACGACCACCTTGACCTCGTCCTCCACGACCAAATCCGCCACCGCATCCGCCCCTGTATCCTCCTCGGTAGCCTCCCTACTGCTTGTACTGAGGTTGGTTAAACTGTTGTTGCATTGGTGCTGGTGGTATCTCTTGCCCTTGTGGTGCATACTTTGGTTGCTGTACATACTGTGGTTGTGGGGGAGTCATCTGCATCAGAGTATATTGAGGCATGAACAGATGCGGTTGCTGTGGTGCAAACTACATCTGTGGTTGCAGTTGTGGTTGTTGCACAGTTCGTTGATCGTCCTTGACGTAGAATGCATCACACATTCTCTCCTGTAGCAACCCATATGCACAACAATCCTTATCATCGTGACCCACCGACTTGCAGAATGTGCAATAAAGATTTCGCGGGGTTGTGACCATTTTATGCATATATGGGCAATTATCGTGACTGTGCCCAAACATGTGACAAATGCGACACCACAGCATACTACCGCCATTCAATGGGTTTGGCGCTCCTGACACCAAATAATTACAGAAATCCGGGAAATTGTCCTTCGTATGCCCTTCTCCTTGGCATCGCGTACACCATACTTCATCGCGCTATTACTTGTTCTTCTTCAAATCTTGCAAGTGTATAGTCAGGTTAGCGAGCTGTGTCTGTATCTGCGACATCCCAGCTACATTATCTCCAATCGGTGATGTCACATCCCCTCCCATCCTACCAGCTAGATGGAGAGGATCGTGACGTTAAAACGGGCATCTAGCCCCATAAACTTTTAACCAAGCATTCACATAATTTAAAAGAGATATGGGATGTATAATTATATGAAAAACACAACGGAAATAAACAATTACACATCCATTATACATTCAGTATATTCATGCCATTCATCAATCTAAACAATATCAAATTAGCAAAGGAGAATACTTATCTTTAAACCAAGTAGTCCCTGAGCAACCAGCTATGCTTCTGCAACGTTCCACCCAACCGTAGGCCAGTGTGCTCCTTAATCTCTCAGCACCACTTCCACCCCCGAGCTGGGCATGATCTCCATAAGGAACTAGGGAACAATAGGGTCTCACATAACCATAGATACACCAGAATCAGCCATACCCACCCGCAGTTGGGTTTCTGAGGCTTCTAGGAGATGGATGCATATAACAACAAAAGTGTAAGTGCTGGGCATGAGAAAAACGCTTATATAGTGAAGTTCCCAACAATGGGTTTCTACCAGTTCCAGAAAAAACGTGGGCAACCAAAAACGAAAAGGAGAAAATGGGAAATCAACCCCAAGAGAGCAGAATCGTTTTCAGAAGAATGCTCATGGGCATTTCGTGGGCAGAAACGGCCTCCATAACCCCAAAAATCGTGGCTCTCTTCTCCCAGCCAATGAGCTATCCAAAAACGAGTTTACAAGCATGGAATAATGTAGGAAATGGTGAAAAACGTGAAGGATAAAACCCCAACAGGATCAGACTGCGTGAGAGGAAGAATGCCATGGGTGAAGAATGGCTTTGGGCCAATTTCGTGGGGGTTTCCTTGCCCAGCAAACCAAAAACTCCATTTCCCAAGTTGTTGTCTTGCCCATACACGAAAATTGACAGCCATACCTCTCCCATCCCAAGGCATTAATTGTCTCAACCAATTATTGGAAGAATTAAATGATTGGGTGCATGAGGCCAAATGGGTAGTTGAGAGTTCATGGGTTTCCTTAATGAAATGGCTTAACACCATGGCTCAAGGGTTTGGTTATTTTCCCTCCCTATTCCTTGTAAAGATCATGCCCCCATCTCTTTGTTGCATTGCGTAGCTGGTTGTGGGTTTTTCATTAAAAATGCATGTTTACATGATGTCCGATTTTACATTGTGCTCTGCTAGCACAAGAACCATATGCATCTATTCTAATTGCCGATACATAAAACGATAAATCAGTGGCGGGGCCTTGGCCTTGAGCTCCTCACCATGACTAAATGACAATATTTACATCATTTACAATTTAATGAAAAAGGGGGTCAAAAATGGGGACGTGACAGGTGACGCCTCCAATCGCATTGCAATCTCTAGAGATTTGCTAGGCGTTGATATGTTTTGCTGCATCAGCAGCAGCCGAATGTGGGTTAGTAGTGCCACAATGAACCATTCTTTATGTTGGACGACAGTCATATCGAAACTAACCTTTCCATCAACATCTTGAATCGCTGGTCGAAATCCCATACCATCTCATTGGGATACTGCTTAATTTCCTTCAATTCAGTAATATATTGAGCCTCAGACTTGGGTCATCTAAATTCAGCAATCAATCCATCCCGAATCTCATCCAGTGACTTCTCTGGGGCTCCCGTGGGGACTAGAATAAACTTCATGAACCATCTAATGCATGACCTTGCAGAGTCGTGGCTAACTGTCCTTTCTTAGCATCGACATTAGTGATTTGTTTCATGGTCCAGACCGCTTCACGCAATAACCAATACTGTTCTGAGTTGTCTGTCACACTTCCGTGGAACAACGGTAACTTAGCATCATCGCCCACCATTCTGGGCTTCCTTCCTCCTTTCACTGTGCTACTACCAATTAACTGCTGCTAAATTGACGAACTTGGCGATGTCGAAGTGGTATTTCTTGCTGTTTGTGAGTCAGTGAGCAGAGTTGTGGGTACGTTGGTGCCGGGGGTTGGTCCTACCTCTATCCTGGGCATAGCCTAATCATCCCTGTCAGGACTATGAGTTTGCTTCATCATGTGTGGTCTTCCTTCATAGTTTTTCGGTCCGATCGCAACAAGACCTTCTCCTGTCCTCTGGCTCTTCTCCCGTCAAAACCTCGCTCCTCCTCTTGTAAGACCACTTTCTTCCTCGGCTTCTCTCACAGTCTCCTCATGGTCTGCACCCATCTACCCCTTACCGTTCCATGTACCATTCCCCAATAGTCATGGTACCTACAGCCGTCACCCACCAGGCCGTTTACTGATCAAGATGCATTTTCAATATACCCTTCTCGCAGATTAGCATCTTAATTGATAGTTGCAGCGATAGTAGAAACCTTCCCCTTGGTCCGCAGAAGAAATATCTTTCAGCTTCAGTATAGTATTTCTATGTGTCAACCACAAATTCAGTGATATAACCCTCCAAGATGTTATCAAGCCAAACTTCGACAGCCCGCGATGCCTTATTATCGACTTCCTGTAGCTCCCGAATCAACTTCGGGGTCCAAGCCATCGACTCACCACCTTGGAAATTCCTCTTTTGGAAGGTCAGCTTTGAAAACCATTCGTATAGAATGACAAGGAATTCACAGAAAAACCATTCGTGCGGACCGTCGTGAATATACCTTCCCAGCCAGTGATCTACTGTCAGTCGCGTGTTCCAGCTTTCTTCTTCAGCAAACTTCCGTAACTTCTGATCAAAATAGCTTTGTATCTCCGGCTTCGTCGGATGGCACAGCATGACCTCCTTTCACTCTGCACACGGTCCCAACGTACCCAACGTACCCACACCTCCGCTCACTGACTCACAAACAACAAGAAATACCACTTCGACACAGCTAAGTTCGTCAATTCTGCAAAAGTTAATTGGTAGTAGCACAGCAAAAGGAGGAAGGAAGCCCAGAATGGAGGGCAATGATGCTAAGTTACCGTTGTTCCAGGGAAGTGCGACAGACAACCCAGAACAATATTGGTTTTTGTGTGAAGCGGTCTGGACAATGAAACAAATCATTGATGTCGATGCTAAGAAAGGAATGTTAACCACAACTCTGCGAGGTTGTGCATTAGATTGGTTCATGAATTTTATTCTAGTTCCCACGGGAGCCCCAGAGAAGTCATTGGATGAGATTCGGGATGGGATGATTGCTGAATTTAGATGGCCCAAGCATGAGGCTCAATATATTACTGAATTGAAGGAAATTAATAGTATCCCAATGAGATGGTATGGGATTTCGACCAGTGATTCAAGACGTTGATGGCAAAGGTTAGTTTCGATATGAGCGCCATCCAACATAAATAATGGTTCATTGCGGCACCACTACCCCACATTCGGCTGCCGCTGATGCAGCAAAACATATCGACACCTAGTGAAACTCTAGAGATTGCAATGAGATTGGAGGCGTCACCGATTGGAGATAATGCAGGTGGGATGTCGCAAATACAGAGACAGCTCGCTAACCTGACTATACAATTGCAAGATTTGAAGAAGAACAAGGAACAACGCGATGAAGTATGGTGTACACGATGTCAAGGAGAAGGGCATGCGAAGGACAATTGCCAGGATTTCTGTAATTATTTGGTGTCAGGAGTGCCAAACCCGTTGAATGGAGGAAGTATGCCATGGTGTCACATTTGTCAGGTGTTTGGGCACAGTCACGATAATTTCCCATATATGCAGAAAATGGTCACAACCCCGCAAAATATTTATTGCACATTCTACAAGTCGGTGGGTCACGATGACAAGGATTGCCGTGCATATGGCTTGCTACAGGAGAGAATGTGTGATGCATTCTACGTCAAGGATGATCAATGCGCCGTGCAACAACCACAACTACAATCGCAGGTAGCTCAGCCGCTACCGCAACCGCAGATGCAGTTTGCACCACAGCAACCACAACAGTTCATGCCGCAATATACTCCGATGCAGATGACTCTCCCACAACCACAGTATGTACAGCAACCGTAGTATGCACCACAAGGGCAAGGGTTACCACCAGCACCGATGTAGCAATAGTTTAACCAACCTCAGTACCAGCAGCAAAGAAGCTACTGAGGAGGATACAGGGGCAAACACGGTGGCAGATTTGGTCGTGGAGGAGGAGGCCGAGGTGGTCGTGGACCTGTTCAATGTTACCACTATGCGGTATGGGGGAATTATCAGCACGATTTCCCAATACTACATAATCAGTGTACGTTATGTTTTGGTAATGATCATATGGTTGAGAATTGTCCATAGTTGATTGCACAATGGCAGGATGGGAACACTCCGTAGTTATAGAATCAAACCCACCCACAGCAACCAGTACAGAATCAGGTAGGGCAACCAGTAAAGAACTATCCCCCGCGACCACCGCCGAACGCAAATCCAAATGTCAATCAACTGGGGAATCTACAGCAGAACCAGACGCAGGGTGCAAATATTGCGACCATTTCTGTAGAACCGTGACCACAAGATGCTTTGGTGGTTGTTGTCACTCATGGAGGCAAGACAACTGGGGAAGATAGTTCGCAACCTGATTCGGTTGGCTGGTCAGAAGATGGTACCTTTCGACATTGATACGGAGCGGGAGACATTCCTAGAGGCACGTTGCACCTTGGAGAAAGACCACGGTAAGGATGTTGTTTGTGATATGCCACCTGTCTTTGATAGTACATCAGATGCTGATTGGCCGCCACCACCAGGCACGTTGCAAAAGTTTCTTGAAAGATGTCTGTTATTGGCTCGAGACCCGGCTTCCTTGCTTGATATTGAGGGATGGTTGCAGTGATTTCTGAAAGGATGGCAAGAGTCGGCAGTAAACTCCCTACAGCAACAGAAGATTGGCAAGGAGATGCGAATGAATCTTCAGATTAGTGAATATGATGTTGACTTTGTTATTCTTGACCTTGGTTCAGATGTCAACATATTAACCAAGAAGGCGTGGCAAACGATGGGGAGTCCCCCATTGAGCTTGTCTTTTGTGCATCTCTAGTTGGCTAAGCATGCGAAGGTAACACCCATTGGGCGAGCTCGGCGGCTCACGATCGATATTGAGGGAATGGATACTTATGTTGACTTCGATGTCATTGAAGTGGTTGAGGGAGGAAGCTCTTATCCGACGCTCTTGGGGATTGGATGGGATAAATATAGTGGAGCTGTAATCAACTTCAAGAAGCGCATGATGACCTTTGAGAATCGTGATTTTAGAGTCATAGCCCCGTTGGATCTGGCTGAAGGACGCTGATACGTTCATCTTGTAAAAGATGATGATCCCACTGGATGGGACATTTCTGAAGATTATATTTATCCTACTATCAACGGTGAGTTGGAGTGGCGCAACGAGAGATTTGCGTCTTCTGACTCTGATGATGCCTTGGAACATTGGCATAATCGATTGCATGAGGTACCATTCCGGAAATGTGGCTTAGTACACAATCCCTATGTCATGTTGCGACATAAATGATCACATTGCCTGTCTATGAGGGTTTTCCTGGCCTACCCACCTTTTTGACAGAATTTAAAAACCGCGTCTCAGAACCATAGCAATTGTTGGCATTGGAGGAAGCACTGAAGGCTTCTCCAGCACGCTGGTCGGCGACCCATAAGAAATTCATTAATGGTTGGTCATAGTGTCGAAGGTTGATGATGGTTCGGTTTGGCAATACCGAGGTTTATCACCCTGGCAAGTATGACGACCGGACTAATCCTAGTGATCATGTGATGGAATGCCAACGATTATGGGTAGTGCGACCTAGAGATGAGTGGGTCCATGCTTTTATCCATACTTTGGATGAGATGCCGCGCTCATGGTACACTGCAGCCGAGTTGCGCCGAGACATTACAACATGGGGGGAGTTGATGGTTTGTTTCACTCATACGTTCACTTTTGCGAATGCCAACCCTGATGTCCATAATGCCTTATAGCTCATCCACGACGTGGTACTTCAGGTTGTTCTAGCGGCCTACACTGTCGACCTGCACACATATTGTCAGATGCAGTCTCTCATGGAGTGCTTCAACATTAGCGATGGGCCAAAGGATGAGGACGATCCCTAGAATGTCAACATTCCCGAATCTGAAGGAAGTCGCGATGTGGTCCCACCTGCTGTGCCAAGTAATCCGTTCAGTCGACCATTGCAGCTTCGCAAGATGAATATCGGCACAGAGGCTACTCCCAAGTTTGCTAATGTTGGGGATTATTGGGATGATGAGATGATGAGTAAGGTTACTAAGTTACTTCGTGAGTTTCAAGATGTGTTTCCTACGAATTTTTCCGAAATGAAGGGAATCTTGGGTGATTTAGGCAAGATGAAGATTCCATTAAAACCAGATGCTAAGCCAGTCCGACAGCGACCTTATCGGCTGAATCTGCGACATAAAGAAAAGGTCAAGGCGGAACTTGATCACATGTTGGATGCTGGTATTATTGAACCTGTGGAAGAGTCTGAATGGATCAGTCCCATGGTCGTGCAGGACAAGAAAACAGGTGACGTGCGCATTTGCGTCGACTTGCGGAAGTTGAATGATGCCTTCTTGCATGACCCTTTTCCGACCCCATTTACTGATGAAGTACTTGAAGGGGTGGGAGGCTAGGAGATGTACTCATTCATTGATGGATTCTTTGGCTACCATCATATTCGCATTGCCAAGGAAGATCGCCATAAGACAACTTTCGTTACTGAATGGGGTTGCTTTCAATGCACGGTAATGTCGTTTGGTTTGAAGAATGTGCCTGCAATATTCTCCCCGATTGTTGTTGCTGCATTCAAAGATTTTATTCAGAAATTTTTGCAGGTATATATGGAAGATTGGACAGCTTATGGGTTGATTCATGATCATCTGGCCAATCTGTGGTTAATGCTTGAGCAATGCCGACAGCACGAGATATCGCTGAACTTGAAGAAATGTACATTTTGTGCACCGTTTGGGATATTGCTGGGTCATATCGTGTGTAAACAGGGATTGCTGGTTGATCCAGCCAAAATTGCTGGTTGATCCAGCCAAAATTGCGCTCATTTTGGGGTTGCAACCGTCGACCATCGTTAAGCAGTTGCGAGAAACTTTGGGTCATACAGGATATTATTGCAAGTTTATCAGGGGTTATGGTGCGATTACTGCTCCTATGGAAAAGTTGTTGAAGAAGGACGCGGGATTCTAGTGGAGCCCGGAATATCAGGATAGCTTCGAAACACTCAAGGTGAAGATGGCATCGGCACCGATATTGGTCTTTCGGGATTGGAGTAAGGAATTCCATGTCCATGTTGATGCTTCATCGATTGCATTGGGTGTTGTGTTGCCTAAACCTCGCGAAGGTGATCTTGATCATCCTATTTCTTTTTCCAGTCGGAAGCTGTCCTCTGTAGAATGAAATTAAACTACCATAGAGTGGGAAGGTCTAGCCATGGTTTACGTGCTGCAGAAATTCTGGCATTATTTGTTGGGTGGACACTTTAAAATGTTCACTGATCATTCTTCATTGAAATACTTGGTCAATAATCCTGTGTTGGGGGGGAAGATATGTCGTTGGCTACTTTTATTTCAGGAGTTTGATTTTGAATTCATTGTGAAACCTGGACGGTTGAATGCTGGACCCGATTATTTATCACGGATTGACATAGGGGAGGAAGCGACTAATATCGAAGATGAGTTGTCGGATGCCCAACTATTTAAAGTCGTTGCTGCTGATCAATATTTTGATGACATCCTTTAGTTTTGGTGACCGACACCGCGCCCGATGACTTTACCACTACTCAGAAGAAACAGTTGGTTGTCAAGGCTGCTGACTTTCAGCTAATCATGGGAGAATTGTATAAATTAGGTGCTGATGAGATATTGCATAGATGTGTCTTGCCACATGAGCAAGCGCAGATATTGGTTGAGGCACATGGTGGAGTAGCGGGAGGACACTATGGTGGTCGGGCAACTTCCCAGAAGGTATTGCGTGCAGGGCTTTGGTGGCCCACATTACATAATGATGCAACAGACTATGGGCAATCTTGCGATGTTTGTCAGCGAACTGGCAAGCCGTCCAGACACAATGAGATGCCGCTGCTACCTCAAGTGACATTATAACCATTTGAAAAATGGGTTGTGGATTTTTTCGGGCTGATCACTCCACTAGGGAAACATACGGGTAAGCAATACATCATCACAGCGATAAAGTATTTGACTCTATGGGCCGAGGCGACACCCGTAGTTGATTGTTTCACAGCGACGGCTACTCGATTTTTTTTTTATCACATTATCACTCGTTTCGGCTGCCCTAAGATTTTGTTGAGTGATCGAGGTAGCCACTTTCTTAATCGCACCATCAGCACATTAATGGACGAGTTGCAGATACAGCATAAGAAGAGTACACCCTATCACCCACAGGCGAATGGGACGGTGGAGGCGTTTAACAAGGTATTGGAGCATGCACTGACCAAGGTGTATAATGCGAACCGCGATGACTGGGATCTGAAAATCCCAGTAGTGTTGTGGGCCTATCGCACCACATGTAAAAATATGACTAGTCAGACACCTTTTACGATGGTATATGGGAAAGAAGCGATTATGCCAATGGAGTACATTGTTCTGAGTCTACGAATTGTGGCTATTAAGGGAATGGATGATGTCGCAGCATTAGATGAACGTCTAGCGCAATTGGTGCAGCTGGAAGAAGATCGATTTATCAATGGCTTTCACCAAGGGGTGGAGAAGGATCGCCAGAAGGCCTGGCATGATTGCCACATCAAAAGTAAACAGTTTCAGCAAGGTGACTTGGTGCTATTGTACGATAGCAACTTTATGAAACATCCAGGAAAATTGCTGTTAACACCCAAAAAGTGCTCACTACCTCATCTACCTATCACATTACTCATTTGTCCATATTTCCTACCATATTTACCTTCAGAACCCTAAAATCCCATTAAAAAGCCCCCAAAAGGCCTAAAAAGCCTCCAAAAGGCCACAAAACCATAAAAAAAGCCTAAAAAAGGCTAAAAAACCCCTTTTCCCCCCAAAACTATCCAAAATTCCTCCAAAATAGAAAAAACCCTCTAAAAAGGGAATAAAAAATATAAAAAAAGGAGGAAAAAGAGGAAAAAGGAGGAAAAAAACCCTATACAGCTGACCTAAACCATATGGTTCCCAAAACCATGGGCTAGCACTCCACCACCAAAAACCTATAAATAGGTGATGGAGACCCCTCATTTCATATCCACAATCAAGTATACCCTTACTCTGCCAAAATCTCTCTTGAAACCCTAGCTCACCCTTGAGCTACTTTCACCATTGAGAGCCCCTTTTGGCCCATTTCCACCATTGGAGAAAGAGAAGGTGCAAAGTTGGAGTTTGAAGCAACCCTCTTGGATCATTGCAAGAACTTCACCAACCTCTACACTTGAGGTAAAATTTTAATACAAAAGAAAACCATTTATTATTCCATTTTTTGTTGTTTCTTAATGCTCATGCTAGTTTAGAATTCATATTGTTTTAGCATTTTAATTTACTGTTTATTGAATTGCTACTAAGGAGTCCCTTCTCCTTAGTAGGTGCTCATTTGCACAAGCTAGGGTGAAAACCCTACCTACAGTTTTGGCGACTCCCCTTGGTTTGAATTTCTGGTTATAGTTTTTAAAATATTTTTCTGTCTTTTCCTTTCGGCTACCATAAACCGCATCTTTAACCCTCTGCAGTCACGTTCCGACCGCGTCTTTCAGGCGTTTACCTGCGATCCAACCGCGGCTCTCAGACTGTTTCCAGCAACCTTCCGGCCGTCTTCAGTCTGTTACCTGCGATCCGACCGCGGCTATTAGCCTGTTTGGGACGGTCCGACTGCGGCTATTGACCCTTTTTCCATGTCCCTCCTGCGGCTTTAGGCCATTTTCCCGCAACCCGCTAGCACCTTTCGGCTTTTTTCCTGCGTCCTGCCTGTGGCTTTCGGCCATTTTCCCGCAATCCACCGGCGCCTTTCTTCATTTTTCCTGCGTCCCAACTGCGGCTTTCAGCCCTTTTGCTGCAACCCGACTGTGTCTGTAGGCCTTTTTCCTGCGTCCTGCCTATGGCTTTCAGCCATTTTTCTGCAACCCGCTTGTGGCTTTTTACCTTTTTCCTGCAGTCCGACTGCATCTTTCGGCCAAAAACCCGCAACCTGTCCGCGACTGTTGCTCTGTTTCCCGCGGTTCGACCGCCTATATTTGCAACAAACCCGCGGTCAGCTTTCTGCACTTTTTCCTTGTTTTGAACCCAGCACTTTGCTGCACTATTTTCTGCACTTGCACAGCCATCTGTCCTACCTACAGCCATACTTCCTTATAGCCTTTTCTAAAGTTTTTCTTTCTGTTTCATTCAAAGAATCGTTTTTTAAAAAATTTCAGCAGTTTACTTAAAAAAGAGAAAATTTTGCATGTTAAAGTTTACATTCTGTCTTGTTAGTTTTAGTTAGAAAGTTGCCCCTCTTGCGACACTTTTATTTTGGGTTCATCACCTCACACACACACACTCTGTCACCTAATTCAAGTGAGCCTTAAAAAACTACTTAACTCAACCAACATTCTAACCCCACTTGGGGAACACATAAGAATTTTTGTAGTTAGGTAGGATCGGGGGGATAGGCATCCAAATAACACCCCTCGGTTGCTTACACTTGAGACATAGCTATTGTCCATTAGGGAACCAAAATCCCCTAGTATTTTTTGGCACGGTCACGACCAGTTTATCAGAGGGCCTGTCCCCTAGGAGGGTTGAAGTTTCCAGACTGGTTCCGGAGGCCTGAGTGGAATACCGAAATCCATTCAGTAACCAAAGGGCTACCTTTCATAGTTCTCAGGGTATCCCCGTATGGGGGTACTGTGGTAAAAGGACCAAACGGCAGATTCACCTTTTTTGGACGTGTCATGAATAGGGTATCTTAGTTGCCTTTCTTCTAGGATTGACTACCCGGTGTCCCTCCCGGTAGGGGGATATATTTACTCACTTGGCTCTCCTATCCATATTGTCTGACTTGGATTTCATCACCTTGCAGAGGATATGTCTAGTTGAGTCATAATACTATTTAGTTAGGTGTTTGCATGCTCCCTTACCTCCTTTTGGTCTAGTGAGTCCACTATTTTTATTTTTTAGGAAACCTGCTGCTTGTTGGTATTCTGACCATTTCTGTTGATACTCCACTTATTGTAGCACAGCTGTTGCAGTAAGTGTTTTGAGTTGGTTGTTGGCCTGAGTGCCATATTTTTTGAGCTCTCCTTCTGCACACTCGGTTGCATTAGGGTTTTTGAGCTATTTTTCACTCAACACAACCCCCAGATATTTGACACCATTTGTCACCATTGAGTCCCTGAGACATTCTCGGCGCCTCCGGTGCAAGCCCCCACAGTACGGTTCACTTGACACCACCTGTCATAGACATAGATCTTCATCACTTGATACCACCCATCATAGATATCGAGCCTTGTCACTTGACTCCACACGTCAATGACATAGAGCTCTGTCACCCGATCTAGATGCCTTCTATTTCACCTCTGATTTTGAGGTAGAGTCCGAGAACCCCATTTACACTGCACCAGCCAGCCCCATGGATGGCATGACTTCCACCCCTTTCTTTGTAGGGACCATTGGTGGAGCATCCACCACCACACCCGCTTTGGGTATGCCCTCGATGGGGCCCCCATCTACCATTCCGATCACTGCACCCATTCCAGTAGCTGGAATACCTATTCCCACTCCATCAGTGACTCACACTACCCTTGGCGGCGTAGGCCCGTCCCATACCACTTTCGTCCCTCCACTTGGGGGCAACATCCCGAACCTTGCCCCTTCACTTGGGGGCATTGGCCCCAATTTGGTCACACCCACTAGTATGTCACATCCTTCTACTAGTTTTCCATTCATGGCTAGCCTCAACCTTCCTGACCTAGCCAGACTGACTAACGATCCAATTAGACACGACCCTGCGTGGCCTCACATGCCTACCAAGCTCCCCTCCGACATCCCTAAGTTTGAGGGCAAGGCAGGTGAGGACCCCCAGAACCATATTATGTCCTTCCATCTATGGTGTTCCTCCAACTCCATAGTGGACGACTCTGTCCACTTGCGTTTGTTACAGCGCACCTTCACTGGCTCTACAGCTAAGTGGTATATCGAGCAGCCCCATGGGACCCATGCCACCTTTACTTCCCTTGCCTCGACCTTCCTACAGTTCGTTCAGTTACCTGTCCGCTATGACGCGGGAGTTGAGATCCTACTGTCTTGCAGACAGAACACGGCTACCCACATCACTGACCACATTCATGAGTGGCGTCGACGCCGCAGCCTTTGCAAAATCAAGTTAGATGACCATATCTTCTTAGATTGGTTCCTAAAATCCCTCCTTCCTGTCATTGCAAAGGATGTGGCATCCGAACGACCCTAGTCTGAAGAAGAGGACATCCTTAAAGCCCAGCAATTTGACCTCATATACGCCCAGTCGGGTTACCTCTATACCATTATACCTGACGCCCCTCCTGGCGATTCCTCCCAGCATGATGTGCCGGGGGCATCCCATGCCGCAGATGGCATCATTGGCCGTGTTGCCTCGCATCCCCAACCCTTTTCCATAGCACGTCCTAGCCATGGCGCCGACCTTTCGCGGGCTACATCACAGTCCGGAGCTACCAATTCGTATGCTCCCATGGCACATCACCACCATTCCCATGGACCCTCATGTCCACCTCAGTGCTTTGGGAATGCATCCCCTGCCTATGCCCCCCCGGTCGCACCGCAGCCGTATTACCATCCACAGGCTGCACCAGCTCCTGTGACCTCTCAAGCCCAACCTGCTTATTACCCACCACAGGCAGCCCCTGCGGCCAACCCACAACCCGCTCCGAAGACATATCAGCAACCCCCACAAGGTGCAGCACCTACGCAGCCTCCACCCACATATTATCCTCCACAGCCTGCTCCAGCACCTGCGCAACCCCAGAACCCACCTGCTGCCCAAGGGCAAGTATATGCCCAACAAAATCAGCAGCAAAACCAAAACAACCAACGCCAACAGGGCCAGCAAAACCATGGCAAAGGCCGTAACCGTGGGAACAACCCTCCTCCAGACCAAGGTGGTCAACCTCCCAATCCCCCAGACAACAATAATATGTCACCTGCCAACCAAAACCCTGATCGGCCACCCAAGCAGGCCAAAAACCCTAACTTGCGAACTAACCATCCTTGTTCTATTTGGGGGGTCTATGGCCACTACACACATGCTTGCCCACATTTGGAGCGAGCTCGGCAACTCTGGGTTGATGATGCCCATCGCCAAGGGCATGCAGCTCCTCACATGCCACCCAACCCCCCACCCCCTCAGCAGCCACCTTTGGTACTGCAAAACCCCTTACCAACCCAAGGCGTAGTAAACACTCGGCCATTGGCTCCCCCTCAAGGCAACGTGCCACCACAACAACAGATCACTTACACCGCTCCTGATAAACCCATGTTCGACTCAGGTACTCACCACTTGTTGATGATGTCGTCCGCTGATGTCAACCTCCAAACCCGATGGAACCAATATGGCTCCACCCCTGAAGCCCCTCCCGCCGACAAAAACACCAACGCTCATCCCACCGATAAAACGTTACGTATACCTCCGGCTCCACTCAATGGTGCCTCCAAAGCACCTGGTTTCCCACTTTGTCGTATCAACAATAACCCCAATGTTCGCGTTGCATCAAATTACAACATTGTAGATGACTTAGCCCAATCTCCCGTGGACATGTCTGTGTTATAAGTCCTAAAAAAATGTCCTTCACAACATAAGACTTTGCTCTCCACCATTGGTGCTATTGAACAAAATGATTCACAACTGATGGCATTCGATTTGGACCAATCCGAACCACGCCTGCCTTCCACTTTAGCGTTCCAAGTTTCTGTTTCAGTTCGGAATCTTGTCATCCATCGGTGCATCATCGATGAAGGTGCCTCTACATGCGTCATGTCCACATTCGTTTGGCAGAAGTTGGGATCCCCTACTCTTCAGCAGTCCAATACTGCGTTGCGAGCCTACGACGGTCGTTCGCCTCAACCCCAAGGCCTATTAGCTAACGTCTCCATCCAGCTGGCTGGTAAAACCATTCACATTGACATAGAGGTCATCAATGACCAACTGGATTATAACCTCTTACTTGGCCGCAGCTGCATGTATGCCATGAAGGCGGTTGCCTCCTCCGTTTTTCATACCATGATGTTCCCCCATGATGGATGCGTGGTTAAGGTTGACCAACTCACCTACTACGATCCAAATGCCCCCACTGCACCCGAAAATGTTCTCCCCATGGTTGAACAACCTGTTAGTGGTGCCGCTACCTCGTTTGTTTCCTCAGTGGGACCTGGAGTTTACTCAGATCCGCCGATGACATCAACATTCCAATCCATTCCTCCCCCGTCATCTGCACCCAAAGTATCTAACCTATGTACCCTTTCCCACAATACACAAACACCTAATAATAACCGCCCTTGTTTCCCAAACCAACATTGGTACCTAGTCACATTGGTGTTATACCCATCCACACAATCCCCTTCCTAGTCCCTCCCTCGGGAGTAGTAAGCGCCCCAGTTATGGCTACCCTTAGCCTCCCTGGGTTAACCTTGGGATTACCCGTGTGATATCTTTCGCCTCCCGTTCCCCCGTCGACACCAAACTTCGTCCTACAACCGGTGCAACCCATGGCGACTACTAGTCAACCACCTCCCTGTGTCACTACCCCTTCGTCCTCTACGAATCCCCCTCCTCTTATCAAGCGCAATGGGGGCAGAGGCCCACAACCATACACTGCTGTACCCCCTCCCAAAACGGTTAAACCCCCCCGTGTCTCGTGCTCCTCCTAAATGCTCATTGTGTGACGATTTAGGCCATCCAACTCATCAATGTCCGCAGTTAGCGGCATTACAGGTGTTGACACTATATCTGAAAAGTATTCAAATCCTAAAAATTTTGCCATGATAACCTAAAAGCAGTGAAATTACCACAAGGAGGTTGAATAAAAGGTTGACAATTCAAAAAACAAGAGGGAAAAACCCACTTATGCAAAGTCCGAAAGCAAATTTGTGAAAAGATTAAACCCCGATCAAGTTTCGGTGGCGGAGATGTCAAGAATCCCGATCAACGGCCAATATTGCTTCCCACATCGCCAAAGTGATCGGCGGCAAATAGATGTGGGTGGTAGCGGACTCAATACCACCGGGGCACGTGTCTAAACCTCATCCTTCCGCATATGTGATATGGTGGTAAAGGAAACCACCATAGCTCTGGGCGAAACCACCAAATATGGAAGCGCGGTGGGGTCAGTACACGTGGCAGGGTGGGACCTGATACGTGGCAGATGGAGAAAGCGCGGCAGGGCCATAGCACGTGGCGTCATACGTTATGAAATTGGAGGGATGATATAAATTTAAAACAAAATCAATTGCTAGTGTTCGTCCGCATCGGGGAAGCTGCACACTGGATATGAGGAAGAGTGGTCGCGGAAATTAAACCAGTCCAACAGGTGTCAGCTGGTGGTCGATCCGCGCAGGGAACAAACCGGAGAAGAAAACCGCTTTTTGATCGCGGATACTACCAAAAGGGATAAAGGGAGATGAGATCCGACAGCTCAAAACAAAAGCTCAAGATCAAGGGTCAGATATGAAACTGCATTCGTAAAGTTGCAGGGAAGTTAATTAAAAAAGACTTATATGCAACAAAAAGCGCTCCACACAACGACATTCTACATATGTGTCACTATCTTGGAGATCTCTGAAGACTGGTGGAGGTCGGTGATTGCGACAAAAGGCGAAAGGCGGGTACATACAGGTAGGGTCTGGTGACCTGTCCCACTTTTTAAACAGAATTTTGTTTAAAGAAACGTTTAAATGGAGATGGTGCACGATATAGACGTTTTTAAATCAAAAGAAGCCCTAGAGGATAGAGACGAAGACGTCTACGATACCCTAATTAGGTTACCAATCTCTGATATAAAAATTAGGTTGTTTGAATTGTTAAAGGAAGGTACAGACCCCCATAGAGTTCACCAGTCATCTTTGATAGCCTTTTGCCCAGAACAAATCCCTTTTTTCCCAGAATTTGTATCATGGTGTGCCGAAAATTACTCCCGGGAAGAAAGAGTTGTTCTAAACAGCCAAAAAACCAGAGCCATTTGCGAAATAAAGCCAGTCGAATTAATTAAAGCCCTAGAAATAGATCTTTCCCAAACCCTTGACCCTGAGGTTTTTTCTGAAGTCTCCATTATTGAAAATTATCATCATACTTCTCAAAATGATAAGGAGATGTTCTTGTCGTCATGTCTCAAGCCAGAGACCAGCGTTTCGGAGGTCCCATACCCTATAGATATCAATCTTTTCAATGAAAATACCCAATTAGTTTTGACATTATTGGCTTTAGTCCTAGGGTTGGATACGGACTTGTATGTAACCGAGTTTCAATTGAGTCTGTTGTACAAAATGAGTATAGTTCAGTCAGGGATCGATGAAAGTCAAATCCCTCGACTTAATTTTGAAGCATTTCTAACAGAAAAGATTCATGACCAGATGGTCAATTTTCCCACTCTCAGACATTTCAGGTTTCAAGCCTTTTTGATGAAAATGATTATGATAGCCAGTCAAGAAGAGTTGCAGTTCCCATAAATCATTTTCACGACTTTATTAGAAAATAACATGTTCAATTATATCAATTACATGCTTTCCGAGATTTATAGAATGATTTTTGGAAGAAATCTGCCTAGAGTACTACCAGAAATGCAGGCATCCATGCAATTGAGTACAGAGTACACGACAGGGGATTGGTTTTTGTCGAAGGACAGTACAGTAATCAGATTATATGGATTCAGACATAAACCTTATGTTTTACCAGATTTTCTTACTTTGAGGGTTTTTTCCTTGGAATTCTTGAGACAAAAGTTGATTGTGGAAGATAACAATTTTTTGGGTCACAGACAAGCAACAGACATTAAATACCCATTCACATTTGGTCCTTTCATAATAAAGAATAAGAATGCTGCTGTGTATATAGAGAAATTATTGAAGGATATGAATTTTGAGACAGATATGGCTATGGAGTATGATCCATTGAACATCATATCAAAACGAAGAACGGATCATCGCATCAAAGCCCTGAACCATCAGATGATTGAAGGAATGTCTGACAGAGCCAATTGGCTGGAATATAAAGAAGAAACCATTCCGATACATCCAACAAAGAAATGGCATTGATCGATACAACAACAGAGACAGAAAGAAGAATGGATACTGCATTGGTGGGGTCTAAAAGACCCATACAGGACATAATGATCATTGAAGAGGAAGAAACAAAAAGAGGAAAAAGATTGAAAATGAATGAACCACTAGAGTTAACAACATTTTCAGAAGAAGCAAAAAGAACTGAAGAAGAAATACCAGAGATTACAGTTAAAGAGTACAACATTGAAGAAACCCCAGTAGAGGGTGATGTAAATAGACCCCGGAATATCATGGAGGTATTTGATGAACATAGTCGGAATAAACAGGAGTCCTCAAAACAAACCAGTCAATTGTTTCCGAAGGTTAGAAGTATATCTAATACTGAAGTAAGCTTATTTACTAGCAGAAATATCAGAGAGAATTCTTTAAAATTTTCAGTTGTAACAAAAGATAAGATTTAAGAGATGAAAATAGATTTGTCAAAAGTAAATGCCCCGGATAAAATTTTATTGCATAGACAAACTGGATAAGTCATATATTCAGACTATTTGGGGGCCATATTAAGGGCAGACAAGTTGAAAAGTTTAGTGGATAAATTGAATAATCAGTTGAGACAGGAGAAGGCAGAGAATAAGTCTCGACAGCAACAGATTAAAAAATTGCAAGTAGATTTGATAAATAAAGAAGGAGATGCAGCAACAGAACTGCTCAAAGAGAAAGACGATACGATACTGATGTTGAGACGAAAATTAAAAATTCCAGACACTGTACTTATCCAAGGAGAAGAATTGACAATATTGGAAAAAGAAAAAGAAGAATTATCTAATGAAGTCAATGATGTTACTGCTAAAATGTTAAAGCTTTCTGATGAAAAAGATCATTGGGAAAAAGAGAAAATCATTTTAGAAGAACAGTTGGCAGAAGCAAGGAAAAGATTAGCAGAAAGTGGTCAGCAACAAGTACAAACAGACACACAAGAAGATAAAACTGGAGTAGATGATATTTTACAGGCCATGTCCCAAGTAAGCTTGAAAGAAAATGAAATCAAAGAATTGAAGATTGAAATACAGAAGCTGACCGAAGAGAATGAAATCAAAAATGAGGAAATAAAAAACTTGCAGACAAAGAATCAAGAATTAAGTAATAATAATAAAGGATTAACAGCTCATGTGACAGGGCAAGCTGCTATGCAAGGGTGCAAACACATCGTGTGGGACCAAATCATAAAAGAAGTTGAAAAACTAAGACCATATCTGGATTACATAAGAGTCAAATAAAAGGTAGCCAGAGATGCCTTCGAAAGTTGCAGAGCAGTCAGGGAGAACTTGAATAGAAAGCCAAAAGAAGTAGCCCAGAAAGCAATAACATTTTTAAACAGTATAACTGAGGCAGACCTGACAACCATGAATATAACAAACATAATTTCAGTCATCACATGGGCAAGAAGGATCTTGGGAAAGTACTCGCACATTGAAAATATTGAAGCTAAAGCTGGAGAGATACGGGAAGAAGTAGTAAAGTTCAAGAAGCAATTTGAAAAATTAATAAACAAAGGATTCCCTGCTTTTTGGAATGAAAAGAATGAATTAATTCCTCCTAATGAGTATAAAAGATTGTTGTTTGATATAAGGATGGATCACAGGAAATTCCAGTAGTTGGATCATATGCTTACAGGAAAAATTTTAATGGAAAAAATAGCAGAGGACTTTGAAATTTTAAATATGCTAATCTCAACCTGTGGAAATCTTCTTCCTGTTTCTTTTGCAGGTCATGTTGAAATGCGAGTCTTGGTAAAAGAGATGACCAACTATGATTTACCCACGGCCGACCAGTGGAATTATGTAGACAAGTATGGAAAGACCAGATATTCAGTCCATTCCTAGATGTTTTTAAAACTCTTGCCAAGTGGTGAAAAGATACTTTTATTTTAAATTTGTAATATTATTTGGAGACAGTTATCTATTTGCTCGAAGACAGTTATCTTTTAAATTAAAGTATTTTCAGTTATTAGTTAGAAGAAGCAGTTATGTCAAGCTTCTTCTGAATTTTGTATAAAAACAATGAGAGTCATCGTTGAAAGGGTTGGAATTTTTTTGAGAGACAGTGTATGTTTTGAAGTCCATTTTTTTGATAAATAAAGGCAGTACGGTGAAAATACCTATCTTTTTGAGACCAGAGATTCATGTGTTGATCAGCTTTACAGTCTGTTATTTTCCTTTATCTTTATATGTGTATGTTCACTATCTTTGTTATGTCTACCATTATGTTTTTCTTCTATATTTAAATGAACGCATGAAATAACTCGAGATTCATACTGGTTATGCCTCGTTTTATTGCATTTAAATATTCACTATTTTCTCCAAAGTTGACAATAGATTCATCCCAGTTAGATGCCTGTTGTTGATGGAATGTCATTACTTCTTTCTACACCACCTGAAAAAATCCATTTGACTGTAATATGATTGCTATCTTGCCTCTGTGGAAATCTGTTTGGTATAAATCTCTTACTGGCATATTATATTTGAAACTTTGACTCCATGCCCAACGTTTCTTGTTTTCCTTTTCAACCAAAAAATCCTTTTGAGAAAATTTGAGAGAACTTTTATATTTTTTAGTCCTTATATATATATTGTGAGAGAGCCCTCTCTGGTGGAAAAATGGCTGAGTTTTCTACCTAAATCTTGGTTTGAAATAGGTTACCTTAGTTGTTATTCTTTTACAACCGGAATAAAATCTAAGTTCTAACATTTTGGCGCCATTGCTGGGGAACGAAAGTGAAATTTTCCCTAGGAGAAACGACAAAGAAAGGTCAAATTTCTTGGGCAAGGAAGTTTGAAATAAGTTGGTTATAGATATTGCCCTGGCGACTTCACTTGTGACAATTTTTGAAGGTTTTTTGAAGATATTCTGAGAAAGACACTGTGGCTACAAGAAGAAATCCCGGTTTGCAGTTCTTCTCAGGCATGGATAATCCAGAAAAGCTCCTCAAGACGGAGAGAGGCAAAGGAAAAACGAAAGAAGGTATTTCTCAGTTTTCAAATATATTTCCTTCTTTGCAAGAAAATCTGTTTGAGGAAGAAAATATTGGTTCAAGTGAAAAGATTTTGCTTAGAACTATGTCAGATTCTGATTTGAAAGAAACAAAAGTTGATCCAAAAAGTTTGTGGGATTATTCTCTAAAATTTGTTTGGGAAAATTTACAAAAATCTGAAAGGGTAGAGTCCAGGATATCCAAAGCCCATAGAATACCTGTGCAAGGTAATAGACAATAGGCAGTGGTTGTTCCGCCTTATAATCCACCACCCATGGCTGCCAGATTCACCCCATTGGTTTTGCCTGCGGTTTTACATGACTTGCCTCAAAATTATGCATAGAGAATCTTTACCTTTGATAATAAGGGTAGTTATACTGCACAGCAACATGTTGATAACTTTAGTGATTTCATTGATTTGGAAGAAGTGGATTATGATGATGCAAAAATGAGGCTGTTTGATCAAAGCTTGAGAGGTGAAGTCAAAAAATGGTTTAGAGCTTTAGCTGCAGGATCAATTGCTAATTATGATGCCTTTACAACTCTTTTTATCGAAAGATGGGAAGAGCAAAAAAATCCTTCACAAGTGTTGACACAGTATAATAATCTGAAGAAAGGAGGTTTTGAGTCAATTCAGGAGTTCTCTGCCAGATTTATGAAAGTCTATAATTCTATCCCTACGGATATAAAACCTCCAGTGGGAGCAGCCAAGTTACTTTATGCAGATGCTTTTGAAGGAGATTTTTCATGCACATTAAGAGAAAGAAGATCTACTACTTTGGCAATAATGATGAAAGATGCGGTAGAAGTTGAAGCTAATATGATGGCTTCTGGAAAGATGAGACATAGAGATATGGACAGAAAGAAGATTAGAGAAGAAAATCAAAATGCAGCATCCTCTTCTTCCGGTACAGATGTAAAATTTGAAGCAATGATGAAAACTATGGAAAAGCTGTTAGAAAGGTTAGTGGTGGATAACAAAGCTCCTAATAAGGAACAAGCAGAACCTCAAATCAGAAACCCAAATTTTAGGAGACCCTTTGTTCCAGCTGCAAGGCCCAGAGAGCAGCGAAACCCAAGGAATTCAGAAGAAGATCAAATCAGACCTCCTTTTCCCGAAAATTATATTGCTGGAGAAATTGAAGCTGAGATACCTGAAGGTGATATTCATCATTGTGGCAGTTCTGATTCAGAAGTATATCTGACTAAACAAGAGCATGATATGTTCCTTGCAGAAGGGGAATGTTGTAATTTGGAGACAGAAGTTAATCAATACCAGATTGGTTATCAAAATGCTATAAATAATCTTCAAAGAAAAATAAATCTTAGAAATCGAGAGGTTACAATAGACAAAGGAAAAAAACCAATGGGCAAATCAAAAGGAACTGCAGATAAACCTTCTACTAGTCAGCATGAACAACAAACGAGAAGAAAAGAAATTGAAGAGGTGCCAAAAGTTATTTCAGATAGCAAGAAAGATTCAATAAAGGAAGGTGATAAAAATTTGGTTCCTTTCAATATACAGAATGAAATGTCGAAAGTCAAGATTTCTGTACCTTTTAATGAGATATTAAAGAACAAGGAATACAAGGAACAAATCTTCAAGATGATGTAGGTAGAAAACCGAGTGGAAATAGATACTTTGGAATTAGATGATGATACTCCTAATATCTACCTGGGTTCAAGAATGGAAGATAATAGTGCTGAAGAAGTTTCTCCTTTCTATGTGAATCTGAATATTCATGATAAAGTTGTGCATAATCGTATGTTAGATTTAGGAGCTTCTCATAATCTGATGCCAAAACTTGTAGTAGAATCTTTGGGATTGGAAATCACAAGACCATATGATGATTTATTTTATTTTGATTCGAGGAAAGTTAAATGTTTAGGGCTGATAAAAGATTTGACAGTCAATCTCAGTAAAATACCGGCCAAAGGTATTCTTATGGATGTGGTGGTTGCTGACATTCCAGCGAAGTTTGGTATGTTACTGTCCAGGTCATGGGCCTCAAAGTTAAAAGGAACTTTGCAGATGGATATGTCTTTTTCTACTATTCCGGTACTGGGGGTACACAGAAGATTATATGCTGAAAAGATGGCTGCTTATTTGGTAAGTGATTTAAAAGAACCTGAGAAACATGATATATATGCAGTAGATATAGATTTGGGTTCTTGCATTTTGTACAATGATGTTGAATCTAAAGAAAAGATTGATTTGATTGAACCAAAATAAAATGAAAAGGAAAGATTGTTAAGAGAAAAGATCAGAAAAGAAGGGACCAGGACAATGCATTTTGATGGAGTTAGAAGCAGAGAATGAGTTGGTGCAGGAGTATGGATAATTACACCTGATCGAGAATTCCTAATGTTTTATTACCAATTAAATTTTCAATGTACCAACAACATTGCAGAATATGAAGCTTTGATTCTGGGATTGAACGTGTTGAGATATTTAAAAGCAAAAAGGATTGAAGTGTTTGGAGATTCCGAATTGGTTATAAATCAGGTAAAAGCTATTTATCAGACCAAACACCCTAAAATGAGGTCCTATAGGAATGAAGTGTGGGATTTGCTGGAAAAATTTTTCGATGAACATGACGTTGTTTCAATTCCCAGAGTTAGAAACACTGTAGCAGATTCTTTGGCCACCGCAGGAGCAGCATTCAAAACTCCCATCTTTTCTAAAAAGAAATATGATATTGAGGTCATACACAGACCATCTATCCCAGACAACATCAAACATTGGCAGGTTTTTGAGGATGATGAACAGATTAAACACTTTTTGGAAATGACAGATGAGTTCAATTACAGGTCTATTGATGCAGAAGTTGATGAATTTGGTCCAGATGAGGTGGATTATCCGGAAGAAACAGAAAAGTTCAGACAAAGGATTGGAGGTAAGGATATAATTCAACTGAAGAATAATGTTATCCCTAGGGGCTTGATTCCTTTGGAAAAATTATTTGATAAAAATGATGTGGTGAAAAATCCAAAGATAGAACCTAAACCTGAGGATGTAAAAGACTACAATTTAGGTTCTGAAAAAGATCCCAAGTTGGTAAAGCTTTCCAAGAAATTACCAAGAAAGGAAGAAGATAAAAGCGTGGAAGTGATAAAGAGATTTTCTGATGTTTTCGCTTGGAGTTATGAAGACCTGAAGGAATATGATGTTTCTGTTATACATCATACAATTCCAATCAAACCAGATGAAAAGCCTTTTAAACAGAAATTAAGAAGAATAAATCCCAAGTTGCTGCCAGTGATAGAAAAAGAGGTGAGAAAGCTGTTTGATGCCAAGATAATTGTGTCCTTCAGGTTTTCCAAGTGATTAGCTAACCTAGTACCAGTGAGGAAAAAGAATGGTGAAATAAGGTTGTGCGTGGATTTTAGAAATTTGAACAGAGCTTCTTTGAAAGATAATTATCCACTCCCTAAAATGGATCAGGTTTTACAACAAGTTGTGGGAGCTGAAATAATTTCCATGTTAGACGGTTTCTCTGGTTATAATCAAATTAAAGTTCATCCAGAAGATCAAGAAAAAAATGCTTTAACTACTCCATGGGGAACATTTATGTACGCCAAAATGCCATTTGGTTTGATGAATGCAGGCGCAACTTTTCAGAGAGCCATGGATATTGCATTTGCAGATGAAAGGGACAAAATTGTGGTAGTATACATGGATGATATCACTGTTTATTCAAAAAATGCTGCTAATCACTGGAAACATCTGGAAAGAGTTTTTATAAAATGTAGAAGATTTGGGATTTCCCTAAATCCAAAGAAATCTCATTTTTGCATGGAGGAAGGAAGATTATTGGGACATATCATATCAAAAGAAGGCATTAAAATTGACACGGAGAGAGTATCTGCGATACAAAAGGTAGGAATCCCTAGGAGCAAAAAGGAGATTCAGTCTTTTATTGGAAGGGTAAATTGGTTAAGAAGGTTCATTCCTAGTTTTGCTGAAATTCTGAGAAACATAACTGAAATGCTAAGAAAAGACAAAGAAATTAAGTGGACTGAAGGAGCAAGACAATCCTTTGATAACATTAAAAAGGCATTGACTGAAGCACCAGTGTTAATAAGTCTAGATTATACAAAGGATTTTATTATGTTTACTTATGCATCAGAGCACAGAGTAGCTGGGGTATTGTTACAAAAGAATCAAGAAGAAGTGGAACAACCAATTGCATTTTTTTTTAGTAAGATTCTGAGAGATGCAGAATTAAAATACAACATCATGGAGAAACAAGCTTATGCTTTAGTGAAAGCATTGAAATATTTCAGAATATATATTTTGCATTCTCATACAATAGTACATGTTCCATCAACAGCAGTGAAAGACATTCTTACCCAGCCAGATCCTGAGGGGAAAAGAGCAAAATGGATAGCCGTGCTATTGGAATATGACCTTGACATTAAACCTACAAAACTGATAAAGGGCCAAGGTTTGGCTAAAATGATGACAGAAACAAATTGGGATTCTCTCAATATGAATTTTATTTCTGAAACTTCGACTGAAAATGTTCCAAATTCACAGATAATTGAAGATTTCTCTTTCTCCCCCTGGTACGCAGATATTTTATATGTCTTGCAGAATCTCCAAGCGCCTGCTAATATGGAAAAAACTAGGGCAAGATCAGTAAAATTGAAAGCAGCAAAGTTTTGCATATTAGATGGAAATTTGTTCTGGAAAGATCCAGGAGGAATCCTGTTGAATTGTCTATTAGAGAATGAAGCGCAGCATATTATGGTGGAATTTTAGAAAGGTATGTGTGGAGGGCACCATTCATGGAAGGCTACAGTGAATACAATTCTTAGAGCTGGTTTTTATTGGCCCAGCATGTATTCAGATGTATATAAAGAAGTAACGAAATGTCATGAATGTCAAATTTTTGATGGAAAAAAAGAACTATTGCCATTTCCATTGAAACCTATTTCAGTTGAAGCACCTTTCCAACAGTGGGGGTTATATTTTATTGGTGAGATCAACCCAAATTCTTCAGAGCAACACAAGTGGATTCTAACGGCTACAGATTACTTCACAAAATGGATTGAAGCCATCCCAACTAGAAATGCTACAGAAACAGTGATTATGAACTTTTTAGAAGAAAATATTTTGTCCATGTTTGGTTGTCCTAAAAGGATAGTGACAAATAATGCTCCAGCGTTCAAGTAAAAAAAGATGATAAATTTTTGTCACAAATATCACATACATCTGAATCATTCAACTGCTTATTATCCACAAGGAAATGGATTGGCCGAATCTTCAAATAAAAGTTTAGTGAGAATCATAAAAAGGTTGCTGGAAGATAACAAAAGGGCTTGGCACACTAAACTGAAATATGCTCTGTGGGCGGACAGAATCAGTACAAAGAGAGCAATTGGCACTTCCCCTTTCCAGTTGGTATATGGCACAGAAGTAATTTTTCCTGTTTCTTTGGGATTGCCAGTTATGAAATTATTACAAGAAGTTGATGAAGAACCAAATCATATGCAAAGGAGAATAAATCAAATGATAGAATTGCCTGAAGTCAGAGAAAAAGCATATAACAAAACCCAAATGCATCAGGAAAAAATGAAGAAAACTTTTAACAGAAAAGTTAAGGAAAGGGATATTCAGATAAATGATTTGGTTTTGAAGTGGGACTCCAGAAAATAAGACCACCATGGAAAGTTTGAGCATTTATGGAAAGGTCCATATATTGTTGCAGGATGTCAAGGAGAAAATGCATTTATCCTAAAAAATTGCAATGGAGAATTCTATCCTGGAGGACCCGTAAATGGGAGGCACCTCAAACATTATCTTTCCTAAAAGACAGAAGTGAAAGAGAGTTTTTGTATAGTGTAAATATAAAAATAAAAAGGGGGGGGGGTTGGATGCAGCCCAATGGATCAAGCACTGGGTCTACGATGTTCTTTGCTACCTCACAGGGAGGATAGCATCCCCAGTTGGAGCCAGTTGTTGACACTATATCTGAAAAGTTTTCAAATCCTAAAAATTTTGCCATGATAACCTAAAAGCAGTGAAATTACCACAAGGAGGTTGAATAAAAGGTTGACAATTCAAAAAACAAGTGGGAAAAACCCACTTATGCAAAGTCCGAAAGAAAATTTGTGAAAAGATTAAACCCCGATCAAGTTTCGGTGGCGGAGATGTCAAGAATCCCAATCAACGGCCAATATTGCTTCCCGCATCGCCAAAGTGATCGACGACAAATAGATGTGGGCGGTAGCGGACTCAATACCACCGGGGCACGTGTCTAAACCTCATCCTTCCGCATATGTGATATGGTGGTAAAGGAAACCACCATAGCGCCGGGCGGAACCACCAAATATGGAAGCGCGGTGGGGTCAGTACACGTGGCAGGGTGGGACCTGATACGTGGCAGATGGAGAAAGCGTGGCAGGGCCATAGCACGTGGCGTCATACATTGTGAAATCGGAGGGCTGATATAAATTTAAAACAAAATCAATGGCTAGTGTTCATCCGCATCGGGGAAGCTACACACTGGATATGAGGAAGAGTGGTCGCGGAAAGTAAACCACTCCAACAGGTGTCATCTGGTGGTTGATCCGCGCAGGGAACAAACCGGAGAAGAAAACTGATTTTTGGTCGCAGATACTACCAAAAGGGATAAAGGGAGACGAGATCCGACGGCTCAAAACAAAAGCTCAAGATCAAGGGTCAGATATGAAACCACATTCATAAAGTTGCAGGGAAGTTAATTAAAAAAGACTTATATAAAACAAAAATGGCTCCACACAACGGCATTCTGCATATGTGTCACTATCTTGGAGAGCTCTGAAGACTGGTGGAGGTCGGCGATTGCGACAGAAGGCGAAAGGCGGGTACATACAGGTAGGGTCTGGTGACCTGTCCCACTTTTTAAACAGAATTTTGTTTAAAGAAACGTTTAAATGGAGACGGTGCACGATATAGACGTTTTTAAATCAAAAGAAGCCCTAGAGGATAGAGACGAAGACGTCTACGATACCCTAATTAGGTTACCAGTCTCTGATATAAAAATTAGGTTGTCTGAATTGTTAAAGGAAGGTACAGACCCCCATAGAGTTCACCAGTCATCTTTGATAGCCTTTTTCCCAGACCAAATCCCTTTTTTCCCAGAATTTGTATCATGGTGTGCCGAAAATTACTCCCGGGAAGAAAGAGTTGTTCTAAATAGCCAAAAAACCAGAGTCATTTGCGAAATAAATCCATCCAAATTAATTAAAGCCCTAGAAATAGATCTTTCCCAAACCCTTGACCCTGAGGTTTTTTCTGAAGTCTCCATTATTGAAAATTATCATCATACTTCTCAAAATGATAAGGAGATGTTCTTGTCGTCGTGTCTCAAGCCAGAGACCAGCATTTCGGAGGTCCCATACCCTATAGATATCAATCTTTTTAATTAAAATACCCAATTAGTTTTGACATTATTGGCTTTAGTCCTAGGGTTGGATACAGACTTGTATGTAACCGAGTTTCAATTGAGTCTGTTGTACAAAATGAGTATAGTTCAGTCAGGGATCGATGAAAGTCAAATCCCTCGACTTAATTTTGAAGCATTTCTAACAGAAAATATTCATGACCAGATGGTCAATTTTCCCTCTCAGACATTTCAGGTTTCAGGCCTTTTTGATGAAAATGATTATGATAGCCAGTCAAGAAGAGTTGCAGTTCCCAGAAATCATTTTCACGACTTTATTAGAAAATAACATGTTCAATTATATCAATTACATGCTTTCCGAGATTTATAGAATGATTTTTGGAAGAAATCTGCCTAGAGTACTACCAGAAATGCAGGCATCCATGCAATTGAGTACAGAGTATGCGACAGGGGATTGGTTTTTGTCGAAGGACAGTACAGTAATCAGAGTATATGGATTCAGACATAAACCTTATGTTTTACCAGATTTTCTTACTTTGAGGGTTTTTGCCTTGGAATTCTTGAGACAAAAGTTGATTGTGGAAGATAACAATTTTTTGGTTCACAGACAAGCAATAGACATTAAATACCCATTCACATTTGGTCCTTTCACAATAAAGAATAAGAATGCTGCTGTGTATATAGAGAAGTTATTGAAGGATATGAATTTTGAGACAGATACGGCTATGGAGTATGATCCGTTGAACATCATATCAAAACGAAGAACGGATCATCGCATCAAAGCCCTGAAGCATCAGATGATTGAAGGAATGTCTGACAGAGCCAATTGGCTGGAATATAAAGAAGAAACCATTCCGGATACATCTGACAAAGAAATGGCACTGATCGATACAACAACAGAGACAGAAAGCACAATGGATACTACATTGGTGGGGTCTAAAAGACCCATACAGGACATAATGATCATTGAAGAGGAAGAAACAGAAAGAGGAAAAAGATTGAAAATGAATGAACCACTAGAGTTAACAACATTTTCAGAAGAAGCAAAAAGAACTGAAGAAGAAATACCAGAGGTTATAGTTAAAGAGTACAACATTGAAGAAACCCCAGTAGAGGGTGATGTAAATAGACCCCGGAATATCATGGAGGTATTTGATGAACATAGTCAGAATAAACAGGAGTCCTCAGAACAAACCAGTCAATTGTTTCCAAAGGTTAGAAGTATATCTAATACTGAAGTAAGCTTATTTACTAACAGAAATATCAGAGAGAATTCTTTAAAATTTTCAGTTGTAACAAAAGATAAGATTTCGGAGATGAAAATAGATTTGTCAAAAGTAAATGCCCCGGATAAAATTTTATTGCATAGACAAACTGGAGAAGTCATATATTCAGACTATTTGGGGGCCATATTAAGGGTAGACAAGTTGAAAAGTTCAGTGGATAAATTGAATAATCAGTTGAGATAGGAGAAGGCAGAGAATAAGTCTCGACAGCAACAGATTAAAAAATTGCAAGTAGATTTGATAAATAAAGAAGGAGATGCAACAACAAAACTGCTCAAAGAGAAAGACGATACGATCCTGATGTTGAGACGAAAATTAAAAATTCCAGACACTGTACTTATCCAAGGAGAAGAATTGACAATATTGGAAAAAGAAAAAGAAGAATTATCTAATGAAGTCAATGATGTTAATGCTAAAATGTTAAAGCTTTCTGATGAAAAAGATCATTGGGAAAAAGAGAAAATCATTTTAGAAGAACAGTTGGCAGAAGCAAGGAAAAGATTAGCAGAAAGTGGTCAGCAACAAGTACAAACAGACACACAGGAAGATAAAACTGGAGTAGATGGTATTTTACAGGCTATGTCCCAAGTAAGCTTGAAAGAAAATGAAATCAAAGAATTGAAGATTGAAATACAGAAGCTGACAGAAGAGAATGAAATAAAAAATAAGGAAATAAAAACCTTGCAGACAAAGAATCAGGAATTAAGTAATAATAATAAAGGATTAACAGCTCATGTGACAGGGCAAGCTGCTATGCAAGGGTGCAAACACATGGTGTGGGACCAAATCATAAAAGAAGTTGAAAAACTAAGACCATATCTGGATTACATAAGATTCAAAGAAAATTTAGCCAAAGATGCCTTCGAAAGTTGCAGAGCAGTCAGGGAGAACTTGAATAGAAAGCCAAAAGAAGTAGCCCAAAAAGCAATAACATTTTTAAACAGTCTAACTGAGGCAGACCTGACAGCCATGAATATAACAAACAGAATTTCAGTCATCACATGGGCCAGAAGGATCTTGGGAAAGTACTCGCACGTTGAAAATATTGAAGCTAAAGATGGAGAGATACGGGAAGAAGTAGTAAAGTTCAAGAAGCAATTTGAAAAATTAATAAACAAAGGATTCCCTGCTTTCTGGAATGAAAAGAATGAATTAATTCCTCCTAATGAGTATAAAAGATTGTTGTTTGATATAAGGATGGATCACAGGAAATTCCAGCAGTTGGATCATATGCTTACAGGAAAAATTTTAATGGAAAAAATAGCAGAGGACTTTGAAATTTTAAATATGCTAATTTTGTATAAAAACAATGAGAGTCATTGTTGAAAGGGTTGGAAATTTTTTGAGAGACAGTGTATGTTTTGAAGTTCATTTTTTTGATAAATAAAGGCAGTACGGTGAAAATACCTATCTTTTTGAGACCAAAGATTCATGTGTTGATCAGCTTTACAGTCTGTTATTGTCCTTTATCTTTATATGTGTATGTTCACTATCTTTGTTATGTCTATCATTATGTTTTTCTTCTATATTTAAATGAACGCATGAAATAACTCGAGATTCATACTGGTTATGCCTCATTTTATTGCATTTAAATATTCACTATTTTCTCCAAAGTTGACAATAGATTCATCCCAGTTAGATGCCTGTTGTTGATGGAATGTCATTACTTCTTTCTACACCACCTGAAAAAATCCAATTGACTGTAATATGATTGCTATGTTGCCTCTGTGGAAATCTGTTTGGTATAAATCTC
Source organism: Larix kaempferi (assembly GCA_027924585.1). Classification (NCBI taxonomy): domain Eukaryota; kingdom Viridiplantae; phylum Streptophyta; class Pinopsida; order Pinales; family Pinaceae; genus Larix; species Larix kaempferi. Next base: position 7,720,780 of record BSBM01000865.1, on the reverse strand, counting down.
TTACTAGCATATTATATTTGAAACTTTGACTCCATGCCCAACGTTTCTTGTTTTCCTTTTCAACTAGAAAATCCTTTTGAGAAAATTTGAGAGAACTTTTATATTTTTCAGTCCTTATATATATGTGGTGAGAGAGCCCTCTCTGGTGGAAAAATGGCTGAGTTTTCTACCTAAATCTTGGTTTGAAATAGGTTACCTTAGGTGTTATTCTTTTACAACCGGAATAAAATCTAAGTGCTAACATTTTGGCGCCATTGCCGGGGAACGAAAGTGAAATTTTCCTTGGGAGAAACGACAAAGAAAGGTCAAATTTCTTGGGCAAGGAAGTTTGAAATAAGTTGGTTGTATATATTGCCCTGGCGACTTCACTTGTGACAATTTCTGAAGGTTTTTTGAATATATTTTGAGAAACACACTGTGGCTACAAGAAGAAATCCCTGTTTGCAGCTCTTCTCAGGCGTGGATAATCTAGAAAAGCTCCTCAAGACGGAGAGAGGCAAAGGAAAAACGAAAGAAGGTATTTCTCAGTTTTCAAATATATTTCCTTATTTGCAAGAAAATCTGTTTGAGGAAGAAAATATTGGTTCAAGTGAAAAGATTTTGCTTAGAACTAAGTCAGATTCTGATTTGAAAGAAACAAAAGTTGATCCAAAAATTTTGTGGGATTATTCTCTAAAATTTGTTTGGGAAAATTTACAAAAATCTGAAAGGGTAGAGTCTAGGATATCCAAAGCCCAGAGAATACCTATGCAAGGTAATAGACAATAGGCAGTGGTTGTTCCACCTTATAATCCACCACCCATGGCTACCAGATTCACCCCATTGGTTTTGCCCGCGGTTTTACATGACTTGCCTCAAAATTATGCACAGAGAATCTTTACCTTTGATAATGAGGGTAGTTATACTGCACAACAACATGTTGATAACTTTAGTGATTTCATTGATTTGGAAGAAGTGGATTATGATAATGCAAAAATGAGGCTGTTTGCTCAAAGCTTGAGAGGTGAAGTCAAAAAATGGTTTAGAGCTTTAGCTGCAGGATCAATTGCTAATTATGATGCCTTTACAACTCTTTTTATGGAAAGATGGGAAGACCAGAAAAATCCTTAACAGGTGTTGACACAGTATAATAATCTGAAGAAAGGAGGTTTTGAGTCAGTTCAGGAGTTCTCTGCCAGATTTATGAAAGTCTATAATTCTATCCCTACGGATATAAAACCTCCAGTGGGAGCAGCCAAGTTACATTATGCAGATGCTTTTGAAGGAGATTTTTCATGCATATTAAGAGAAAGAAGATCTACTACTTTGCCAATAATGATGAAAGATGCGGTAGAAGTTGAAGCTAATATGATGGCTTCTGGAAAGATGAGACATAGAGATATGGACAGAAAGAAGATTAGAGAAGAAAATCAAAATGCAGCATCCTCTTCTTCCTCTACAGATGTAAAATTTGAAGCAATGATGAAAACTATGGAAAAGTTGTTAGAAAGGTTAGTGGTGGATAACAAAGCTCCTAATAAGGAACAAGCAAAACCTCAAATCAGAAACCCAAATTTTAGGAGACCCTTGGTTCCAGCTGCAAGGCCCAGAGAGCAGCGAAACCCAAGGAATTCAGAAGAAGATCAAATCAGACCTCCTTTTCCCGAAAATTATATTGCTGGAGAAATTGAAGCTGAGATACCTGAAGGTGATATTCATCATTGTGGCAGTTCTGATTCAGAAGTATATCTGACTAAACAAGAGCATGATATGTTCCTTGCAGAAGGGGAATGTTGTAATTTGGAGACAGAAGTTGATCAATACCAGATTGGTTATCAAAATGCTATAAATGATCTTCAAAGAAAAATAAATCTTAGAAATCGAGAGGTTACAATAGACAAAGGAAAAGAACCAATGGGCAAATCAAAAGGAACTGCACATAAACCTTCTACTAGTCAGCATGAACAACAAACGAGAAGAAAAGAAATTGAAGAGGTGCCAAAAGTTATTTCAGATAACAAGAAATATTCAATAAAGGAAGGTGATAAAAATTTGGTTCCTTTCAATATATAGAATGAAATGTCGAAAGTCAAGATTTCTGTACCTTTTAATGAGATATTAAAGAACAAGGAATACAAGGAACAAATCTTCAAGATGATGCAGGTAGAAAACCGAGTGGAAATAGATACTTTGGAATTAGATGATGATACTCCTAATATCTACCTAGGTTCAAGAATGGAAGATAATAGTGCTAAAGAAGTTTCTCCTTTCTATGTGAATCTGAATATTCATGATAAAGTTTTGCATAATTGTATGTTAGATTCAAGAGCTTCTCATAATCTGATGCCAAAACTTGTAGTAGAATCTTTGGGATTGGAAATCACAAGACCATATGATGATTTATTTTCTTTTGATTCGAGGAAAGTTAAATGTTTAGGGCTGATTCACCCCCCACCATTGAGGAGATTCACTCCCCGGTATCATCCCCATCCGGTGAGATCAATACCATTTATATGATCTCTTCCACCACCACTCCCTCGTCAACCGATTTGACAACCCAAAATTTCCATACTGATGAAGAGATTCTCGAGGCTCTCACTGCCCCGGATTATCCCTGGGATGACATGCACCATCATTCCTATTTCCTCCTAGAAGAATCCTCCTCTAGTACAGCTACCCAATTTGCGGTTGAATCCAAAGATTTACTTCCCACCAAGGTCGACTGGTTTAAGGATCCTATTCCTGCTCCTGATGCCTTTGAGGAAGGTAACATGGCCAACATCTCTCCCATTATCCACATAGATATCTCTGCCCCAGGAGGTTCCCCTGAACTCATTACTTTAGGATCCTCCTACAGTGAGTCTGAGATTGGAGAGTATAGAAAACTCTTCCAAGAGTTCCGTGATGTCTTTGCCTGGTCCTATACCGCAATGCCTGGTCTTGACCCCGCTATTATAGAGCACCACATTTACACCTCTGAGCTCGAGGGCATAATAGATTACCTCGACCTTGGGATAGGGGGCATGATCAATCATTTTGAACCTTCCCCATCACATCTATCTCAGCACGTCAATGAACCCATCGTTCCAACGAACACATATGTGATCCACAATCACAAACCCCATGCACATAGCATGGGGGCATGTCATTAACCCTGCTCACTTTTTTACATGCATGATCTCAACCATTTTTTGAGGTCACATGTCACTTGTATATATGATTCGATTCGATACACCTAGTATTCTGCCCCCGCAGGCCATCATTTCTCCCCACCATTGCCTCCTTGGCTTGGTGGGCTCACCTTTATTTGCAACCATTTTTTAACCTATTTCTTTCCTTTAACCATGCCGAAGTCCTTATGACCTCCGTTTTTCGCACCATTTGCACTGTTGGATTCATCTTTCCATGCCCGTGATGATGCTTGAGATCATTTCTCGCTCTCACCAGGACCAATATCAACATTGTGTCCCAACTCCTCGTCGCCCTGGTTTGCATGCCACTTCAGCTGCTCTCCGTTTTTGGTATATTTTATATCATCGAATTCATTTTTCTGAGCCCATGATGATGCTTGAGATCATTTCTCGCTCTCACCCCCATATTTTTTGGGTATTTTTTCCAAAACGCCCCCCGTCACCTCGATTTGCATGCCACATCGGCCGTTATCCATTTTTGACACTCTTTATATCGCCGGACTCATTTTTCCGAGCTCATGATGATGCTTGAGATCATTTCTCGCTCTCACTTGGTACAATTTCACAATCGTGTCCCAACACCTTGCTGCCTCGGTTTGCGCACCACATTGACCACCATCGGATTGTTCGACATTTTTACATGAGCCATTCACTCCTGTCATATTGCAATTATTTCGTTATTTTTCCACCATTCATTACCCCGCAAGGAGGCCCACTAGTGTTCCCCCCTACCCTTGTTCTTGGTCATCATCAAATGTTCCTCGATTGAGCACTTCCTCCTTGCCTGGCCATTCCTTTCGTTCGGTATAATTTTATCCCTTTTTCGGGCCGGACAAGTCCTTTATGAAAAAGGCACTTAGGGAGTTTCTGTTAAGCTCTTTTCTGACTCCTAAAACAATGAAAAGATCACCGAGCAATCTTGCTTCCTTTCATGCTCGTTAAAGTACCTGAAAGGGCATCTATCTGGTATAAGTTTACCCCTTTTCCAGACCTGGTAGACTAATTATGAAAAAGGAATACTCTAGTCACACTGGCTAGAAGAGTTCTTCATTGCAACCTTTTATGCTTCTTTGGGCCTTGGAGACTAACACACGAAAAAGCAACCCCCTAGAGTCTTCTTATCGCTTTCAGACTCTCTAAAATTGAAAGCAACCACGAGCATGCACTGTCCTAGGCTCGTACAAATCCACACAACAGTACCATTCCATTATTTCAGAGTCTTCTTATCGCTTTCAGACTCCTTAAAATTGAAAGCAATCACGAGCATGAACTGTCCTAGGCTTGTATAAATCCACATGACAGTACCATTTTTCACTTGCTTCTTCTAGTTCCTTAACCCATGAAGAAGTTCCCCCATGCCTCTTGGCACTATGATCGATCATCTCAGCAGCACCCCCAATCAGGTCGCCTTTGTTCAGAGTATTCTGCAGTCTCCTTCCATTTGTCACCAGCTTGAGTATCCCTCATCCCAGTCACTATCCTTGATCCATTACAGCTATGATCCCTTTCCTACCAATCAGTTTCATATGTTGCCCGATCATCCCCTGCCATCATACTATGAACAAAGGAAGTTTGAGTCCACCCACTCTGCTTGCCCAGTTATCCCCCACAGTTTGTCAGTCCTACCATCAGTACTATCACACTTCGGTTCTCTACCTCGCGCTCCTATCAAGGAAACATCATTGCCTTGCTAGTTGCAGGTCTCCCTCTGTCGACGACAGCCCCTCTATTCCAGAGGATAGACCCAGAGGTCCCTGCGCCTTGGACCCATCACCATCTGTGGTGCGTGCCTACAGACCATTTTGAGAGGAGTCATCATTGCCTCTCCGAATGGTTGTTTCTCACATGCTCGACTTCAACACCTTGATTGCATCGTTGAGAATCGCGCAGGGTTTTATCCCGTCCATTATTGGTCGAAGACCCCGGATCTCCCCCAACTCTATCACATTGGTGAATCACTTCGGAACGCCCTGTTATATGTTCCCGTGGATGTCCGGGTTGCGTAGGCGCTTGTATTCGGAAGCCATCCAGTTATATGTTTCCTTGAGTACCCAGTTTAGTTCCAGTTTAGTGTACCATTGAGAATATGACCCCTTGTCACTATGATCTAGCAGCTCATCACTTCCTCTAGTACCCCACTCAGTAGCACTGTTGCTATTCCAGTGTATCCGTTCTTCAGCTCAGACATGGTCAGCCCAGCAGTATGTCCCAGATTGGTGTCCCCTCTGGACCCTTATGATGTACACAGTGGTTCTCTATGTATTCTACAGGTCCCCCTTTTTCGGTCCTCACAGTTATTTTTTATGTATCTTGATATGAGCATGGGTATGCCCGCCTCGTCCATATATTGAGATTCTTCCTCATTCATTATTTGAGGCCATGTATATGTCAGGTCCCCATATTTTGGACCCCATTGTTATTATTGTTCTATATCTTGATACGAGCATGGGAATTCCCACCTCGTCCATATGATCAGATGATTCCTCATCCATTATTGAGGTTATGTACTTTTAGTTTTTGCAATTGGTTCAGGACCGTTGTTCCGGGCTCTAGTTTGTTTCTTCTCTTCTCCACACCCCTGGAAAACCATACAGGACTTATGATGTCTATCGGCCATACGATGAGCTCCTACCCTCACACATTAGGGGGCAATCTGTTAACACCCAAAAAGTGCTCACTACCTCATCTACCTATCACATGGCTCATTTGTCCATATTTCCTACCATATTTACCTTCAGAACCCTAAAATCCCATTAAAAAGCCCCCAAAAGGCCTAAAAAGCCTCCAAAAGGCCACAAAACCATAAAAAAAGCCTCAAAAAGGCTAAAAAACCCCTTTTCCCCCCACAACTATCCAAAATTCCTCCAAAATAGCAAAAACCCTCTAAAAAGGAAATATAAAATATAAAAAAAAGGAGGAAAAAGAGGAAAAATGAGGAAAAAACCCTGTACAGCTGACCTAAACCATATGGTTCCCAAAACCATGGGCCAGCACTCCACCACCAAAAAACTATAAATAGGTGATGGAGACCCCTCATTTCATATCCACAATCAAGTATACCCTTACTCAGCCAAAATATCTCTTTAAACCCTAGCTCACCCTTGAGCTACTTTCACCATTGAGAGCCCCTTTTGTCCCATTTCCACCATTGGAGAAAGAGAAGGAGCAAAGTTGGAGTTTGGAGCAACCCTCTTGGATGATTGCAAGAACTTCACCAACCTCTACACTTGAGGTAAAATTTTAATACAAAAGAAAACCATTTATTATTCCATGTTTTGTTATGTTTCTTAATGCTCATGCTAGTTTAGAATTCATATTCTTTTAGCATTTTAATTTACTGTTTATTGAACTACTACGAAGGAGTCCCTTCTCCTTAGTAGGTGCTCATTTGCATAAGCTAGGGTGAAAACCCTAGCTACAATTGCAGATGCATTGGTTGGGTCCATATCGCATCAGTAGTATTACTTAAGGAGGAGCGGTTCAGTTGTAGTAGTTGGATGGGGCGATATGTTAAGTTTAAACCAAATAGCCAAGCAAGATCACTGAAAGAAACACAATCACAAGATAGACACACAATATACCCTGGGAAACCCTCATGGGGTAGAAAACCCAGCAAAGCTTTCCTCAATAAGATGATCAACCAAAATACAAGATGTGCTCCTTCTTCCTTTGTCTCCTTAGCAGATCTCCCAGACAAGTGCACACTCTTCCACAAGTGAGTGAGTGATCTAATGAGGAGTTCACCTCCTCTATTTATACTTGACTCCCAACTGACTAAAAGACCTAATGGGGCCGACCTCACCTGGAGAAGTCTAATAACCCCTAAAATATAACTACAGGGCCGACCCCCACATGGTGGGTCTAATAACCCTAGTTAATACAAACCCCTGGAGGAATAAACATCTCCAGATACATAATAGGGTTACCTCGGAGGAATGAATCATCTCTGGAATAATAAAGTACAAATATAATATTCTTTGAAGTTACAATATTCAACACTCCCCCTTAACGAGAAGGATATTATAACAACATCTGCAGGAGCAATGAGCCATACATCATACATTTATATATCATCGGAAGCTTTCTTCAGTTCATCATCATCAGTAACTTAACTAGTTATTGGAACATCGATATCACTCGATCATCAGCATCGACATCATTACTGTCATCGTCATCATATAATCGACATCATCATCACATGATCAGCATCGTCATCATATGATCAATAGCATCGTCATCATATGATCAGCAGCATCGTCATCACACGATCAGCAGCATCGTCATCACACGATCAGCAGCATCGTCATCACATGATCAGCAGCATCGTCATCACACGATTAGCAGCAGCATCGTCATCATATGATCAACAGCATCGTCATCACATTATTAGCAGCATCGTCATCACATGATCATCAGCATCGTCATCACACGATCAGCAGCATCGTCATCACACGATCAGCAGCATCGTCATCACATGATCAGCAGCATCGTCATCACACGATCATATTACAGGATGATCAATCCTGCTCTCTTTAGGACATGAGTCCATGGATGATGCAATCCAGATCAAACTACAGAGCCAGCCCTGTTTCATGCTGGATGTAACACAACTACAGAGCCAGCCCTGTTTCATGCTGGATGTATCACAACTACAGAGCCAGCCCTGTTTCATGCTGGATGTGTCACAACTACAGAGCCAGCCCTGTTTCATGCTAGATGTAACCTAGAGTAATTCTAGGATTTGTCACGTACATTTTGAACCGAGGTCCAGGGACGATTCAGTCCTATCGTTCAGTTTTCAGAGACCTCACGTCTACGGCTCTTCTTTAGGACTGAAGTCCAGGAATGATCCAATCCCCTCACAAGTTCACCAAGAACTTCATTATCGAAGACATACATCTACGGCTCTTCTTTCGGACTGAAGTCTAGGAATGATCCAATCCCTTCACATGTTCACCAAGAACTTCATTATCGAAGACATACGTCTACGGCTCTTCTTTCGGACTGAAGTCCAGGAATGATCCAATCCCTTCACATGTTCACCAAGAACTTCATTATCGAAGACATACGTCTACGGCTCTTCTTTCGGACTGAAGTCCAGGAATGATCCAATCCCTTCTCATGTTCACCAAGAACTTCATTATCGAAGACATACGTCTACGGCTCTTCTTTCGGACTGAAGTCCGGGAATGATCCAATCCCTTCACATGTTCACCAAGAACTTCATTATCGTCAAAACATGTATAACCACAACATGTATCATCATCATCAAAACATGTAAAACCACAACATGTATCATCATCATCAAAACATGTATAACCACAGCAAGTATCATCATCATCAAAACATGTATAACCACAACATGTATCATCATCATCAAAACATGTATAACTACAACATGTATCATCATCATCAAAACATGTATAACCACAACATGTATCATCATCAAAACATGTATAACCATAACATGTATCATCATCATCAAAACATGTATAACCATCTAACCATCAAAAGCATGTATACATCTAAACATCAAAAGCATGTATACATCTAAACATCAAAAGCATGTATACATATAAACATCAAAATCATGTGTACATCTAATCATCAAAAGCAGGAATATGAGAGTTCTAAATCTAAATAATTCTAGGTGAGTAAGTGCAGTAGATAGGTAACCTCATCATAGATGAGATAGGCTTGTTTGTCAGATACTGAGCTACTCCCCCTTTCGAGGAGGGTTCTTCTGACCTACACCAAGCTTGTCTCGGAAGTGTTCAAACTTTACTCGAAACAGAGGCTTAGTCAGGATATTGGCAATTTGATCCTCAGTGCTTATATACTCCAGCTTGATAGCTCCTCTCTGCACCATGTCTCGTATATAAAAGTATCAGATCTCTATGTGTTTTGACTTATCATGAAATACAGGATTTTCAGTCATCTTGATGCAGCTTTGATTATCACACATAATCACAGTGGGGTCCATTTCTAAGTCAAACACTCCAGATAAAAGTTTCCGAAGCCATACTGCTTCACAGCTAGCAGAGCAGGCAGCTATATATTCTGCTTCAGCAGTACTGAGAGCCACACTGGATTGTTTCTTGCTGAACCAGGAAATCATGGCAGATCCAAGACCATAACATCCACCAGAAGTACTTTTTCTGTCTGAGACACTACCTGCCCAATCAGAATCTGAGTAACCATGTAACCTGAGTTCATGATTTCCAACATAAAATAGGCCAAAATCTAATGTACCTTTTAGGTACCTCATTACATGCTTTGCAGCTATTAAGTGAACCTTTCTAGGTTCTACTAGATACTGACTTAGGGTATTTACAGCAAAGCATATATCAGGCCTAGTATTAGTTAAGTACATCAATGATCCAATGATTTGTCTATATAGAGTTATGTCCACTAATTCTGATGAATCATTAACTAATAACTTTAGGTTGGAGTCCATGGGAGTGGCCATGGCTTTGCACTCCAACATATCAAATCTTTTGAGAATCTCCACAGTATACTTACCTTGATTTAGAAAGATTCCTTTTGGTTCTTGCCATACTTCTAAGCCTAAGAAGTAGTGCATTAATCCGAGATCTTTCATCTCGAATTCTGAAGAAAGCTTCTTCTTGCTTTCAATAATCTGTTTCTCATCTCCAGTTAGGAAAAGATCATCTACATATAACATCAATATAACTGGTTCATCATCCATTACCTTGAGATAAAGATTTGGGTCAGCTTTACTTTTGGTAAAGCCCATGCTAGTTAAGAAATTATCAATCCTTCCGTACCAAGCCCTTGGAGCTTGTTTCAACCCATATAATGCCTTCTTCAATTTGCATACATGAGTTCTTCCATCATTAACCTCAAACCCTTGAGGTTGCTCTATGTAAACTTCTTCTTCAATTACACCATTCAGAAAAGCTGTCTTAACATCCATTTGGTGTAATTTCCACTTCATCATGGATGCAAGTGCCATGATAGTTCTAATTGAAGTATACCTGGCAACAGGTGCAAATGTTTCTTCATAATCAATTCCCTCCTTCTGAGAGAATCCTCTGGCTACAAATCTTGCTTTGTATTTTTCAATGCTTCCATCCGTGGCATGTTTTATTTTGAAAATCCATTTGGAAGAAACCACACTTTTATCTTTCGGTTTGGGAACTATATCCCAAACATCATTTTTCATTATTGACTGGTATTCTTCAGTCATTGCTTCTACCCATTCTTTCTTTTGAGCTGCTTCTTCATAGCTAGTAGGTAGTTGATCCACAAGGTCACACATTAAGGCCATGTAGTTGGACACCAATTTTGGCTTCTTCCTTTCTCTAGTAGAGCCTTCAGGAGCACCATATCTTTCAGCTCCTTGAATAATATCTCTAGCCCATGCTGGTCTTCTCTTCCTGGATAATTCTGCAACAGGGGGTTCTTGTGGTTCCAGCATGTCATGATCCTCTGGTGTAACTTCTTCAGGGATGTGAACAGTATCTGAGATCCTGGGTGATGAATCTTCTTCATAAACTTCTTCAAGTTGACACTTTCTGGATTTCTTGAGAGCTGCTTCCTCATCAAAGGTTACATCTCTACTTATTTCTATATGATGGAAACCTGGTATGTAGATTCTGAAGGCTTTGGAAGTTTCACAATAACCAACAAACATTCCCTTCTTACCTGAGGGATCCAACTTGGTTCTCTTTTCTTTTGGAATGTGGATGTACACAGGACACCCAAATATTTTAAGATGACTTACCTTAGGCTTCTTACCTGTAAACACTTCTTCTGGAGTTTTGAATTCAAGAGCACTGTGAGATAATCTATTTTGCACATAAACTGTTGTCTTGGCTGCTTCAGCCCATAAGTACATGGGAAGATCTTGGTCATGTATCATGGTCTTCACAGCTTCCATGATTGTTCTATTTTTCCTTTCAGCTACCCCATTTTGTTGGGGATTGTATGCAGTAGTTAGTTCCCTTTTAATTCCAGCTTCTTTGCAAAAGTCCTCAAATTCCTTTGAGGTGAATTCTCCGCCATTATCTGTTCTGAGAATTTTGATTTTCTTGTCTGATAGATTTTCTATTAGAGCCTTGAACTCTTTGAATTTTCCAAAGACTTCATTCTTACCTTTCAGGAAGTATATCCAAGTTTTCCTTGAATAGTCATCAATGAATGAAAGATAGTATTCAAACCCACTTAAGGAAGTGGTGGGCATTGGTCCACATACATCTGAGTGTATAAGCTCTAAAATGTTCTTAGTCTTTGTTTCACTCTTTGGAAAGGGGTTCTTGATATTTTTCCCTTTCTTACATCCTTTGCATGAGCCATCATGATCAACTTTCAATTCTGGTAATCCTATGACTACCTTGCTTACATAGGGTAAGGCTTTATAATTGATGTGAGCTAATCTTCTATGCCATAGTTCATTGGGGCTAGAGATCTCATGTGCAAGGGCAGCCTCTGGATGGCCCTTGAGTTTATAGAGACCTCCTTCTTCTTCACCAATAACAACTGCATCTTTAATTGTCTTTCCTTTGGACCACATGAGTACTTGTCCATCTATGAAGGCTACTCTAAAACCTTTCTTATCTAGTGCTGAAATAGAGAGAAGGTTCTTCTTTAAACCTGGTACATATAAGATGTCCTTCATCTTTAAGGGTGTTCCAGAATCTAGCTTATAGCTAGCTTCACCAATTCCTTTGATGGGATATTGGTAGTCATCTCCTAGAGACACCTTTTGTGAGGAAGACTTTTCTTCAAGATTTGAGAAGGTCTTCCTTTGACCTGTCATGTGCTTGGAAGCACCACTGTCAATGAGCCATGTATCTTCTCCAGGAGATACAGATCCAGAGAGTGCAGAGAATAGAACATATTCTTCTGGATCTTCTTTCTTCACCTTATTTCTTTTCCTTTTAGGCTTTACCTCTACCTCTTCTTATTCTTCATCTTCTTCCTCTTCTTCTTCTTCTTCACTATCATTTTCTGCCATATGTGCATGGTGTCTTTTGTGGACAAACTTCTTCTTTTGTGAGGGACAAAATCTGGAGATCTGTCCTAGCTTATCACAATTATAGCATTTGACTGTGGAAAGATCTCTTACTGGAAATGGTCCTTTTCTCTTTCTAGAGAAGTGTTGAGATCCTTTGTGGTCAACCTTCTTGAGATGACCTGTTCTTCTTCTTCTGGTATGGGTGGCCAAAGCTTGGTCATCTTCTTTGAGAAGAGCTTCTCTGTTTGCTACCCTAGCTTCTTCTTGAACACAATCCTCCCATACTATATCAAATTTCATGCTTTCTTTCCTGGCACACATGGTTTGTATGAAAGATTCCCAAGATCTAGTGAGACCATTAAGAGCAGTCATCACTAGTTCATCCTCATCAAGAGTATCACCAATTGCATCTAGTTGTTCCTTGATTTGTGAAACCCTTGAGAAGTAGTCTTGAATGGATTCTCCTTTGTGCATCTTGGTACTCTTCAATTGAGTCCTTAGATTCATCTTCCTATTGATGTTCTTTCCTTCATACATTCTTCCTAGGGAATCATACATTTCCTTTGGAGTCTTCTTGGAGGCCACTTGGGGAATCAAGTGGTCTTTAATGGAATCAGCTATGATTCTCTTTGCCCTAATCAAATCCTTCCTATGCTTTTCTTTGGCTTCATCTCCTTCTGGTTCTGCAACTTCTTCCTTGATATACTGAGCAAGATCATTCTCCTCAAGAATGAGACCAATTCTGTATTTCCATGCCCGGAAATTTTCTATACCTTCTAGCTTGTCTTCAAGCTTAGTATTTGGAGCCATCTTCTCTTGGGGGAGTCCAAGAGACAGAGCAGACTTACCTGAAAAGTTGCTTTTCACTTTTTCGGAATCTGGAACAGAATTTTATCGCACTTTTGGTAGAATTAGGGTTTGACTTTCCTGGAGTTCTACTCAACCAAAAAGTTCGATCTATAGCTCAAAAGAATGCTCTTGAGAAGGGCTACTCAGCCATGTAATCAGAATTCAAAAATTCCAACTTTTTTCTGAAACCAAAATCTGACGTATCGCACGTTTGGTAGAATTAGGGTTTAGAATTCCCGTAGTTCTACCCAACCAAAAAGTTTGATCTAGGGCTCAAAAGAAAGGTATTGAAAAGAGCTATCCATCCATGCAACCAAAAATCAATAATACCCACTTTGGGCTGAAACCCTAACTTCACCAAGGAGAGAGAGAGAGGTATTCTTACCTTGTGAAAGATGTCCTATTCAGTCTAGCTCTCATACCATGTTAAGTTTAAACCAAATAGCCAAGCAAGATCACTGAAAGAAACACAATCACAAGATAGACACACAATAAACCCTGGGAAACCCTCATGGGGTAGAAAACCCAGCAAAGCTTTCCTCAATAAGATGATCAACCAAAATACAAGATGTGCTCCTTCTTCCTTTGTCTCCTTAGCAGATCTCCCAGACAAGTGCGCACTCTTCCACAAGTGAGTGAGTAATCTAATGAGGAGTTCACCTCCTCTATTTATACTTGACTCCCAACTGACTAAAAGACCTAATGGGGCCGACCTCACCTGGAGAAGTCTAATAACCCCTAAAATATAACTACAGGGCCGACCCCCACATGGTGGGTCTAATAAACCTAGTTAATACAAACCCCTGGAGGAATAAACATCTCCAGATACATAATAGGGTTACCTCGGAGGAATGAATCATCTCCGGAATAATAAAGTACAAATATAATATTCTTTGAAGTTACAATATTCAACACGATACTCCCCAAGCGAGTAAATGGTCACAAGTTGAAGCCTTATCAATCGGGCTTGGAACAGTGCGATGCCTAAGTCGCATTGGGAAAAAAAAAAAAAACAGAGAGAGAGTGTGTGTTGCAGGTTGTTTGGTGGTCGATGGCGCACCAACGGAAGAAGGAATGCGCAAGCAGGGAGGCTTATGCCACAAGTTTGAAGCAGTCGGAGACACATGGTAGCATTGTGACCTAGTCAAATGAGTAATAAATGCCAAAATTTTAGACAGTTAATTAACGACGATGTTCGAATGATGGGCATTAATGGCAGATCCGACCGATTGGTGGATAGGATCGACGGTGGTTTTGTGCCATTAATATAGGATTTGGTTGAGTTAATGCAGGATTTTGTGATGATTACGGAGGATTTGGGGGTATGGGGCAGTGTTGTGACTATTGTCCCACCAACATATTGCGACCCTGTGCCATCATCCCTATACATAATTGCGCCTGCCAAATTCAACCTGATGACGGTATGTTTTACACATGGCACGCTGGGTTGGTACGATCAGAAATATGTGAGGAGATTGCTCACATGTCAGCACATGGGATCTTCGGCTGTAGCATGTTCGCCACCCGTTGCGTCAGTCGATGGGTTCACGCATGCAGATGCGAGGTAATGGGGTATCATTCCCACCGTCGTGCCCCAAGAATGGTCCAGCTATAAGTAGCAGAGGCTGATGGTAGTTCAAAGAAGTCTTTCCGAAATAGCGTGGTTATGCTGTTAGATCAGTTTGCAAGTTGAGTTGTGAGGAATTCCAAGGAGTCTGTGGAAATGCTTGACTTTATTTCCCGTGGTAGCACCCCAGGGGCCCTACGAGCCCGAATGACGAGTGTCCCTGAGTGCCTTGATATGGCGGGTGCATTTACACTGTGGTATGACCGAGCCAAGGGTCGATCCAACATGTTTAAGTATGCAGTAGTTGTTTGAAGGATTTTGCTCTTCTTGACAAATGAGATGGTTGGGGCGGTAGCTCCTTGACCATAGTAGGAGCCGTTTGCCGGTGCGAAACAGATGTCCCAGAGTCATCTGCTAATTTAGCACCTTGGTACTGTCCGTCCTCTTTTCCTTCCCATCTGTACCATTCACAGAGACTCGAGGATGAGTTTGAGACGTACATGACAGCAAGCCGGGGGATCCCCACTTTCGGGTAATACTTAAAGAACGGCGAGACATTGATTAGTGTAGCAGAAGGCGCAGGACAACACCGCATGATCCAGACAACAAGAGCAGTTGCAGCAACGTCGAACAGCCGTATGCAGACTTCAAAGTAAATACCATGGCGTGTAATATGTCTAGTAGTTGACGTGGCTCGAGGGCGAGCCACAAGATTGTGTTGGGGGCCTGTTGGCAGGCGGTTCAATGAGAAAATGTCACAGTACTGCCTATGCTACGACACATCGGATGAGGGTGCAGAAGGAGTATTTTGTGTTAAAGTATACCACAGTTAGCAGGTTTTGGGTCACTTGGACCACATGTTATGTAATGTTGAGTCAATTGTACCACAGTATGTGGGTCTTTGGGTCATTTGGACCAAGTCAGTTAGATATTTGGGTCATGTGTCCATAGTGTCGGTTAGGAAGTCGTTTGTAAGTGGACAAACATTGTAATGGCAGAAGCCTATAAATAGATGAGAGTTGTAAGTGTTAGAGACATATAGAAGATCGAGAGAGTTGGTGAGAGATAAGGAGATGTATGCATACGGAGATCTATGTTTTGCTTTTGGTATACGATTGCGACAATAATATAATGATGATGTTTTGGTACAATCTTTGTGCAATATTGCGATATATGAATGTTGTTATATTTTCTTGATGCAATGTCTTCTTATTGTTGTTGGGATGATAAATGCTGCGATTAAGTAATATATTATAACTCCATGTCGAATGATTAAAGTTTATGTTTAAGTATTGCAATAGAGCTAGCCTGTGTAGCCACAACTCTCCTCCTCCCTCGGCGGAAACATGGTTGCGTCTGCTCTTCCTGGACGCCTCGGGTGAGACCTCATCCACTCTATGGGTGTTTCTGGGTAGGCTCAAACCTGCCCGGGCCAGTGCCCAGGGAGACCGCTGTATGTGTCAATAGTGAGGTGAACCCCTGTCGACTGAGGTCGCGTTGGTCAACAAGGAGACCCCTCACCTTGCATCGATCCTCAAAATTTTGGGTTCAATTTATGATAAAACTGTTAGTGAATGGGGAATCAAATCCATATGCTCCTTAAGAACAAGAAATTACATAAAGGATTTAAGTCTATACCACTTGCAAAACTTTACCCATACTAAGTCGATGCCATTCTTTTCAAAGGGAATTCCACCCACAGTATCCCAAGATTTTACTGAACTCAAGTTTAAACATGAGGTCCCCCTTCCCTAATCATTCTAATACTAGATACCTGGAAAGGATATTTTAGAGGCTCTTTAGGTAAATAATCTATAAGTGAAACAATAACTACACATTTAAGGTTTAGATAACCTGTTAAAACCCATTTACATTGTTTTGACCTCTAGAAAATAGGTGCCCCTAGAGTGATAATTCAACCCCTTTATTATGGAAAAAGAATCAAATCAAAACAAAACAAAGCAATAAAAATAAACACACTATGTACAGGCCTAGTGAACAGGACACTAAGCAAAGTATTTCTTCAAAACTTGAGCATTCATTAGATAAGTCTCACGATACCCTTCCATTATTTGTAGTTAAAAAGTGCTAGGACCTAATTTTTCAGAAATAATGAACGATCCTAAACAAAGACGTTGAAATTTCGTGTGCTCACCTTTATCCTCGTGGGGTTTATCCAATTTCAGAACAAGGTCTCCTATTTGAAAATCTCTTTGGGAAGATAATTTTTTGTCAAACCATCATTTAACCAACAGCTGATGTTGATGAAATTTGTCCCTATATTTTTCCCTTTTCTCTTCCAATTGAAGAAGTTCATTGATTCTATGTTCCAAGGGAGAGAAATCATCCTCCTACATAGATTTAGATAACTAAAGTGAAGGAAGAATCAAGTTAGGAGGAAAGATGGCTTCTTTTCCATACACAAGGAAGTAAGGTGAATTACCAAGGGTAGCTTTAGGGGTCACCCTGTCTGCCCAAAGAGCATTAAACAACTGAGTGTGCCAATTCTTATGATCACTTGCTACAATTCATTTTAGAATTTTTATTAGGTTTTTATTGGTGGAATCAACCAAGCTATTTCCTCGAGGGTAATAGTTGGATGAATATATTATCGTGATGCCTTTGTATAATGCATACTAAGTAATATCTACTAAATAAAAATATGATGCATTGTAAAAAGATAAAAATTCAGGCACACCAAACTTGGTTACAATGTAGTTCTCAAGGAAAGAGATCACCTGGTTGGTGTTAACCACCTTGAGCAGAATCACATCCACCCATATGGTGAAGTAATTTGTAGAAATGATTATATACTTATGTTGTAAGGAGGATGGAGGGTTGATTGGACCAACTATATCCAAACCCCATTACTGAAAGTGATCTTCCATGGTAGCTAGTTGAAGTGAAACTCCAGGTTTCTTAATTCTTCTAGCAACTTTCTGGCAATCCTCACATTTTCAAGTAAAGGCATGTGCGTATTTGAACAGGGTCAGCTCGTAATAACCAGCCCTCATTATTTTTTGCATTGTGGTCTCTTCTCCATAATAATCTCTAGCTAGATCTGCATGGAGCTCTGTTAATATCCTTTCGACGCCATTTTTCTCAACACATCATAACAAACCTCCATCCAAACTGTTCCTATATAAAACATCGTTAACCAAAAAGTAAGGAGCAACTTTGAGTATGAGAGATCTCCTTTTTCTAGGTTCTAGGTTCATAGGAGCATACCCATGAGTCAATAAAAACCTAATATCATGATACTAGGAATCTGCATGTGTAGAAATAAAACAAGTATGATCATCCTCCATGTTTTCTTCACCGTTCCACTGTAATTCGTTGGCCGGCTTTGCTGCTAAATTGCATAAACTTTTTCCATGAACAATATTAACGGGCCTAATCTCGAGGTCATATTCCTGTAATGCAGTCATTCAGTGTGCACACTTCTACCCTAACTCCTTTTGAATAAAAATTTTCTTCATTGTTGAATATGGGACTATGATTTTCATTCGGGATTTTAGGAGACAGGCTCCGAAATGATTTACCGCCTTGTAGACCATGTAATCCTGTTTGTCTACTTCTGGATAAATAAGTTATGTGCCTTTAAAATTCGAAATCATAAAGGATATTGGGATCTCATCACCTTTAGTGTTCCACTGTGTAAAGGATGCAGCAAATGAAATGTCATTAGCGTATGTATATAAGAGAAAATATTTTGAGAAGTCAGGAGACATTAATGCAGGAGCTTCCGCACTTACTTCCCTAATTTTGCAAAAATATTATTTCTGAAGATCATCCCCTTTAAATGTTGCATCCTTTTTAATCATATCCTGTAATTGTTTGAAAAATTTAAGTAAAACTGGGAATAAATCTCCTAACAAAATTAATCTTCCCTAAAAAAGATTGCATTGAATTTTTTGTACCGGGAAAATTTAACTGAGAGATGGCTTGGGTCCATTCAGGATCAATCATTATTCCATGTTTAGAGACTACAAATCCAAGTAACTTGCCTTTAGTCACAACAAAAATTAATTTCTTGGGATTAAGTGAGATAATGTATTTTCTACATCATTCAAATACATGTCTTAGATGCAAAAGGTGACTGGGTCTTCTTTTTGAAAAAATCGTAACATCATCTAAATAAATCACAACAAAATTATGGATTAAAGTCTTGAAAGCGATGTCCATTTCCCTATGAAAAGTAGCACCTACATTAATTAACCCAAAAGGCATTTTCCTATAAGCGAAAGTGCCCCAGGCGGTCCCGAATGAAGTTTTTAATGGATCAGGATGTGATACTAATACCTAGTTATACTCGAAAAAACTGTCCAACAATAAGAAAATTTCATATCCTGATACATTTTGTAATATATGTTCCATTGGAGGTATGGGATAATTATCCTTCTCAGAGGCCCTATTCAGAGTACGGAAAGCAACATAGAGACATATATCCTCATTCTTTTTTCCGTAACAGAACCATATTTGCAACCCATTGAGTATGCCTGACATGAAAAATGATTCTGGTAGAAAGAAGCTTATCAAGTTCCTGTTTGACTGCAGGCTCTAAAATTGGGTTCATTTTCCACAGTTTTTGTTGATAATGCTTAGTATCTCGCTTCATGGGTATGTTGTGTTGCATAATATTAGTATCAAACATTTTGAGATCATCGTAGCTCAATGCAAAGACATCTTTAAATTATTTAAATAATTTGATAAAAAAAACTTGCTCAATAGGAGAACACCCCATGCCAATATTCATGTGTTGTGGCTTGTGTTCACTCCCTAGATTCACTATTTGATAGTCCATACATGCACTATTGGTTTTACAATTGGTGACCCTTTTAAACTTGTCCTATAGATCATAAATTTTTTCTAATCTAATAACAGATTTAGGGATCAAAGCAGGAGGTATCTAACTGTCTGAAGTAGACCAGATAGAATCATGATGAGAATACGAGGATCTATCACAACTTTATTCATCAATGGAAACGTATTTAAATTTATCTGAGGAAGTGAGAAAATATAAAATCTGACGGTCATTGTCAAAGGCCTTCCAATTGGTAATATTATCAGGAATAGAGGGTGTATACATTAGTCCTACAGAAAATGTGTCAAGAGAAAAAAAATTCTATAGGAATGAGTTTAGAGGCGACGTTAGCAAGGAGATCGACATCAAATTTCTGAGACCTATGGATGGAATTGATATTAAAAGATTCAAAATAATTAATCAAATCACATACCTCACGCAGGTAATTTTTTAAATGATATGAAACACAATGAATTACATTTCTAACTTTTCGTACAATTAATTTTTAGTCTCCTTAAACCTTAATGACCTTAACATTTAAATCAATTTCCTTTTTAAACCCTGAATCAGTGCCTCATACTCAACTACATTATTTGTACATTCAAATTTTAACCTACAGGATATCATGATTTTGTTTCCCATTGGATCAATCAAAACACATCCGGCTCCAGCTCCTTCCTTAGACTTGGAACTGTCAAAGAATAAGGTCCAACAAGTCCCATCTAAATCAAAATTGGTATTTACATCATATACATTATGTAACATGGTTTGTGATGAATCTATGTTAGTTTTCATACATTCATGGCATAATAATTCAAATGCATAACCAAGATCACTAGAATAAAGACAAAGCACAAAACAATAACACAGATTTTATCCTAGGAAACCCAAATAGGAGAAAACCAAACAACCTTCGTATAGAGATGATAATCCCAAGATCAGCGTACAATCATAAAAGAGAAAAAGTGGAAATGCTTTCCAAAAAGTAGAAACCCCAAAACAGTCTTCTTCTCCAGCAGATATGAACTTCTCTCTCTCCCAAGTGATGCAAACTTGAATGAATGAGTGAGTGAAATAATGAGGTGACATAACCTCTTATTTATACAAGTGTCAAATTGACATTATACCCTAACTGGGATGACTTCACTTGGGGAGCAATTAATAATTAATTTTAATTTGTTCTTTGCTTGCTTTTCATCCCAAGGTTTACATTGATTCTTTTAGGGTTTACATTGATAAATTACATCAAGTTCATCTCCCTTAGGAGGTACAATCAAGTACAATAAAATACAATACATACTATCTTTCGAAGTTGCACAAAATCCAACACTCCCTCTCAACAAGGAAGGTATTTTTCGGTCTTCATCAACATCATGATCATCTGGGTTTCATCTGTACATCTATACTCTCTCCATCATCTCTATACATACTGAAGTTTGTCCACACAGTCTCAATCCTTCGAGAAGTGTCATCATGCATCATCTTCACCAATCCTTTGGTGAGTCCAGGAGAATCACTCAATCCTAGATATCTGAGATATCAGCTATGCCATCTCTACTATATAATTTTCTACCTTTCTGTCTCATCTACTGATGGGGTCGTCCCATACTTGGATGATATCCCAGACGATAAAATGTGCACAACCATCTACTACCTATTCGTCTCATCTGTCGATGGGATCCTCCCATACCTGGATGAGAACCTGAACGATTAGAGGTACCTATGCAATCACACGACCAACTACTGACAGTCCGACTCATCCACCGATGGGATTTATCCCATACCTGGCTGAGTACCTGGAATGTAGAGGCACTTGTTTGAACAAAACCATCCACTACTTGTCTGACTCATCTACCAATGAGATTTCTCACATACCTCGTTGAGCACCAGGGTGAACCCAACCATCTATCGCCTGTCCAAATCATCTGCCGATGGTATTTATCCCATACCTAGCTGAGAACCTGGAAAAGTAGAGGCACCATAGTAAAAACAAGGAAAAAATCTTGATGTAATCTTTCCCTCTCAAGGAGGGACACATTCTCTTCTACTCCAAGTCTTCAGCAAAAGTATTTGAAATTAACCCTGGGAAGAGCCTTGGTGAGAACATCTGCAGTCTGGTCATCTATCGGCACATACTACAACTCGACCGCACCTTTCAGCACCATATCACATATGAAGTGATATTGAATCCCTATATGCTTCGACCTGTCGTGAAATACATGATTCACTGACATCTACACACAGCTCTAGTTATCATAGTGAATCACAGTCATCTCTGGAATTTGGCCAAACAATCCTGCCAGGACTTTACGAAGCCAAAATACTTCTCGACCTGTTGTGCTAGCAACCATGTACTCAACCTATGCAGTACTGAGTGCTACCGAGTTCTACTTCCTGCTGCACCAGGAAATAACTGCCCCAAACTGAAGCAACATCCGCAAGTACTCTTCCTATCTGCAACACATTCGACCCAATCTAAGTCTGTAAAACCCTGCAATCTTAGGTCACAATATGAAGCATATTTCAAACCATATCCCACAGTGCCACGCAAGTATCTGAGCACATGTTTTGCAACAATCCAGTGAATCTGCCTCGGCTCGAACATGAACTGGCTGAGAGCATTAAAAAAAAACATATATCTGGTCTGGTGTTTGTCAGATACATCAAGGACCCAATTAGTTGGCGATATATGGTGGGATAAATCAAATCTTATTCTAAAGCAGAATCTCTCAGCTTCTTCCAATTCACATCCATCGGAGTGAACATGGACTTGCAGTCCAACATTCTGAATCTCTTCAATATATATATGGTGTACTTTCCTTATCCTAGGAAAATATATTTCTTCCTCGGCCATACTTATAATCCCAAGAAGTAGTGCATCAATCCAAGATCCTTCATTTCAAATTCAGAGGCGAGATTCTTCTTACACCAAATGATAAGTCTCTCATTTCCTGTGAGAAACAGGTCATCAACATATAGTACCAAAATCAATGGCTCATCATCTACAACCTTGTAGTAAAGGTTGGGGTCTGCATCACTCTTGGTAAATACCAATCTAACCAAGAATATGTCTATATGTCCATACCAAGCACGGGGTGCTTTCTTGAGTGCATACAATGCCTTTTTCAATCTCCATACATGAGACTCCTTTCCTTGGACAATAAACCCATCTAGCTGCTCGATGTAAACTTCTTCCTCAATAAAACCATTGAGAAAGGTTGTCTTCACATCCATCTGATGCAACTTCCATCCCATAGCTGAATAAATAACAATGATCGATCTGATGGAAGTATATCGAGCCATAGGAGAAAATGTCTCATCATAGTCAACTCCTTATTTCTAAGAGCATCCTCTGGCAACAAATATGGCATTGTATTTTTGAACACTTCCATCTGCTCCAAGCTTGATCTTGTATATCCATTTAGAAGTCACTATTGAATTCTCCTAAGGTCTTGGAACAACCTCCCACACATCATTCTTCATGATGGATTGATATTCTTCCATCATGTAATCCTTCCAAACTTGATGTTTGGATGATTCTTTGTAAGTGGTTGGTTCTTAATCAATAAGTAGAGAACTTATGAGGTATTTTTCTTTCTCTGTAAGCACCATGTGGAGCTTCATGCCACTGTGCATCCTGCGGTGTCTGTTGTTCCCATCTAGGTCTTTTTCGACCTATAACATCTCTGGGGATATCAACTGGATCATTGGGATCGATAGTTTCACCCTTTTCTTCTAACTCCCTCTGAATTGGACGGGGATATGATCTCATCTCCTTTGGTTCTAACATTTCTTCATCATCGATCTCCATGTCTGATCCTCTTCCTTTCCTGACATCCATCTCTTCTTCAAAGGTCACATCCCTATTGACTTAAATCTGTCTGGATCCTGGGAAGTAGATTCTATAAGCCTTTGAAGACTCACTATATCCCACAAAGTTTCCCTTCTTTCCTGAAGGTTCTAACTTTAATCTTTTTTCTTTGGGAACCTGTATATAGACTGGACAACCAAATATTTGAAGGTGGCCTACTTCTAGTTTTAATTTTGTGCAAGCTTCCTTCGAGGTCATCTTTCTAGGATGAGAGTCATATTCCAGGAAGCTTCTTGTGAACATCAATAGGATTCATGTGTCCATCAGAACAAGTCTTCTCTTGTAGGCCAAATCACATGGTCTTTTCCCTACAACTCAAATCCTGACTGATGATCAATGACATTTCATAATCAAATGTAATGGAAATAGTTTACACAAGAATATTAGCTAATAATTTAGCACAAAAATTATAAACATGTCTTCCAAACACATCTAGAAACCATCTAGATGACTGCTATCTCCTCTAGAACATGTCATCAAGAGTGTGCACTACTCTAAGCACGCAGTAAGGAGATATAATCTAGACTAGCTCCATTATGTGTTAATGAAGTGTTGTGCAACTCATATGCATAATAAATAAAAGAAGGTAAACTATATCAACTACTCAATACACTTCTAGATAGATCTGGATATAATGAAGATAGATAAGACAAAACAGATCTACGTAAGCAAGAAAACCAAATACTTATCTCTTATTGTTTTTGTGTGTGAGATCCCACTGCCTTCTTATGGGAACCATGAGAGATCTTTGTTCTTGCAGTATGTATCTTCATATCTCCTAGAAAAAGAACTCAGAATGATCGTCATTTCTTGACTTCTTGTGAGGGGTATCTTCTTCTACATTAGCAGTTGATGATTCATTTTTCCATTTGTTAGAACTTTGGCACTTATTAGCATAATGACCATATGCCTTGCACATGTAGCATTGTATTGGAGACAAATCCTTCTTCTCCTTCTTTTGATCTAGAGGAGGACTTGGTATCCTATATTGGTGCTTTTGTTTATGGAAGTTTCTTCCCTTTCCCTTACCTTTCTTGGCATGGGATACAAATGCTTGATTCTCCTCAGGTTGAGTACCATGGAGTCTTTGTCGTGCTGCAACCCTTGTCTCCTCTTGAGTGCAATATGCCCATAGCTTATCAAATTTGGGTAGTTTAGACTCTACCACTTATGCTTTGAATAAAGGAATCCCAATATGGTGGAATACCATTCAGAGTGGTGATAACAAGATCCTTATCATCAATGGGATCTCCATTGGTGCTAATCTTGTCCTTAGTTTTGTGATCCTCATGAAGTATGAGGCAATGGATTCTGATTTAGATATCTTCATATTTCAAATATGGTGCCATAATGTAATGGATACATTGATGCTAGTGTGTTCAAACAACTTCTGTATGGTCTTGAACATTTTCCTAGCATACTTTTTCGCTACGATTTGTGGAACCAAATGATCTCTTACTGAGTCCACCAGAATACTTCTTGCTCTGACATCATTCTTCCTCCATCAGGATTTGTCTTCTTCGGATTTTGTATCAAGGACCTTCTCATTTACATATTGTAATAGGTCATTTTATTCTAGAAGTAGAAGAACCTTATACTTCTAAAATTGGAAGCTCCTTCTAGACGATCTTCAAGCTTCATACCAATCATCTTGATATTTAGATCTGGTTTAGAAACCCTAGCAGGAGCTACGTCAAAAATGAAAGTTGGAATTTTGAAAAACTGATTCCACAGGTAGATGTGCCTTGGAAAGGAGATTTGAGATGAGGTAGGTCTGATCCAAATCTGTGGAGAAAAGTGGGTCAAAACTAAAACCCTAATTTCTGCTGCAACTGTAGAATTAGGTCAAAAATTGAAAATTCTCATAATTGAATTTCGTCGTCACCAAAAGATGCGCCTCCCTAAAAACAAAATTCCCAAGGCTCCTTTTCTCCAAAATTTTGGGTGAAGACTTCAGAAGAAGAAACCCTAGTTCCAGCAATGGCTTCTTCTAGAAATTCTCTGTGTGAAATTATCCTCGAGAGATCACTCAGCTTGAACACACCTCACAAATTTCAATCAAGAATTGCAGAGAAGAAGAAGAATAATTGGATCAATATTCACACATTAAACTCAAAGAATATGTAAAACTATTGTAATGTCATTCATCAGCTATAAGTTGGAAAAAATATGAGAGTATAATGAATGTATTTGATTACCCCAAAGGTGATTTGAATTCTCCTCAAGGTGTGGCTTGGTCTGCATTGGAGACATCACCCAATCAGTGGTAGTGGCCACCGATAGTCAAAGGTTAGTCAAATATGAGTCTAACTGAGTCTAACTGATGCATGTGGCACTAATCTAGGGAAGGAGACTCCAAGGGCGCATGGCGGACTCTCAGTAGTCAAGTGGCACTCCGATACAGACAATTGGAAGCTGCAATCAGTTAAACTGAGAAATCAATGCATGAACGCACTGATCAATGCATGAACGCACTGATCAATGCATGAACTAACTGATGGAATCCTAGAAGTGTGTAGTAGGGCGTATTAGTATCCCGATGATGAAAACAAGGTGCACTAGGTAGGTAGGAGGGCTACTGATGGCTAAAAAAGGCTCCATGCACTACAACAAAATATCCCTTTAGGGGCGGTTTTGGCTTGCGGGGGTCTTGATAAAACCCCCCCTAAACGTTTTTTCATACCGTTCGAGGCTGTCTTTTAAAACCACCCCTAAAAGTCATGGAAATTGGACTTTTGGGGGCGGTTTTTTTAAATCTGCCCCCAAAAGTCCTGAAATTTGACTTTTGGGGGCGATTTTTGGAAAACCCCCCCTAAAAGTCCAATTCTCATAACTTTTGGGGGTGGTTTGTCAAAACCCCCCTAAAAGTCATGAGAATTGAACTTTTTGAGGCGGTTTTTTTGGAACCCCCCTTAAAATTCATGAGAATGGAACTTTTGGAGGCGGTTGTTTGAAACCCCCCCCTAAAAGCCCAATTCTCATAAATTTTGGGGGCGGTTTTTCAAAACCCCCCCTAAAAGTCATGAGAATTGATCTTGGGGAGGCGGTTTGTTTGGAACCCCCCTTAAAAGTCATGAGAATTGAACTTTTGGAGGCGGTTGTTTGAAAACCCCCCCTAAAAGCCCAATTCTCATAACTTTTGGGGGCGGTTTGTCCAACCCCCCATAAAGGTCATGAGATTTGAACTTTGGGAGGCGGTTTGTTTGGAACCCCCCTTAAAAGTCATGAGAATTGAACTTTTGGAGGCGTTTGTTTGAAAATCCTCCGTTAAAGCCCAATTCTCATAACTTGTGGGGGCAGTTTGTCAAAACCCCCACTAAAAGTCGTGAGAATTGAACTTTTGGAGGCAGTTTTTTTGGAACCCCCCTTAAAACTCATGAGAGATCGTGAGATTGTCATGTTCATCATTGTCACCATCGTCGATGTCATTGTTGTTGTTGGTTTGTCCATGGTTATGTAAACCAATAAACCAACCATGGTTTAATATTTATAGGTTATGTAAACTAATAGTACTTCTCATAACCTAAATAATGGTCCATGGTTAATAAATTTACTATATGATTCATGGTCCATGTGTAGGGCCCTACACATAATTACTTTACCTTACAAGCGAGATATTTTGGCCATTTCAATATTTGTAACATTGACGATGGTTCTCGTGGCCTATACCATGGCCTATAAACTAATTTTAGGGCCTAATACCATATTAATTTGCTATGGAGTTGATGGATGTCCATGCATGTTAACCTAGACTACTCCATATGACCTACATATGGAATATCTAGCCTATATGTAACAATTCCCTATGTTGCTCTTGAGTGATGATTAAGGCCTTGCGACATCACATAATCTCTAAAGAGTGAATCTAATTTCAACTACAAGTGGGATATGTTGGTAATTTTTAGATCTGTACCACCAAAAATGAAAATTTTCCTGCCAATTTCAACATGCTAGTAATTTTCATTCCATCACCATTTCCTCTCATTGGTTTCCCCTTTTTGTGAAGGGTGACTCAAGTGGATTCCAATGGACAACAATGGCAACAAGAGAGAATAACATAACACACACATGCCCATATCCAAGGCCTAGAATATATTGGAAACTAATGAGTTGAGTGAATTCAAGATGCAATTACAATAATTATTAGACAAAGGGTTCATATGACCGAGTGCATCACCTTGGATAGAACACATATTGGTAGTCAATAAGAAGGATGGAACCTTTTGGATGTGCATTGGTTATTCAATGTTAAATAAGGTGACAATTAAGAACAAGTACCTCCTACCCAAATTGATGATCCTCTTTATTAACTTAGATGGGAAAAGGTTTTTCCAAAGTTGGACTCAAGTTTTGGGTATCATAAATATATGAGAGAAAAATAGAGAACCACCACACATATCATCAATATATATATCATCAAGTTTTGTGATGTGTTAAACCACCACACATGCCCAAAATAGAGAACCTTAAGCCTACGAATGATATATGGTCACCATTTCAATATTCATCGGTGCATGAAAATATGGTTCTCTAGGTCCATTTCATGTTTTATGCATGAAATATTGGATATTAAGCAATAACACATTTTATTTTATTACTCATGGAAGTAGAGCCCATGCCACCACTTAAACACTCCATAGGGAATATTTGGATAACTTTTAGTGGGATATGGTTGTCTTTTTAACGCTTACGTTATAATATTTAGCAAGTCCAAAGGCATAGTATTAGGCAATAACATTTTCCTTTATGTAGGTTCAGCAACCATGGGTAGGGCCTCATGCCATCGCATGGGTCTCATTAGTGTTCCTCCTCTCACCATTCATTGTGAAACCATGTCTAGAACACTTTCGCAGTGCGACATCTCCAAAAACAATGCACGGTTGTTTCTTTTGTTGCCACATAGAGCACAAAACAATATTGGTCTTAGGCTTGTAGGTGGATTGGAATAGCCACCCTTATACAGTATGTTGGGGATCTGATAGATCTCAAGTTAAATTCCAATTGTTGGAAAATGATTTGATGATGCTAGCTGGGTTTTTTTGACAAGTTGTCCTATTTCTAATGCAATAGGAGGATCTTCAATCCGCTAAAAGATATGACCCCCCAAGTGGAAACCGGTCGATAATTTATCCCTTCCCTGAGGACTTAGACCAAAGCAATTGTATAGGTCAAACCTCTCACTAGAAAAAAAATACCAGCAACATATGTCACCCTTGTGTTATGGAAACTATTCTTGACAATGCACCCTTGTCAGTGCACATCGGACCCCTAGCTTTTCCTTTACAACAAAAATGTGATTTACATATGTAGCAACACCTCAGCCAATGTGCCATAAGATCCTTCACCCCACACTTTTTGTTCAAGTAGGGGACTATGTCATGGTTTGGCATATCATATCATAAAGATACTTTTTTTCGTACCTTTCCTTTTTCCTGCCACTTGTTTTAGTGTGAAAGTTTGGACAAATTGGTTCAATTTTGAGTAATTTGGACAAATTGGATCAACCCCGTCTATATGCACTTCTTATCCTTCATCGCTCTCTCAATATACTATATTTTCGGTACAAGGTTATTATAAAAACAACTTCTATAGATAAGTTACGAATCTTTCTAGTTGCCTTCATCTATATCTCTCTCAATATCTAGCGACCTTCATCTGTAGCTCCTTTACTCTGGAAATATAATAAGTTGAATTTTCTCAACTAAGCCTCCTCTAGGATTCTTCTGAAGCCTCCTATAGGATTCATCTCTTTCATACTCTCCCTGGACCTTTCTTATCTTAACTTGCAAGATTCTCGCCCTCTTTCTAATCCTTATATCATTTCACCCACTAAACCTCTATGCGGGCATGCTTCAACCTCTCCAACAAATCTACCCAGCCACTGTTGGAGTTGTTCTTCTATATAGAAATTGTTTTTATTTGACACCACCTAATAAAGGGAGGGTTGTGGATGGTCCCACTACATGTTAATTTAACACACACATAGGAAGAAAACTTAGTTTCTCTACTCAATAGAGCTACTATCTTAACCCCTTCTGCAACTCACAAGGCTCAATAGGCATTTGACTACTCAAAGTGCACAAGTAATCAGTAACAAATAAAATCAAACACACACGCATTCATTCATACATTTTCGTATAATAGGCTATTCATTAATATCAAAAATAAATAATTTACAATAGCCTCTATGGGCTACCAAAATCAAAATTTAAACTCCTAATACCTAATAGTGTCACTCTTAGTTAGGCTTTTACAAACTACAAAATTTACATTGATACCTAAATTTACAATTGCATACATGTTTTACTCCTGGGAATTATTTTTCTTTTCAAGTGCTTGGCCTCTACTCATTTTATTTCATCTCTATATTCTCCTCTTCTTAGGATTCGTGGCCTTTTCTTCTATCTTCTCTATTTCACTGTTCATTTTCATTATCTTCATCATCGTAATCATCACCATTGATCTCATGATGATCTCCATTGTCATCATACTTATCCTTGTGATCATCATCGTCCTTCTCATATGTCATCAACTTTGAACTTAAATATGTACACACATCAATCCACTTTAGTTCCATGCAATATTTGACCTCTTAAAATCCAAACTTTAGGATCTCATACATATGAAAGGGTAATGATAGAAGTTAAATTTCATTAAAATTTCCCCTTCATCGTTTTCAAAGAGGAGGGCGCCAAATTTTGTCAAAATTGCCTCCCTGTGGCACACGGGCTTTAGTCATTCGATCAGGGTTTCGACTAGGACTACAGAGCAATGCCATGCAATAATTCATTGGGTGATCCAAGAATCTTTGAAGGAGGATTGTTACTTAAGCGAACAACATTTTCTTCAAGGGATCAGGTACGAAGGAATGTTGAATGACCAGGGAAAAAGCCCAAAAAAACCTGGGCTTGGGACTGCAAAAAAATCGACCTTCAATCTACCTCGCAAGTTTATGGAAACCAGTATAGGCCTTCAAATCGATCTATAGTAGCTCTAGATCGATTCCCATTCATCGAATTGATTCAAATATGGAAACTTTGTTGTATATTTGGTGTATTTCACATTAAATGTTGCAGTGATTCTCCATCAATTAGTGTTTTAGGGTTGAATTTGGATGCAGTGAGGGATCGGCCGATCGAGGAGGATCTATCCAATGCTTCACCCCTATTTTCGACCAATTCTTCACCCCTATTTCGACACCTATTTTCACAGGGAAAATTTGGACCACGATGGCAGAATCAATAGCGCTTAAGCCTTGGTCTTCTTAGAGGAGGTCATTTTACCTAAGAAAATGCTTGTACAGGTACTCATCTTCTGCTTGCGTAATTTTTTTGTATTGTTTGTTGTGTGTACTTGAAAGTTTTAATTTTTCCTAGAGTGCTTGAGTAAATGTTGTAAATTTCTCCGTTGAAGAGTTATTCTTAGCCAACTTTGAATAAAATTTCACTTTTATGTTTTTGAATTTAACATCAAACTCTCGAGCTTAGGATTTTCATGAAAATAATAATACCAGCGTTTAGTCCATCCATCATTGAGAACCTTGTAAGATATAGAAGGTGTTGTGCCTCCATAATATGGATATGTAGTTCATATGAACCTTTCATATTCATTATGCCCAAAATGACTTATGGGAACCTGCTTGCTCAGCAAGAGACTTGTATACACAACCCTCTGATACTCAATTTTAATTTGGGAAATACCATAAATATTAGGAACTTGAAAGAAATATAAAATAATCCTTTGTTTCCATGTGACTATGTCTTTGGAATATAAGGGCTCGTCATGTAAAACTACACTTGAATGTCATCTACTATAATTGAATCTCAAGGATGATCAGATGACTCATGTTACACTAGATTTTTCAATTGTTTCCAATCCAGAACTATATCAACCATTGGATCTTTCCCAATCTATTTTGATGGTCACATTTTATTGGATCTTTGCCCAACCTTTGGTGGCCATTTTTAGAGTGATAGAACCCTCTAGATTGTTTTACAAAGTCAAATCAAGGTCAAACTAGCCTCCTGATGGCCTGAGAACCTCCCCAAGGAAATTTCCTAACTTTGTGAACACACATAGTGCATGGCATAACGCAGGACATTATGGAAATGCAACATGAACACAAGGAAACTATGAAAGCATTCTACCATGAGAAATTCCATCCATTTCAACCAAATGAAAGAAGATGATCCAGGAAGAAGATGATTCAAAGTTGAGTAATAGTTTTGTATTTGAAGAAGATGATGGTGTCATACACTCCCGGACAATTGCTCCTATAGTGATATGTCATTGCCAAGAAGGCATTGGTAGATTAAAAAAGAATATTGACTTGAACAAAAATGCTTATTTGAATAGATAGTCCATTCCTGCTCAACTATTTGTAAAGAAACATTTTCCGTACAAGATCCATAATGACAATAAATCTACAAACCTTATCCCTCTAGAAGCTACAAAAGACAATTGGAAATTTTGTTGAACTTGCTCCTTTAAAGCAAACACTTTCACATAAAGTGACAACTGCACATTAGCACTTTCTAAATGGAGGCTATAGTAGCCCAATTCCCTACCCCTCAAAGGACAAATTGCAAAAGGATCTCCACCCAATACATTGTAGTTTGAACTCAAGTATTGATTTCACAACCCCAACTAGCATGTCAATTGTTTCTTGGAGGGTTTGAATGTTGTGTATTCTTTTGGAGTCTTTGATGTTGTAGGTGCAGTATAGAGGAGCATTCTTTGAGTTGCATATTCACTAAGAATCATAATCACAAGTTATCTTTATCATCGATTGAAGGGTTTCTTTTGTTGTTAATTAAGAAACATTATATAGGTTAGCATAGTAAGAAGAACATATAAGGCTTACATACCAAGTTCTTGTATAATTAGTGGTGTTGATGGTCTATTGTTAAAAAAAATGCTATTAAAGAGAATTTTATAATTTTTATGTTAAAAGTGGGTTTCTTGTGCATTATTGTTACACCAAATAAAAAATATTTAGAAAAGATTTCATTTAAAACAATATGAATATGAACTCTCTCTCTCTCTCTCTCTCTCTCTCTCTCTCTCTCTCACACACACACACACACACACACACACACACACACACACACACACACACACACACACACACACACATGTTGATGGTAGTACTACTGGAATTTATAGTAATTAGTTTTGTCATTACTAAATCTTAGAAAATCCTTATTTTTCACTATATTTTTGGAGATAAAAATGTCTCTTGTTTTCACAACAATCTTGGAAGTGATAATTTTGTGTCTTGCCAATTATCATCACATTTTAAACAATCTACACTGTAATTTTTTGTTAAAACCATGAGATACCATGCCCTATTAGAAATGGAGGCTACGCACCATACTTCTCCAATTTTGTCCATTCTCCTTCCGATTGTCAACCACCTCATGTCCATTCTCTATTTATTGCACAGATGCTATCCTTAGAGTTTTGAAGTGTTTTTTACCATTGGTTATAGGTTACATTGCATTTTTTGCCACACTTTGATTTCAAAAGTGCTTGCAAGATTTTTTGGATGAAAAAATATTTGAGAATGTTGATTTCGATAGTTCAGCATATTGGTAGAATCTTTGGAGAGTATGTTAGAATTATGAAACATTCCCTAACATATTGAGTAGACACTCCACCCATCATTCATGAGGGGAAACATAACATTGAAAGAATTTGAGAAAAGAGATATATCATGTAATATTCATAAGGTAAGAGGTGAAATAGTTAGCTATTAGGACTCGAGTTCTCAATCTAAAAATTAATTAAACAAAGGAGACTAGATCAAATTTAAATATTAAAAATAAATTAAAATTAAAAGTAATTAACAAGAGGTATAAGATAATTCAAACTCAATGTTAAAGAATGAATAAATAAAGATACATATAGAAACTAGAAACCTAAGGTAAGGAACAACATAGGAGATAACGAAACTAGTAATAATAGGAAATAAATAGAAAAGAGTGAGGTATGATAGAAGTACAATAATATTAAATAGATGTTGGACAATAAAGATAAAGAGGTAGAATGATATATTTAATAATATTAATAAGGTATATAAAATACAAAGTAGAGATTTAGAGGGTGTGAAATAAGTAAAAGAGTATATTTTTTTTTAATGCATCATACATATATATAAATAAAATAAATATTTTATATTTATATGTAAACTCCCTTTGAGGTGAGATCCAAGTACATCAATGTGTGGCAAACATCTTGCCATTCAGTGCAGAGAACATAATTTCACCATATAGTTTTGGCTTCAAATTTCAATGGGAAGGATCTTACAATCATATATACTTTAAACCGAAAAAGTGGATTGAAAAGGAATGCTACTTGTAATGCGCTAGTCTACCATATGAATAACAAGTTCTCACTAGTCTACCATACGGATAACAAGTTCTTCAATGTATACTAGTGTTTGGCAGGTCAACAAGTTCTCCACCAATTTCTCTAGGTTGTGAACAACTCATCTTTTGAAAGTATTGTCCATTTGCCATGAGTATTTGTCTCTAGACTCCTTATCATCGTTGTTAGTTGGTCTAGGGACTTCCATCACTTTTTACTTGAAAATCATTTGACTTCGAGAAAGCACATGTTCCTTCCCTTCAAATAGATTTCTAGGTTGAGTAGTGCATAAAGGTTTCGTTCGTTGGAAACTTTGCTTCTTGTTCTTTTTCCTAGGGCAAGGGTATGGACCTCGGGGACTTTCACGATGAAAGGGTTGACAACCTGAGAATGTCCAACTTGTGCTTTGATGGTCTTGTGATCTTGCATAATGGGTTTGCCTCGTCTGTGTCCCTCTTCATCTTTGAACTAAGGATACATCCCCCTTACTTTGGCAATCCTAGGTCTCATCAAAATATACTCATTTACCCTCTATAGGGATTATTCAGTATTTGTTGGTCAACCTTTTGAAAGCTC
Source organism: Larix kaempferi (assembly GCA_027924585.1). Lineage (NCBI taxonomy): Eukaryota > Viridiplantae > Streptophyta > Pinopsida > Pinales > Pinaceae > Larix > Larix kaempferi. Next base: position 7,686,595 of record BSBM01000865.1, on the reverse strand, counting down.
AAAGACTTTGTGGAAATTGGCTTCTTTTTTGTTGACCATTTTCTCTAATCTCCTCTTTTTCCTTGTCTTTATATTTTATAGAATTTATCTTTCTTTATTTTTCCCCAAGTTTGATTAGGTGACCAAGATTTTACCTCAAAAGATCATTTTTTCCTAGCTTTCCTTAAGACATAAAAATAAAACACAAGGAAAGGGAATATATTAGTTTTAGCGCATATAATTTCTAAGAACATTTTGGCCATTCCAGAATGTCTCCTCCATCAAAGGTTGTAGAAGAGTTGTATGTCCTAAAAAGCTTCATAAAGCTCTCATGTTTCAGGTGTGTAGCTAATAAAATTCAAGTTTTGGAACCCTCCATTCATGCATACAAATAATAATAACTGAGCCGAAGAAGGTGAGGATAATTTGAGGGTAACGGCAATTCAAATTACAGGGGCAGAGTGATCATCAATACCAGGTAATCCGCCATCCAAACCCTTAAGTTCAGGCAGTTCTTTAACTTCAGGGAAATGTAATACACAGCAGAAACAGTTCAGTCCCTCTCTCAATGTTTTTTACAAACCCTAGTCCCAAACCCTGAAACCAGAAGGCAAGCAGAAGAGTTTTTAAAGTGGGCGATTGATCAGCCCAGTTATGGAATCACCATTCTGCAGCTTCTATCAGAGGCGTCGGTGGCTGAACAAATTAGATAGGCGGTCATAGTGAACTTCAAAAATCATGTAAGGAACCGCTAGGCGCCGCCAGACCCTGATTCCCCCCCAAATCCCCTTCAATTCAAAACCCAGAGAGGGAATAGATTGAAGCTCTCATAGTTAGGTCAATGCTCACTTCCCATCCGTGTATACAGAGTGAGCTTAGCGAAGCATTAGCCATCATAAGCAAACATGATTTCCCTAAAACTGGGCAAACCCTGCTTCCCGAGCTCATGACGAATCTTCAGTCGTCTGCTGATTATGCTGTCATCAATGGGATTCTAAATACTGCTAATTCAATCTTCAAGAAGTTTCTTTACCAGTATAAGAGAAATGACCTGGGTTCGCTACCCCTTGCTCGATGTTTTTCTTCAGACGGGGCAGCTTATTGTAGAAAATATGCAAAATGCGGCCATTCTTAGGCCTCTGTTTGAATGCCAGAGGCTCTGCTGTACGATCTTCTATTCTTTGAGCTTTCAGGAGCTCCCAGAGTTCTTCGAGAATCATATGAAGAAGTGGATGGGGGAGTTTCGCATATATTTGACCACTGCATACCCTTTCCTTTATGCCGAGTGGGACAAAGAGGGTATCGTAGACCAGCTGGGGGCTGCCATTTGCGAGAATATCAATCTTTACATGGAAAAGAATGATGAGGAATTTCAAGAATATTTGAAGGATTTTGCTTCGGCCATCAAGAGTTTGTTGATGAATGTTTCCATTGCATCGAGTCGTGATATGCTAGCTGTTACTACTATCAAATTTTTGACAACTGTGAGCAAAAGTGTACATCATACATTGTTTAGCGGTGTGGATATTTTGCGACATATTTGCGAGAGTATTGTGGTGCCCAATGTCATGATCAGGGAGGAAGATGAGGAATTGTTTGAGATGAATCATGTAGAATATATTAGAAGAGATATTGAGTGTAGTGATCTTGACATAAGAAGGAGAATGGCTTACGAATTAGTGAAAGGACTTGCAACTCATTATAAGGAACAGGTGATGGCTATGGTCTCCATGCACATACAGAACATGCAGGCCAAATATGTCACCAATCTAGCAGAGAATTGGAAGGAAAAGGATTGTGCGATATACTTGGTTTTTTCTCTATCGACTAAACAAACTGCTGGAGTTTTGGTAAGTACCGACTTGATCAATTTTGAATAGCTTATCTTGACTATGATAATGGCAGAGTTACAAAGTGAGGATGTGAATGCAAAACCATTATTGAAGGCATATGCATTGAAGTTTCTCACCACTTTCCACTCTCAGATTCCGAAGACCAGTGCTTTGAGTATCATGCCTCATTTGATGAGGTTCCTTTTGTGTCAATCGAATGTTGTTCATTCTTATGCTGCTAAATGTATCGAGAAGATGCTACTTTTTAAAATTGGGCGACAGCTTCAGTATACTTCTGCAGACATTAATGCCTTCCTTCATCCCTTAATGACTAATCTTTTTAATGCACTTAAATTGCTGGAATCCCAGGAGAATCCCTATGTCATGAAATGTATTCTTAGAGTTGTGGGACTGGCAGACTTTAGTAGTGACCTGGCAATTGGTTGTCTTACAGGTCTAACATCCATAGTAAATGAGGTCTGTAAAAATCCAAAAAACCCTAGTTCCAATCATTATTTATTTGAGTCAGTTGCTGCCTTAATGAGAAGATCCTGTGTAAGAGATCCAGGATTAATTGCAAGTTTTGAGGTAAATCTATTTCCTGTCTTACAAACCATTTTGGTTCATTATGTTACTAAATTTGTACCATATGCTCTTCAGTTGTTGGATCAGCTTATTGAGATAAATCGGCCTCCTCTTCCCACAATCTACATGCAGATTTTCCAGCTTTTTCTCTCCCCCGAGTCCTGGCAAAAGAAATCCAATGTCCCAGCCCTTGTACGGTTAGTGCAGGCCTATTTACAAAAGGCCCCTCGGGAGCTGACTCAAGAGGGGCCTCTGAGTCAAGTGTTGGGAATATTTAACAAGCTTGTTACTGAACACCATTATAGAAAATTTAAGCTACGGAGTCATTTCTCCTTATTTATGTCACATATGGAGTGTCGTTTTCGTTTGACTCCAAAATCAATGGACCGTGAAATTTGTCAAGTCAGTTATAATTTTCATGTCCCTTTTTCTGGTGAAGCACGGACCTGGAGCTCTTGCTAGCTCTATCAATTCTGTTCAAAGAAATATTTTCCCTTCAATTCCGGAGTAGTTTTGGGTAACCACACTGAAATCAATCACATGAGTTCTTGAGACAAAGTTGTGCTCAATTGCATCTACTAGACTTTTATGTGAATCTCCAACATTCTTGGTAGACACTAGTGCTACGCTCTGGGGAAAAATGCTTGATAGCACTATGAATCTCCTTGCAAGGCCAGAGGAAGATAGTGTAGAGGAGGATATAGAAATTCCAGACTTGGAGGAAACCATTGGATACACTCCAACATTTGCCCAAATTTAAAATGCTGGAAAGAAACAGGAGGATCCAGTCAAAGAAATTAAAGATCCGAAGGAAATTTTGGTAACTTCATTGGCAAGAATATCAGCACAGGCCCCAGGGAAGTATCCTTCCATTATTCAACAGTCATTGGAACCTGCCAATCAAGCTGCACTTGCTCAGTTCTGCAGCCGATATGGATGTACTATTGTATAGGTAATATGCTTTTTTTTTCTTTATGTTTTGTGGTTTTTTTTCTGTCTATAACTCTATTGAGCAATTCTTTTGCCATTAGAGAGTACATGTTAACTAGACATATTTTGTGTTTTCACATATAATGACTAGCTAGCTTTAATAAAATGCAAAGTAGAATTATCCAAACATAGATCCAAACATAGCTTTTACAGTATAGATGAATGATGAACTATTTTAAAATTTTCGTGCTCTATTGGGAAGTGTGACAACAAATTATCAAGGATTTGAGCAATCCCATAACACTTTACCTACATTCTATTTTTAGAATTTAGTTCCACATTAAAAGACAAGAATGCAAAATTTGAAAGGATAAAAGGAAATGATCAAGATTTTCACCAGTTTGGATTTTTGGCAGCCAGGAGGATGAGTTCTTTTATAGCACTATGGGCCCTCATATGTTTATAATAGAAGTAGCATCAAATACATATGTTGCAAGTTTATTTGGTCCTCCAAGTTTTCATAGGTTGAAGGGATTGTTAAGCAATTACCCTTTTCTTTGCATTTAAATATATTTGTTATTATTATTTAGGATCCATATTGTCTTTAGTTGTGGTTTCCATTACTGATGAGATTTTTGTCTATTGTTTGAAATAGGTGCCAGTACATAGGAAGTAGGGTCCATGGTGGTCAACAATTATATTCCCTACCAATTAATATTAGTTTTCTTTATAAGACAGAATTACACATGATGAAATCTGATTTATCAGGGAACATGGTTATTTTATTGCAGTATTCAAGCTAACATGGTGGAAAATTATATTCGCAAGCTTGGAATATTCTGACCTCAGCAGAACTAAGTTTAGTTGGCCCAAGGGGACAAGTTCATGCCCTGGATGTTGGTAATGGAATGCTTTGGGATGGAACACATGTAAGGGTTTCGTTGGAATTAGAGTGTTTTAGTTGATTCTGTAATCATACACTTGATGTGTTCTTCCTTTATAATCAAGCACCTTATTTGTTTTCCCTTTACAATCAACACTGATGTTTTTTTTCCTTTCAATCAACCGCATGATGTTTTTTTCCTTTATAATCATCTGCCTGTTCTGTTTTGACTTAATGAGCAAAATATATGTGACGAGGGGTGATGTAAAAAATGCTAGATTATATAGTTGATCTCATTGTGATAAAATAGTTTGCAAAATAATTATTTTTTCTTCTTTCCGTTCCACAGGATTGCAGTATATTGGCATGGAAGTTTAGTCCTATAGCAAGTACCTTTGAGCCTGCAGCTTCCCTTGCAGGGCATACACTACATGTTGTCTCATTAGTCTCAGGAGCAGATAGAAATTACTCTGGTTCCATGGACAAGACAATAAGAGTACGTTTCTTTGCTTGCTGACTATTTTTAGTTGATTATGATTTTAGGAAATTTGAAGGAACCATGTTATTCTTGTAAGTTCATAAACTTCTAGCAAATTTTCACCACTCATAAAAAAATTCCGATAAAGATTTGCTGAAGTTTTTCTACAATCTTTCAAATTATTAGTATGTTTATATATGCTATAGAAAGGTGATAAAATTTTCAAGAAAGTTAATTATAACCTATACCAGCCTAGATTCAAATCCTAGGCTCTATCAAGTGCCGAGAGGGATCAAATCTCTGGAGGTGCAATGTCTCCTTGAATAGCTCCTTGAGTGCAATACCCGAGCCACCTAATCCTAAGCTCTAAAGTCTCTACTTTAAGTCTCATATTTACTTTTTACTTTGTAATATCTTTTTTGTTTATGGCTAACATTATATTTATTTCTTTTTACTTTGTATTATTATTTTTTGTTTACTTTGTATTATTTTGTTACTGGACAAACACTCTAAAGTCTCATATTTACTTTTTACTTTGTATTATTCTTTTTTGATATTTACTTTTTACTTTGTATTATTCTTTTTTTGTTTACTTGGTATTATTTTGTTACTCGACAAACACTCGACTAACAAGATCTCCCCCATACTGGGCTGTAGAGCGCCTCTCGGCGCAATTACTCTGGGAAACTATATATTTTTAATTGATGAATCTCTTTGGGAAAAATCAGCCAAATGGTAATCCTAGCTGTAAAATTTTTACCTCTTGTGATCAATATCTCCTTTGTGTTGCCCAATGGTAATCCTAGATGGTAATCTCCATAGCCAAATTTCACTGGCTCTATGCTGGTTTGTAAAATTTCAAGATAATTGTTGTTCTTAATTGAATTGAGAGATTGTTGACGGGGATAATTTGATCTCCTTTGTTTAGAGTCTAGACTTGTTCTAACATTGATTATTGCATAACTTCTTAAGCTCCTTTTTCTTAGCTATCTTCGAGGCTTCTGACGTATTTGGGTACATTTTATTCGATACATATGTAAAGACATTAAGTTACATACAGTATATGTAGGTTACTTGCATTGCCCCCCTGGGGGGTTGGGACCCAAGATGGCCTTTTATGCAAATAATTTCTTGGAGCTCAAAATGGCCTCATAGTGAGCCCCCCTTACATGCTTTGACATGGGATGCATGGGCTCAAGATCCTCCTAGTCCAATTCAGAGTAGATTTCATTAGCTTCAGGTGGTAGTGGGGCACCAGATACCACTAGAGGATAGATGATGCTAGATTTTCCATGGGAGATGGAGACAAAGGACCACTTTATATTTAGATGTCCCCATTACTACGAGATACATGATTGATTCCAATACTTTTTCAAGGAGTCTCATAACTTTGTCTCCACCTTTTTCAATATCCAAACTAGCAATGCCTAGCATTATACTTGGGAGAAGCACTTAGGCTCATAGTTCACATCCTTTGACCCCCTAACAGACCAAAAACTGCTCAAAAGATGACTTCTTTCTTCTTGATACTCCCAGTGGACGAGGGCACCAAGAGGCAAGTAAAGTGCAACACCATTCCAAACCTCAGATATGTCAAACCCTAAGAGACAACCCACTCTCAATAGTGAGACCCACATGCAAAGTTGTCCTAGTGGGATTCAAGACAGTTTGTGCCAAAACAATAGCAGGCCCCCTCCCCCAACTAGGTCCAAACAAAAAATCACCTCGTCTAAACAAAGAGACATCCCCTAGGCCAGATCCAGCTTCTCCAACTAATTTTCTATACTAATATTCTTCCCTTCAACCTTGGATGGCAAGAGAGCTTCCCATTCGACTTCAAAGGAGGACCCCATCTCTCTCTTGTACAATGACAAGCCCTTGAAGCTTTGGGGCTCTTTTCTTTGTACTTTTCTCTAAAGCACTATATTTAATCATGGCATTATGATAGTTGTGCCTAAGTCATAGATTAGCTTTGCCTTTTGCTTTTTGCTTTTATAGGAGTGAGCTTTGCATTCCCACTATGAAATGCCACGTATGGCCTAAGTAGTCTCGTTGACCTCTTTTTGGTCATTTGTTGGACATTAATAAAATTATCTTCTGTTATAAACCTCAAAAACATCTAGCCTCTATTTCTTATTGAAGTTATTATTTACCATTTATCATTTCTAACATGGAAGAATAGAAAATGCTTCCAACTTTTACTTAAGCGACAAGCATACACCACCTATCAAGAGTTGGGACATCATTTACACTAGGACACTGGAAAACTTGGCCCAACTTAATGATTAGAATGGCTCAACCACAGAACAGTGGCCCCCTTGCAGGCTCCCATCAAACTCTTTTACAAATGATGACATAATGTTAGAGGAATCGAACCCTAGAGGACACTATGACAGCACCCCACTTTCACCAACCAGGCTCAGACTCTCATGGCCTGTTTAGTGTTTCTAGGAACATAGCCTCAAGGCATGTTTTAAGAAACAAGAAAATATGAGAAGCATATAGTCGTGCAAACATATGCAACAATATGCCAAACAAGTCAATTTCCAAAATACCCTGACAAATATTTCACAAATCCCAACATAAACAGAACTATGCATTGAAAGCATACATTACATCCATGGAATCACAACCAAACAACAATCACCAATAATAACTCTTAAATATTATCAATGCCATGAGTGGTAGAATAAAATTATAAATGTTATATTAATAATCTATTATTGCAACTCTTTTCGAAATATTAGATGTACGATTTCATTCCTTCTGTCTAGTGGGTTAATTGGAAATTGAAAAACTAAACCATAAACAAAAGTACCTCTGGTGTTAAATCCATTTACTATGTTTATTAAGAACTCAACTGAAAACTGTACACTATAATTATACATTTTAATATCTGAAGAACAGTTAACAGAGAAGGATGAAACAAAAAGGACTATCCATACCTCCATCCATAGAACCTGAAAATATGCTTTTCAAATGACGTGGACTCTTTGACATGGCAGAAATACCATCAATGTGTCCACTCATTGCTGCTAGAAAGGGTTTTGCAAAAATTTGATTACCAAGAAGGCCACAAATAGAAAATAATCTATTGCTCAGAATCCTTAAAGCTCATCTTGGTCACAAAGTGTCCGATGACAATATGGCATAACTAATGAAAGCATTAAATTTTGTAAATTCTAAAGCACAACTCTACCTTGTCTAATTTTGCTGCATTGAGAGCACGAAGATATTCTTGGGCTCTTGCTTGAGTATGTAGGTTGGGATCGAAGTTTCTAAAATCCCTCTGTTATACATAAACAAGCATCAAAGAGATATATAAGAATTCAAACTTTTTCCATAAGTAAATTAAGGAAAATTGATTGAACACAAAAATTACAGAAACAAAATTTATGAAAATATTTCAGCTCTACAGGCACCTGTTGGGGATAAAATTTGTATCAGGTCTATTCACATCAACAGTGGCTTCATTGACTTAAAATTATATTCTCGTTCAAGGCCATAACCAAATGGTCAAAGCATCGAAAACATAAGCAAATTTGTAGTTATTGATCCTCAGCTAGAGCATTAGCTTATGCAGATACTCAAAGTTTTCAAGATGGCAATGAACTGATAGCCAGAGCCAGAAACCTAGATGGATTGGTTTATTTGATTCTCACATCAACTGTAATACTTCCCTTTTGGTGCACGTAAAATATCGAATGGGAGAAACATCTAATTTCCATTTTTGTAAAACCATATGCCCATATTCTATAGAACAAAATCCTATTGTAATTCCCCATGGATCATTAGGTGTAGGATGCACCTAACAATATGTTGTAAATGTTTCGAGAATGTTTTTCTTTTTAGATTGGCCAGAAGCCTGGAACTCATATTTACATGATAGTTAGAAGTGTTCTAACCAAAAATAATAAGCCTAGTTACTCTTGGACTATGCACAATTGGACATGAGAATGATAAATCCATGATTCAGTGTAAGGAAAGCCAAGTGGGTTTTTTGGCATGAACCATAACTAGCATACTAGCATAGTGTATCCTTTTTCCAAAGCAGTAAAACATTCTTGAAAGATAGGCTAAAAAATCCCATAGTTTGAAATAACTTCATTGAGAGATGATCCCCCTCCACATTGGGTAAATCCAAGATAAACAAAATGAACATCTTGATTCTTCTATCAACTTAAATCAACCTCATTTTGTCATACATCTTTCCACCAGTGAAATACTATCATCTTCCTCCAAACATTATGGCACCTTAAGATGTTATGGAGTCACTAAGATAGGGACTTGACTCTTACATATGCAATGAGAGGTTTCCTACCGCTGGTTCAAGGAAAAGTTCCTAGATTTGACTCAATAGTGCCGGCAAGAGATTGTTGTATCTACTTCTTTGCTGCCTTCTTCTGGTAGTGGCCAGCATTTTTAGGAATAAACCACAATTGTGAAGCTTTGTGGGTGCAAGTGTAGATGTTGGTACAAGGACACTATTTCTAAAATCCATAATAGGGTGTGGGGCTGCATCATATGCACATACACATGCAAACACTATAATTTTCCTGCCTTTTAAAAAGAATAGATTGAGGATTTGGTTAAGATGCAGCAATCAAATGAAGCACAATAAATATATGTAGGTAGATTCTGCCTTTAGCTATGAAGGTGCTATTAACATCACCAGTCTCTGTGCGTGAAAAGATATGTTAGCAGGAGTCACAATTGGAATAGTTTCCTTGTAAAATTGCTTAACATATTTGATGTGTTCCTCCTGGTGAGGCAATAATATATTCAGAAGTTAAAGGAGGCAAAAATTCTAACAACACCCTTGTAACCTGCATATTATAAATTCTTCAAAGCTCATTCCGAAAGTTTATAGAGTTATTAGCTATTGAGCTCCTTATATTCTGTCATCTCTAAGAGGTATGCCATAAACTGATTATGTCATATCGAAATTGCCCGGGCCCCCATGGTTAATGGGACCTTATGACATTTTGATACAAAACCCCCATGTTCCACTATTACTTGGAATTCTTGATTGGATATACAAATGAATTTAGTACTGAATCATCTTTTAGATTGACAAAATTATGAGCACTACCATGATTGCCATGATTGACCAGTATGTTAAGTGGTTTGATACTTAAATTTACTTAGACCAGTCCTACTTTGTTTTTTTTGTAAGCTAGAGGTAATGTTTGTATTATAGTAAACAAGAAATGAACTGTACAAATTATGTGCTGGTTGGCCTACCACTTGGGAAACTAGACTAGCCATACAGAAAATTCTTATCTATTCAAATTGGCTGAGACATATTGCCTGGGATACAAACTAGGATAGCTATAGGAATATTATCTTTACTGTAATAAAAAAACATTCCAGAAAAACTTGACAATAAAACTAAACAGGATTATCTGCTTCATGAGGAATTGACATATCTGCCCTTGGATCACAATCTGAAGGTCGATGCTCAGGGGAATTCACCTTCTGCTCTTCAGAACTTTGCCCCTATTCATAATCAGAAACCTTAAAAACAATCCCACAAGCAGAGTAGGCGATGAGGTCCAATTTGGCATCCATTGTTCTCATTAAAACCAACAGTTAATCTAGCTGTAACAATATTTCATTTGTGTGCGTCTGAAGGGGTGGAGGAAACAGACTGAATAATTTTTCCTTCAAATTGCAAAATTAGCCAAATGGTAATCCTAGATGGTAATCCTAAATGGTAATCTTATCAGTGTGTTTTGAAAAATAATTTGGATTTTAAGCATGGTTGTCTTTGGATATTATTGTCTTTTCTTAGAATTACAAATGATGCAATCTAGATGTTCATATTTCTCCTCTCCCTAACTCTGAAATGGTGCTAGCTCAATGGAAGAGCGCCTGCCTTACGAGAAGGAGGTTGGTGGTTCGATTCCTCCGTGCCCTATTGATATTGCAATATTGATATTTTTAATAAAATATATTTTATTATAATTTATTATGGCTATAGAGGGGGTTTCAAACTGCCTTTGTATGTTTCTATGAGGTGGGTTCTAAACCACCTTCATATGTCACTATGAGGGGGGTTCAAAATTGACCTTGTATGTTACAACGAGGGGGGTTTAGAACCTTCCTTGTAGGTACCTATGAGGGGGGGGTTTCAACCACCCTCGTAGGTACCTGCGAAGGGGGTTTGTAACTGCCATCATAGGTACCTACAAGGAGGGTTTGAAACCACCCCCAAAGGTTTGTAATAAGGACATTTAGGGGGGGTTTTGAACTGTCCCCATAGGTGTCTAAGAGGTGGGTTTAGAACCGCCCCTATAGGGGTTTCAAACTACCACTATAGGCCTCTACGAGGGGGGTTCAAAAATGCCCCTATAAGCCTCTACGAGGGGGGTTCCAAACCACCCCTATAGGACTATACGAGGGGGGTTCACAACTGCCCCTATAGGCCTCTACCATGGGGGTTGGAAACCTCCCCTATAGGCCTCTACAAGGGGGGTTCCAAACTGCCCCTGTAGGTTTGTATGAGGGGGCTTATGAGGGGGGTTCACAACTTCCCTTGTAGGTATCTATGAAGGGGGTTCAAAACCACCCCCGTAGGTCTCTATGAAGGGGTCTACGAGGGGGGTTTAAAACTACCTCCGTAGACCTCGACTCGGGGGGTCACAAACTGCCCCCAAAAGTCACTTTTGGGGGCGGTTCCAATCTCGTCAAAAACCACCCTTAAAGGGAAAAACTTTTAACATCTGTTCCTTTAGGGGCGGTTTTTCCAAAACCACCCCCAAAGCCAAAACTTCCCTCATAGATCACTTTTGGGGGCGGAAGAAAACCCCCCCTAAAGGCCAAAAATGTAGCAATGATGGGGTTGAAAAATAAGAACTAGTTGCTGGGAGACTACCATACTGATGGATGGATGCATGCATGCAGTATGCATGCATGCAGTATGCATGCATGCATGCAAATACAAATGATGATGGCGAGAATATTCCAACACGCCCCTCAAGCTGGACTATGAGGAACACATAACTGAAAACTAGTAGGGCCCTGGTAACTGAGACCAAAGGTCACCCCGTACAGCAATCTAAAAACAAAAGTGAGGAAAGAGGGAAAAACCAGTTGGAAGAAATCCCCCCCTCAAGATAGACTGTGGTAAGCTAATCAATCATGTACATCATTCAACCCAAAAGGTAAGTGAACTTATTTACTGAGAAAGGATCTATCGACAAGAAATGGATCAATGTGAGAAGCATGAAGCCTTCCATTCTGAAAATCAGATATGGTTCTAATTTGATCAAGTGGATCTCCAACAAGATCTTTGGTAGATCTAAGAGTTGTGGATTCCTATCTCAGAAGAGGAGGATATTCAGGTTGTAGATCATTAGGTTCTTGTGTATTTGGATCTTCCGTTCGCTCATCTTCACTATCAGGTGCTATATATTCAGGTTCTTGTGGATATGGATCTAGCATTCGATCTTCATCACTTTCACTTTCAGATTCTAAATCTGAACCTTCTTGAGATGAATATTATCTCTCTTGCTCATCAAGCAGTGGTGGTGTGTTCTAGCACCCAAAATGGACCTTAAGGTTGCAGAAATGCCAAGCTGGGGTAACCACAAAACCACTTCAGGAAAGGTAAACTGGCTTCTTCCTCTCCAAAGAGGGATCTCTCACAGATTTAAAACAAGGCCAGATATATGAACAAATTGAGATAGGATTATTGTTGGCTGAAAACAGTGCAGACACTCCTTCGGCAATGGAGTCAAATTACCAAAACGATTGAAGGGACAACGCTTTGCCAAGAAATCTTCACATAGGAAAGATAGCTACCAGCTTACAGTCAAAGAGGATTGTTGGGTGACAAAGAAGAAAATATGAACAAACCATCAACACAAAGCACCTAGAAATGAATTATGTATCAACTTTAGTAGAAAATATTTGTGGATGCTTAGAATGAAAGAGACAGAGCATATTATTTATGAATTCGGTCTCAATACTCACTTATCCAAGCATGAAAAGAATAACAATATGAATTAAACAATGAGGGAAAACATTCACATGAGAAAAAGAGTATACAAACTGTAAGGCAAGACAACACATGAATCTTTGATGGAAATCATTAGCTCGGCTCTGCCACTTTTTTATTAAATGTATAAAAAATGCTTAACACAAGAGCCTCTCGGGCCGCCAAAAGTTCCAACCAACCCTTTGCTATCTCTATTACATGGAAATATATAGGCCTTTAGGCTCGAATTATGTAACACAAATCAGTTACGACTGTACTGACACCCACATGGCTCGGCCCATCGCCTTCAAGAACTAGATGCAATAGAAATGGATGATGGCAGACAGGCTTGACTAACTCTACATGTGTCATTACACGATTGAAGGATACGAAAGCCTTTGATAAGATAGCATGCCCTAAGTGGCCTCAAAATATATGAATATTACATATCTAAAAAGTCTGAAACAAACTGATACGATGGAAAAACAAAAATATCAAAATAAGGCCATCACCCTATGTCGAAATTATTACCTGGCCTTGCTGGTCAAATAAATAATCCACCTTCAGAGAATTGTCCACCTGTTCTTTTCCTGTTGAACGAGGAAGTGTCACTATCTAAGTGTGAACGATGAAATCCTTGAGAATTTCCACGTTCTGGTGAGTATTCTACTCCACTTTTTGGACCTATCCCTTCTTCTTCTTCTGCCAAGCTTTCTTACGCACCTGTCAACCTTGTTGTTCCTTAGGCTCACTGGCGGTGCTTTATTCTAAGTGATCAAAATTTTCCAGGGGAGGGAGGGTGATCATCTTCCACGTCGAACCATGCTTTCTCTAGCACAAAGTTCACTCTGGAATCTTGATTTTCTGCCATGACTGAATCTTAACCAAAAATAACTAGGCTTTTGAATCTTCCACCTTTCCAAATATGGATGCAGACAACAAACCACTGGGAGCCCCTTTATAATGAGATGGTAATCGAGGTTAATCATTTGGCATGATTGCTTGATAGGACTCCCTAATGTTGTAGGATGACGACTGAGATCCAGTGTGGCGTTAAGAAGACTTGACTATACGTTTGCATTAAGTGGAAAACATATGAAGGCTTGGGAAATTATTCATCCACAATAGAGGTGTTTTTAACCCTCTATATCCACGATTGACTCAGCAATGTCTATCTCGATCTCTCTCACATCCAGACCGTCGAATGGCGTGGCCTCTAGCAAGTTCACGGATTTCAACCTCGTTAGTGTCCTAGGCATGTTTAATCCTCGAATAGATTCCCCACCATTGATCTTCACCTCCACCGGATCTGCGTTGTCCAATCCTGCGGCCTCTACCAAAACTTCACGAATATGAAAACGCCTATCCCCCATGCTTGTCAAATCTATGAAGTACACCAGGGCCGTAGATGTGCATCGTCGGCCATTGATCAAGATTCTAACATGCCCACTGGCTAGGCACTCAACCCTTGCGTAATACAGCCCCAACTCGCTTCACGGGGCATGATCAGGGCTGTAGATCTCCTTCGCTATGGATCTCCACCTTCTGTTGGTGCCATCATTTAACTGGGGCTAGGTATTTATCTTTATCTCCCTCTGTTAGGCTAATACTTGGGTTTTTCTGGGATATTTCAATTCATACCTAGGGATAAACCCTTCATTAATTTTGATCCACACTTTTAGGGGCCGCATGGCTTAAAAAATCGAGACCATCCTCCCTGCTTCATGAATTCGAACCCCTTCAATTTTCCCAAGACAAAATGGGTGTTAACAACTGGCTCCAATCGGGGATGCTATCCTCTTTGCGAGGTAGCAAAGAACCCCATAGAACCAGTGCCAGATCCATTGGGATGATCCTTATCCAAAGCTGCAATCTGTAACTCTTTATTGAAATCAAACTGAACACTTCGACTTGGCCACATGTTACAAAACTGAACTGAACTTAAACTTGAAAATTGAAATGCCTGAAACCAAGACAAAACTGAACTGCACATGCTAAAAGACTAACTGAAAACTGAAATACACTATTGCAACGAAAAATGCTAAAAAGGTGTTTGCCATAATGAGCTTATTTACGCACATACAAAAGTGATTAGGGTATTGTTGGAATGATTAGGGTATCAGGTGATACAAAAGTTCTAATGTAACCAGTTCAGCAACTGATCCCCTAAGCAAATTTCCTCATCATGTTTAACTAAAACCATAAAGTAAGAACACACTGACAAAAAACCATGCTGATATGTGTAATCTTCTGGCCGGATGTCAAACCAATTACTCCAACAGAAGAGTTTCTCCATGTAATTAGCTAATAGGTCATAAAAGGCATGATATCCTCCAAATTTTTCTGCCATTTCTTGGGCATGACAAGGCTGCCCCAACTATAACTTTTCTGACACCCTACCAAGTTGCGGTATTACTTGTGGACTGGAAGACCTATCTTCAAAGGGACTGAAACTAAGATGCCCATCTCCTTCATCCTCCATTCTAAATGTAGGAACTGGATGTTCATGACAAGTTTCAAATAGGGCCTGGAAAATCATGTATGCTTGATCCCTTAAGCAGCCCAATAGGACTAAAACAATTAGCTTCATGCATACCTTTCTGCTGTAACTGTAGCTCTGTAACATGGGAGGTTGTTTCGAAGCAAGGGCTATCGATATCCTCCCCCTCTGGGCTATTTAGAATTCATGGATTAAAAACCTGATTCTGCTCTAGTGCATCGAAAGAAACTCCATCCTGGTTTTCAAATGGATCAGGGAGAAGAACTTCTTCTTGATATGAAGACCTTGAGCTCAAATGACATGGACAAAGGATAGATTGACTATTCAGGTCCTCCTCCATCTTACCCATCACCTGACCAGAATGTTGGGTGTCTTCATTAAACTCAAGAGAACCAACAAGAGACTCTTTGTTGCTAACATCATCTACCCCATCTTCTGTTAAGCAAAAAGCCCCTGTTTGCTGGAAACCTTCATGAATACATTGTTAATTAGATCCCTCTCTCTTTTTCTGATGAAGGCAAGGTTCCACATGCAAGGCCTTTATGCTTTCTTCATTCATGAATTTAAAACCTTATTTCATTGTGCCCCATAGTTTAGAGCAGAGAGACAGGGTATTACCTTCATTGGGCTTACTATCTCTATGGTTGGTAATGATTAAATCCAAGGATACCATCTGATTTATCTCTATGACTGGTTTTTCTAAATAGCATGACTGATTGTATGCTTGGTTATTCTTTTCATTCACTTCTAGGAGGTTTATGATGCCTTCTATTACTTCGGCTTTCTGTTTTTGAGTAGGAATTTTATTCTCCCGCTTCAAAAATTCAAATGAAGGATAATATAAAGGCACACAATCATTTCTAGCCCACTTACCATCCACGCTATTTTCAAACCTTAGACCATAAATTTCAATTGGATTTTATTCACTAGCAATCCCAAAATTTTCAAAATTTTCTATTGGTTGTTTATGTACCTCATCTCAATATTCATCCTTGTATTCATCATATACAGGGGGACTAAAATCTTCTTTAAAACCTTTCATAACACAATTTTTAACATGTTGACTGCATTCTACATAAAAAAGATTTATGTCCTCCTCTTCTTGTGCATCACTGGGCTGATCATCTTTCTGTTCACCATGAGAAGTATGGGAAGGAAAACAAATTCTTCATGTTCATATCTCTCTTCAAACTTTAATTCCTTTTTCATTTCATATTTACTGTCTTGTTCTGAGACCTTTCTAGACATCCTGAGATTGTCTTCAGCCTCCAATGAATCAATAAACATACGCTGCAAGGTGGGAGACCTTCTCTCTAAAAGAAGAAAATACAATTCAGGAGGGAGGACAGATGCATAATACAGTTTAGCAACATTCTCAAGAGGTCGAATTTCCTTTGGCATGTTATAATAAAATCTTGCAAACCTCTTGTTAAAACTAAACATGGCTTCACCTTCTTGTCTTTTTCAAGGAATAAAACTCTGAAAGAACTTGGTTCAATGACCTCCTCTTACCCCAAAACTCCAAAAATACCTGAGAAAACCCATCCCACGTATCAATGGACTCAGGATGCAAGTGTCTAAACCATTTCTTAACATATCCTTGGAAGGATTGGGCAAAAGCCCTCATACAAACATCATCATGCTCTATTTCAAAAAGGTCTAGAAAATGCTCAAAGCCTCGAATATGTTTCTCATCTGTAAGGCTTCCATCTTCTCTACCAAAGACAGGGAGGTATTTATGGTATTTGGGAGAGTATTCATGAAGAACTGGGGGTAGATTTAAAGGACTATATCTTTGCTGAAATCTAGAAAGCAAAGGAGTATGTACAGGAGGAATGCTATGAGCCTCAATCTCATTGGGTTTGCAGGGCTGATTATGGATCTCACATGGTTCAAAAGAAAGAATAGGATCAGCTCTAGGAATGAAAGAAGAATGTGTGTCTACAATATCTAATGAAGTATATACAAAGGAAGCTCTCTCATGACCTAGGGATTCTAGGTGAAACAAAAATTCCTTGATACATACACATAGAGATAAAAGGAAGTCCATGCAGAAGAACAAGATATCCTTGAGGAAATTAATGCTTTGATACCTGAATCTTAATTCTCCCATGTTTTTGTCAGTTGGGCTTGTTCTCCAGTGGAGCCTGCAAATTTGATTGAATCATGAGTGGAGTAGCCTGTGAAACAGTGAAATGTTGGATTTCTCCCCAATGGAGTCGCCATGAGACCTTCAACATATTAACTTTGACATCGAGACTCTAATCTTCCTAGTGGAGTCACCTTCATACTGAAATCTTGATGAGTGGAGTCGCCAGGTGAATGGTACACAACCTTCTCAATGTCTGATTGTTGTACACCATCAATAATCAAATTTGAAACTCTTTGTCGTTCTACCCAGGGACAATGCAACTTTCGCTCCCCAGCAACGGCGCCAATATGTTAGCACCCAAAATGGACCTTAAGGTTGTAGAAAGGCCAAGATGGGGTAACCACAAAACCACTTCAGGAAAGGTAAGCTGGCTTCTTCCTCTCCAGAGAGGGATCTCTCACAGATTTAAAACAAAGCCAGATATATGAATAAACTCAGATAGGATTATTGTTTGGTTGAAAATAGTGCGGACACTCCTTGGGAAATAGAGTCAAATTACCAAAACGATTGAAGGGACAGTGCTTTTCCAAGAAATCTTCATAGAAGAAAGATAGCTACCAACTTACAGTCAAAGAGCATTGTTGGGTGACAAAGAAGAAAATCTGAACAAACCATCAACACAGAGCACCTAGAAATGAATTATGTATCAACTTTAGCAAAAACTATTTGTGGATGCTTAGAATGAAAGAGACAGAGCATAATATTTATGATTTCGGTCTCAATACTCACTTATCCAAGCATGAAAAGAATAACAACATGAATTAAACAATGAGGGAAAAAATTCACATGAGAAAAAGAGTATGCAGACTATAAGGCAAGACAACACAGGAATCTCTGATGTAAATCATTAGCTTGGCTCTGCTACTTTTTTATTAAATGTATCAAAAATGCCTAACACAAGATCCTCTCGGGCCTCCAAAAGTTCCAACCAACCCTTTTCTATCTCTATTACATGGAAATATATAGGACTTTAGGCTCGAATTATCTAATAGAAAGCAGTTACTACTGTACTAACACCTACATGGCTCAGCCTATCTCCTTTAAGAACTAGCTGCAATAGAAATGGATGCTGGCAAACAGGCCTGACTAACTCTACATCTGTCATTGCATGATTGAACACTATGACAGTCCCTGAGCAGCTGGCATGCCCTAAGTGCCTCAAAATATAGGAATATTACATATCTAAAAAGTCTGAAATAGACTGATATGATGGAAAACAAAAATATCACAAAAAGGCCACCACCCTATGTCGTAATTATTACTTGGCCTTGCTGGTTGAAGAAATCCTCCACCTTCAGAGAATTGTCCACCTGTTCTTTTCCTGTTGAAGGAGGAGGTGTCACTATCTCAGTGGGAACGATGAAATCCTTGAGAATTTCCACGTTCTGGTGAGTATTCTGATCCATTTTCTTGACCTCTCCCTTCTTCTTCTTCCGCTGAGATTTCTTGTGCACCTGTCATGCTTGTTGTTCCTCGGGCTCACTGGCGGTGCTTTCTTCTAAGTGATAAAAATTTACAGGAGAGGGAGGGTGATCATCTTCTACATCGGACCATACCTACTCTGGCACAAAGATCACTTTGGCTTCTTGATTTTCTCCCATGACTGAATCTTAACCGAAAATAACCAGGTTTTTGAGTCTACCACCTTTCCGAATATGGATGCGGACAACAAATCATTGAGAGCCCAATTATAATGAGATGATAATCGAGGATAATCATTTGGTATGATTGCTCGACAGGACTCCCTACATGCTGCAGGATGACAACTGAGATCCGGCGGGGTGTTAAGAAGATTTGACTAGACTTTTGCGTTAAGTGGAAAACATATGACGGCTTGGGAAATTATTCATCCACAGCAGAGGTGTTTTTAACCCTCTATATCCATGATCGACTCAGCATTGTCGATCTCGACCTCTCTCACATACAGACCGTCAAACGGCATGGCCCCTACCAAGTTTGCAGATTTCAACCTCGTCAGTGTCCCGAGCATGTTTGATCCGTGAACAGATTCTCCACTGTTGATTTTCAACTCCATTGGATCCGCGTCGTCCAATCCTACGGCCTCTACCAAAACTTCGCGAATATGAAAATGCCTATCTCCCGCGCCTGTCAAATCTATGAAGTACACTAGCACCGTACATCTGCACCGTCGACCCTTAATCAGGCTTCTAACATGCCCGCTAGCTAGGCACTCCATCCTTGCTTAATATAGCCCCAACTCCCTTAGTGAGGCATGATCAGGGTTGTAGATCTCCTTTGTTACGGATCTCTGCCTTCTGTTGGTTCCATCGTTTATCTTGGGGCGGGTCTTTATCTTTTTCTCCATATGTTAGGCTAATACTTGGGTTTTTCTGGGATATTTCATTTCATACCTAGGGACGAACCCTTCATTAATTTTGATTCACACCTTTAGGGGCTGCATGGATTAAAAAACTGATACCATGCTCCCTCCTTCATGAATTTGAATCCCTTCAATTTTCCCAAGACAAAATGGGTGTTAACAGTGTGGTAGGCAAGTTGTCTTGCTCAATAGGATGAGCATCTTGCAATGGCCATTCCTCAAACTGAACACTCCTTTCAATGAATGTTTGCATAGTAGAAGGATCAAGAAGTTTGTAGGCCTTTGCACTCATTCCATAACCCACCAGTATACACTCTCTGCTCTTTGGATCTAGGGATCTCCTTTTCTCTGTTGGAATCCTTTCCCAAGCTCTGGATCCAAACAATCTGAGATGATATACATCAGGTTTGTGACCCATCCGTGCTTCAAAAGGAGTCATACCTTTCAGTCCTTTGTGAGGGAATATGTTATGAAGGTAAGCAACAAAGTTAAAATCTTCTTCCCAAAGACTTGGATACAACCCTTTCGACTATAACATGTAGGTTGCCATCTCTTTTAGGGTTCTGTTCTTTCACTCTACAACACCATTTTGTTGTGGTGTGTAGGGAACAGTGTGTTGCATCTCTATGCCTTCATCAACACAAAAGGATTGGAAGTCACTTTTAACATACTCTCGTGCATTATCAGTTCGGAGGTCCTTGATCTTTCTGTCAAAAAAATTCTCTACAGAATACTCTAAAAAATTAAAGTATCCAAACACTTCTGATTTTAGTCTGAGAAAGTATACCCAACTAAATCTAGAATAGTCATCAATGAAAGTTAAGATATACCTTGATTTGTTCAAAGACAGATCTAGAAGTGGTCCTGAAACATCACTGTGAATCATTTCAAGAGGTTGAGAGGCTTTCCTTGCCTTCCCTTTCTCAAACTTCTTTTCTGGATGCTTTCCCATCAAGCAACCTATACATTTGCCTTTAGCAAACTTGATATTAGGTATACCTTCAACCATATTTTGAGTGTGCATGTCTTGCAAGTACTTGTAGTTGAGATGCCAAAATATTTCATGCCATAGTCTACTCTCTTCATTTGCAGGTGTGTGACGAGCAGACTGCTTGGAGTAAGGTAGGAAGTGAGAAAAATCATAGATTTCGGAATTGTGATCAACACCACCTTTTTCTATGATGTTTCCAGTTGACATATCTTGGATTTTGACCTCATTTGGACTGAATATCACCTTCTTGGGTACTCCAGTATGGGTCATCTGGTAGACTGAAATTACGTTTGCAGTAAGTGTACGGACATAGAGCACATCCGAGAAGTACCCATGCTCAAGGTTGATCCTTCCAATCCCCTCAAAGGAGACCTAAGAATCATTCCCCAACAATATTGAAGGGCCAACTGTGGATTGGAATCCAGAGAAGATATTTTTGGAGGAAGACATGTGTCTTCATGCTCCTGAATCAATTATGAAGGAGGAATATTTTGAAGCACTTTCCATGAGTGCACGACACCTCTCCTTGTCCTCAGATCTTGAAGATTCAACTTCTTTCCTCCTAGCACCTACATGTACTGGAAGGTTGTTCTTTTCAATAAGTTGAGCCATTAGATCTATTTTCTTCTTCATACATGCACTCTCAGGATGGAAGCCTCTATTGCAATAAGTCCATTTGGATATATCCTTGTGATATCCCTTTCCTTTCTTGGAATTTGAATCCCCTTCTGATTTATAGGGATCCTCCCTTGTATTCTTCTCATTCGAATTTATATATTTTATCTTTTTGCTTTCCATTACCTCTCTTCCCTTCAACAGCTTCAAGTGCTGAATCCACCCTTGGTTTGATCACTCCCATTTGCACAATATTATCTTGCTCTTGAGAGAGAGAGACAAAATGAATGTAGAAAGAGTGGGCATCTTCCAATTTGGAATGGATAGCTTCACTGACTGGAATTTAGAGACAAAAACTTAGTAATCAGGGCCCAATTTTGACAAAATGGCTAGGATTAGCTGCTTCTCTTCTTTCTCTATTCCATAAGATTTTAGCCGTGAAATCAGATTTTTGAATCTAGGGAAGAACTCATTGATTGAGTCAAAAATGTTGGGGCTTAGAGAGATAAGCTCATTTTCCAATTGGTGACCCTTCAAATCATCTTTCATCACAAACAAAGATTCGAGCTTGTCCCAACCTTCTTTAGGAGTCCTGAGATCAATGACATGAAAATGTAGATCATCGGAAATACTGAGGAGTAGCAGGCCAACTACTTCATCAAGTTTATAAAGATACTTTGATTTCTCAGCAACACCAATAGGTTTGACTATAGTCCCATTCAACACTCTAGAAATAATTTTGTACTTCATGAAGATGTTCATCTTGGATTTCCATTCGAAATAGTTGAAGGAGTTCAATTTTAGATCCATGGTAGCTGCTGAATTCCAATATGTAGATGGAATAACCTGTAAAAAAATGAAATTTTGGCTGGAGATTTGCTGTAGATATAAAGAACACTGCTTTAGGACAGTGAGCACATGTGACTGGATCCTTCACACCTATTTAGACCTCACTGGACTGCTCTAGTGAATTCAATGCAATGGCACCAAGATTTGTTGTGGAAACACATAGGATTTTGGTGCTCTACTGAAAAACAACTGCTCAATAAACTGCTGTTATTGCTGCAAATTGAAAATATGTATCAAGCTATAATACCATATTAAATTATATAGGAGAGATCACTCATCTTGAACAAACCTCACAAATTTCACTCAAGAATTGCGGAGAAGAAGAAGAAGAATTAGATCAATATTCACACATTAAACTTAAAGGATGTGTAAAACTCTTGTAATGCCATTCATTAGCTATAAGCTGGAAAACAAATGAGAGTAGAATGAATGAATTTGATTACCCCAAAGGTGATTCGAATTCTCCTCAAGGTGTGGCTTGGACTGCATTGGAGACATCACATAATCAGTGGTAGTGGCCACCGATAGTCAAAGTTCAATCAAATATGAGTCTAATTGATGCATGTGGCACTAATATAGGGAAGGAGACTCCATTGACACATGAAAAACTGTAAGTAGCCTAGTGGCACTCCGATATAGACAACTGGAAGCTATAGTCAGTTAAAATGAGCAATCAATGCATGAACTGACTGATGGAATCCTAGAAGTGTGTATTAGGGAGCATTAGTATCCAGATGATGTAAACAAGGTGCACTAGGTAGGTAGGTGATCCGGATTTATGTGGGAACGAAACAAAAGATAGCATATACAGAATCATATACAGAGATATATTGCAAATGACACAGTGATACAGTAAACACATATTCTATTAAATAGCGGAAATAGAACAAACTGTAAAATACAATAGCTGGAATGGTGGTAGCTATCTCTGAGAAGAGATGTGGCCACTATGCTCATTCGTGCCAAGATGAATACAAAGAGAGGCCGAAAGGGCCTATTTATCATAAGCATGAGGGAAAGAATCCCAAGCATCCAAAAACCTAACCCTAGAAGATGAACCGTCATAAAGTTTGCGGCCCCAAGGTGGTTAGTTGAACAATCAACTTCCCGGGGTCATAACTTTTGCATTAGATCTCCGTTTGGGGCGCTCGGTAGCCCGTTGGAAAGGTCTATCCGAGATTTACAACTTCCAACTAAGCCCAAATGCATGCCGTTGGCAACCATTTGGTCTCCCAAATCGTCAAAAAATGTCGTTTAGGGCCTCAAAACAGCTCCGGAAGTTCAGGACCCGAAAAACTGCTAAAAATAGTAATTTACCAAAATTGCTAGAAGACTGTTTTGAGCCAGTTGGAAGAGGTGGGCCGCCACCGATATCTACCTGGATCAATCCTCCCTCCTTAGGAAGCAATGGTCTCCATTGCGTTAAATCCCTTATCATATGTCGAGCTATGTGTCGAGTTGAGCTCTTGGTGTGACATTTGCTGAAGCAGAAAGGTTGCCTTTCTTTGAAATCTTCAGAGGGTTGCAATTGTTGTTGCTGGCTGCGCTGGAGTTGTTCAACAGTTTTGGTTGTTGTGGTATTTTGCATTGGTGTTGATGGTTTCTTTTTGGAGTAGCACCTTGAATGCGTGGCCTTGCATTGTATAGGTACCCGAATAGGCGATGCTGCACTAACTTTGTGTTTTTCTTGTTTTTGCTGTGTAGCAGGATAATCTGCAGAGGCTGTGGATGTCTCCGTGATCTGATGTTCACCTTTAGTGGCAATTGCAAATAGGTAAAATTTCCCAGTGTGGGAGATTATCTTCCTTCCCTGCTCGTTTGGGGTAGGTGCAACTATCTCTGGTATCCGATAGAGTTGTCCTCCCAAAGTGACAATGACACTGCGAGGCCGTGATTCATATACAGCATGACGCTTCCACATATATGGTTGTCCTAAAAGAACATCACATACTTCAAGTGGGGCCACATCACACAATACCTCATCTTTGAAGGGCTTGATGCCATATGGTAGGCGACATTGGTGACTGACACAGATCCTTCGTCCTTGGCTTAGCCATCCAATGGTGTATGGTTGTGGGTGCGGTGTTATTGGTAGCTCCAATCTCTTGATGACTTCTTCTAAGATCAGGTTCTTCTGGCTGCCGCTGTCCACAACAAAGTGTAGGGGAATTCCCTTCACCCACATCTGTGAGTGGAAAAGGCGCTCCTCTGCCTCCGACTCTTCAGGCTCCTCTGGCTGAATTTGTGTGGTCGCAACAACGGCACTGGGTTCTGCATCAATGATCTGCTTCCCTTTTTGCACGGCTGTGAAATTAGGTTCTGAGTCAGAATCGGAACTGGGATCTGATTCTGAAGCTTTGATCTCTGCCACCAATGACTATTTTGAGCGACATTCATCAGTGTTGTGCCAGGGGATTTTGTGAAACTCGCACCACTTCCCGGTGTCCTTCTTTGTCTTTTCTTTACCCTTCTTTGCCTGTGGTTGGGATTGGTTGTCCTTTTCCTGCCCCATGCTCTGCTAGCCAGAGTTTCCCTTGCCCTGCTTCTGCACAGGTCCGAAGTCACGCTTGTTCTTTTGCTGAAATTTCTGCTCAATTTTGACAGCATATCGATAGGCGGATCCGAGTGAAGAGATTTCCAGGAAATCCATCTCTGTTCGGATGTACCGGTGTAGGCCACTGCGATATTTCAGTACTAGGTGCCGCTCGGAGTCCTTGATACCTAGCTTTGTGCGCAAGGTATGAAATTTGTTGGTGTACTCCGACACCGTTTGGTCCCTCTCTTGATGCAGAATGGTCCATTTTGTGTACTGGTCATCATAGTTTCCAACAGGGTAATATTGTTCCTTGACGGCATCTATAAAAGAGGCCCAAGTGGGATTGGAATATTCAAACAATCCAGACTCGTCTGACGAGTTTTGCTCACAATAAGTTTCCCACCAATTTTTGACATGGGGGACGGCCTTAAGGAGCGCAAAGATGATCTTTTCCCTGTCGGAAAATTGGTGGACAGAGAAATACCCTTCTAGTAGATTCAACCATTTATCTAGAGCATCGACATCGATTTGGCCTTCAAATAAAGGGATATCAAAATTAACTTGTACCTTGAAGGGAGTCGTATCTCCGAAATGGCTGCTCGTTGAGGGTGAATTTGCCGCTGTTGGCATGCGTTGAAGGATCTGGGCGAATTTATCCATCATCTTGTTCCTCTGTCGCGCGAGGGCTTCCTCGAGCAACAACTTGATAGGATCTACTGCTCCGTCATCTCTCTTTTCTTCCGCCATGGGAGGCCGTTTGGGGCGGCGAGGGTGGTCTTCCCCAAGTGAAACTAGTTCGAGACCCAACTCTCTGTATCCTGACCTCGTCGGGGACATGCACCGAGAAACAATCAAAGAGCAGACCGCTCTGATACCACTGATCCGGATTTATGTGGGAACGAAACAAAAGATAGCATATACAGAATCATATACAGAGATATATTGCAAATGACACAGTGATACAGTAAACACATATTCTATTAAATAGCGGAAATAGAACAAACTGTAAAATACAATAGCTGGAATGGTGGTAGCTATCTCTGAGAAGAGATGTGGCCGCTATGCTCATTCGTGCCAAGATGAATACAAAGAGAGGCCGAAAGGGCCTATTTATCATAAGCATGAGGGAAAGAATCCCAAGCATCCAAAAACCTAACCCTAGAAGATGAACCGTCATAAAGTTTGCGGCCCCAAGGTGGTTAGTTGAACAATCAACTTCCCGGGGTCATAACTTTTGCATACGATCTCCGTTTGGGGCGCTCGGTAGCGCGTTGGAAAGGTCTATCCGAGATTTACAACTTCCGACTAAGCCCAAATTCATGCCGTTGGCAACCATTTGGTCTCCCGAATCGCCAAAAAATGTCGTTTAGGGCCTCAAAACGGCTCCGGAAGTTCAGGACCCGAAAAACTGCTAAAAATAGTAATTTACCAAAATTGCTAGAAGACTGTTTTGAGCCAGTTGGAAGAGGTGGGCCGCCACCGATATCCACCTGGATCAGTAGGAGGGCTACTGATGGCTAAAAATAGGCTCCACAGGGCTGAAAAATAAGCACTAGGTGCTGGGAGACTACCATACTAATGATTGGATGCATGCAGTATGCATGCATGCATGCATGCATGCAAATACAAATTATGATGGTGAGAATATTCCAACACTTTGATACCATGTTAGTTTTCATACATTCATAGCATAATAATTCAAATGCATAAACAAGATCAGTAGAAGAAAGACAAAGCACAAAAAAAATAACACGGAGTTTATCCTAGGAAACCCAAACCGGAGAAAACCCATCAACCTTCGTATAGCGATGATAATCCCAATATCAGAGTACAATCATAAAAGAGAAAAACTAGAAATTCTTTCCAAAAAGTAGAAACCCCAAAATAGTCTTCTTCTCCAGCATATGTGAACTTACCTTTCTCCCAAGTGATGCAAACTTAAGTGAATGAGTGAGTGAAATAATGAGGTTACATAACCTCTTATTTATGCAAGTGTCAAATTGACCTTTTACCCTAACTGGGCTGACTTCTCTAGGAGACTGTGCCGACTTCACTTGGGGAGCAATTAATAATTAATTTTAATCTTTTCTTTTGATTGCTTTTCATCCCAAGGTTTACATTGATTCTTTCAGGGTTTACATAGATAAATTACATCAAGTTCATCTCCCTTTGGAGGTACAATCAAGTACAATAAAATACAATAAATACTATCTTCCAAAGTTGCACAAATTCCCACGATCTACCTATTCAAAATGCATCACTTTTGATTCGTTATCAGATCCCACATATGGTGGTATATCAATTGGAAAATCCCCGAAAAGGTTTCCATATTATAATTTCCAAAATTGGGAATAGGGACCTGTTGTTGCCACAACAGATCCCATGCTTCAGCTAAGCACGGGAGCCCCATTTTTTTTGGAATAAACACAAAGGTATTTGGGTAAGTGTTCTTGTAAACATGAGGTTTTGAACTTAGTTTCTATGATCTTGTACTTGTACCTTTGGTTGGATTGATTGTCATTCTTTTTCTTGGAAATTTATAAGTGTTTGTGGTTACAGGAAGCTTTGAATTTTAAGTATTTTTTCACTTACCCCTGCTAACCTGAAACCCAAAACTCGACAGGTGCGGGTTGCGGGAATCCTATTTTGGGTCGTGTGATTTTGGGCAACCCGAAAGTTGCGGGTTGCGGAAGCCCTTTGAAATTAATTTTGGGAAATTTTCATCTCGAAACCTGAAACCCAAAACCCGCAATCATGGCTTTCGAATTTCTGTAATTCGTTTTACCTTTTAGTTGCGTTGTGTGTTCCCGAAACCCACAACCCAAAAAATTTGGGTTGCGAGATGCGGGAAAATCTTTTGCGTCTTTTGAGGATTGTTTCCTGTTCCGAAACCCACAACCCACAAGTTTCGGGTTGCGGCTTTTGAAAAATCGTTCATGCCTTTTGGTCACGTTGCAATCCCTAAACCTGCAACCCGCAATTTTCGGGTTGCAGCTTTCGGGAATCTTGAATAAGTTTGTAAATAAAGTACCTATGACCTGAACCCGCATCCTGCATCGGCTAATTGCAACTGTCCTTTCCTTTTAATCGCATGGTCAAGATTAAATCTAGAAAATCGATAAATAAGGGTTTTTTCTATTTTCTTTTTACCATTTTCATTGCTGGAAATTACTCCGTTGCATCGATTTTTACTGCAAATTTCGTACCAGGGGTTGTTTTTACCAGTTTTCAGTTATTCCCAGGTTGGTTTGCTGTCACTGTTGCATTTGCAATTGATAATTTCATTGTTTTGGATTTAGTTTTGATTTTCTTTCTTTTATTTATCCGAATTTCCAAGCTCCACCACCATGTTGAAAAACACCCGGTCTAAGACAGCTCACAGAGATTCCTTGACCAAAGACCCCAATTTTGGTATTTTCTCTTATACTAGTGAAAGGGTTACGGAGACCTATCAGATGGATTGGTCTAAAATATATGCCATATTTGACAATGATGACCTTCCCCATGTTGAAAATGATCGACCAACATATGAGAAGATTAGGGATTATCAGGTACACGCTATTGCTGCTCGCCCCACCATTTTACCTTAAACCGATGCCGCCAAATGGATAGTTGAGAATGAAAAACCCATAGACTGATCATTTAACGATAGCATGGGTGCTCAATTAACTCATTTTCATCCTAAGGTATTTATTCGCGTTTTTGCTCTCAAACCGCATGCGCAGGCCCTTACCCTCGAGTTCATACAATCCTCAAAAACTAGGTACAATTTCCATGAGATGTTGAAATCATGGATGGTAAATCCTAACGCATTTGTGCCTAAAGCCGATAACGTGTACCGTATTCCTTGGTTCAGGAAACCCTATTCCTTGCTAGCAGCTATGCTTTGTAGGCTCTTTGGCCTTCCTAACTGTTCTGTCTTCAAAGCTGAATGGGCCCCCATAACACACCATGTGTTAACTACTGGCGAGTCTTTCCCATGGGATTCCATCCTATCATCAGAGTTGAAGAACTCCATCCAAGAGTATCAAAAGGAACCTGCCCTGAAGAAACCACATTTCTACCTCTCGGCATATGTACTTGATGTTTTCTGCTTAGAGTTTCAGTACCCAAACTTAAATTGGAATTGGACCCCCTCAGACCCACCTGTTCATATTTATTACTCAACATTATGGGATGGGAATTTTATCCCTTTACTTTATGATATATGTGATCACTTTATGGGCATCATTTACTTCAATATTTTCAGGCAAGAGGCACCTGCTTTTTTAGTTGATGCCAAGGCTTTCATCAATACCATTGGTGATTGGTATGTTTGTGAATATTCCTCATACATCAGAGTTTACGGAAGTGACACAGTGCACCTTCTACCTAGGATAGTTCCTAACAGGCTGGTTATACAAGAAGTTTCCTTTTAGACTGTAAGAGATGGTATGTACAAGAAAATTACAGGTCCCAGGAAGAAAGGGTGGCCTTTTTCCATTGGTTATCCCAACTTCAAATTGGGCTACAATGCTCGGTGATCAGATGGATGCTCTAAAGTTAGGTCTTTCTCCCAAAAGGAAGCATGAACCCAAGAAACTTCTTGATGCACACTTAAAGCAAATTCATGTTAAGATGGACTATGTCCATGAGGTAAATCCAGATGACTCTATATACCAAGGAGTCAAGACCTTTTCTAAAGTACTTTCTAGGGTCAAGAGTGTAGAAGAGCAGCATGATATTTTGCAATATCAGAAATACCTTAAAGCTAAGACCCTAAGTTATAGGACTATGCAGCTAAATCTAATCTATCAGGTAAGAAGAGAAAGAGATGAGAAAGAGGCTCATAAATCTAAAACTCCTCTAATGCTTAATTATTCAGATGGGGGAAAAGGTAAAGCTCCCATGGAGCCAACTCCTTAGATAAAGACAACTGAAGAGGTCAAGGTTTGGTTGTAGACTGCTCATCAGTTCAAGTAGAGGTTAGCAAAAATCAGTTCAGTATTGGATACTCAGGAAGTTGAACCCCCTAAAATCATTGTGAATATCCAAGTGTCTACTATAGCTACACAGGTAGAAGATGATCTAAGGATAGTCAAGGCTATCCCAGCTAAGAGACTAAAGATCCTTTCCCCTGCAGTACATATTCACCTTGGGGACATCATTGACTGTGATTTGGAGGTGGAACCTCATTCTCCAGCACCAGTAATTGAAGAGGTGACTGGAGATTCAGAGACAGTTGCTAATTTGCTGAACACCATTCAGATGGACCACTCTTCTCCTGGTCAACAAGATTTAGAGGTTACTACAGCTCTTGATATCACAACCAAAGAACTTTTGCTGCCAGCTATTCAAGAACTCTATGCCTTGACTTCGGGAATGACAATTCCACTTTCTTTATCATAGCTATTTGATACTCTCACCACTACCACTAATACATTCCCAGACAACCCAGTCCCTTTTACTATTCCATCATCTATAAGTGCATAGTTTCAGACTTACACTGCCCCTCTACAATCACCCATAACCGCTCCATTATCCATCACCACTGAGGAATTATCCCTACCTTCCCTGTCATCATCAACTGCCCAGGTGGATAATCAAGTTTCACTATCTGAAGCCTTTATCTCAGTTCCTTTCCAACTCAGGATTTATCAGTCACCCAAGCTACCTCTACATCTTTGACTACCCCTCAAGTCACTATGCCTATACCTAGTTCTGCTGTCACTCAAACACCATCACTGATTTCAACAGTAAGTGTTTTTTCTTCCTCCATGGGGTTAGTGCCTGAGTATGCAGATGATGATATAGTCCCTCTTGGGAACTAATTCTATAACAAAGATGACAAAATAGTAATCAAGAGGACTAGAAAGAGAGGTAAATATTAAGATGGATTTGAGGCACCTATTCCAGACTAGGTAATATGGACTCCCAGAACAAATAACCCTCATATTGAAGCAGTTGAAACAACTGCAGCTCTAGGGGCCTTTGCAAGTGCAAATTTGGATTCAGTCCAAGTTCTGGATAGGGAAGTTGATATGATGGAGAATGAGATCAAGAGACTTACAAGGGAACTAGATCAGACCAAAGAACAACATGAAGTTGAAGTTGTTGAACTTAGGAAGATATGGGCAGATAGGTTACAGGACTTGGAGCAAAAAAATTCTACTCTCCGGATTGAGCTTCGCATAGCACAAGCTCAGAATGCTTCTGATGCAGAAAATATAGCTATTTTGGAAAAGCAAGCTGAGGATGCAACTGCAAGTGCAACCTCCTGCAATTTTTCTAAGTTTACATCCCTTGAGTTCAAGAATCTAGCTCTCCAAGTTAATCAGGAACATCACAAGTTGCTAGAGAATTTGTACACTGCCTTAGATGAAATCAAGGAAAACTATATCAGTTTCTCTAAGATGTATTCTACCCTTGAGAAACAGAAAGACAAGAGACTTCAAGCATCCAAGGCAGAGGAGAATGTCTCTGAATGATAGGGATACATAAAGGATAGACCACAGGATATCCCAATTCTTAGCAATTTCCAGTTTAAGAAGATTAAATCCTCGTTGAACACTTGGCTTGATTTAAATGATACGACTGAGGAGATCATTAGGAAATCAAAAGATATCTGTGTTAGGCGTTGGTATGCAATGGACAACATCATGGACGTTCTACAGCCCCCGCTTATGGACCCTATTCTAGAGGCCTACCCACCTAAATGTCAACTCGAGGAAATTGAAGGCAGATGTGAAGAAGTTGAACAGAAGATCCGAGCCCTCGATGAAGTTAGCATTGATTATGTGGGCATGTTGATTAGGAGACCGGTCATTATGGAGGGAAAAATCCATATCTACCTTTGTACTAAGCATAAGTTAGCCAAGCATGAAATGGAAAACAACACATGTAACGCTTAGCTGGGCTTATAATCTGTTAATTATCGAAACATAGATGAGTTGTTGGATATGTGGGATAAGTGGGAGGATTTTTTGGATCAATAGCTTGATTCGAATTTTTGTAATCCCTAACTTTTTGGAATTTGCATTTGCACTCTGTGTAATTCTTATTTAAAGAGGAATGCTTCTCGATGTTAGGGGTTGATAACTTTTGGGTTAGAAATTAGCAGGAGACGACTGGAGATACTCTGTCTTAGCAGAGCTTTGTAATTTTGTTTACAGACTTCATTAATGCAGTAAAGTAATCCCTTTGAATCATCTCTTGTTTATTTTTCAAATTTCCTTGACAGTACATGATTTCTTACTTCGATTTATCATCAACAGTGTGATCCTTTTGTATATAAGAATTAATGCACAAATCTTTAATACCGATTTCTCTTTATGACTGATCTATGTATAAAAATATCTTGTTAAGTTTCTTTAATTAAGATATTTTTCTTTATTGATTTCTTCAAATGATCCACAGCAACTTCAATCATTGTTAATTTTTCAATTAACAAAGTGACTACAATTTAATCTTGAACAGGTTTAAATACTTAAATTGTTGTCATTTAATTTTCATTAATTGATTATGATCTAAGTGGATGAGTGAATGCATCTTTTAACATTTCTATTGAAGTTGACAAATATGCTTATCCTTTTCACATCAAGATTGATCTGCACAACAAAAATATTTTCCCTTAGAATAGATCTGACTTAGATTAGATCCTTTTCTTAAATAGGTCAAGTTAGAATAGACTAAGGATTTTATACTTTTGTTTTCCTTAAGTGGAGAATCGATCTATTGATTGAAACATCAACTCTTAGAGTGCCAGCGGAGGCTGAATATCCGTGGGAGATTTCCATACCAAACAGGCTCGGGATAGAACTGCCCTTGCGTAGGGTCTTTTGAAGTCTTCCAGTCTAGGTTTTCACCCTCTGTTGGGAGCCTTGGAATCCATTCCAGCACCTTGCACTTACCCTGCACACCCGAGGCCTCAACAAATGCTGCTAAAAGGAGGGACATAAGTGAACTATGCCTAAACATAATACTCAGAAACCTCCTCCAGTAAGAATATCGATTGTCACCCGTAGCCACACTCAAGCATCTACTTCTGTTGAGCAACCAGTGCAACAACCCACTACTATCCCTGTTACCCCAATAGCTCACCGCGATCCAATAACAGGAGATATTATTATTACATCACCTACTAGAGGACCTATTTTACTTGAAGAGATACTCAAGAGGTCTATTGATAGCGCTGCTAGATTACAACAAAGACTCTCTCTACAGAGAAATCAAGTATTAGAAGCAATTCAGCAAGAAAACATTAATCCACAAACAAACATTAAAGAAATTCAAGTTAATCAAGATTCAATCGAGCAAAATACTGAGCAAAACAGTTCATCAAACTAGCAACAACTCCCTGAATTTGATCTTGATTTATTGTTTACTGAAACAAAACAAGCATACAAGCAATCCCTTCAGGTGGACCACCACCCTCACCCCGCTAATATTCATCCTCCTCATCTGAGAGTGAACATTCCTCAGGTTCTTTGTCTGAAGAAGAATAAGAACAGCCTATAGCTGAGGAAAGCCATAACAGACCTTGGCTTGACAAAGATTTTGTGTGGATACTTGGATACCAACACAGATTACCTAAGAACCCTGGGAAGTGGCTTCCTAAATTTAACCCAGATGACAAGTCACCTTCATTAGATCATATTAAAACCTTTATGCATGATATTAGACTTAGGAGTGTGATACATGAGGATGTGGTTTGCAAAATTCCCCCCTACACATTTGAAGGCAAAGCATCCACATGGTATTTTTCTATGGAAGCTAGATCCATAACATCATGGGATGATTTTGAAAAGATGTTTATCCAAAATTTTGGGGATGAAAAAACACCACAGGATTTAGTTTTGGAACTATCTTCCATAAAGATGAGAAGCAAAGAAAGGATTAAATATTACAATCAATTATTTTCTTACCAAAAGAATAGAATCCATGCTCCTGTTCTCCCAGTAGAAGAGCTTCTAGTTTCCTTCTATGAAAAGGGTCTTTCTGCCCTGTTGCAATGTAGGTAAAATGGGCGCATAAAAACAACTTATTTGAAGCCTACGCTGAAGATATTCGAGTTGAAAAGGATATCTATTGTCTGAAGGATAGTCTTGATGTAGTAGAACAACAACCCTCTACATCCACATCTAGGAAGAAAACTGACATTGTGCCCAAGAATTCTACCCAAAACAAGGATCCCTTTGAAATGAATGACATTAAGAAGTTCCTTAAGAAAATGTCAAACGAGATGGTTGATCTTAAAAAGAACAATAATGAAAATCAGAACAACAATGGAGGTTTTGTAAGGACACCTTTTAGGAGACCTTATCCACCTCCTTAAAATCCACCACCTCCTAATCCTAATGAAGGATTAAATTCTGAATAGATTTATTCCATTTTCAAATCCCTTGCCACTGAAACCCAAAACATCCCTGAAACTTCTGAAGGCCAAGCGAACCAATATTCACATCTGCAAGAAATAGAAGATGAATAAGAGGACCCCCAGGAAAATACTGTTAGCCATTTCTCGGAATTACCAATGAATGAAGAAGAGGAAGAACCTGAGACTTTGTTTAATGTTCAACACCCCTATAAAACTAGGTCCAAACCACAGCCCACTCAGGAGCCTTCGTCTTCAACACCTCCTCCAAACAAAAACAAAGCTCTTCCTCAAAAGGATACAGTAATCCCCAAGTTGGAGTATAGCTTAGCTGAAGATTTAAAAAGAGTTGAAGAAAACATCTCTTTGTTTGAACTTCTCAAGATCCCTTCTATGAGGGATTCTTTACCCAAAAGCATGGTGATCAAACAACCAAGAGAATCACAAAATAACAACTTTGAATCTCTTACTAAACCAGAAGATCAAAAATCTAGAAGCAAGAGGACTCCTCCTTTCTTGCTAACTTTTGAAATCTTCAATAGGAACGTGCACAATTGCATGATAAACTCCGGTGCTTCTTCCAATGTAATGCCACTATCTGTCTGAAGAAAACTTAATGCCACTTGGGAACCCTTCGCTACTCAGATTGTACAGCTCAATAGATCCAAGGTAAGAGTAGTAGGGAGAATGAGGAATGTGTTGTTGACTTTGTTTGCTGATACTCAGATTCATCAAACAATTGACATTGTTATAGTTGACATCCCTGAAGCTTATGGGATGTGGTTAAGCAGAGACTGGTTGGAAAATATCAAAGGATATTTAGCCACTAACTGGTCTCACCTGTGGTTACCCTACAATGGACAACCCAACAAAATTAAGACTAGTAGGGAACCGTTCATGAAACAAACAGTCACAGATCTGAATGACTCAAGTGAGCCTACTTGTTATCTTAAATCACACATTGAGCATTTCACATTTGACACTTTCTTTGGAGATTTTCCAGCTGACTGTTCACCAGATGAAAATGTACATCATGAATCACAGATCACTCAGGTTACCTTTGTACCTTTCTCTGGAGATATTGTACATAATGTTTTTAATGTAAATACAAATTTTAGGATAGATCCGACTGCTTGGATTTTTTTTTTATGGCTCCAGGTCTAAGGAAGGAGCTGGTGCAGGTTGTGTCCTCATTAACCCAAAATGGATTAAAACTATAATAGCATGCAGATTGGAATTTGACTGTACCAACAACGTGACTGAATATGAGGCCGTTGTTCAGGGACTTAAAAAAGCTGTTGATATGGGTGCATAGGTGATTTTGAAATCATTGTCAAACAGGTAAGGAATATGATACACTGCTTGTCTCCATGCCTGATGAATTATCAGAAACTCGTAAGAGACCTTACCAACTCCTTTTATGCATTTAACATTAATTTAGTCCCTAGGTCACAGAACTTCGATGCTGACCTCTTGGAAAACACATCATCTAGATTGATACCACCAAAGGGCTTGTCACCTCAAACCTTTTCAATAGAACTCATGTATAGGCCTTCCATAACTGATAATGTGACAAATTGGAAAGTGTTTGACGACGACCAGCAGATACTTGACTTCCTCATAGCCCAGGATACATTTCAAAACATGGCTATAGACGAGGAAGAACATGAAAAATCACTCTCTGATCCTTCAAACGTCATCCCGAAATTTGTTATTTGTCTAGAGAAGTTCTATGACTTACAGGATAAGCTTAGACACAAAACCAATTGGAAAACCCAGAGCTCCTCACTTAACTACGATCCAATCAACTTAGGTACTAAGTAGGAACCCCGTTTTATCAACATAG
Source organism: Larix kaempferi (assembly GCA_027924585.1). Classification (NCBI taxonomy): domain Eukaryota; kingdom Viridiplantae; phylum Streptophyta; class Pinopsida; order Pinales; family Pinaceae; genus Larix; species Larix kaempferi. Next base: position 7,650,745 of record BSBM01000865.1, on the reverse strand, counting down.
GAGTTAATTCTTCTCCCGAGGAAAGAAGAGCTATCATTAGGTTATGTAAAGAATATAAGGACTTTTTTGCATGGACCTATGACGAATTGAAAACCTTTGATACGAGTATCATGCATCAAAACATAACTATGAAGCTGGAGGTGAAGCCTTACCAGCAGAAATTCGCAAAATGCACCCCAGCTTGGAACCTTCTGTGAAAAAAGAACTAGAAAAATTAATGATAGCCAGAATCATTTTTCCTGTCAGACACACCCAATGGATCACCAATTTGGTACCCGTGCATAAGAAGAGTGGCGAAATCAGACTGTGTGTCGATTTTCGAAACTTGAATTGGGCTTCCGAAAAAGATAATTATCATGTTCCACCCATGGAATAGATTCTACAAAAGGTAGTAGGTTTAGAAATGTTCTCGCTCTTGGACGATTTTTCGGGATACAACCAAGTCATGGTTTCTCCCGATGACCAGCTGAAAACTGCTTTTAGAACCCTTTGGGGCACTTTGTCCTACAGGAGAATGCCCTTCGGGTTGATAAATTCCATGGCCACATTTTAGAGAGCTATGGATATAGCTTTCAGAGTTTTTATGCATAAATTTGTTGTAGTTTTGTTGATGCCTCGGATATCGTAGCATCAATCAGAAAGGGATTCTCCCCGATAGATGATCCCAATTAGATTATCTACCGTTTGGTATAGGGAATCCGTCCGGTTAGCGGTTCCGGCAACCGTGGGTTTGGAGTTTAATTCCAAATATATCGGTTATGGCCCAATCCACCTTTTTTTAGATTTTATGTTTTTTTAATGAGATGCAAGTGCCTAATTTATATTTGATCTAAATGAAAAACTAAAACAGATCTAAGTCTAAAACTGAAGTAAATCTACCTATCCTTGCAAGGAGCACATTTAAAGGATGAGCAATGAGCTGTAAGAGTTATCTTTAAAGAATGAACAGGCAACCATTAATTCTTAAAGAGAAAGCTACAACTAGATAAAAGATTTCAGAAGATAGCTTCTAATTTAACATAAAACACATTTATTGCTCATGAAACAGAGAAGCAAAATTATTTAATCTAGATGGAAAGAATGAAAGAAACAGATCTAAGTGTAAAACAAACTGAAAGAAATCTAATGATCCCTGCAAGGAGCAAATTTAAAGGCATGAACAATGATCTATAGGAGTTATCTTAAAGAAAGAATGGATAGCCATTAAATCAGAAAGAGAAAGCTACATCAAAGATAAAGATATCAGAAGATAGCTTCTGATTTAATATAAAACACATTCACTGCTCATGAAACGGAGGAATCGTTTGCACAAGAAGAAGCAAAATCATTTGTTGCAAAGAAATAGTTCAGATAACAAGAAAGATCTCACATTACAGTATGGAAGTCACCAGAATAGTCCAATACACATCCATCTTTCGTTCCCATGCAAAACGTCCATCTCCAGGCTTTTATTAGAAAACTCGATTTTCATAGAACCAATACAAGATAGCTTGTACAGGTCTCAAAAATTCATTCCCTGCCAAAAGTCCTGGCTAATCCTTCCTAACTTCTATTTATAATTACAAATTTGCCCTTTGGGCTGCCACCTGGCCTCTTCCACTTGTCACCTACAGGCATTTCTTCTATAATAGACCAAAAAAAATGACTACTCCTTTTACAAAAAATATTTAACAAAAGAAAATGGACAGCTGTCCCATAGCTCACGCTTTACACATTTGAGAGCTTAAAAATACAACATATCAGAAATAATATTCTGAAATCAGCGATTTCACTCCTGTGCGTGAGCTTCTACTGGAAGAGGGTCGCTCAAATCGGCTACTGCTGCTGCTGTTGCTTGGGAAGGAGGAATCGAGCCCACTATCTCTGCTGCTACTGCTGGGATGGTTTGGGAAGGAGGAGTTGAGCCTACTATCATTTCTGCTGCTGCTGCTGCCTGGGAAGAAGAAATTGAGCCAGCTAGAGTTTCTGTTACTGCTGGGAGAGAAGAGTCTGGATTTGCTGTCATAGCTGCTACTTCAGCCTTCTTCTCCTCTTCTGCTATGTAGCTATACCACATACCAGTGTCCCTTATGACTACGTTTGCTGCAGCAGGGAACAAGATTTTCTGAGAAGTCACATTCTTCCCGAGCTCTGCTCCAATGCTTTGAACTTCTGTTACTGCAGCTTGATGCACTTCTTTAAGCAAATGGCTGTGGACTGATGACATTCCAATATAATGTTGTAAGTCATCAATTGCTAGGACATCAATTTTCTTCACGTATTTGGTTTGGATGCCCAGCTCTTCCTTTAGCTCAGCCAAGCGTTGTTCTGAATCCGGGAAGTCATCGAGGGATTGTGGGAAATTCAATTTGCACCTGTCATGCACTTCCTGGATTCTTTGATATAGACCGTTGATTCTATCCCTTGTCCCTTGCACACTGGCCATTATCTTACTGCCACAGCTTCTACAGAATTCCAAAAGGGCTATGTCTTCATTAAAACCTTCCATAGGCTTAAATGGGAGATGTGCGGGGAAATCCCCCTTTCCTTCTCGCCATTTTATCTGGCTCATGATATTTGCCTTGAAACGGGTATGCTTAGCTTTGAGCCTATGGGCCTCCGCATTAATTTATTTTAACTTGACCACCATGGCCTTGAGCTTGCAAACTTCATTAGTGATTAGCCCCTGAGTCTCATGTATTTGCTTCAGGATGCTGCAGGACAACTCATGGAAGGGAGATATGTCCATCGTTCTGCTCTCAGCTTGCTCTAATTGCTCAGCTAATGCTTGCTTGTCTGCTTCTAGCTGCAATGCTTTATCTTCCGCTTCATTCTTCTCTGCTTCCACAATCATCATCTGGAGTGTTAGTTGGTCCTTTTCCTCCTCCAGCTGGCTATACTTGCCTGATAGTTCTTTATGCTCGGCATACAGGCAATTATACTTGTTCACCACAAGATCCCTGCAGGCTTGCTCATTAGCCACAGTCTGTTGTAGCGTGCGAGCTCTCTTCTTTGTCAATTCATTTTCTCTAACTATAACACCTACATTGTCCAGTGATGCTTTTGCTATTTCTACAACTGCAGATGCCATAGCAAAGGGATCTTTATCTGTATTCCGCATTAGAGTGACCTCCCGGTGGGTAATGATATCCTCCTGGAAGAGTCTTTTGATCCTCTCTTCCAATTTAAGGACCATTGCTTTCTTTTTCTTGTCATAGACAAATTCATTCCACCTGGACACCGTTTGTTTTCCCGATGGAGTGTACGGGACAATCGGGAGATCCATAATGTTTATTTCTTCTTCAGCTGGTGGGGTCTGGACTCCCTGATCTGGATCTGCTCCCACATTTTGGGTACCAGAGCCACCTGCTTGAGGTGCGTCTATTTCCATGTCTTGGAAACCGGACCCACTTGCTTGGGAATCTTCCCCTGCTTTCTGTTCAGCTTCCTGTTTCCGTTCAGCTTTCTGTCCTCCTTCCCCTCCTTCAACTTGTGGCTGACCTTCATCTCTTTTCTGCCACTTTTCATCTTCAGCCTCCTTCTGCTATTGGGCTTCCTCTGCTTCTTTCTGCAGCCTCTCACTTTCGGCTTCTTGCTGCATTCTTGCCACTTCAGCTTCCTGCTGCAACCTGGCTTCTTTAGCCTCCTGGAGTAACCTGGCTTCCTCTCTTAATCTGAGCTCTTCCTAAGCTCGGGCATCATCAGCTTCTTTCTCCTTCTGCTGGCTGGTCTTTTGGACCTTGGTTGAACTAGAGCTTTCTCCAGTGCCTTGGCGACAGACCCGCAGCTCAGCCATGTTGCTGATGCCTCTGAATGCCTCTTCCTCGGCATCGGGGTAGTGAGAGTACTCAAAATGAGCATAGATTTCCTTACAGTGCTCGGCCACTTTTCCCTTCCTGTCATTCCTGTGGAAGATCACCTCACCGAAGTGGAAGGCTTTCAACTCCTGAACAAACTCTTCGGCTGAGGAAACCCCTGAGAACTTGTAAGCACCTATGCAGAAAGGTAGAGGGGGAAAGGAAGCCTTATGTTGTTTGTGGAGCATTGCTCCAATTCCATCCATGAAGATTTGTCTTACTGCTTCCTTAAGGACCACATAATCTGTGGCATACTGCGGTAAGATGTATGGATCTTTAGTCCCTCCAAACATTCTGAGGTAGGTGCCTTGCTCCGAAAAGTAAAAATCCCCGTAATTCTCAAGGACTTCCACAGCGTTCTCTGACAGGCAGTTGGGCTCCTCATTGAATAACTTCTCATATAGGGGCATGATGAACCCCTCACAGATGAGTTTTAAGCTAGGTTTGTAATTCTGGGCCCACATTATCCTGAAAGCGGTATAAACCGGGGCGGTGGCCTTATCCCATGTGCAGCCCAACTTGGGGAAGTCCACCTTGGCCAAAACACAATCGATCAGATATGAGGACATGAAAAATTCTGCCTTCTTCAAGGCTAGTCCTTCTCTTGCAGCAACTATCATTGAGGCCAAACTATCTGACAGGAGAGTGGCCCAGTCAAACACAGTTCCTTTAAACGCCACGAAGTGGATAATAGGGACCCACTGAATCTTATACACGGTGCCATCGGGCATGACGAATATTCTGCACAGCATCAAGGCGATCAATCTGAAAGGAGGTCTCAGATTCTGTACGTCATATTCGTCATTTCCTTTCTTTCTCAAATGCTTGCCTGCTACCATTAGCTTTTTGGCCATCTCAACGTTATTCATTTTGCCCAACCATTCATCAGTCAGAGCTTGCTGGGAGCGGGGAAATTTATAGGCTGCGGCAATGTATGCTGGGTGGAATGAGGCAATGGCTACTTTCCCGCTGTCATTTATCACTCTTCCTTCCACATCGGCATGTTGGAGTATCCATCCGATTACTTCAGCTTAGGGGAATAGTTCAGGGCGGTTAGCAGCTCTGGTTATGCCTGAAGATTTGATATTTAGATAAATCTGCCCCTCTTCTAACAACATGTCTGGGACATCCTGGTCTCGGATCATCCTGTAAATGTCACCCCAGCGGATTTCTGGAGGAACATCGGTGGTGCACCTAGTATCTTGGAGTGATGTTTCAGTTTTAAGTGGTGTAGGCTTCTTTTCTGTCATTTTAGCCTTCTTCTTACCACCTTTTGGCATTTTGACTTATCCCTGATAGCACCCACATACAAGTTATTATGAAATTGAGCAACATACTATGAGATTTTAACAGAGAGCATCATCGTTTTAATATGTGAATGAGATAAAACCAAAATGTGAAGCTGCATTTTAGGAAGCAAATACACCACTCCAATCTAAATTTAAACATTCTAATTCTTTTAAAGCGGCAGGTTTGGAATGTTCCTGCTAGGATAAGCATGTTGCGGAAGCAACCTGCTTTTGGCCCAGCATCTAGGAGGGATGGTATCCTTCGCCATGGTTTTGGTTCAAATGGCTAATGGCGGGGAAGTCTGGGGTGAAATAACTCTATGACGGAATAAGGAGCCGCCTTCAATTGTATAAGCTGACGAGGGCTTCGACTGCTATGGTTATCTGATAGCACTGGGCGAGGCATTCTATGGTAGTTTTTCGAAACTCAGATAGGGGTTGACGACGCCGGGAATGCGGGTGATGAAAAGTTTCGGGCGGTCATAGGTTTGGCTTTCGGCTGATAGAGACGAGACCTTAACGGGGCTTGGTGACTTTTAAAAGCCAAAAACTAACGATGCCTGCGGCCAGGGTAGGAGTTTGGGAAGATTCCACCCGTCAGAGTTGACGCTCAAACATTTTAAGATTTCTTTGTTTTGTATGACAGAAAAAAAAAATGAATTTTCGACTGTGTTTGACGGGCAAAGTAGCCCATGACGGGCATTTTTCCCGTCAAAATCCAACCTAGACCAATCGTCTTCAAAAAAGGACAACCCAATAATAATCTAACGCGTAGGAGAGGCAAATTTAATGGTTAAAATTCCTACCTGGTACCGTGAAGACAACTGAATTAGGTGGCCATGAACGTGGAAAAGTAGGCTGAGCTGGAGCGGTTGCGCGGCATCCAACAAATTTTCCAATCGAGAAATAACAACGTGTTTGGCTCGAGTCCCCACCATCTATTTAAATGAGCTGGCACGTGCGGGGTGGGTGGCGCATTTAAAACGGGTTTAATATTGGTACGTCGGCGTCAAATCAAATATTCTCGATTCTCGCGCGACCGCCTCCTATGGGACAAACTTGTGAATTTCACCCGCCATTACGGAAGGATATGGCGAAAGCTTCCACCGTTTCGAGGGACAATGGCGAATGGCTCCCGCAAAAGGCTTCCGTGACGCGGAATGGAAATCTAAATGTTCCGCAAGGCTCAAATCCTTCGGAAGGATAACGCGGAAGCTTCCGCTGTTTCGGGCGGAATGGGCAAATTCTCTCGGTGGGCAACTTTCAAAAAGTTTTCTATGTCCTCGCTCGGCTTCGAAAAGATATGGTGAAGGATCCCGCAAAAGGTTTCCGCAATCGCGGAAGGAAAACCGAACGATTCCACAAAGTTCTCTCGGTGAGGCTTCGGGATGAAAACGCGAAGGTTTCCGCAGTTGCGGAAGGATTCAACGGATAGCTTCCGCAAGTTTCGGGTGGAAAAGTTCAAAGGTTTCCGCAAATTTCAAAGAAAAATTCTAAGTTCTTTTCAAAGCGTCGGGGAGATTTGGCGAATGGCGCCTGTCGTTTCGGGAGGAAATCTCGAGTGCTTCCGCAACTTCCCCATAAAAAAATTGAAGAATTTTTCGAGAGGCTTATGTGACTGGCTTTCGCCACCATGGGAGGATAGCCCGAAAGACTTCGCAGTTTTGGGAGACAAAGCTGAATGGTTCCGCGGAGTTTCCTTGGCGCGTTTCGAAAACTTTCAAAAAATCTAAGTCCTTTTCGGAAAGCTTATGCTAAATGGCTTTCGCCATTTCAGGAGGAAAACCTAAATCCCTCCGTAGCTGCGGAAGTTTTTGACGAATAGCTCCGCTGTTTCGGAAAGAATTGTCCAATGGCTTCCGCGGCTTTCAGACGAAACTTTCTAAGTCTTTTTTCGGAAGGTTTATGCGATTAACTCCCGCTGTTTTGGGAGCAAAAGCTGAATGATTCCGCAGAGCTTCCTTCTTAAGTTCCGCGACTTTTTAGAAAGTTTCTAAGTCCTTCCCAAGATGTTTAAACAAAAGGCTTCCACCACTGCGAGGCTTTATCAAATCGTTCCGCGATTTCCAGGCAGACTTCATGAAAAATTTTCTGTTGAGAAACAAGATTTTTTGGCAGACTTGGAGTGGTTCATGGCAAGATGTTCTGTTGAAAAACAAAGTTAACAGCTGGGGATGGCCTCTTAAGGCAGTCTTTCTAAAAAAAGAAAAGGAGGGGCCCCAATATGTACAAAATTTTTTTGGGGGATGTTGCTGCAACAACAAGTTTATTTAGATGATATCACTATATATTCAAAGAAACGACATGAACATCTTTTTGCCATGAAACATGTTTTCGAACATTGCATAAAGTGTGGGATCTCACTCAATCTGAAAAATTATATCTTTGCAGTGACATAAGGAAAGCTTCTCGGTTTCATTGTGTCAAAGGAAGGTATGATTATTGACCCGGAATGTACCGATGCTATTTCAAAAATTGGCTTTCCCGGTTCGTGTAAGGCCATGCAGTCTTTCTTAGGTAAGATCAATTTTGTATGTAGGTTTGTACCTAATTTTGCATAGATTGTTAAGCCTTTACAACAGTTAATCAAGAGAGATGTACAATTCACTTGGTCGCAGGAACAGAAAGATGCATTTGTAGAAATTAGAAGGGCTATAGCTCAGGCTCCTGCTCTCATGTCCCCTGACTTTGATAAGGATTTTATTCTCTATACTTTTGCTAATGATTTCTCTTATGCGACTGTTTTTACAGAGAAGCATGACATTGATACTGAGATTCCAATATCCTTTATGAGCTCAACATTCAAAGGGGCAGAGCTTAATTATTCCCAGATTGACAAGCAAGTCTATGTAGTTTACAAATCTGTTAAGCATCACAGGCCATATTTGTTAAAATCTCGAACAAAGGTTATTGTCCCATATTCCTCCATTAGAAATGTGTTAATCCAGAAGGAATTAGGTGAGAAAAGAGCCCATTGGATTACAGCCTTGCAAGAGTATGATCTGGAAATCAGACTGGCCAAAATTGTAAAAGGACAAGGTCTCTGTCTTCTTACTGCTCAGTCAAATGATCCTGCATAACAACAGACTGAATGGGATCAGGAAGAAGATGTTCCAACAGGTTCTGTCAATGCTATTGATATTCCTACATCCAAATGGTATGACCATATCAAGTTTCTTCTTAACCATGGGTCTGCTCCTGAAACCCTTGACTTTAAGAAACGTAGAGCTTTAATATTGAAAGCTGCTCCTTACCAATTGATTAATGAAGTTTTGTTTAGAAGAAACTATGATTAGGTTTTTCTTAGGTGTCTGGAAAAGGATGAGACTAATGATATTCTCTTTCAATTTCATACAGGACCAGCTGGAGGCCATTTCTTAGGGGAAACTATAGCTCATAAAATTCTTAGAGCAGGGTATTACTGGCCTACATTGTTTAAATATGCATATGCCTATGTAAGAAAGTGTGAACCATGTCAGAAATGTACAAGGAAGTTCAAGAAACCTGCTTTCCCACTGCAGCCAGTTACAATTCAGTTCCCATTTCAGCAGTGGGGACTGGATTTTATCGGACCAATAAACCCTACCTCATCTCTGCAACACAGGTACATCCTTACAGCCACTGATTACTTCACCAGATGGATAGAAGAAATCCCACTTAGGTAATGTAATGCAAACCAAGTAATTTCCTTCCTCGACAGTCAGATAGTTACAAGGTTTGGTGCCCCAGAGTATCTAGTCTTCGATAATTCATCCTAGTTTTCTTCGATCGATTTGACACAATATGCCCTTGCAAAAGGGATTAAGTTAAAATTTGTTGCCAATACTATCCATAGGGTAATGGTATGGCTGAGTCTTCAAACAAAAATTTGATAAATATTCTCAAGAGGACTGTAGCTTCTCATCATAAAGATTGGCACACACAACTCTATAATTCTCTTTGGGCAGATCAAATTACCCCAAAGGCATCAATTTGGAATTCTCCCTATTGTCTGGTGTACGGAAAGGAAGTTGTCCTTCCTGCTAATATCACCATCCCTTCATTGCAATTAGCCCAGTCTATCCAAGAAGATGACTCTACTCCCCTTCAATAGAGAATTGACACACTGCTCAAACTAGAGGAAGATAGGGATAAGGCAAAGAATAAACTCTATCAACATCAGTAGATGGTGAAGAGATGGTATGATGGGAAATATTCATCCGAAAGGGAATCTTAGTTGGGGATTTGGTATTAAGATGGGACAAACAACATAAAGATAAAAACCAATATACCAAATTCCAACTCCTTTGGCTAGGACCTTTCATTATTACAGAAAAGTTGGGTCCCAATATTGTCCGATTACAAACACTGGAGGGATTCGTGGACACCTACCCAGTGAATGTTTCAATGCTCAAAAGGTACTTTGTCTGAACAATTTGGTGCTTTTGTACATAGGTTTGGTGTGTGTTTTCTACTTTTCTTTGTTTTGATTGGTTTGCTTTCATTTTATTGATAATAGACCCCACACATTTGGAAATGGTTTAAAACCAGTTGTGCTCAAGGACGAGTTTAACTAAAGTTGTAGAAAAGTATGTTAAGTCTCAGTTTTTCAGCTGATATCAGAGTTTGTTTTGTAAAGAAGGCACAACCAATGAATGCAGGACCTTGATTTATGTCTTTCCACCTTGGTCATTATCTTTCACATGTTTTATCTGTTTAATTGAGATATGGGGAATGGTTGGAATATTCTTATCTTATGTTTCATTGTCACAACATATCATAATAACCTAATCCACTTTATCTGCTCTGGATCCTTTAACAATCACCTTGATAAAAAATTTCTTAAGTAATTGTAGATTACAAGGAGGGGGGTCTTATTTCAAGCCATCCCTTCAGGTTCCTAGGTGTTTAGTGGAATGACATCTTCACATCAAGCCACCACACTTGGAAGATGACTCTCCGTTTTTGCTGAGAGGTGAAAGATCCTATCATGGGTCGGTCCATTCATGATATTCAAGACACTGGTGAGTAATGCTTCTATCATAAGGTTACCAAGCCTTGGCAGTGCCTTGTAGTCTGCTCTTTGAATAAAATCTCTATTGTTCTTGTATAACATATTTGTTGTGTATAAGGACAGGGGGGTCTTATTACAAGCCATCCCTTCCATGATTATGGGTTTAATTTGGATTGAAACTATCATTATGTGGTCACCAAGCCACGATAGTTGCTTTCAGTGTCACAGCTGAAGGACAGGGGTCTCCTTATCGAGCCAACTTGATTAGTTTCTGGATCAGGCCTGTGAATGGCACTGTTGATATCTGATTACCAAGTCAAGGAAAAGGTCTTATATCAACAAAGTCTTATGTGCAACTGTTCTTTTTATTTCACAAAAAAAAGGGAAAAAAATAAAAGATGAGATATATATATAAAAAAAGAGAAAGAAAATGTGTATATAACCAAAAGAACTATTGTATATAAAAACAATTAATAAAGCAAGGTGATATGTAATTTGGATATCTATGAGCATTTTTAATAGCCCCAGGTTCAACACAAGCTGTGTTTCAATGATTACATAATGGTAAAGAATCTCTCTTGTTTCTTAATTCTCCTTATCAGATTTGAATTATTTTAAACATGATCATCGATGGGAATATATCAATCTTATATTTTCTGCTTATTGGTTGTCCCCTTTATAAATATTTTCTAAATTTACAGGTTGGAAAAACAGCTGACTGATATACTTTCTCTAGCTCAAATTTGTTTGCAGAGATAACTGGTTCTTCCTAGCCAGTCGCCATTTGTTGTGGCCACAACAGATCCCATGCTTCATCTAAGCACGGGAGCCCCATTTTTTTTTGAATAAACACAAAGGTATTTGGGTAAGTGTTCTTGTAAACATGAGGTTTTGAACTTGGCTTCTCTAATCTTGTACCTATACCTTTGGTTGGCTTGATTGTCATTCTTTTTCTCCGAAATTACTAAGTGTTTGTGGTTGTAGGAAGCTTTGACTTTTAAGTATTTTGTCACTTACCCCTACCAACCCGAAACCTGAAACCCGACAGGTGCAGGTTGCGGGAATCCTATTTTGGGTGGTGTGATTTTGGGAAACCCAAAACCCGCAACCCGAAAGTTGCGGGTTGCGGAAGCCCTTTGAAATTAATTTTGGGAAATTTTCATCCCAAAGCCCGAAGCCCGGAACCTGCAATCGCAGATTTCAGATTTCGGTAATTCGTTTTACCGTTTAGTTGCGTTGTGTGTTCCCGAAACCCGCAACCCGAAAACTTTGGGTTGCGGGATGCAGGAAAATATTTTGCATCTTTCGATGATTGTTTCTGGTTCTGAAACTTGCAACCCGCAAGTTTCGGGTTGCGGCTTTCGAAAACTCGTACACTCCTTTTGGTCAGGTTTCAATCCCGAAAACCGCAACCCGCAATTTTTGGGTTGCGTCTTTCGAGAATCTTAAATAAGTTTGTAAATAAAGTACCTATGACTAGAACTGGAATCTGATATTCGTCCGTTCCTTTTAATCCCATGGTCAAGATTCAATCTGGAAGATTGATAAATAAGGGTTTTTTCTATTTTCTTTTTACCATTTTCATTGCTGGAAATTACTTTGTTGCACCGATTTTTACTGCGAATTTCGTACCAGGGGTCGTTTTTACCAATTTTCAGTTATTCCCAGGTTGGTTTGCTGTCACTGTTGCATTTGCAATTGATAATTTCATTTTTATTTATTTATTTTATTTATCAGAATTTCCAAGCTCCGCCACCATGTTGAATAACACCCGGTCTAAGACAACTCACAGAGATTCACTGACCAAAGACTCCAACTTTGGTATTTTATCTGATACTAGTGAAAGGGTTACAAAGACCTATCAGATGGATTGGTCTAAAATATATGCCATATTTGACAATGACGACCTTTCCCATGTTGAAAATGATAGACCTGTGTATGAGAAGATTAGGGCTTCTCAGGTACACACTATTGTTGCTCGCCCCGCCATTTTACCTTACATTGATGCTTCCAAATGGATAATTGAGAATGAAAAACCCACAGACTGGTCATTTAACGATAGCATGGGTGCTCAATTAACTCATTTCTGTCCTGAGGTCTTTATTCGAGCTTTTTCTCTCAAACTACATCTATAGGCCCTTACCCCCGAGTTCATACAATCCTAAGAAACTCGGTACAATTTCCAAGAGATGTTGAAATCGTGGATGGTCAAGCCTAATGGCTTTGTGCCTAAAGCCAATAACCTGTACCCTATTGTCTGGTTTAGGGAACCCTATTCCTTGCTAGCAGCTATGCTTTATAAGCTCTTTGGCCTTCCTAACTGTTCTGTCTTTAAAGCTGAATGGGACCCCATAGCACACCATTTGTTAACTACCAGTGATTCTTTCCCATGGGCTTCCATCCTATCAATAGAGTTGAAGAATGCCATCCAAGAGTATCAAAAGGGACCTTCCCTGAAGAAACCACATTTCTACCTCTCGGCATATGTACTTGATGTTTTCTGCTCAGAGTTCTAGTACCCAAACTTAAATTGGAATTGGACCCCCTCAGACCCACCTGTTCATGTTTATCACTCAGCATTATGGGATGGGAATTTTATCCCTTTACTTTATGATATCTATGATTACTTCATGGGCACCGTTTAATTCAATATTTTCAGGAAAGAGGCACCTGCATTTTTAGCTGATGCCAAGGCTTTCATCAATACCATTGGTGATTGGTATGTTTGTGAGTATTTCTCATACATCAAAGTTTATGGAAGTGACACAGTGCACCTTCTACCCAGGATAGTTCCTAACAAGTTGGTTATACAATAAGTTTCCTTTCAAACTGTAACAGATGGTATGTACAAGAAACTTACAGGTCCCAAGAATAAAGGATGGCCTAAGTTTGCTTTGAACCTTGGGCCACTAGTTATCCCAACTCCAAATTGGGCTACAGTGATCGGTGATCAGATGGATGCTCTAAAGTTAGGTCTTTCTCCCAAAAGGAAGCATGATCCCAAGAAAATTCTTGATGCACACTTAAATCAAATTCATATTAATATGGACTATGTCCATGAGGTAAATCCATATGAATATATACCAAGGAGTCAACACCTTTTCTGAAGTACTTGCGAGGGTCAAGAGTGCAGAAGAGCAGCTTGATATTTTGTAATATCAAAGAGACCTTAAAGCTAGGACCCTAAGTTACAGGACTATGCAGCTAAATCTAATTGAGGAGGTAAGAAGAGAAAGAGATGAGAATTAGGAGGCTCATAAAAATAAAACTCCTCTAACGCTTACTTATTCAGATGGGGAAAATGGTAAAGCTCCCATGGATCCACCTACTCAGATAAAGAAAGTTGAAGAGGTCAAGGTTTGGTTGCAAACTGATCATTAGTTCAAGCAGGGGTTAGCACAAATCAGTTTAGTATTGGATACTCAAGCATTTGAAGCCCCTAAAATCACTGTGGATATCCAAGTGTCTACTACAGCTACACAGGAAGAAGATGATCTAATGATAGTCAAGGCTAGCCTAGCTAACAGACAAAATATCCTTTCCCCTGTAGTACATATTCCCCTTGGGGACATCATTGACTGTGATTTGGAGGTGGAACATCATTCTCCAGCACCAGTAATTGAAGAGGCGACTGAAGATTAATAGACAGTTGCTAATTTGCTTAACCCATTGAGATGGACCACTCTTCTCCTAGTCAATAAGAGATAGAGGTTACTACAATTCTTGATATCAAAACCAAAGCACTTTTTCTGCCAGCTATTCAATAACTCTCTGCCTTGACTTCAGGAATGACAATTCCACTTTCTTTATCACAACTATTTGATACTCTCGCCATGACCACTCTTCCATTCCCAGACAACCCAATCCCTTTTACTATTCCATCATCTATAAGCGCAGAGGTTAAGACTTCCACTGCCCATCTACCATCACCCGTAACCACTCCATTATCCTTCACCACTGAGGAATCATCCCTACCTTCCCTGTCATCATCAACTTCCCATGTGGATAATCAAGTTTCACTTTCTGAAGCCTTTATCTCAGTTCCTTCCCAACTCAGGTTTTATCAATCACCCAGGCCACCTCTACACCTTTGACTACCCCTCAAGTCACTATGCCTATACCTAGTTCTGCTGTCACTCAAGCACCCTCACTGATTTCAACAATAAGTGTTACTTCTACCTCCACAGGGTTGGTGACTGAGTATGCAGATGATGATATAGTCCCTCTTGGGAACTACTTCTACAGCAAAGATGGAAAAACAGTAATCAAAAGGACCAAAAAGAGAGGTAGAGATCAAGCTGGATCAAAGGCACCTATTCCAGACCAAGTAATATGGGCTCCCAGAACAAATAACCGTCGGATTGAAGCAGTTGAAACAGCTGCATCTCTAGGGGCCTTTGCAAGTGAAAATATGGAGTCAGTCCAAGTTACGGATAGGGAAGTTGATCTGAGGGAGAATGAGATCAAGAGACTTACAAGGGAACTAGATTAGACCAAAGAACAACATGCAATTGAATTTGCTTATCTTAGGAAGATATGGGTAGATAGGTTATAGGATTTGGAGCAAAAGAATTCTACTCTCCAGACTGAGCTTTGCATGTTAGGATATTCCTATACTCCATCCTAGTCCCACCAGTATTTTGATCATTTACATTTTCAGTCATGCATGCACCTTTTAGGGTTTGCATGCATTCTAGGGTTTGCATGCATTTTGCATGCCTCCCAGTCATCAGTCCAGCACCTATCCCTCAGTTAGCCAGCCCCTAGGAGCTTCTCACTATTCAGTTTTAGCCCTCCAGTTGCTTAGTGCGCCCTTCTTCCTTGATTTTAGGGAGCAACTCGCCCTTCTTCACCTACCAGTCCAGTTGTCACTCAGTTACACTCAGTTACAGTCAGTTACACTCAGTTACATTGAGTTACCGTCAGTTACACTCAGTTACATTGAGTTACACTCAGTTACATTGAGTTACAGTCAGTTACACTCAGTTACATTGAGTTACAGTCAGTTACACTCAGTTACACTTAGTTACATTGAGTTACACTCAGTTACACCTACCAGAGTTAGTTTGACTGATGGTTGACAGTTACTTGAGCATTGATGACTCCACTGATGATGATGAAGACTTCCAGTTGCGCTCCGATGAGCATGAGGACACCTAGTTGTGCTCCGATGACACTCCAGTGATCCTTTGATCACTCCATGAAGGCTAATTCGAATTGCCACCTTAGGCATTCGAATTCCTCATGCATTGTATTATTTATATGTCCATTTGTGATTAATAATTTAGTATGACCGAAGTATTATTGCTTCTATCTGAGTTCTACTGTACCATATTATTATGTTGCTCATTATACTGCATGTATCACTCTTCTTCTATTTTCTTGCTTAATCATAATTATTCTCTTGTGAGATACATCATCTCTTAGATCTGCTGTGAGGATTTTCACATGGTATCAGAGCATGTTGAGAGTATTGTTTATCTCCATTCTTGAGAGTTTTTTGCAGGTTATTACCAAGATTTCGAGTTCAGCAGTTGCAGCAGAATCTGCATTTTTGCAGCAGTAGCAGTTGCAGTTATTCTATATTGTTTTTGCAGGTCTTCTACAACTTCAATGAATTTAGAAGAAATTACTCCTCTTTCTCCATTCAACTATGATGAATGGAAACCAAGAATGATAGCATATTTGAAGAGCCATGATCTCTTTGATTGTTATTTTGAAAGAGAGTTCGAATCCTCTACAAAGAAGATTAAATGGTTGAATAAAGGTGACATGCACATTGGAAGAATGAAGCTTACTATGACTGATTATATATTGTACCCGACCATCTTTGATATTGAAACTCCAAAAGAGTTATGGGCTCATCTGGATGAAAGATTCGGCAAAAAGAATGATGGATTTGGTCCAAATCCCTTCAAAAGCAAGCAAGTTGATGCATTCGCTCCACTTGATGGTCTCTCAAATCATGATGCATTCGCTCCTCCTGATGGTCTCTCAGATCATGTTGCATTCTCTCCCCTTGATGATCTCTCAGATCATGAACCAGTATCATCTCATATTGAAGTTGTTGACAAAGAACTTGCAGATTCTCCGCTCATGCTCAAACTTTCTTCTCTTTCTGTGCCAGTTCACACTCTAGATATTGCAGAAGGTCCTAAATCCTCTCTTGCACCAGAGTTTGTTGGTTTGCATCATGATCACATGATTATTTCGGAGGTAACATCAGCTATTGGAGGTAATGCATTCGCTCCTCTTCAGCAAATATCTCTTATTTACTACTATATGATCATTAGCACATGCTTTCAGAAGGTTATTGAAGAATATGGCCATTGCCACCCGCTTGAGATAATTTCTCATGCATATGATAGTTTTGATCTCACCCTTGTTGGTTCAAAGGAGATCTCAAGAAACTGTTTTGAAAGTCTTAAATCTGATTTTGATTTCAAGCAAACATGTAATAGTTCTTTTTGGCATAATCTCACCCATGGTGGTTCGAAGGAGAAGACAAAGGACTATATGCACATTCAAAAATTTGATCCTACCTCAGCTGATTCGAATCACAGGTTCAAGGATCATTCTAATACTGTTGGATTTGTTCTCATCACATTCGATCTGAAGAGCAAGTACAAGCACATGCTTTTTGAGCATGATCCACTTCTTCCCAAGAAGAAGATACCTCCAGACATATGACCAAGCATCACACATGCTTGAGTTTGGAGCTTTTACTTTTTATGTGTGCCTTACAGTCTATTTTTTGAGGAGGGGGTATGTTTCCCATGAAATTTTCCCACTTCCTTGGTTTATTGATTGTTATTATTCATTGTATTGGGTGACCTTTGGTCTTAGTTACCAGGGCCCAGGATGGATTAAGGGGGGGTGTTAGGATATTCCTATACTCCATCCTAGTCCCACCAGTATTTTGATCATTTACATTTTCAGTCATGCATGCACCTTTTAGGGTTTGCATGCATTCTAGGGTTTGCATGCATTTTGCATGCATCCCAGTCATCAGTCCAGCACCTATCCCTCAGTTAGCCAGCCCCTAGGAGCTTCTCACTATTCAGTTTTAGCCCTCCAGTTGCTTAGGGCGCCCTTCTTCCTTGATTTTAGGGAGCAACTCGCCCTTCTTCACCTACCAGTCCAGTTGTCACTCAGTTACACTCAGTTACACTCAGTTACAGTCAGTTACACTCAGTTACATTGAGTTACCGTCAGTTACACTCAGTTACATTGAGTTACACTCAGTTACATTGAGTTACAGTCAGTTACACTCAGTTACATTGAGTTACAGTCAGTTACACTCAGTTACACTTAGTTACATTGAGTTACACTCAGTTACACCTACCAGAGTTAGTTTGACTGATGGTTGACAGTTACTTGAGCATTGATGACTCCACTGATGATGATGAAGACTTCCAGTTGCGCTCCGATGATCATGAGGACACCTAGTTGTGATCCGATGATACTCCAGTGATCCTTTGATCACTCCATGAAGGCTAATTCGAATTGCCACCTTAGGCATTCGAATTCCTCATGCATTGTATTATTTATATGTCCATTTGTGATTAATAATTTAGTATGACCGAAGTATTATTGCTTCTATCTGAGTTCTACTGTACCATATTATTCTGTTGCTCATTATACTGCATGTATCACTCTTCTTCTATTTTCTTGCTTAATCATAATTATTCTCTTGTGAGATACATCATCTCTTAGATCTGCTGTGAGGATTTTCACATTGCATAGCACAACCTCAGAATCCTTCTGATGCAGAAAATATAGCTATTTTGGAAAACCAAGCTGAGGATGCAACTGCAAGTGCAGCCTCCTGCAATTTTTCGAAGTTTACATCCCTTGAGTTCAAGAATCTGGCTCTCCAAGTTAATCAGGAACATCACAAGTTGCTAGAGAAGTTGTACACTGCCTTAGATGAAATCAGGGAAACCTATATCATTTTCTCTAAGATGTATTATACCCTTCAGAAACAGAAAGACAAGAGACTCCAAGCATCCAAGGAAGAGGAGAATGTCTCTGAATGGCAGGGATACATAAAGGATAGACCAAATGATATCCCAACTCTTAGCAATTTCCAGTTTAAGAAGATTAAAGCCTCGTTGAACACTTGGCTTGATTTAAATGAGACGAATGAGGAGATCATCAGGAAATCGAAGGATATATGCACTAGGCATTGGTATGCAATGGACAACATCATGGAGGTTCTACATCTCTCACTTATGGACCCTATTCTGGAGGCTTTCCCACCTAAATGCTGACTCGAGGAAATTGAAGGCAGATGTGAAGAAGCTGAATAGAAGATCCGAGCCCTTGATGAAGTCAACATTGATGATGTGGACGTGCTGATTAGGAAACCGGTCATTATGGAGGGAAAAATCCATATCTATCTTCGTACTTGGCATAAGTTAGCCAAGCATGAAATGGAAAACAACACATATAATGCTCAGCTGGGCTTAGAATATGTTAATTATCCAACCATAGATGAGTTGTTGGATATATGGGATAAGTGGCAGTATTTTCTGGATCAATAGCTTGATCTGAATTTTTGTAATCCCTATCTTTTGGGAATTTCCATTTGTACTCTTTTGTAATTCTTATTTAAAGAGGAATGCCTCTCGATGTTAGGGGTTGATAAATTTTGGGTTAGAAATCAGTTGGAGATGACTGGAGATACTCTGTCTTAGCAGAGCTTCGTAATTTTGTTTACAGACTTCATTAATACAATAAAGTAATCCCTTTGCATCATCTCTTGTTTATTGTTCAAATTTCTTTGACAGTACATGATTTCTTACTTCGATTTATCATCAACAGTGTGTGATCCTTTTGCATATATGAATTAATGCACAGATCTTTAATAGTGATTTCTCTTTATGACTGATCTATGCATAAAAATATCTTGTTAAGTTTCTTTAATTAAGATATTTTTCTTTATCGATTTCTGCAAATGATCCACAGCAACTTCAATCATTGTTAATTTTTCAATTAACAAAGTGACTACAATTTAATCTTGAACATGTTTAAATACTTAAATTGTTGTCATTTATTTTTCATTAATTGATTATGATCTAAGTGGATGAGTGAATGCATCTTTTAACATTTCTGTTGAAGTTGACAAATATACTTATCCTTTTCACATCAAGATTGATCTGCAGAACAACAAGCTTTTCCCTTAGAATAGATCTGACTTAGATTAGATCCCTTTCTTAAATAGGTCAAGTTAGAATAGACTAAGGTTTTTATACTTTTGTTTTCCTTAAGTGGAGAACCGATCTATTGATTGAAACATCAACTCTTAGAGTGCCAGCGGAGGCCGAATATCCGTGGGAGATTTCCATACCAAATAGGCTAGGGATAGAACTGCCCTTGTGTAGGGTCTTTTGAAGCCTTTCAGTCTGGGTTTTCACCCTCTGTTGGGAGCCTTGAAACCCATTCCAACAACTCGCACTTACCCTGCATGTTGATGTATATGTAACTTCGGAATGTCTTTCATCTATGTATTTCATATATATTTATTGTACCCTTATTAGAGATGTGTTATTCCTCTATAAGGAAGTGCCATCATGTGGATTGACAAGTGTCGCAAGTGTGTGTACTTTCCGATGGGTTATTAGACCACCATGTGTGGGGTCGGCCCTGAAATATATATATTATAATGTGGATGTACCTAGCTAGACAAGTCGGCCCCATAAGGTCACTGGGAAAATAGGTTAGTATAAGTAGAGATCAGGTGATCTCTATTTAGATCATTCGAAAAGTTATATCTCTCTCACTCAGAAAGTGGCGCACTAGTGAGGATCATCTACTACTAGGAGACTATCTCAGTGTATTTTGGTTGAGCCATTGCTCTCTCTATCTCTGAGGAAGTTGTGGGGTTTTTCACGTTAGGGTTTTCCCCACGGAAACTCTGTGTCTCTTGTCTCTCATGCTTTTGATTCTTGTGATGCTTGTCATGCTTATTGTGATTGTTATGCATTGATATACTGTACATGTTATTCTCTCAGTGAAGATCCTAGTGTATTGTGAATTAATGCTCAAAATTTAACATGGTATCAGAGCTAACCTGAGAAGAAGACATTTTGCAGTGACGGAAACTTGAGTTTCTTGTTTATTGGGTTTCTCTCCACATTTTTTGGAAAATCAGTATAGTAGATTGACTCTACTCATCAAGGAGAATCTATCTATCTAATTAGAATTCAATTCTGAGCATTTTCAGATTTAGCCCTAAAAATTAGGGTTTTCACAAAAATAGGAATTTCTGGAATCTGAAGACACAGCTGGAAGCTCCTTGCAAAAATCAAAGTTTAGATCTTTGATTCGAGATTTTTGGCTGGGTAGATCTCTGGGAAACTCAAACCCTAATTCAGGGCTCTCCCTAGTGAACCCGAGAGAACAAAAAGACAAATCTGAAGGGTAAAACTTTGCTAATCTCAAATTCAGAATGCACCAGGCTGATCAGCTCATCATGGCGCATCTTTTTATCCTTTCAGAAATTTGAAATTCACATTTTGAATTTTTAGGGTTTTTTCGACAAACCCTAATCCAGGACCAGATCCAGTTTTTAGCATTTCAAGTGGTAAGACCTAAATCTTTTCTATTTCCATTTGAAGTACTCTTTAAGATGTCTCACCACACCAAGCTTGAGGATAAGCTTGAAGGGGTTGATAGCTTCCAAGCTTGGAAGTATAGGATTGGGTTAATCCTGGAAGAGAATGAGTTGGACTCATATATAAAAGAAGACATCCCTATCCCAGAGGATGAAGAGGCCAAGGTATTGCATAAGAAGAACTTGGTCAAGGCAAAGAGAATCATTGCTGATTCTATCAAAGACCATCTCATACCCATGTGTCTTCTGTAAAGACACCCAAGGAGATGTTTGACTCTTTGACCAAGCTATTTGAAGGGAAGAACATAAATCCGAAGATGACTCTACGGAATCAATTGAAAGGGGTCAAGATGTTGAATGGAGAAACCATTCAATCTTACTTCTCCAAGGTCTCTCAGATTAAGGAACAACTTGAAGCTGTGGATGTGTCACGTCCCCACCCATCATACCAGTGCAATGGAGAGGATCGTGAGGCTAAAACTTGGCATCCAGCCCCATAAACTTATTTCATAAGCATTCACCTAATATAATGGAGATATGAAGATGCATAAAGATTTTAAAAACACAGCGGAAGTAAATCATGTGCAGAATTAACACACATCCAACATTTTCATGATAGCCATTAAGTGTAGACATTGCAGAAATAGCAAATGAGAATACTTATCTTTAAACCAAGTAGTCCCTGAGCAACCAACTACGCTTCTGCAACGTTCCACCCAACCATAGGCCAATGTGCTCCTCAATCTCTTAGCACCACTGCCACCGCCGAGCTGGGCATGATCTCCACCAGGAAAAGGGGAAAGCAGGCTCTCACATAGCCAAAGATACACCAGAATCAGCCAAGCCAATCAGCAATTGGGTTTCTCAGGCTGTTAAGAGATGGGTAGAGGTGAATTACTAAGCTAGTGGATCACTCATTGTGCTATGGATACTTCGTTGGGATCATCAAGACAAATCTATCCTCTTCCACTCTAAAATATCCTACTCACAGGTTCAAACCAA
This sequence comes from Larix kaempferi, assembly GCA_027924585.1. Taxonomy (NCBI): domain Eukaryota; kingdom Viridiplantae; phylum Streptophyta; class Pinopsida; order Pinales; family Pinaceae; genus Larix; species Larix kaempferi. The sequence goes on along the minus strand of BSBM01000865.1, from coordinate 7,629,007 downwards.
AGATGGGGTTTCTACCAGCTCAGAAAAACGTGGGGAAGCCCAAAACGAAATTTGGTAAAAGGGAAAACAACTCCAGGAGCATAATCGTTTTGAGAAAAATGTCCATGGGCAATTCATGGGCAGAAATGACCTCTATAACCCCAGAAAATTGTGGTTCTCTTCTCCCAGCCACTGTGCTAACCAAAAACGAGTTTGCAAGCATGGAAAAATGCAGGAAATGGTAAAAAACATGAAGGATAAAACCCCAACAAGCTCAGACTGCGTGAGAGGATGAATGCCATGGGTGAAGAATGGCTTTTGGCACAATTTCGTGGGGGTTTTCTTGCCCAGCCAACCAAAAATTTATTTCCCAGGTTGCTGTCTTTCCCATACACGAAAATTGACAGTCATACCTCTCCCATCCCAAGGCATTAATTGTCTCAACCAATTCTTGGAAGAATTAAATGATTGGGTGCATGAGACCAAATGGGTAGTTAAGAGTTCATGGGTTTCCTCAATGAAATGGCTTAACACCATGGCTCAAGGGTTTGGTTATTCCCCCCCCCCTTATTCCTTGTAAAGATCATGCCCCCATCTCTTTGTTGCATTGCATAGCTGGTTGTGGGTTTTTCATTAAAAATTGCATATTTACATGATATCCAATTTTTACATTGTGCACAGCTAGCACAAGAACCATATGCATCTATTCTAATTGCCGATACATAAAACGATAAATCAATGGCGGGGCCTTGGCCTTGAGCTCCTCACCATGACTAAATGACAATATTTACATCATTTACAATATTAATGCAATAGGGTCAAGATGGGGACATTACAGGATGAAGTAGTGGACAGTGGTGAAGTTGTTATGACCACTCTGAATGGCCTACCTAGGTCATGGGACTCCTTTATTCAAAGAATCTGTGCAAGAAAGAAATTGATCTCTTTCAGTAAACTATGGGAGGAGTGCTCTCAAGAAGAAGCTAGACTTGTAGCTCGTGAGGAAAATATGGGAGGTGAAGATCAAGCTCTCGCAACTCAAACCAAAAGAAGCAAGCCCAAGAAGGAGCACTCTCGCTACAAAAGATCCTATCAAAAGAATAAGAAGGATCTAAGATGCTTCACATGCAATGAGAAGGGTCACTTTGCTTTAGATTGTCCCAAGAACAAAAGGGATAATAACAACAACTTCAGCAAGAAGAAGAAGGGCAGCAAAAGAAAGTTCCATGCTCATGCTGCCGAGGATGATGAACCTCCAAAGAAGAAGGCTAGGGAAGAAAGTGATGATGACTCATCAAGTGAAGAAGAGTATGTTCTAACCTCTACTCTCACAGGTACTATCTCCCATAGTTGTAATGATTGGTTGATTGATAGTGGGGCTTCCAAACACATGACTGGGTTTAAGGAATCTTTTCTGAATCTATCTAAACATGAATCACCCCATAAGGTGAAACTTGGGGATGATTATCAATACCCAATCAAAGGAAGTGGTGAAGCCTCCTACAACCTAGACTCTGGAAAATCTTTAAAGATGAAAGAAGTCCTTTATGTACCTGGGCTCAAGAAGAACTTACTCTCCATCTCTGCATTGGATGCAAAAGGTATGAGGGTTGCATTTGTGGATGGCCAAGTCCTAATGTGGCCAAAGGGAAAGACCATAGATGATGTAGTAGTGATTGGAGAGCAAGAGGGAGGATTGTATAAATTGAAGGGACAACCTGAACATGCCATGGTACATGAATCCATGGATCCAAGTGAACTTTGGCATAGAAGACTTGCTCATATGCACTATAGGTCACTTCCAATTGCAAGCAAGGCTGTAGAAGGTCTTCCTGAAATCAAGACCAAACATGAAGGTGTTTGCAAAGGATGTGCAAAAGGTAAGAACATTAAGAAGGATTTCCCAAGCAGTAAAAGCAAGGCCAAAGATATCCTAGAAATCATCCACTCAGATGTATGTGGTCCTATGTCATCCAATTCTCTTAGTGGGTATATTGACTATGTCTCATTTATTGATGACTTCTCCAAGAAGACTTGGGTATACTTATTGAAGAACAAAGATGAGGTGTTTGATAAGTTCAAGGAATTCAAAAATTTGATGGAGAATCAAACTGGCAAGAAGATCAAAACATTCAAATCCGACAATGGTGGAGAATTCACCTCAAGTGACTTCAAGAATATTTGTAGTGATTCAGGGATTAAGAGGGATTTGACTGCTCCTTATAATCCTCAACAAAATGGAGTTGCAGAAAGGAAGAACAGAACTATCATGGGAGTAGCAAGGGCAATGCTGCATGACCAAGATCTGCCTATGCATCTATGGGTAGAAGTAGCTAGAACAGTTGTATATGTGCAGAACATAGCACCCCACAAGATATTGGACAACAAGACACCAGAAGAGGTCTTTTCTGGTAAGAAACCTGAAGTCATCCATCTCAGAATATTTGGTTGTCCAGTATACACTCATGTCCCAAAGGAAAAGAGGACTAAACTGGATCCTTCAGGAAAGAAGGGTATCTTTGTGGGTTATAGTGAAAGCTCGAAGGCTTACAGAATATACTTTCCAGGGTTCAAGAAGATTGATGTCAGCAGGGATGTAACATTTGATGAAAACTCAGCATTCATCAAATCAAGGAAGGCACCTATCGAAGTTTATGAAGAACCTAAGGAAACTAGATTTCAAGACACTACCATGACTGAAGCAGTTCCAGAAGTTGTTCATGAGTTTGAAGATCCACAAGAACCTATAGATCCACCCCGTGAGGATAACTCTCACAAGAGGAAAACTGCATGGGCTAGAGAGCTCATTCAAGATTCTATCCCATTCAAGATGCAGAAAGATTTGGCATTCCAGAAGAAGAACCCAGAGTAAAGGAGAGAACCAGATCACATACTAGCTATGTTGCTTTACTCTGTGACATTATGAACAAAGAGCCTTCCAGTTATGAAGAAGTAGTGGAAAAGAAAGAATGGAAGGATGCCATGGTTGAGGAATACCAATCAATAATGAAGAATGATGTTTGGGATGTTGTCCCAAGACCTAAAGAGAAGTATGTTGTGACTTCCAAATGGATCTACAAAATCAAGCATGCTGCAGATGGCAGTGTAGAGAAATACAAGGCAAGATTAGTAGCTCGTGGCTTCTCTCAGAAAGAGGGAATAGATTATGAAGAAACTTTTGCACTTGTAGCCAGGTATACTTCCATCAGAATAGTACTTGCCCTGGATGCAGCAATGAAATGGAAAATACACTAGATGGATGTCAAGACTACTTTCTTGAATGTTGTATTTGAAGAGGAAGTATATGTGGAGCAGCCACTCGGTTTTGAAATACATGACATGGAGTCATATGTGTGCAGATTAAAGAAAGCCTTGTATGGCTTGAAACAAGCTCCCAGAACCTGGTATGGTAGGATGGACAGTTTTCTATCTAGTTTGGGCTTTACCAAGAGTAAAGCGGATTCCAACCTTTACTACAAGGTTGAGGAAGGGAATCATGTGATTCTACTCCTATATGTGGATGACTTATTTGTAACAGGAGATGACAGATTGATTGCAGATACTAAGAGGAAGCTTGCTATTGAGTTCGATATGAAAGATTTGGGAATGATGCATTATTTCCTGGGTATGGAGGTGTGGTAGAGTGCAGGTGGGATCTTCCTTGGTCAAGGGAAGTACACAGTAGATATCCTGAAGAGATTCAGGATGATGGATTGCAAGGCCATGGCCACACCTATGGCATCGAATATGAAGCTTCTATGTGATGCTTCATCTTATCCAGTTGATGTCTCTATGTATCGTTAAATGATTGGGTCCTTGATGTACCTGACGAACACGAGACCAGATATTTGCTTTGCGGTGAACAAATGGAGTCAGTTCCTAACAGATCCGAGGAGTGTTCATTTGGTTGCTATAAAGCATGTTCTGAGGTACTTGAAGGGTACAGTGGATTATGGGCTCAAGTATGAAGCGAATCAAAAGTTTAACCTGCAGGGTTATGTTGATTCAGATTGGGTTGGCAGTGTTGCAGATAGGAAGAGCACATCTGGGTGCTACTTCAGTATGGGATCAGGTGTGATCTCTTGGTTTAGTAGGAAGCAGTCCTACGTAGCACTGAGTACAACTGAGGCAGAGTATGTTGCAACTTGTTCAGCTAGTTGTGAGGCAGTATGGCTACGGAAGCTACTATCTGAGTTATTTGATCTCCCATTGGATGCTACTGGTATCTTCTATGATAACCAGAGTTGTGTCAAGCTGTCTGAGAACCCAGTGTTTCATGATAGGTCGAAACACATAGAGATCAAATATCACTATATCAGGGATATGGTGCAGAGAGGAGCTGTGAAGCTCCTGTATGTTGCGACGGATGAGCAAATTGCAGATGTGCCGACGAAACCACTAGCCAGAGTGAAGTTCGAGTACTTGAAAGAGAGGCTTGGTTTTCTTCGGATTGATTGCACTTTGAGGAAGAAGTGATGGACACATTTGCTGAATCCATTCCAAGCATGTTGGAAGGAGGATCCTTCACATGGTTGTGGATGTAAGCGTTGGATGATGAGCATCAGGATGATGTTCTGGATTATGCTTTGTATGATCAATTTGATCATTTATATGTATGTATGCATCATGTTGGATGCTGGATATGATCAGTTGGATCATTTATATGTATGTATGCATCATATTGGATGCTAGATATGATCAGTTGGATCATTTATATGTATATGTATGTATGCATCATGTTGGATGCTGGATATGATCAGTTGGATCATTTATATGTATATGTATGTATGCATCATGTTGGATGCTGGATATGATCAGTAGGATCATTTGTATGTATTTTGTATATGCATCATGTTGGATGCTTGGACCATGTATCTGTATATGTATCAGGTGGATACATTGTATGATCAAGAGGATCATGTATGGTGATATGTATCATGTATTTGTATTTGTATCAGGTGGATACACTGTATGATCAGGTGGATCATGTATGATGATATGTATCAGGTAGATGCTTGGTATGCATCAGGTAGATGCATTGTATGATCAAGATGATCATGGATGACAAGCTTCAGGATGTTGCTCCAGATGACATGCAACAGGATGTTGTAGTGATGATGATCAGGATGATCATGTGTACATCAGGATGATGTATGGTGAGTATCAGGTTGATACTCTATGACCGTGGATCACGTTGTGCAGATGAGCATATAATTTGGCCCTTGGAGATTTGCAGATAGTCTTTTGAGGGTTTTCCTATGGCATATAATTTGGCCCTGGGATATCTGACAAATGCTCTTTCGAGGTTTTCCTCTGGGAGGACATATAATTTGGCCCTGGGAGATCTACAAATAGTCTTTCAAGGTTTTTCCTATGGCATATAATCTGGCCCTGGGATATCTGGCAGATGCTCTTTCGAGGTTTTGTCCTATGGCATATAATATGTCCCTGGGAGATCTGATAGGTTGGGCTATGTGCCTGTAATAAGTCCTGGGATGTTCTTGCGAGGTTTTGCCATGACCACATATAATCTGTCCCTCGGAGATCCTATAGGTAGAGCTGTGTGCTCGTAACAGCCTGGGATGGTCTTGCGAGGTTTTGTGGTGACGACATATAATCTTTCTGTGGGAGATCCTATAGGTAGAGCTGTGTGCTCGTAACAGCCTGGGATTCTCTTGCGAGGTTTTTGTGGTGAGGTCACATATAATATGGCCCTAGGAGATCCTATAGGTGGAGCCGTGTGCTCGTAACAGCCTGGGATGCTCTTTCGAGGTTTTGTGATGCACGTAATAAGTCTTGAGGATTCCACAGTATGTCCAATGATGACGAAGACCTGCAGGTGGTTGGCCTACATCCAGTATGAAAAAGGACAGGCTCTGTAGAACTTCCTATGACGAGTAGAGTCAGATATTAGTTGAGATAGCAGCAGCAGTGATGATGACGATGATGATGATCCCAAGAAGAAGACTTGTCTAGCAGATATGTGTCGAGAAACACCCTCCTAGTTATGAGGGAGTGTTGATGTATATGTAACTTCAGAATGTATTTCATATATATTTATTGTACCCTTATTAGAGATGTGTTATTCCTCTATAAGGAAGTGTCGTCATGTGGATTGACAAGTGTCGCAAGTGTGTGTACTTGCTGATGGGTTATTAGACCACCATGTGTGGGGTCGGCCCTGAAATATATATATTATAATGTGGATGTACCTAGCTAGACAAGTCGGCCCCATAAGGTCACTGGGAAAACAGGTTAGTATAAATAGAGATCAGGTGATCTTTATTTATATCATTCGAAAAGTTATATCTCTCTCACTCAGAAAGTGGTGCACTAGTGAGGAGGAGGATCATCTACTACTAGGAGACTATCTCAGTGTATTTTGGTTGTACTTTGGTTGAGCCATTTCTCTCTCTATCTCTGAGGAAGTTGTGGGGTTTTTCACCTTAGGGTTTTCCCCACGGAAACTCTGTGTATCTTGTCTCTCATGCTTTTGATTCTTGTGATGCTTGTCATGCTTATTGTGATTGTTATGCATTGATATACTGTACATGTTATTCTCTCAGTGAAGATCCTAGAGTATTGTGAATTAATGCTCAAAATTTAACACTGCACACTCGAGGCCTCAACCATACCAGGGCGGGTTCTCTTAGATCATTCATATCTTTGACCATTTGTTTCAGATAGGTTTCCTTATTGAACTTGATCTTATAAGGTTTACCATTGCACGAAAGCCAGAGGTGTGACCAATCGGTAGTGAAATAGCCCTTAAGTTTTTGAGACCAATCTCAAATTAGCCACATCCCATAGTATTCCGGGCCATCAAGCACTATAATTTAAATTGCCTAATCAATTTGAGGGTCCGAGTAAAGTATGATTAGGATATTTATCAATTCCCTTACTAATTTTAGCTTGGACCTATCTAACTGTACAATTTGTGTGGGTGATGACTCAAGTTGCACATTCAAGTTCTTACATATAGAGAGAGGCATTACATTAGACAAGGTCCCCGAGTCTATCATACAATTATGCACTTATTTGTCAAATATTTCAAAGGATAAAAGAAACAGATGTGTCTTTAACTTCTTTCCTATAGGAGGAGAAGGATATGGTTGGTGACTGGTATGCCTTGGTTGGAATTTCAAAAGTGTTATGGTATGAGGCATCACTGTATGTAAAACTATTTAAAATATTTTCGGATATAGGGATCTTTATTAAATGAAACAACAAAATATTAGCACAGGTTTTCTTGAGGTCTTCAATTGGGTCATAATCCATATAAGGCACCACATTCTCCCTGGGTGCTGTGACTCTAGGGTTTGCAGAAGTATTCCTATTTTGATTAGATGTAGATGGAGAATATTGAATCACTTGTGCTTTTCCATGAGTATTATAGGCATGCTACATAGAATAGACCATTTCAAATTCGTCATCTTGAAAAATTTTGGGCAACTCTGAGAAATAGTTAACCGTATTTGGATGATATTGAATTTCAAGGAATTGGTCATGAAGTTGTTGATTATATGCAAAACTACTTTCACCTTCCTCTGAATGGGGTTTAGGGCCATTGAACACAACCTTAAGAATATAAGTTAAATATTCAATGTTCAATCCCTTAAAGGGAGGCATATTCTGATTATGTGTTGGTATATAGGTCCTCCTGAAAATATTCCTGAATGAACATCAGTTTTGGGAACCTTCAATTACATTTTTCTTAATATCTGTGACCTCATTCGAAACTTATTGCAAGACCTTTTGTAGGTTCTCCATGTCTAATTCTCCCTACTCCTTCATAGGGGTAGAAGGTTTAGGGAGCGGTTCCAGTTTCTTTTGGGAAGTATTGGGTTGTTCATTTCCAACATTCTGGTTTCCCTTAAGGCTCAACATATCCTTCTCAACTAAGATAGATTCGCTAAATATTTCCTGGAGAGTGGTTTTGTGAGATTGTTTGACCCACATAGCTATGGGAACATGAACGGATTTCGCGTAGTAAGGTATAATCAAATTTTAGGCTGGCGTGGACTCAGTAGGAATTTTATTTTTCAAGGTTAGAAACATTTGGTTAAAATCCTTGATTCTTTCTTTATTCTCAATTTTCATGGTAGAAAGATCCATGGCTAGATATTCTGGTGTATTATCGTCACCGAATTTCTCGAGAAATAATTTTTCAAATTGTGCCCATGATTGGATAGTCTGAGGTTCTTGAGCGAAATATCAGGTTGAGGCTTTTCCTTCGAAAGTGTAGGGAAAGAGTCTGCAAACTATGTCTTCATGTTCCACATTTTGTAATCAAATGGCCAACATGATTTTGTTTATTTGATCTTCAACTGGTTGTTTATTGTTAGGATCATGTTTAGGTAGGAAATTCTAGAGTATTCTTTGGAAGAGGATGATGTGGTCATCGAATAGCCACTGCATCCTGATCCATCCAAGGTATGTTCCGATTGTTAGCCATATGTTGATCTTCTATGCCTTTATCATCGGGATCGTATGAGGAATCACCAGAGTGATGGTCAGAATAAATATTGTGTGAACTGTTACCGTGAGGTGAGTTGGAGGGCGAATCGGCAGGATACGAGGGTACCCCTGATCCACCTATACAAGAGACTGATCTATGGTGATCGATACATGAATATTCTCCGACTTGATAATCAGATTCGAACAAAGTGTCTTATGGTCTTGAAGTATGATCCAAATTATCCTTTCTTGTTAGGATATTGTGAATTCATTGGTTCAGAGGTTCCAACCATGAAACTTCTTCTGGTACCGTATAGGTCTCAATATCGGTATTATGGGTCAAATAAGTTTGCAAGTGTCGATCTAATAATTGTTGCAGTTATCGTATGCTAGTGAGCCTATAATTTGACCTAGCAAATATTTGTCACGAATTTAAATCTATTCTTTGAGTTCAGGATTAGCAGGGAAAGGAGTGAGAATAACAGTTCCGATCTCAGGTTGAGTTAACTCTGGGAGTGGTGTGGGAATGATCTTGGGTTGCGAAGAGGTGATAAGAGATGATGTGACTAGTGGGTTGGTATGGATACGTGTAGTGATTAGTGAATAGGTTGGAGGAGGTCTACTCTGATTGCATTTATCTATTAAAATTTAGATGACCCTCCTTCTAGAACCATTTGTTGATGCCACAGGTTGGATGGAATTGGTTTGGGGGGTGGACATTAAGGATAGTGATCTGATCAAGCAACTTTGAAACTCTGCACAAGAGTCCCTCTATTTCCTAGTTATTGAAAATGACCACCTCCAATGGATTTAGGCCTTTGTTGGATTTGTTGAGTTTTTTGCTCCTTAAAGGAGACTTTGATGCAAGGTGGGTCGGTCGGACCCTTCTTTCTTAATAGAATCACATAGATTACACACACAAATGGTCATAAACAAAAGATGTGAATTGGAAATTCCAAGAAGTTGTCTTGTATTACTTGTATCATTTACAAAATTACATGTAAACTAATAATCAAGTCGGCCTAATCCTGTTACAATGCACTTAAGTAATCTCTGCTCTATCTGTGTGATCTCCCTCTCTACGATCGATCCCCTATCATCGATCATCCATCCTCCTTTCTTCTGAGCCTAAGTACTATTCTTCTACTCTATTGTGTTTTCATTCCCAAGGTCCACTCTGTTGGGATTCCCGGAGGCGTCCCTACTATGTCCTATGCACCATTACTGATCTTACAGATCCTGCAGCTGTTAGCACTGTTAGGATATTCCTATACTCCATCCTAGTCCCACCAGTATTTTGATCCTTTACATTTTCAGTCATGCATGCATCTTTTAGGGTTTGCATGCATTCTAGGGTTTGCATGCATTTTGCATGCATCCCAGTCATTAGTCCAGCACCTAGCCCTCAGTTAGCCAGCCCCCAGGAGCTTCTCACTATTCAGTTTTAGCCCTCTAGTTGCTTAATGCGCCCTTCTTCCTTGATTTTAGGGAGCAACTCGCCCTCCTTCACCTACCAGTCCAGTTGTCACTCAGTTACACTCAGTTACACTCAGTTACAGTCAGTTACATTCAGTTACACTCAGTTACATTCAGTTACACTCAGTTACATTGAGTTACACTTAGTTACACTCAGTTACATTGAGTTACACTCAGTTACACCTACAAGAGTTAGTTTGACTGATGGTTGACAGTTACTTGAGCATTGATGACTCCACTGATGATGATGAAGACTTCCAGTTGCGCTTCGATGATCATGAGGACACCTAGTTGTGCTCCGATGACACTCCAGTGATCCTTTGATCACTCCATGAAGGCTAATTCGAATTGCCACCTTAGGCATTCGAATTCCTCATGCATTGTATTATTTATATGTCCATTTGTGATTAATAACAAAGTATGACCGAAGTATTATTGCTTCTATATGAGTTCTACTGTACCATATTATTCTGTTGCTCATTATACTGCATGTATCACTCTTCTTCTATTTTCTTGCTTAATCATAATTATTCTCTTGTGAGATACATCATCTCTTAGATCTGCTGTGAGAATTTTCACATGGTATCAGAGCATGTTGAGAGTATTGTTTATCTCCATTCTTGAGAGTTTTTTGCAGGTTATTACCAAGATTTCGAGTTCAGCAGTTGCAGCAGTTTCTGCATTTTTGCAGCAGTAGCAGTTGCAGTTATTCTATATTGTTTTTGCAGGTCTTCTACAACTTCAATGAATTTAGAAGAAATTACTCCTCTTTCTCCATTCAACTATGATGAATGGAAACCAAGAATGATAGCATATTTGAAGAGCCATGATCTCTTTGATTTCTATTTTGAAAGAGAGTTTGAATCCTCTACAAAGAAGATTAAATGGTTGAATAAAGGTGACATGCACATTGGAAGAATGAAGCTTACTATGACTGATTACATATTGTACCCAACCATCTTTGATATTGAAACTCCAAAAGAGTTATGGGCTCATCTGGATGAAAGATTCAGCAAAAAGAATGATGGATTTCCAAATCCCTTCAAAAGCAAGCAAGTTGATGCATTCGCTCCACTTGATGGTCTCTCAGATCATGATGCATTCGCTCCTCCTGATGGTCTCTCAGATCATGTTGCATTCGCTCCCCTTGATGATCTCTCAGATCATGAACCAGTATCATCTCATATTGAAGTTGTTGACAAAGAACTTGCAGATTCTCTGCTCATGCTCAAACTTTCTTCTCTTTCTGTGCCAGCTCACACTCTAGATATTGCAGAAGGTCCTAAATCCTGTCTTGCACCAGAGTTTGTTGGTTTGCATCATGATCACATGATTATTTAGGAGGTAACATCAGCTATTGGAGGTAATGCATTCGCTCCTCTTCAGCAAACATCTCTTATTTACTACTATATGATCATTAGCACATGCTTTCAGAAGGTTATTGAAGAATATGGCCATTGCCACCCGCTTGAGATAATTTCTCATGCATCATATGATAGTTTTGATCTCACCCCTGCTGGTTCAAAAGAGATCTCAAGAAACTGTTTTGAAAGTCTTAAATCTGATTTTGATTTCAAGCAAACATGTAATAGTTATTTTTGGTATAATCTCACCCATGGTGGTTCGAAGGAGAAGACAAAGGACTCTATGCACATTCAAAAATTTGATCCTACCTCAGCTGATTCGAATCACAGGTTCAAGGATCATTCTAATACTGTTGGATTTGTTCTCATCACATTCGATCTGAAGAGCAAGTACAAGCACATGCTTTTTGAGCATGATCCACTTCTTCCCAAGAAGAAGATACCTCCAGACATATGACCAAGCATCACACATGCTTGAGTTTGGAGCTTTTATTTTTTATGTGTGCCTTACAGTCTATTTTTTGAGGAGGGGGTATGTTTCCCATGAAATTTTCCCACTTCCTTGGTTTATTGATTGTTATTATTCATTGTATTGGGTGACCTTTGGTCTTAGTTACCAGGGCCCAGGATGGATTAAGGGGGGGTGTTAGGATATTCCTATACTCCATCCTAGTCCCACCAGTATTTTGATCCTTTACATTTTCAGTCATGCATGCACCTTTTAGGGTTTGCATGCATTCTAGGGTTTGCATGCATTTTGCATGCATCCCAGTCATCAGTCCAGCACCTAGCCCTCAGTTAGCCAGCCCCCAGGAGCTTCTCACTATTCAGTTTTAGCCCTCTAGTTGCTTAATGCGCCCTTCTTCCTTGATTTTAGGGAGCAACTCGCCCTCCTTCACCTACCAGTCCAGTTGTCACTCAGTTACACTCAGTTACACTCAGTTACAGTCAGTTACATTCAGTTACACTCAGTTACATTGAGTTACACTTAGTTACACTCAGTTACATTGAGTTACACTCAGTTACACCTACCAGAGTTAGTTTGACTGATGGTTGACAGTTACTTGAGCATTGATGACTCCACTAATGATGATGAAGACTTCCAGTTGCGCTCCGATGATCATGAGGACACCTAGTTGTGCTCCGATGACACTCCAGTGATCCTTTGATCACTCCATGAAGGCTAATTCGAATTGCCACCTTAGGCATTCGAATTCCTCATGCATTGTATTATTTATATGTCCATTTGTGATTAATAACAGAGTATGACCGAAGTATTATTGCTTCTATCTGAGTTCTACTGTACCATATTATTCTGTTGCTCATTATACTGCATGTATCACTCTTCTTCTATTTTCTTGCTTAATCATAATTATTCTCTTGTGAGATACATCATCTCTTAGATCTGCTGTGAGGATTTTCACAAGCACCCCATGAACATTCCTGCAAAACCTTCTTTGGTGGTGACATATGGCCTGATACCAACCACCTTCTTAATTATCATTAACCTCCTCAACAAACCAAAACGATTGTAGGTATGTTTCCTCAACTTTTGCAGCTCTCGGCCTTTGTGCCTCTCGAATTTTATACAGTTGTCGGTCTTATCGCTATCCACTTTCTCTTGGTATGGACTTAGACACATCAACCATTATTTACTTCATCAGTCCTTGAATTAACTTGTCAACTTCACTTAGTCTCCATGGATTCTGTCATCCCCATCCTCCACGCTTGGCCTTTATCACTTTCTTCGATGTCTCTATTCGACCTTTCCTCGAATTTCGACTCCATTGAATTTCACTTATGTTGACCATACTTTGACATCTTGTTGCTCGGATTCCTTTATTTGACTGCCAGTATTCCCGCACCAGTGGTCGTCGAAAATCCCCTTGGTCGTGCCTCTTTTGTTGATCATCTTCCACTATTTTACCTAGGAACTGATGCCCATGCATATGTCTCCCCAAGTGAAAAAGAACTCGACTTCTCCCTCAGTACTTTGTATTTCTCCTCAGAAATCCATGTCGCCTCTTCCATCTCGTCATTCCTCCACCAGACTAAGCATTCTTTCTTCTATGGAGTCCTTGTACATCCGATGTTGCACTCATCCATCACTTTGGTGATATCTTCCTTTTGTCGATATGGAATCTGTCCTATCCAGTCTATTTTTGACACTTTTACACTGCTTCTCATCGAACCTTCTTCATACTTGTACAAATATGATACTTTGAACATAGGAGAAAGGTTCAACTTTTTTAGTAGCCCCAACGCATAAGCGTTATCCAAAATCTTCTTTAGAATCTTACATGGTCCAATATTTTTTAGCTTCACTTTGTTGTATGTTCCTGTCGGGAAAATTTCTTTCCTTAAGTGCGCTTATACTAAGTTTCCTTCACTGAACGACACTAGCCACTGCTTTCTGTCGGCCCTTAACTTGTATGCCACATTACTCTTTTCAATCCGTTTGCATACCTTTTCATGTACTTCCATGATATGTTCTGCAAATGTCTCTGCATCTGCACTCTTCCTAGTTTTTGTTGGTACTTCAACCAAATCCACCACACCATGTGGGATTCGACCTTGAACAATATGGAATGGAGTCATACCTATCGATCAATTCACCGAATTTTTGTATGAGAATTATGCTTGCACCAACACATTCTCCCACTGCTTGGGTCTGTCAGTCCTCAAAAATCTCATAAGGTTTCCCAAAATTCTGTTTACTACTTTGGTTTTTCCATCCATCTGCGGATGGTATGCTAAGATAAACTGCAACTTCATGTCCATCTTCTTACACAAGGTTCTCCAGAAATGACCCATAAACTTGGTATCTCTGTCCGACGTTATACTCTTCGATAACCCATGTATTCTGACTATCTCCTTGAAAACTAATATATCAATGCTTGTGGCATCACTCGTCTTCCGACACGGAATAAAGTGTGCCATCTTCAAAAATATGTCGACTACAAAAAAGATGGAGACGTTACCTCTTTGTTTCTTCGGAAATCCTAATACAAAATCCATGCTCAGGTGCTCCCATGGTACATTTGGCACTAGAAATGGTACATATAGCCCTTTATTCTAACTTTGACCCTTTTCTAATTGGAAAATTTTGCATTGTCATACCTAGTTACCGACATCCATCACCATCCCTGGCCAATAGTACTTCTCCTCGACCAATGCCTTGGTCTTGTCGATGCCAAACTGACCTTCTAATCCACCATTATGCATTTCTAGGATTTGGTTCTCTCTTAATGATCCGCTAGGAATACATAATTTTTGTCCCTTGAACAGGTATCCCTCTTGGATAAAATAATCCAAGTATGGAGTTCTGTTGGTACTCCATGGTTTGCGACTAGACTTCCATGATTTCTCAAAATCCTCATTGGTCTCATACTCTATCTTCACTGACTCTATTCCCGTGTCCTAAATAGTTGTCGTGTTTAGCAATGAAGCACTTCGACTCAGCACGTCGGCAAACTTATTCGACTTTACTAACTTATGTCGCAACACAAAGGCATATCCTTGCAAGAATTCTACCCACTTCATGTGCCGCTGATTCAACTTCAACTGAGTGTTCAAGTACCTCAGTGATTGGTGGTATGTATATAATACAAATTCCTTTGGAAACAAATAATGCCCCCACTTATTCAATGCTTGCATGATAGCATAGAATTCATGATCGTAGACCAAATATTTCTGCTTCACTTCATCCAACTTTTCATTTAAGAATGCAATTGGTCGACCCTCTTGGCTCAGCATTGTAGTAATTTCTATTCCACTCGTGTCGTAGTCAACTTGGAAAAATTTGTTGAAATCTAGGAGAGCTAGTACTAGTCTCTCTGTCACCTTCGGCTTAAACTTGTTGAAGTCTTTATGGGTAGATTCTGTCCACTTGAACTCCTCTTTCTTCATGCACTCTATCAACGGTGCACATATTTGACTAAATCTTCTTATGAACTTCCTGTAGAATCTGGAAATTCCATGAAAACAATGCACTTATGTCGTGCTTGTCGGTTCTTGCCACTCCAATATAGGCTTCACCTTTTCTGGGTCCACGACCAATCCTTTATTCGAGATTTCAAATCCCAAGTACACAAGTTCTTCCTTCATGAAGAATCATTTCTACAGGTTCACCATCAAATTCTATTCCTACAACTTCCGCAACACTTGTCGAATGTGTTCCAAATGTTATGTCTTGGTTCGACTGAATATCAAAATGTCGTTGAGGTACACTACGATGAACTATCCCAAAAATGACTTCAGTACCTCGTTGATCAACCTCATGAATGTACTAGGTGCATTAGTCAATGCAAAGGGAATGACTAACCACTCATACAGTCCTTCCTTTGTCTTGAAGGTTGTGTTCCATTTGTCGCCTTCTATGACCTTGGTCTGGTGGTATCCACTATTTAGGTTGATCTTGCTGAAATATCTAGATCCGATCAAATAGTCGATCAAGTTGTCCATCCTTGGAAATGGAAATCTGTACTTGATTGTGATCTTGTTGATAGATCTGGAGTCTGTAAACATCCTCCAATCTCCTCTTTTCTTTGGCACTAATACAACTGGAAATACGCATGGGCTCAAACCTTCTCTGATCAAACCTGTGTCCAAGAACTCCTGGACTTGTCGATTGATTTCTTCAGTCTCGGTCTAATAATTTCTATGTGGTGCCTTGTTTGGAAAACTCAAACCTGGAATGAATTCGATCTGATGAGATATGCTTCTCGTTGGTGGAAATCCCGTCAGTGCCTCTTCGACCATGATGTTCTCAAGCTTGTCTAGCATCCTTTCGACTTCAAATGAAATTTTCTCCTTCTTCAACCGTTCAACAATCCTTCCCTTCAGAATGATGGTGAAACATCCTGAGTGTTTATCTTCCTCTTCCAGGATTTCCTTCATTGAGGACATCATCACTCTCTTCTCCCAATAGTTTCTCTCACCCTCCCTGTAGTCGATGTTGTCCTCCTGCTTTGGCTTCAACATTTTCCGCATGCCATTTTTCCACACTGTGATTGTGTTGGCTCGACCATCATATATAATCTTTCAATAATATTTACATGGTATTCCTAACAACAAGTGGCAAGCATCTATTGGGATTAAGTCGCACAGTACATTGTCTTTAAGTTTCCCAACCTTGAAGTTGATCATGCACTGTTTGGTTACCTTCACATGATGCCCTTTCTGTAACCAGGGTACCTTGTATGGACTTGGGTGTTATTGCAACTTCAAACCCATCTTGTTGATGACCTCCGTTGACACTAGGGTTTTTTTACCACCTCCATCGACAACGGTCTTGCAGTATCTTTTAGCGACTAGCACCTTGGTTCGGAAAATGGTATTTCATTACATTGACTCCTTTTCTTCTCGTTGGTCGTTCTTGACCAACGTCCTCCTGGTCATCAAGTTTCTCTATCATCTTCACCACTATCGGATTTCAAACCCGTCTGCTTGTGTCCCTTGCCATCTCATTGGCATCTGGGTTTCGATTCCTCTACTACGTTAAATTCTTCGTGAATTCATAAGCTTTGTGTCCCACTCCTTGACACTTATAACAGAATATAGCCGGTCTGTTAGCACCTCATCTCTTCCCTAGGTCAATTCAACCAAACGCACCCAGACCGTGGGTCTCTCGACCATCCCATTGGTTTTCTTGTGCCTTTTCCCTAGCCATTATCCCTTCTGTGCATCGGTTATCTTCGACAGATTCTCTCTTGGTTCCACTAATTTGTCCTTTTGTGGGAGCAGTCTTCGTGCCTTAACTAGTCATCCTTCCTCTGGTCGATGTTGTTTTTCTCGACATATTTTCCTCTTCCTTCAAGGATAGCTACTAGGCTTCACCAACCGTACTTAATTTCGACAGGCTCAATGCGTCTGATATGATATACGTCAAACCATTTACATATCTTGTGACCGTTTCTTCACCTTAATCGGTTGAACTAGATCTAATCAACCATCTGTAGAACTCATCTGTGTGTTCTTTCATGGTCATATCTTTCTGTTGAAAGTTATGCAACTTCCTGAGCAAGGAAATCACATAGTCATTTGGTAATAAGTTCCCCTTCATCTTGGAAACCATTATGTCCCAAGACTTAATCTTATCCTTTCCTTTCTTGACTCTATCATCCTATACATTGTCCCACCACAATGAGGCATGACCCTTCAAATTCAGAAAGGAAGTTTTAACCCTCTTGGGATCCTCTAGATGCTCTACGTCAAAGTATTTTTCCATCTCTTTGATCTAATCTATCAAGTATTATGTATCCAGAATTCCTGAGTAGGTAGGTACATCCATTTTTTCCTTACCCCTCATTTATGTCAATAGCTTGATGAATCTATCTTCTGGTTCTTCTTCTACTACTTCCAGAGAATCTATTTCCTCGAATTCTTCGTCACTACGTTCAAGTGCATCGGGAACAAATCCATGTATTTGTGCTTCTTTGATTGATGCAACCTCATTGTTCGCATGTACTCGTCGAAAATTTCACAATCTACTGTGACTCCTCCTGCTCCTCCTCGCGCTCTTCGTCCTACACCATGAAAATTTACACCTCTTTGTTCCATTGTGGATCTTCTGTTTACTCTTTCAACCGTAGCTAAAAATATCCACTCTTCCAATCGCAATTGGACTTTCACAACACTCACACAACTCTACCCAACCGCAGCTAGAACTATTCACGCACACGCAAGTTCTTCTCGCTCTCAGGATTCTTCTTCTCTAATACTGCTTGACGCAAGGTGGGTCGATCGGACCCTTCTTTCTTAACATAATCACATAGCTTACACACACACACGGTCACAAACACAAGATTTGAATTGGAAATGCTAATAATTTGGCTTGTATTACTTGTATCATTTACAAAATTACATGCAAACTAATAATCAAGTCTTCCTCAACTTGTTACAATGCACATAAGTAATATCTGCTCTGTCTGTGTGATATCCCTCTCTGCGATCGATCCTCTATCATTGACCATCAATCCTCCTTTCTTTTGAGCCTCCACATAGGTCTTCTACTCTGCTCTGTTAACATTCCCGAGGTCCACTCTGTCAGGATTCCTCGAGGCATCCTTATTATGTCTTTTGCACCATCACTGATACCGTAGATCCTGTAGTTGTCAGCGCCCCCTGAAAATTCCTGCACAACCTTCTCCTGTGGTGACATCTGGCATGATCCCAACAACCTTATTAACTATCATTAACCTCCTCAACTACCCACATCGACTATAGGTATGTTGCCTTGATTTATTCACCTCTCGGCCTCTATTCCTCTCAAATTTGCTAAAGTTGTCGGTCCTATATGGTTTGACGGACAATCTACCAAGAGAGGACTCGAGGCTTGATCTCCCTAGCTCAACGTGAGTCTAGAACAAATAGAGATAGAACATAAATAACTCTCCTAGATCTAATTAGAAATCAAGGAACTAGATGCTTTACCTTTTTAGATCACTGATTTTTTCTCCTTGAGTGTTTCTCCAAGCTTCATGGTCTTCAGATATCAGCTCCAAAACCTGTCAAGACAACACAACAAAACAAGTAGTAAAATGCACCTACACAATAACAGATCTAAGTAAGTAGTTTAGTAGGAGAATTACGCAAAATATCATTCACACAATGAGATTTGGTGGAAAGCACTTATATTACTGTATTAAAAGGGAAATACATAGGATGAAGAGATTACAACCAATGACTTAACGTAGCAATTCTCCTTGGATCAAGCCAATGCCAAAGCCTCCAAAGGCATGATGGATCTCTCAAGGGATGAGTAAATATCTCTCCTAATCTAATTTCACCAACATGTAGATACCGTAGACTTCCTCCCTTTGGAATGGGAGTGAGCTTCACTTATATAGGACTAAGTGGATAGGGTAGGTTGAGATATGGTAGGAGAGAGATAGGGGATCCTTCCAAGAGGTTAGGTACTGAATTCCAGCTTCCCAAAAGGCTAGGGATAGGGATACACATCATCTAGCTTCGAGAATGGGCTCGAAGAAGCTATTTTAGTCAATTAACTAACATCATCGCAGTCTGTAAGAGGACAACCTGCGACGTCACAGGTTGCATGAGGACAACCTGCGATGACCTCTCAAAACCTAGTATAAAAGGGTTTGCAACTCTTCCAAGTGGATGGCTTAGTCAAAGGAACTTCAGGGATGTTTACACTAAGTCTCATGATGGTAAGATTTAGGTGTAACATAATGCCATCCAAAGCATGAAGCTGTTTGAAACTGGATAGGTGAAATGCTTTGACAGAAGGAATGGCAATGGCTCATCGGACAAAGGACGCTGCTACAGTACAACTGACTCTGAGTACACAGTCTCATATGACTCACAACATGGATACTAACCAATACATTGCAGATCCATGGTAGCAATGACCGACTGAACACAATCATGGCTACTAGACACAAGCATAGATCCATGATGAGATGATAACACAGCCATGACCAATACAAATGTGGATCCATGTGATATGACTCAAAACAATATCCATCGCAACCTAGGTAAAACATGACTCCCTAGGGTCTTCAAGCCGAACCCGCAATGATACGAATCTATCCATGTGATTGCAAATGTCTTGACGTCGAACATTGTAGAAACCACTTGATTATCGGTCATTGATGTATACCATTAACAAGTGCGAGGGAAACCACCATTAATGTCAATGATTCCCAAGGTATCACAGTACATGTCATCAAGAGTGAATACATGAGTTGAAGTTGAACTCAAGATCAAATATTTCAATCAAGAGTCAATGATGTCAACTCATGTTGAAAGCGAGGTAACCTACCATTGAGGCATGGAGACCCAAGGTACTCAGTTGGTTTCTAGATTCAACCCTTGAATGATGATTTGAAGTCGAAAAGGATGAAGCCGTCGAAGGAGGGCCATGTTGAATCCCCCATCATCGACATGAAACACAACAACAGATGTTTGGAGTAGATCGGATGGTATAGTAACATACAAGACTGACTGAGAATAGACCGACATGGTGGAAGGTGTACTGACTATAGAAAATGAGTGGTGAAAGTATTCTTGAACATGGGCATGGCATGACTTGGAAGTATTGACATGACAAGTATGACACCAAATTCTTAATGAAACTGATGATAGAAGCGTTCTTTGAATGACTCAAAGGAGTGACTAGACTCAGGAAGTAGGTAAGACTCGGAGACAAATAGATGATCCAAGTACAGTATGCAAATGCAAATGAGTGCCATGTTCAAGAATGACTAGGTACTGCCAGAGATAAAGGTGTAATACAAAAGATTTCCTTTTTCTCCATCATGAATGATAAGTGCCTCATGTGCTTTTAACGAGCTTGGTGAGGGTAACCAGATGCTCGGTATAGCTAATCTCATAGATGAGTCCAATCCCAAATATTTTCTGAACCTGAGAGAGGAGGGGTTCGTCCCATGATGGGTCCTTCAATGTTAGAGTGTAACGAGTCCATAGAAGGTAAACTCGGTTGTCATTTCATGTTTAGAGAGTCTGAAAAGAACTAAAGAAGACTCCAACGGTCCTTTTTCGTAAATTTAGCCTCATTGCCCGAAAAAGGGTAAAACAACGCGGGAGATGACTCTTCCAGTCATGATTGGCTGGAGTAAACCTTTTTCATAAGTAGTGCCCCCTGGTCCGAAAAAGGGGGTAAACTATCACTAGGGAGATGGCCATTCAAATTCTTTAACAAGTGTGAACGCGACAAGTTTGCTTGGCAATTTTTTCATATTTTGAGAGCTTGAAAAGAGCTTAAAGTTAGATTCTGGGGGGGTTCCTTTTCCGTAGGAGTTTAACAAGCCTAGAAGAGCGATAAATCGTAACTCAGTAACCTATTATCATGGTTTTAAGAGCATGAGAAAGAACAAAGAAAGATCATCATCATTAAATAATTCGAATCTAACGGATAAAAAATAACAACAAAACATTTCAAGGGGTTGTTCATACCTGAGACGATCGCTACAATGTGTAAATAGCGCAAATGGAACATTTAACATCTCCTGCATGCTTGAAAACTAGGTCAAACAGTCAACCAGGCATTCAAATGCAGTAAAATGATCCAAACTATAGAAAATAATCCAAAGAGCATCTAAATTTGAAAAAGAATATTCCCTTTTTCTTTATAAAATAGAAAAAATGACCAAATATAGTTACCATTGTTTATTTGCCAAATTGCAGAGAAGAAAGTGCCATTTGGAGCAGAATTTCATTCGCCGATTGCTGGAGCTATGAGAGACCATTTCATGAGCCATTTGGAGCAGGTAACCCTAAATCTTAGCCAACATATTTCTAGTGGTTTAGAATTTCAAATTTTGTTCATTTTTTAGGGTTTTTGAGTTGATTTGTGGGGAGTTTGTGCACCCTCGGGTCGTTGCAGGTCTCCCTTATGAGAACTGCGACAAACCTGGGTCGGCGCAAAGCCCGCAAGGGTGACTTGTGACAATGTCTCCCTATCTCCAAGGACGGGGTGCAATGGCGGAAATGCCCATGTTCAAATCAAAACCTATCCCAAAGGAAAAAGTTTTAAAAGCTTGAATGAACTCTAATGGTGTTAAAATGCTCCTTTTGACAGGTTTGTGGCAGCCAATATGGTTCTAGAGTGGCGCGAGCAAGAACATGAGGTGGATGATGTGCAAGAAACAAATGACCCATTATGTGTGGAGGCATTGAGGAACTGTGGGCTGCTGAATTTCTTCCAGGTCCAGGGCATGAGGGCCCAAGTCCTATTGCTGGAGCATATGATCTGAAGCTGGGATGCGGCACAGCAGTACTGCATGATCGAAGAGCACATACTGACTATAGATGTCGAGGACATCTACTTGTTGACTGGATTGTCTCAGAGGGGGGACAATGTGGCTCTTATCGGATCACGGGGTAGTGACCGGACAGTGGACGACTTGATTGTCCATCACTGCACTCCACATACCCATGCCTCTAATGGGAATATTCCCATCAAAGAGGTGCGAGATTTTCCATTGCATGCTATACTTTTCACCATAGTGAGGATAGCAGGGAGCGAAGCGGCTCATCTAGCTACCAGGTCGCAGATGTTGTATGCAGAGGACTGCATGTCTCCGAAGGTGTTCAAATGGTGTGAGGGACACCTCACCAACCTACAAGCTCAACTGACCAAGTGTTGGCGTCGAGAGCTCAAGCAGTTCGGGTATGGATTGATAGTGAACTCCTTCTTGTTGGAGCGGGTTCCCCTTTTACACCCACAGGTACAGATTTCAGGGACCCAAACCTAGTGCTACCTGAGGGGGCAGAGTGGGGAGATATCCGTAAGAACAATGAACCTTGTACTTTTTATTTTGTGTATTGTTGGTGAGTTAATAACATGTGTGTGCAGATGTGGGCTCTTCACGGCCAGTCAGAATCTCGCTCATTACGAGGAGAGGAGAGGCACCCCTAGTAGCCCCAACCATGCATGATGCCATGGTGGAGATGGAGGACGTCTATGACAACCTGACCAGGTTGACATTGGCCGTTCTAGATGCAGCGGTGCATGAGTTACCGAGGTATATGTAGAGGTACATAGTTGGTGTGACCTTACGCTTCAGCGAGTTGCTCCGCAGGGTAGCGAGAGCAGTAGAATGCTTCCACAGTCAGCAAGAGAGAGCTACAAGGCCCAGGGGTGCATGGGCCAAGAGTTACACCTTGTGATGTTATTATGTATGTACTGAGAGCTATGTGAGCCTCAGATTTTGTACTACTAAAAGTTGTCAGGATTCAGATTTTGTAAAAACTCATTGAAAGCCATTGTGCTTCAGATTTTTGTACCAGCACTACATTATCTTGATTATATATATATAGACATTTTGGCGGTTTTATACATTGGGTGTTTTAATGGATGAATGATGTGATATTGTATATGTGTTTTCTTATACAATGAGTTATTTACATGTTACGTCTACTTTTACAGTTCATGAATATGCTTATGTGTGTGCAATGTACCAATCTAAGATGAAGTTGGCCATAGAGTCGACAACTGCATTCATGTCTCATGGAATGTGCAGCTACTGAATGGATTCGAAGGACCTTTCCAGAAGACGTCCTCGTCTGTATAGACGGAGTAGGGTAGGATTGCGGATGGTGTAAAACCGGTTAAGATAAGAGACCACCAATTGAGAATCCAAATGGACGACAATGTGGTCCATACCCAAATAAATAGCGTCAGTTAGGGTTCCAATGACTGCCTGATATTCTGCAAAATTGTTGGTTTCGAAACCTAGACACATTCCTCCTGAGATGATAAGCTCGTCAGTGAGAGAATAGAGCACCGAGGCTGCCGAAGCAAGGTTACGGGTATGTCGGTTGGCGCCGTCCGCGAATCCGTATCAAGTTGCCATCTGCACACGCAGACAGACCATTGTATAAGTAACTAAACAAGACCTAAGCATGCAAAAATCAAAGCGACACACCACACAAAACACTCATGCCATGTACAGTATATACAAAGTAGTTATGCATGAAAGACTCAGGCATAGTACCTCTTAAGGTAAAGCCCATTGTCGAGTTCACCTGAAGATATCCCGTTGTAGTCTTCAAGCTCATAAGCTCCCTTCTATAAGATACATTTCACTATGTAGGCTCCATGCCACATGGTGTCAAACTTCCCTGCCCCCAGCTTATCATGTCTTTGGTCATATGTAAGGACCAAATCACCCTTGTAGACGTGAGGTTCTACTGACTTGTCGTATTGTGCTTTGATGCGTTTCTTATGAGCCTCATTGGAAAGAGAGGCATCGCGGAAAGTTTTGTCGAGCTTAGATAGATAGAGGAAATGTTCTTCCTCAGCATTAGTGTTAGGGAGAAGTTCAACGACGAGTTTGAGGGAAGAAATCTCACACTCAATCGAAAGGACAGCCTCCAATCCATACAATAGTTGGAAGGGAGTAAATCTAGTGGCGGTATTAACGGAAGTTCGATAATCCCATAGTGCAGAGAAGAGCATATTATGCCAGTTGGACTTGTGCGTACCCACCATGCATTGAATCATGTTTTTCAAGACCTTGTTAATGGCCTCTACTTGTCGATTGGACTGCGGGTAGTACGGTGTTGATTTTTCATGGCGAAAACCCAATTTGATGCTCAACTCGTCAACCATATGGTTCATGAAGTGAGAACCATGGTCTGTAACTATAGCTTGTGGAACTCCAAACCATGCTATAACATGATTAAACATGAAGAGTGCAACGGTTTTTCCATAGTCCGTGTATGTAGGAATAGCCTCGGCCCACTTTGTAAAGTAATCCACAGCTACGATGACGTAACCATGCCCCCCAGCCAAGGTAGACTTACAATGAATAAAGTCAATGTCCCATTTATCGAAGGGGCCAATGGAAATAATCGGGTGTAACGGGGCGAGGTGGGTGTGCTTCTTAGTTTGGAAGTGTTGGAAGGGAGGACATTTTTTTATGGCCTCGGTACAATCTTTAAAGATCGATAGCCAAAAATATCCTGCGTGAAGTATCTTCTAGGTTGTAGCCATCCTAGAGAGATGACCGCCACATGCCCCAGCATGACAGTGATTTAGAACATGTTCAGCCTATTCATGAGTGAGACAACGTCGAATAATAGAATCGATACCACTGTGGTACAAAGAAGCATCGTTGATGATTAGATAATACTTTGCATGGTGGCGTATTCGACAGCGGTCGTCCTGCGAGAGTTGAGGGTTGAAACGTTGGGTTTTAAGATATAAAAAGATATCTCCATACCATGGATCAGACGTGTTGATGAGGAACAATGATTCATTTGGAAGAGAATCATTGGGCTCAAATTCGAAATCAGGACGGGGAAGATCGCATATCATCTCAGCAAACACCGAAGACTTTTTAGACTTAGCCTTTTCGAAAAGTAGATCAAATTCCTGCAGTATCACGATCTAGTGTGAATACTTGCCCCCAAGAACCTGACATGTCAAAACGTGGTACATGGGGTTTGAATAGGCAATGGTGGTGGTGCGAAGCAAGATGTAATGTCGGAACTTTTGGACAGCAATGTGCCGTGAGAGCGAGTTTTGCAACATGTGAATAACGAGTTTCGGCGTCAACGAGACCCTTACTTGCGTAGTATATCACATGTTCCTGGGCATTGTTGTCTTCTTGAACCAAGACAATGGCGATCGTGGTGGCAGAAGCAACAAGATAAAGGATATAATCCTTATAGTAATTGGGTGGCTGGAGCACAGGGGCATGTGTGATAGCATGTTTTAATCTTTCAAAAGATTGTTGAGCTTGGTCATCCCATATGAACGGGAAATCATGCTTCATCAATCTCATGTAACCCTGCATCTTTTGTGTGAAATTACAGACAAAATGCCTTAAATAATGCCTTCCCTTGCAAAATTTGAAGTTATGTTATGTCGGTGGTAGGTGGGAGAGATACGATGGCTACCACCTTCATGGGATCAATACAGATCCCATCTTTCGAGACTATGAAACTGAGGAGGCGTCCAGATTCGACACAGAAGATGCACTTGTGAGTGTTCAGGCGGATTTTATACCACCTGCATCGGAGGAATACCGCAATCAGATGGTCAATGTGGTACTTGCGCTAACGTGAATGGGAAGGTATATCGTCCAAGTATGGTTCCACAAAGTCCTTCACGTCGTGAAAGGCATACGCAATGGCCCGCTGGAATGTGGCACCAGCATTTTTAAGACCAAAAGGGAGCTTGTGATAAGCAAACGTACCCCAAGGATAGATGAAAGCTATCTTGTGTTGATCAGCCGGGTGGATCTCAATTTGGTTGTAGCCAGAAAAACCATCCATGAATGAAAAGATGACGCTTCTCGCATAGTTGTCAATGATCTGGTCGATAAAGGGAGTTGGGTAATTGTCCTTAGGAAAATCCTTGTTGAGATCTCGATAATCGACGCAGAAGCGAATGGTACCCTCCTTTTTAGCTACAGGGACGGTGTTTGAGACCCATTCTGTCAATGGGACAGGGTAAATAAAACCAACTTTCAAGAGCTTTTCATAGTCTACCTTGATTTCCGCAGTCTTTAGGGGGTGCACCGCTCACAACTTTTGTCGGACTGGTTTGGCGTCAGGATAGGTTTGAATCATGTGCGAAACAATAGCAGGGTCTATCTCGGGCATCTCCTCGTAATTCCAAGCAAACACGTCTCGAAATTGCTTGAACAAGGACGTAAACATTGTGACTTCTTCAAGGGAACACTTCTGGCCTAAGCGAATGTGTTCCAGTACACCAGGTATGATCTAAATGTCGACCGAAATGGTAGGCTCAATGTTGGCTAAGTTTCCTTTGGATTCCGTTTGACACATGAGTATCAAGGATTGAGAGCCAGAGTAAACATCCGGTGCAAATATGGTGCTAATTCTATTCTCCACAGTATCCAATGAAGGAAGGAAAGACAGCCGATGGTGGAGGTATTTCAACGGAGGATCATCCGCGCTCATGATTTCCATAATAGACTCGTCAGAATGAAAAATATGGAGCAGAGGACTGGGTAGGAATGATGTACACTGTAGAGAACAGGAGGTGGAAGCCACAACTAAGTTCTCCTTTGGAGCTGACTATATAGCCTTGTACGTGAGTTCGCCGGGGGAAAGAGGCATCTTGTCGCCAATCATGTGTGTGGTGGCTTCATCAGGTACAAGCCATGGACTAGTAGAGTTGGGGACGGATGAAATCCGAGAGGAGATCATGTTCACCGTGGAAACATGATTTGGGGTATCCGCGGTTGGAAAAAATCCCATAAGGGATGAGTCCTTAATGAGGCCAACCCCCATGCTCTCATAAGGATGCGAAGATTGTCCAAGTAATGGAACGTTATCGCTTGAATGAGTAGTTGTTATAGTCCCAAGGTTCACGTGGTTGCCATAGATATATTACATGATTATAAGCAAGCATACACAATGATACAGATAAAAGAGACAAGACAGATAGAGAGAAGAACAAGCCTTTATATTAACCAGCAAGAGAAGAATACAATCATAGAACCAATCTATCTAGTACATCGGCTCAACAACTTATATATATGTCTTTCAGTGTAGTTACATAATCGTCTATTGGTCTAACTGACCAACCTAACCTATACTGGTTGATGCGAACTGTCGACATATGCTTCAAAGTGGTCGGGCAGAGGGCCTAGTCGACAGGTCGACCTAGGACCCTCCAACATCTCCCCCATCTCAAAATATTTCTTCATCCCGAAGAAATGGAGAGTTAAAAAATACAAATTAATTATTAAGTCGGTTATGATGAAGGTAAGCTGGAGCTGGAAACATCAGATATTTGGAGACAGACTTAAAGAATAACTTCGGCAGAAAGAGAGAGATGGTGTTGGAACTCTTCCCAGGCACGCAACAAATTTTGGATGTCGATAGTTAATGTTGTGAGATTCAACAATTTTTCCATCTTGTCATTAGTGGATGTAGTCTATAAATGGATCATATTGGATCCAAATATGGTAATTGTTTCTTGAGCAGCAACAAGTAAATGTCGGATTCGGGGTTGAATTTCTTGAAGTTTGTTGAGGTCGGAATGTGCTTGAGATATCCACTATGCTTCCTATTTTTCTAGTTTTTCCAGTTTTTTATTTTCCATGATGATTTGATTATCAAGTCTTTCAATAAGTGCTTCTTGTGCAGTCAAGCGTTGACGGTGAAGTGTGCCTAACAATGTCCTTGTCTTTTGCAATTCTTTGTAAACTTCGCCATAATGTACATACCAGATGTTCAAAACTTCAACAAGTTTTTCTGCCTGAATATCATACTGCTTGAGTAAATTAAGAGTTGTTGTGAAGGCTGTAAACTGATTTGCCATGAGAGAAGAAAATTCGACAGCCCGGTCCTATTTTTTCTTGAGAACCTCGGATTGTAGCATTGACACAATAGGCTCAAATAGATGGTATGCTTTATCAAGAGGGGTTGTCATGTCGGAACTTGATGGTAGCGGAATGACTTGCTGAGCTAAGTCTTCACACTTAGCAAGAAATGTAGTCCTTTCTTCCTGTAGCTGGAGTAACTGGTCTTCTGTTTCCTGTCGACGATATCTTTGAGCTTAGAAAACTTCATCTTCAAGTAAATCAAGCTCTTCTTGGGATGCCAACTGTGGTTGAGAAGTAGCAGTGGCTTCGAACTAGTCCAAATAAACTGAGAGAGTGTTTTCTTCTTGAGTTTGTTGCGTTTGCTACCTTTGTAATTGCTACTGAATTTCTCTTTCTTTACACTTCTTTTCTTTGTGTTTCTTCCAGCTACTCTTCTCTCTTTCTTTTTCTTTACTTGTGATCTGCTGTTCTGGCCCCTTTTCTTTGTTTGTTGTTACTGGATTAATGTCATTGATTGCTTATGTGATAGCAACAAATTGTTCTGCTTGGACTTGTATATTTGGTACTGCTTCTGTAGTAACTGGAATTTCATGTTCAACAGTTCTGGTACTTAATAGAATATTGGCTGGTATGATAGATGTATCGACATTGCTTATTGTTGTAGTCCCAAGGTTCACATAGTTATCATAGATACATTACATAATATAAGCAAGCATACACAATGATACAGATACAAGAGACGAGATAGATAGAGAGAATAGTCTTTATATTAACCAACAAAGCAGAACACAATGATAGAAGCAATCTCTACTACTCTATTGGCTCACTAGCCTAGATATATATATATGCAGATACAATTACATAACCGTCTGTCAGTTTATCCAACTGACCTGACCCATACTAGTGGACACGACTTGTTGACATATGCTGCAGAATGGTCGGGCGGAGGGCCTAGTCGACAGGCCAACCTAGGCCCCTCCAACATCTCCCCCACCTCAAAATCTTTCTTTGTCTCAAAGAAATGGAGAGATCAAAATTACAAAAAATAAGTTACAGAAACAGTTATGTCAAAGAAATGCTAGATTCAATAACATCAGGAATCTGGAGACAGGCTTCAATGATAACTTCGGCAGAGACAGAGAGATGGTGCTGGAACTCTTCCCAAGTGTGTAGCAGATTCTGGATGTCGATACTTAGAGTTGTGAGTTTCGACAGATTTTCCATCTTGTTGTGAGTGGATGTAGCCTGCAAATGGATCATGTCGGGACCAAATGTGTTAATTGTATTGTCGGCAGCAACAAGTAACTGATTGAATCGAGGCTGAATTTCCTCAAGTTTGTTGAGGCCTCCTCGAGCCTGTGACATCCGCTGAATTTCTTGTTTTTCTAACTTATACAATTGCTTGTTCTCCATAATGATCTGGTTATCAAGTATTTCGATAAGGGCTTCATCTGCAGTCAAGCGCTGGTGCTGAAGCTTGCTTAGCAATGCTCTTGTTTTCTGAATATTTTTGTAGACATCACCATAGTAGACATACCAATTATTGAGAGCTGTGGCAAGCTTTTCTGCTTGATTAGTGTACTGCTTGAGTGATTTCGAAGCTTCTGAAAAGGATGTAAAGTGATTTGTCATGAGGGAGGCTACCTCAATAGCTTGATCTTGTTGTTTCTTGAAAAGCTCAGATTGTATCATCGACATGACAGATTCCAGTAACTGGTATGCTTTGTCTAGAGGTGGTGTCGTGTCAGAACTAGCTGGGAGCGGGATAACTTGCTGAGCTAATTTTTCACATTTGGCGAGAAATGTACTCTGTTCTTCTCGGAGTTGCATTATTTGTTCCTGTGATTCTTGTCAACGATATCTTTGGAGTCTGAATACTGCATCTTCAAGTATATCAAGTTCATCTTGGGGTGCCGAATGTGGTTGATAACTTGTATTAGCTCCCAATTGGTCTAAATGTACAGATGGGGTACTTTCCTGTATTTGCTGCATTTGTAATTGTTGCTACAATTCTCTTTCTTTGCATTTCTTTTCTTTGAGCTTCCTGTGGCTATTATTTTCTTTGTCTTTATTTACAGTTTGTTGTTCTAGGTCCTTATCTTTTCCTCCTATTGCTGGGCACTTGTGAATGACTACTTGTGCACTGATAGCAACCTATTATGCCTGACTGTGTCTACTGGGTACTGCTTTTGTAATGACTGGATTGTCATGTTCTGTTACTTCGATCCTTAATTGATTTGCTGATGATGTGCTAGAGATTTCCATATTGCTTATATTAGTAACTGGAGCATTTGTGTGTTCTGATGGTCCTATTGTGTCGGCTGCAGTTTCTTGAGTTTTGAATGGTTCTGTGACACTTTCTGCTTCTGTCGTGGTTGCTTCTTTGTTGAGCTGCTGTAAAACTGGACTAGACTTGGATCCTTCGATAGGGGAACTCGACTGGTTTACCGAGAATGATGGTAGGTCAGCGAATGTCGGAATTGGACTTGGTGAAATGGTACTGTCGAAGGGATCCAAACTAACTAGACTAGACTCGACCTGTGTACTAACAACTTGGGATTTTTCCTTGCTAACAGTTTTTGCTCGAATTGGATTCGTTTGTTGTGGTAGTGATTCGACTGGAAGAGGAGTGAAGACACCTGTTTGTTGTGCATATATTGGATCTGATGGATCAGGATTTCTGATATGGTGGGTTATCATGTGACCGACAATTTCTAGGCTGGGTAATGGCAAAGGTGAACTTTCTATTTGAATGTTGTCAGAAGGAGCTAAATTAACTAGGATAGTAGACGGAGAGGAAAAAATGGGTTGTTGGATGACCATCTCACGCCAGTTAGGACAAAATATCGGAATGTTTGCAATGAATGTATTCAAAGTGGTGTCTTATGTGACAGGAGGAGAAGGTAATGCTAAAAGACTGCTTTCTTCTTCTACTATAGTTGGGGAATGGGGGGGAGATTGGATGGTTAGATCAACATCAAGTACGACTGAAATTTTGGGTTTCTTAACAATGATTTGGGAAGATGGATACTTATATTTTTCTAAGAACTTTCTGAATTGTTCTTCGACTGGTAGTTTATTCTTGGCTGCATCTTCAAGGATTTGGGTGTGGTGTCGTATAGCTCAATCTCATCTATCATCGACGGTTCTTGAATTGTTACTTGTCTTTTCCCTTTCCCTTTTGTCGATATTACTCGGTTCTGTCGAGCTGTGATGATTTCGGCTACTACCTTCTGGATATTATCGTCTGTTAGAAGATGTTCTGGATTATCGGATTATGTATCGCTATTCGATTGTTGTCCGGCCTCTATGTGCAGAGTCTGGGTGAGTGCTAACATCTTAGTGCTAGGTGTCAGCTTGGGATGATAGCTGAAAGTGTTCATGTACAACCGACTTTCATATGCTTCTTCTTGTTCCATGTCGGATAGTGGTTCAACATATTTGAAGTTGGTTTTCCTGGCTTGTTCGAAGATGGGTAATACTTTGTTAGATTGACGGCTTAATTCTGAGAGGATTTCCCTTACTAAGGGGTGATAGTCGAGCCATTTTGCTGGACCTGCTGCTCCCATAAACCATACTACTGTGTCGTCCAAAGATAGTTGGATGTGGGATGTCGGGGGCAGGCTTCGACGGACGTTCTGTGGTACCCTCCATCTTGTTGCTATTTCTTTGAGGTCCGTAAACCATGCTTCAAGCCAAAGCTTGACTGTTGAAGGTCCATGTCGGCTTGCTCCAGGTGCAAAGTAGCGGAAATTTTCCATAAGGATGAGTCGGACTTCAGCGAAATCTTTGTTTCCTTTTGGTTGAAAATGGGTCATAGCAATCCAAATGATTACAGATGGGTAGCGGATGCTATCTCCCTTGTCTTGGCACTTCTAGCATGTATATTTGAGAATGTTAGCCAGATAATATGCTCAATTGTATGCCTTGCCATTCATAGCCATATTTTTGACAGCTTCTAGCATTTCGGTTGTCAGGCCTGAGCCTCTACCTGTCCGTGAAAGCGCATGTGATACAATCTTGGCGGCAGTTTTGTAATTTCCAAAAACAATCTGACTGATGACTATACCTCGTGAATTCTTTCCAGCAAGAGAATCGACAAACTCATCAATCAAGTCTGCACCTGAACTTGTTGGTACAGCATCTCCTTTATGTGAAAGGCCAGTAATTTTGTGGATGATTTCACCATTGATTTCTACCAGAATATCAAGGTAAAGCTTGCCATTGTGGTATCTGCTAACGATGAATTGTGCAATCACTTCTTTCAATCCTCCAAAATTATCTAGTAAAGGTGCCTTCAGGTAGTGCAGGATTGTGGTTGTCTGCAACCGTCGTGCTTCCTCTCTCCAGTGACCGTTGACTCCTTTCCCCAATCTTCAACACTTCTCCATGCTTTCTTATAGGTGGGTTCTAATTCCTTTTCATTCCAAATCAACTGGAGTCTAGTTTCCAATGGTGTATGTTCTTTCTCCAATTCTCTAACTGATGTTGCGGTGGCTCTGCTAGCAGTTAAAGTTTTTCAAGGAGCCATGGCGGATTCAGGGTGCGAGGTTGTAAAAATGGTTTTAGCGGAGTCAGGGACTTCTATTTCTTGGAGTTCAAGTTCTTGGCAGAAGAGTAACCAAGAATCCTCGAGCTCCGTATTTATGGTGGAATTACTTGGCACGGGCGAACGAAATGTAGAGGATTATATTAATGGCTGATGTGATAGGGACATTAAATTAGGCTGGCCGGATATCGACGCTTCATCAGGTGCATTACTTTTGGTAGTGTGATTATCTTTAGCCTTTATTGATTTGTCATCATGGAGCTGTGACATCTAGTTCATTGTGTTAGATCGACGAGCTTCTCTATTTATGCTTGGACGTTCCGAGCTCCAATACTTCTGTCGTGTCGGATTTTCTTCTGTAAACCGTCGATGTTCTTGTCGGTGTCTATAATATCGATGGTTGTGCATCGGACTTCTTTCTCTGTTGTTTCCTTGCTTCCTCTGCCATTCTCTCATCATTTCTACTTTTTGCCAGGATTTGCTATATTTGCTTGATTGCTTTATAGTACTCTCGTTCGGTTATTTCTAACCATTTTTTTTTTCAAATTCATGTTCATGATTTATACCTTTTAAGTCAGGCGTTGTTTACGACTTTCTTGACAATATTTCCTTGTAATGTTCTTAGTCGGACTGAGCCATTAGGATTTAACTTTTCAATGATGTAGGGTCCCATCCATTCTATATGCAACTTTTTTGGTTTCCCTTTTACTGTGCTATTATATAGGAGTGCTAAATATCCAACTGACAGTTTTTTTGTTTGATATTTCTATCATGCCATGATTTCTGTTGTTGTTTTTGTACTCTCTGATGTTCTAATGCCAACTGTCGACTTTCCTCCAACTTCAACAACTGTAATAGTTGTTCGTGTCAAGTATCTTCAATGTCGATATGTAGAGCTATTGCAATGGTCGGTGCTTGTCATCGAAAATGTAATGGAACGGCAACCTCTTTCCAATAGACAAGTGTGAATGGTGTTTGTCCTGTCGTTTTCTTATATGCTGTTCTATATGCCCACAAGATAGCAGGTATTTTATCATCCCAGTCATCTTTCTCTATGTTGCAGATTTTGGTCAGTCCTTTTGTAAGTGTTTTATTGAACGATTCTACTGCACTGTTCGACTGAGGGTGATATGTTGTGCTTATTCTATGATCAACTGCAAATTCCTTAGTCAATGCTTTAATTGTTTTACATACAAAGTGTGTACCTTGGTCACTTATCAATTTTATAGGGCATCCAAAGCGTGTTATGATGTTTTCATAAATGAATTTAGAAGCAACTTCACTTGAACATGTTTCAACTGGTTCTACTTCTGCCCACTTGGTAACGTATTCGACAGTAGTAATAATATACCGAGCACCTGTTCGCCTTCCCACTACTGGAAATGGTCCAATAAAATCAATAGCCCATATTTCAAATGTTCGGCTAGGGTTAATTGGGAACAATGGCATTTCTATTCTTGGTAGTGGTTGGCCCATGCGCTGACATTTATCACACTTAGATACAAACTCTCGACAGTCTTTATGAATTGTTTCCCACTAGAGTCTTGCCTGTAGGATTTTTCTGGCTGTTATATCTGCATGATAATGTCCTCCCGCTGGTCTACCATGGGATTTTGTAAGTATATCCTATCGTTCATGCTCTAGTGCATATCGGCGTAATATATCATCCAGGCCAAGTTTATAGAGGAAACTGTTGATCAAAGTATAGGGGGCTGCTTTCATTGCTAATATCTTCCTCTTTTTCTCATTCATTCCCTCAGGAGCTTGCCCATTTTCCAGAAATTGTGCAATTTCCATAAGTTCTGAAGGTACTGCTTCAATGCGAAACAAGTGTGCATCCGGTAAGTCATCTTCGATTCCTGTCGGTTCTTCTCCTATGTCGATTCTCGACAGGTGGTCTGGTTCGACATTAACGTTTCCAGGTCGGATGATTACTTCGAATTCAAATTCTTGAAATCGTAATAACCAGTGGCATAATCTCCCGTGATGCAATGGCTTATTGACTAAGTATTTTAAAGCTTGGTTATCTGTATAAAATACAAAGGGATTAGCCAATAAATAATCGCGGTATTTCTGAAGGGCAAATACCATACCTAATGCTTCCCTTTCAGTCGTAGAATAATTTCTTTCAGCTTTATTAAATTTCCGACTGCTGAATGCATTAGGATAATCCACGTTATCATATCCGGGTTGTGTTAGGATGGCTCCTACTGCTATTCCGGATGCATCAATATGTACATGAAATTTCTTTGACCAATCCGGAAATCGAAGAATTGGTGCTTTGACCATTTTTATTTTCAATGTCTTGAATGAAGTGTCGCATTCCTCCATCCATTTATAATATCAATCTTCTTTTAGTAATTCTTCCAGAGGATAAGTCATATCGGAATAGTGTCTGATAAATTTCCTGTAATACTCGGTATGACATAACAGGATTCGTACTTGTTTCAGATTTACTAGAGGCTTTAGGTCGAGAATAATTTTGATCTTCGCGTAGTCAACCTTAATTCCTTCTTTGCACATGACATGGCCAAGTAATATGCCGATAGGTGTCGCAAAGATGCACTTTTTAATGTTCAGGGATAGTTGTATCTGTCGACATCTTTCCAACATTAGTCTGAGCCATTTGTAGTGATCCTTTAGAATTGTATAAATTGTCCAATCATCAAATTATACAGCCATGATTTTGTAAATATATTCTTGGAATGCTTTGACGATGATTCTTGAGAAGACCACAGGTGCGTTATTCAAACCGAAATGCATAACTTTATATGCGAATGACCCAAATTCGCACACGAATGTTGTCTTTTTCTAATCTTATTTTGCTATAGGTACTTGGTTGTACCCTGAGAATCCATCCGTGAAAGAATAGCATTCATGCCCTGCAACTTCATTGATGATTTCATCTACAAAAGGTGTAGGGAAGGGATCTGTTAGTGTTACCTTGTTCAACTCTCGAAAGTCGACACAGATTCTCAGTCGAGTCGGATCTTGTTTCTTTGGCTGAACGACCATTAGACTTTCCCATTCTGATTGGTCAATAGGATATATGATTCCTGCAGCAAGCATGTTATCGATCTCCTTTTTGACAATATCCTTATATTTGTGAGCAAGTTTGTAGGGTCTTTTCTTCACGGGTCTGGCGTCAGGTTTAATATCAATTTTCATCTCGCCCATTTCCTTTACAAGCCCTTTCAAATCTTTATAGTCTCGAGCAAAAACATCTTGGAATTCTTTGAGAATACTGGAGATTTCTATTGTTTGTTCCTCATTCTAGTAATCACCAATTTTTGCCATTTTCGGTCGATCGTCTTTTGAAGTATCTACTTCCTTTGTTTTGATCTTTGCATCCATCCATTCTGGTGCACGACTGTTACTTATCTGTCTTTCACCTTCTTTGATTTGTTTGAAAGTTGGTGGGAAGTCTTTTTCTGATAATCTTTCAGGTTCATCATTTTCTATGATCTCTGTACTTAAGATTGTTCTTACGAGCTTCGACACACTGGGATGATCCTTTCTCCAATGAAAACTTTTTCGTACCGACATCTATGTTTCTAGTCTCAGTCTTGTCGAGTGTTGTTTTTCTATCATCTTTATATTGTAGAAAGTGTTAGGTGGGTTCACACTCTCTTGTTTGTTTCCAAGTATTAAAGTTTCTGTTGGCTGCAAAAATTCTTTGATGCTTTTCCTTGGTTCGACCAATCTCTCATCTTGTGGAGAACACTCGAAATCCTTAATAAAATTTTCTTTTAAATATTTCCAAAGGAAAGTTTCTCCTCTTGCTTCTTCCATCTTGTACCACTTGTTAGGTAGATCGTCGAGTGTTTTGGGAAAGAGATGAGGCCATTTTCTTTCATCTTTATAGCCTAATTTTCTCCATTATTTTTCTCAACAGTCAATGTGAGCTTTGGGGTTTTGTCCTTGTGTAAACAAGGGAATGTCAGCATGAGTTGTCAAGTTTCTTCCTCCAAACCTTTCTATGAAAGATGTTTATGCAGTATTCCAATTTTGAAGTTTCGACTGATGAGTGTCCCACCATCTCGCAGCTTGACCAGTAAATGTCTCTACCAAACTTTGTAGATGGCCTTTCTCTCTGACATGTTTTTATACCTGTTCGACATGTACATCAGGTAAATCATGTTCTTTATATCTTAATGTCGAGTTACCATATTGTACATTTTTATCTGGAACAAGTGTTGGATATGCTCGCATTTTTCGTTCGAAAATATTCGGTGTGTAAGATACAGAGAGACACTTCTTTATTTGTTTCCTCGAGATGGCTTCCACAGTCCAACATTCTTTTGCATGCAAATCATAGTTCTCTATTTTCCAGTCATAGAGTTCTGCATCAGAATTGTATCCGAGCGAGATAGGATCTCCGAGATGAAGTTCTCCTTGGTTGTTTGGCTTAATGCGATCTTCATTATTGTCTATTCGGTAAAGATGTCGGATGTCGTTATCGACTTCTGTAGGTTCTGACCAAGGTTCTCCCTGTGATGGGAAGATTGGCATGATAACCTTCTGGCCATTACCTTTCAGCTTGATGCGGCTTTTGTCCAAAGAAATTGAATCCTTCATCTTTCGTCCCCGTGGTCGACCGACCAAAGCAGGGAAGGAGCTTGCATCATCTTTTGGTATGATGATTTCAAAATCTACTGATGTCGTGATAGCTTTAATGGAAGTTTTGACTCCTTTCCATACTCCAATAGGCTCAATTAATCCTTGATCTGCGAGCCTTAGGTAGATGCCTGATTCCTGTAGTTGAGGTCGACCGAGTTGGTCCCAAGTATCACGAGTCATGATATTCACTTGGGATCCAAAATCAAGTACAACTTGTTGTACATGATATCCATTTATGTCGAGATCGACTAATGGGTCGGCATCATTTTTCTCTTTTTGTTTTAGTCGGCAAATGTTTTTAGTTTGTCTTTGCTCGATGTGTTTTAATTTATGCAACAAATTAATCATTTTTCCTACAGCTTCTTCATTTGAAATTAATTTGAGCAATTCATTAAGAGTTTCTTCATGTGTTGCTAAATCATGAAATATGTCAGACACATCTTTGTACACATATTTTTGTTTTATAGGATTTGGATAATCCTCCTTATCGACAATTCTAGTTATCTGAGGTTTATCTTGACCAATATGAGTGCCTTTCCTTGTTACAATTTGCAAGTTTTTTGTACGAAGCACATCATATTTTTGAATACAAGATAAAACATGAACATTTTTTTATTATTATTTATTTTCTCGATCATGGTAGGGAAATCCTCTAAATAGTGATCGCCTACCCCGCACTTTGTACAAAATTTGAGATTAGTTCTTTCCTTATAAGGGCATTTTGCGTGTCGATGATTCTCGTTGAAGCATGTAAAGCATGCACTAGGTCGACCATATCGAAAGCCTCGACCTCCATTGCCACGACTGCGACTCTGGTATCCACCACGTCTATTGTAGCCATTATATCGCCAATCGTTCCGTCGATCATTATACCTTGGGTATCTGTCATTCCTATTTTGATTGTACTGGTTATTTCTTCCATCATTTCTCCTGAATCTGTCATTTGCTAGATTTCTGTCTTGGTTCTGTTCAACAGAATTTGTTTGGTACACTGCATGGTAATTTTGCCAATTTTTCAGGTTTAGATGACATTCTTCGATTGTATGTGTATTTACTTCACAAATTTGACACCATCTTGCCCTCTTATTTTTCAAATTGTATGGGCAATCATTTGTGCTATGTAAATCATATTCTTTGCAGAAGTCGCAAAAACATCTGGATTGGATGAGTTTTACATCTTGTCGCCGATCATCATTTCGACAAGAATCTTTCGTATGTCTTGAGGTTCGACAAGTTATACACCATAGCTCTGGTCCTTTTAACGTCATATTTATGATAGCTTGCTCCATACTTTCAAGTCATTCGTCGACATGTCTATCAATGGATATTAGAGGGTATTCTTCATCCATTTCGATTTCTAGTGCTACTCTTAGTGCATCTGCATATGTATTAACATTTTGTTGATGGACATGTATTCTGATTTTATTGATTAGACTAGCAATAAACCATTTGATTAATATTTTTTCTTCGATTTCATAGTCTAATTTGCTTAGGAGGTCTTTAAACCTCTTGTCGTACTCCTTGACAGTTTCAGTCAGCTTTTGGACCATTGTCTTCAGTCGTTCTGCCACCAGGTATGTCGCATCTTCAATCATAAAGAAGGCCAAAAAGCTTTGTTTGATTTGTGCTTTTGTTGCACCTGGTGATTTTCCTGTGTACCCCATGTACCATGTTAGTGCTCTTTTTCTTAATGAACCAACAAATTGAGCAATTTGTCTGTCTTCATTGGTAATTTGATTAGCTATCCAGATTGCTTCACACACAAACCAATGTCTTCTTGGGTCTTCGTCTCCTTCGTAGAACGGAAGGTGTGCTGTAGTGTGTGCCATGTTTGCTATTGTATTATTCTGAGAATTTGATGGATGTGTGGGTGGGTTATTTCCACAATCAATACTTGGTGCTTCGTTAGTATGAATTAGCTATCTTTCTGGACTTGGTTCTCTGTCTTCAGAATCAATGAGTGTATCTCCTTCGATGTCGCTAGATCTACCTTCTTCAATTACTTCTGTCGAAATCCTGTCAAAGTTTTTCTCAAATGGGATTTCACTAAGTCTCGAGCTTTCTGACGTGCTTTTCGAGTCACTCAAATTTGGTATTGGCAGGGGGGGCACTTCCTCATGCTCTATGTACACTAGATGAAAACTTCTATTTGAAAATTCGGGTTGAAAATATATCCAATTCCCTTCTTCCAGTCGATGAATCAATAGTCATTGATATCATCGCCTTCTATGCTTTGACGACTCCAAACTCCCGACTTACCAGCATGGAGACCAAGATTTTCTTCGACAATTTCTTCCACCCGAATGCTTTCTGTTAAATGGAATGGAGACAGAGGTGCTACTGTTTCCGGTATTTGAACTTGGAGAGCTCTACCATGCTCTATCCACAAGTCTTTGTCCATCGGTGACAGTTCTTCTTCGACATCTCGATCATTGCAGGCTTGGATTGATTCTGGAAGATTCCCTTCTGCATCTGTCACAACATTTGATCCTCACATCCTTCGGAGCACAATTTCCTGCTCCCGTGGCTCTTCACCTTGCTGCCTCCTTTTTTCTCTTTCAATTTTCTGAATATCCAAGGTGCTTTTGTGACTTAAAAGTCTGTCTTTGTCGGATTTTTTTCCACTGCTAGTCATGTCATTTGTCATATGTCGAGTTTCATCAAACTAGGTACATTAGAGCATGCTTCATCACCCCCCCAATGTCGTCTCGATGGTTTCTAGGCTATTGGGGTAGTGTAGACCATCACTTGTTCAAGAAAATTCCCATTTGTGCTCCTTTACAAATTTTTCCCACTTACTTTCTTTCTCCTCTCAGTTAGAGTTTGGAATGGGTGGGGTCAGCAACGATCTTGTTTCGACAATATGTGTGACACCTTTGTCAATAAAAAATTTAAACATTAATGTCAGCAAAGAACACAGAAATTGATCGGCTAATTCGGTGAAGAACTTTCTTCTTATTTCATCTACCGATACTCGATTTTCGATCGCCTGTTCTTCACAGAAATATTTTGCAATCTTTTCTCACCATTCTGATAGATTTGTACGACCTCCGTTGATTAGGTTCGATACTAATTTCCGCTCTACTTCATCGATTGGTCTATTCATCCAGAAGTTTCTTCAAGGTGGTCAGCACGGATTCTACAAATCGCTCATGGGTCTCGGAGAAGAATCGATCTCTTGCTTGGTTAATCGTTAGCTTGTTGCGTCGCAAATAATTTTGCAGGTAATTCGTGATTTTCTTCTCCCACCAGTCTCTAATCTCCTGTTCTGAAATCATAGGTCATGCTGCTAGTAATTTTTCATGTATCAACCGGCAATAGAACCAGATGTTGTAGTCCCAAGGTTCACATAGTTATCATAGATACATTACATAATATAAGCAAGAATACATAATGATACATATATAATATATGAGACAGATAGAGAGAACAGTATTTATATTAACCAGCAAAGCAGAACACAATGATAGAAGCAATCTCTACTACTATATCAGCTCACTAGCCTAGATATATATATATGTAGATACAGTTACATAACCATCTATCGGTTTATCCAACCGACCCGACCCATACTAGTCAACGCGACTTGTCGACATATGTTGTAGAATGGTCGGGCGGAGGGCCTAGTCGACAGGCCGACCTAGGCCCCTCCAACACTTCTACTAGTGTCTTGAATGCTGGTTTGTTCTTGTTCTGTCGTGTTGGCTTTAATATCTTGAGTTATAGCTGGTTCCTTGGCTTGAGCTGAGGAGGCTTCAATTGCTTATGTGTTTTGTTGTTGTATTAATGGACTAGACTTGGATACATTGGTAGGAAGACTCGACTGACTTGTCGGTAAGGATGGGGATTTGACTGATGTCGTAAGTGGACTTAATGAAGTGGTACTTCCGAATGGACCCGGACTGACTAGAATTGAATGAGTCTCTTGTACTGCAAACTCAACTTGGGAAGTAACGATTTGTGGGGACTTTTCACTATGAACGACTACAGGTTGAGGTGGTATCACTTTATGTGGTAATGACGTGACTGGAAGAGGAGTATAGATAGTTGTTTGTTGGGAATAAATTAGACCTAAAGGGTCGGGGTTTCTGATATGATGAGTCTTTTTGTGACCAACAAGTTCTGGTACTGCCGATGGTGAAGGTATATTGTCGACTTGCATATTGTCAGGGGGAGACAGATTATGTGGGGTGTCGGCCGTGGTTGCAAAGAATGGTTGCTGAATGACCATCTCGCGCCAATTAGGACATAGAGCTGGGAGATTTGCAATAAACTGACTCAACATAGCATTTGCTGGGTTAATAGGAGTAGGTAATGCTAAAGGGGTACTTTCTTCTTCTATTGTGGTCGGGGAAGAAGGGGGAGTAAGATTAGTCAGGTCGACATGGGGTCTGACCGAAATTTTCGGTTTCTTAACAATAATTCTGGAAGTTGGTACTTATCTGTTTCCAAATTTTTTTTGATTGGTCTTCGATAGGTAATTTATTCTTGGCTGCATCTTCAAGAATCTGAGTGGCAATTTCATACAATTCGATGTCGTCTTCTTCCGTAGGTTCTTGAAAGGTTACCTTTCTTTTTCCTTTCCCTTGGGTTGGTATCACCTTGTTCTATCGCGCATAGTTCTACAAATAGTTCGCGATTTTCTTCTCCCACCAATCCCTAATCTCATGTTCTGAAATCATAGGTCATGCTGTTATTTCTTTAATGCATCAACCAATAATGGAACTAGATGTTGTAGTCCCAAGGTTCATGTGGTTACCATAGATACATTACATGATTATAAGAAAGCATACACAATGATACATATACAAGCGAAAAGACAGATAGAGAGAAGCACAAGCCTTTATATTAACCAGCAAGAGCATAATACAATCATAGAACCAATATAACTAGTACATCGGCTCAACAACCTATATATATGTCTTTCAGTGCAGTTTCATAACCGTTTGTCAGTCGAACTGACTGACCCGACCTATATTGGTCTATGTGAACTATCGACATATGCTTCAAAGTGGTTGGGCGGAGGGCCTAGTCGACAGGCCAACCTAGGCCGCTCAAACAGTAGCGGTGTCAGGTGTACAAAAGTCCAGTTGGTCGATAGTGACAATTCAGCCTTGATGAGGGAATTGTATGATGCGGAAGACAGATGATGTGATCGCAGTCATGGCGTAAAACCAATTAAGACCAAGCATAATGTTATTATCTAAGGAGACATCAACTACTTCCACGTTAATGGTTGCAGTATTTCCCCCCAACTTGATTGCTAAAGCTTGTAATAGCCCATGAGGTTGAAATCCAAGTCCGTCAAATGATTTCAAAGTGGTAGGAGAATGGTTCAACTCGGGAGAGCCAATGGCTCTCCAACATGAAATTGACATGATGGAAGTAGAGGCACCTTTGTCCAAAACGGTAAGATGGATTGTCTTCCCAGTGATGTTTGTGGCAACTTGAAATGCCAACTGATGGGAAAGCCTCGGTTTTAATTATTCCAGCTGGAACATGATCGTGTTCGATGAATCCAGATCAAACGTGCCGATGGCAGCGAGGAGAGTCTTGCGCTGGTTAGGACAGTTTTGCAAGACCTCAAGCATCGACATAGCACAAGGAGCTTTTGGTAGTTCCTCTACAATATTGTAGTTCTAAGCAGCCTGAGCATTGGGATTGAAAACATATTTTCTAATCCTGCTCTTGGGCAGACGCAAAACTGACTCGAAAGATGGTTTCTCAATGGTGAGAGAAGCGGGCGGTATGGTGACGTTGGGAATCAAAGTGGAAGCTTTTTTAGTATTACTTCCAACAGGTTCCTTTGGTGGGCCAGAGTCATACAAATGAGAATGGGTGTTCAGGTTGATGGTCTCACTATGCATCATGAGAACATGCACGATGGAAGATGCTTCTCCTTGGGAAGGAGAGGTGTGTGCAATAAACTATTGGTTTTGGGTGGGGAAGGGATCATTGAGAACTGCGGTAGTAGAGCTTCCCTTGAGAAACTTCTGGACTTTGTCTTGGTGGGGACATTCATTGGACAAATGGTCTCCACCTCAAATAAAACAAGGATACTTTAAATTCCTTTTCTGTTTGGTGTCTTCCTGAGTGGGCTTGGGCTCCTATTGGTTAGAAGATTTCTTAGGTTTCCCTTTATTCTTCTTCTTAGCACCCGACTTTAGAGATGAAGTTGATTGCACAGAATTCACCTCTTCGGTAGAGGTAGGAGCAGTTGTCTTGGAAGTACTTTTTCCATCCTATGGTGGTGATGGGGACAAACCTTGAGGGTTCGATGAGCCACCAGTTTGAATAGAAGGCTGGGAATAAAGGGAACCAATGATGCCATTGACTTGTGGTCCCGTGGGTGGCTTAGCGGGATCGTGCATAGGGTGAGGTGAGTCAGGAACAATTTCATATAATGTGTCGGATTGAGCATAGACTAAGTCTAAGTAATGGGCACGGGAAATAGCTTGTTCCTCAGTGACAACTCCTCCCAGAGCTACGTCTTGAGCTACGATGGGTAAAAGTGACCTTGTAAACCATTCAACCAAGAGTTGCTTAGGAATACGAGCCTTAATAAGACATCATATTTGCTTCCATTCATGAATATGATCGAAATAATGAGTGGCAGTGTTCTGGCGAAGGGATTTCAATAAATCCGTACTAGTATTATAGCGAATGGGTAATTGGAAGTGGGTCAAAAACAACATAGCAAGAGATCGAAAATTTGGAAAAGAATGGGGTGGTAGCTCGATGTACCACTTGGCAGCTGGGCCGGTGAGAATCCATTGAAATAACCTAAGATGGATCAAGTCTTCCATCAAGGATTTGGATGAACACCATAGAGGGTATGTCATAACATGGTGTTATAGCTTGAAATGACACCTCTCCGTCCGTGACGACACTCGCTTCCCTTGGTCGCATGACGACACTTCTTGAGATCAAGTTCAGTCACACAATAGGACATTTGTGGATGGAGGGGTCATTTGGGACACTAAAAATGGTTGAAATTATCTCATTCTTGACCCATTTGATGTATATGACCCTTAGGAACATTTTTCCAGACCAAACCATCTCCTGAAAATGAGAAGAAAAGTTTGTTTTTGGCTATGTTTTAACATGAGCGCGACTCCACCGTTGACATAGTAGCGTGTGTACGCGACTTTTGCCTCATTAAAGTAGCGCCCATTGCCATGTGTATGCGACTTTGTCTACTATAGAGTAGCGTACACCCCTGTTTTGGTAAAAATCTTGAAATTGGAGTAAGTTAAGTTGGTTGGGAAACCTCTTGAGCAGTTATAACTTCTTTTCCTCTTCCTCATTGACTATATAAGGAAGGTAGAAGGGCCATGTGAAGGGACTAAGCCCAATTACAAAGTTATGCTGGAGGAATGGAGACCCTCATCCCCCTCTCTTATGCTTCAATTTTGGTAAACCCTAGTACAATTGCTTAGAGGCTGGGATCCTTGGAGAACGGAAGCAGGAGATCTTGAATCTAGGTTTTGTGAAGTGCCAAGCTTGAAAGAAGGTATAACTTTATGTACTTGCTTTCATTCATTAATAAAGATCACACGCTCTTCTCTTCCCAAATATGACCTATTAATGTGTCTTAGATTTAATTACTGTTTGATTGTAGTTTGATGTCTCTTTATATTATGCATATCAGTATTATATGTGTAGTCAAATGTATTTGAGAAAGGTATCA
Source organism: Larix kaempferi (assembly GCA_027924585.1). NCBI lineage: Eukaryota > Viridiplantae > Streptophyta > Pinopsida > Pinales > Pinaceae > Larix > Larix kaempferi. The sequence continues at coordinate 7,584,076 of BSBM01000865.1, read as the reverse complement.
AGTTGTTTTGCAGGTCTGGGCATTGCGACACTAGATAAGCATTGAAGAGCGAGGGAGGCAAAGTTAGCATCAACCTTCTGAAAGAGGTGCCTACATTTCTAAACCCTAATCTCTTCATTTATTTGTTGTACTTGCAGAATGCTTGTATGTCTATCTTTATCACCGTAAGTTGGTAGTTTCTCCCCTGAACTATAGGTGCATTTTCCCCACAACAGAATGGCGACTCCACTGGGGAAAGCCTAACTGCTTAGGGGTATCCAAGGTCATTTCTTCAGTTCTGTTTGATGGTCTTTGTTCATTTTCTTGATTAGGATCAGTTAGTAGGCTCTGTTTGACCCTCCTGGACTTTTTACAGACCCTTCCCAGCCCTTGCAAATCCTTGTGGACCCAGGTGTGGGGGTTTTAAGCCCATTTTTCAAACTGTTTGTACCTATATGCTACTGTTTGTACCACACAGTAGTGCCCATACGCTACTTTCCCTCTGCATAGTAGCGCCCATACTGCTATGAGCGCTAGTTTCCTTCATAGACAGTAGCACTCAAAATCTGGGTTTGAATTTTTTGAGTTTTTGGGTTGTGGACACGAATCTGGGGGTTGTGGATGCATTTTTTTGGGTCCCTGATGACCCTAGGTCTGAGTTAAACCACTGTAAGTGCTCTCCCATCCTTGTACTAATCCTACATTCATGATTTGAACCTCTTTTGATCAATTTGGGCTTGTTTGGAAATTTTTGGGGTTGTTGACCCAAGTTGGGGGGTTGTGGACCTGTTTGGTGTTTTGTACCCTAATTTGAGTTTGACTGAACTTGCTTGCCCCATTTCCACTGGATTTGAAACCTCTTGAGTCTTCTTGACCCTGTTTGTATCTATTTGAGTGAAATTTCTCTTTTAGGTTGGTTTCTTATCCTCCCTTATGCTTTTAGCTTTTCTTTTGTAGTGAAATCTGAAGTGTTTTGGCTGTTGTTCAAGACCTTGTTTGCATTGTTTATGTGCAGACCTGAATTTACCAAACCATACTTCTTTGTAGGTCATTTGCTTCGTTTGGGTCTAAAAGTAGTTTTCGTACTCTTTTCCCAATGTTTGGCATGCTTACATCAATAAGAATTTGAAAGTCATATTTGGTAGCTTTTACTGTTTCATAAAGAGAACCTAAAAGTTTCTTTGCTTTGCTTTGATAATAGGTTAGTTTCAGTTTTGTTTCTTACCGTTGAAAGCATAAAGAATTTTGATTCATTTTCTGAATAGAGTACCTTGCAAGTGGCTTAAAATATTTTAGAGTACTTAGCATAAAAAATAACAAGTTTTCTTTTGCATACCTAGTTGCTTGAGTAGCTGCATTCTTAGGTTTTGAGTTTAATTTTGTACATTTAGACTTTATTTTTACCTTTTTTGCATTCGAAATATTAAAAATTGCATTTGCACATGCATTCTAGATCATAATTTTAAGACTTGCATTGAAAAGAAAAAGATTTGTTTGGTGGTAAATATTTCATTTTCAGTACTCTATCTCTATTATAACCACTCTCACACACCCACTACCTTTTTGAGTAAGCAAGTAACCTTTAAAATGAACCCTAATAAAATGAACTAGCAACATTTTCTTTTCTAGGTTACACTACACCAACTAGTCTTGGATAGGATCTTGGGTTTAAAACACCTTAAACCACCCAAGATCACACATTACGCAAAAATCGTAGTGAGACTATCACAGGTAAACCCACCTCACTCAAAACTTTCCTAGGATATATGCAGTATGTCATTGCGAGATCAGTTTGTGGGAATACTCCTCCTACTTTTTGTTCAAGCATACGCCAGGATTGGATTGCGTATTGGGGACTCTTTCGATTTTCGGGCTTAGTTACCCTGCCCACGCTTTCAGATTCGACCGGTGACTGTTCCCCCAGGAGTTTTCAGTGTTGTGGTATCCTTAGTATCAGACTCTAGGTTCACACATGTGACAGCAGAGGGTATATCTGCTGTACCTAGGACAGACGTTGGAGGAAATCCCTTGCAGGTCTTTGGGAGGGCGTCTGGGTGATTCCAACGCTTGCACCCTTAGTCATTGTATTGTGGACCCCGGGTAACTTTCCTTCTTCCTTCGTTGATCTGTTCTGGGCCCTCATCATCCCAGACTCTTCTCCGGAAGGCATCTGTTTGCCTGGTTTGATTTACCTAGGACCTTTTTTAGTGGTGTGCTCTTTGTGCTACTTTTTTTAGTTTTCCTTAGAGAACTTCTTGTTCATTTTAGCAGGAAACTATGTCTAGCATTCCGGCAAGTGCCAATCAAGGTACCCCTGTTCCGGGGGATCCTTGTGCTGTTCCATTCATTGGAAACATTGGTACTCCCTTAATGGCTACTCTGAATCTTCCTAGATTAACTATTGGGCTGCCGATTTGGTTGTTTTCCACTCCGAATGCCTTGCATGCTTCTGACGCTTCTTTAGAGAGCACCTCAAATCAAGAGCATCAGAACCCTGTGCCTCCTTTGCCAGTAACATCTTCTCCTCCTCCTTCTACCACATGTGGCGAAAGTAGCAATACTAGTAGCCAGCAATCTAAACGGAATAGACGGAGGAAGAATAGGAAGAAGATGCCAAAACAAGGGGGCAGCAACCTAGCCTCTGTAAGTCATGCTGGGGGCAAGCACCCTGCCTCTGCAAATCATGCAGGGGGCACCTACCCAGCCTCTGGAAGTCATGCTGGGAGAAAACTTTTAGTCACTGAAAATCATACTGAAAGTTTGTCTTCAACCACTGTCAGTCATGTTGAGGACACGTCATTGATCACTGCTAGTCATATTAATGACAAGTCACCAGTTCCTATGAGTCATACTGGAGACACCAGATCAGCCACTGCAAGTCATGCTGAGGAAGTTGACATTGTCGACAAACCAAACATACAGAAGCTTAAGTTCCCTTGTAAGTTTTGCGAAAGAGATCACCTTACTTACTTGTGCCCTGTACTTCCAGAAGTGCAAAAAGTGTGGTCCTTAGTTCAAAAGTCTTCTGCTTCTGAGCAACCAGCCACTGCAAGTCATGCTGGGGGCAAGCTGTCAGCCAATGCTAGTCATGCTGAGAGTACTGACATTATAAAGGAGTCTAAACCTATAAGATGGAAACCAAAGTTCCCTTGTAAACTTTGTAAGGGAGATCACCTTACTCACCGATGCCCTGCCATTCCAGAGGCACGAAGAGTGTGGTCCATGTCTGAAGGAACCTCTGTTCCTGAGTTGTCTATAGATTCCCTACAATCAGATCAACCTTTGGTTGATAAAGTGGTTGAACCAATGCAATCTTTGGTCGACCCCACTCTTCCTTCGGAGAGTGAAGTAATCGAATCGATGCAATCTTCGACCGATCCCATCAGTCCTTCAGAAATTGATGCACCTACTACTGAAGTCTTCTGCATGACCAGTTTGGATATTCCTGAAAACGGGGGCACTTCATCTGTGCCATGTGAACCCCTACCAAGCCCTAGGATTGTTTCCTTTGATTGGAATAGTCTAGCCGAGCCTCGTCTTCCTTCTTCGACACCTTTCCAGATGAAGGTTGATATCGGGAACCATACGGTTGACCGATGCATTGTTGATGAAGGTGCTTCTGTTAGTATCTTATCCACTTATGGTTGGAGAGATTTGGGTTTCCCTAATGTTATTCCAGCTGTTAATTGGCCGTTGACCTTCAATAAAATACCTAGTGAACCGTTTGGATTCCTCCGTCAGGCACCTCTTACTTTGGGTGGAAAAACAGTCTTAGTTGATTTTATGGTTTTAAAGGACCCTATGGACTTTGATATGATCCTCGGGCATGATTACGTTTATGCTATGCATGCTGTGGTGTCTACACTTTTTCGTGTGATGCATTTCCATCATAACGAAAACATTGTCACCATTGACCAGCTTGCATTCATTGATCCTCCTTATTACCCAACTGCAGACCAGTTGGATCCCTCGTCATTAGGCACTACTATGTCACATGGGAATTATGTGGCATATTGTTCTTTGAGTTCAACTGCTACTGAGAAGGAGTCTCTGAGCTCATGCTTACCTTCTCGGGACTTGGTCCTAGCTTTTGACCAAGTGACACCTCCATCTGAATGTTTAGATATGTATTCTATCTGGGATGATATACTTCCTTCCGATGAAGTTTTTCTAGAGTCTATAGTACAGTCTGCCATTCACTTGGATGTTGATCCAGTCGCAGTAATGTCCAGCCCCGGTTTGACCTTAAAGTCTGGTCTTCCTACTGTTGAGTCTTTGGACTCTCCTATAGATCTGCAAATCGGTGTTCCTGCTGAGTTTGATTCTGCTTCTAGAATTTTCAACTCCCATGATGATGAATTTGTTTCTGCAGATTCCATCATGTCTTTCAACTTTGATCTTCATCCCGAGTTTGATCTTGTTGATTGTGAGTCCTTGGGCTTGGATACCATAGAGTCTTCATTTGAAAACTCTTCCTTGTTTATGCCTATTGTTGATGATAGTGAAGTTGAAAGTATTTCTACCACAGTAACTTGTATCAAGTCTTTCTTTACATATGTTTTAGATATGATCTTGGTACTGATGTTTCTTGGAGACAGGATTCTTAGCTGGATGTATACTTTCTTACTGGTCCTTTTTGACACCTTGTGCGACCATGTTAGTTATATTCGGAACCTTGCATATATGTTTAGGCTTCCCCGCTGTTATGTTGCATTTGAACCTTTTTCCATCCGATTTCGCCATAGGATCGAACCTGTTGGATGTTGGTGTGTTAGCCATCTCTTTATGCATCGTGCACCAGTCCGACAGCAGATCCTACCTAAAATGGGTCACCCTAGTCAGCACCCTTATGCCATTCTGGTGCCCATGCTATGTTTTTCTCATAGGCTCGGGAGCCTTTTTAGATTTACCATGACTTTGAGAAGAAGCCTCATATCATTTTTCCTCATATATTTCTGGCCATCCCTGATAAGGCTCCCATCTTTGTGTTCAAATTTCATATGCATCTGTTATGATCTCGCTTGCGCTAATGAGCCTGAAGCCGGCTTCCACGCTTTTAGCTCGTTGTATAAGCCTCCATCTCTGATCTCATTTCCGCTAAGCCCTGTATCATTTTTCCCTCACAATTTGACACCTTTTACCTAGAGGAGACACACCCTGAGTGTCCTTATCTTGCTCATGTTCCTTGCATTAGGCATAGCTTTGTTCCATGCTCTTGGATCTAGTTTTGCATGTCCCTGACATTCGTCTCCTCCCATTTCAAGCATTCTTCTTTTACTTCGAGCTCGTTAAAAATAGTAAGTAGGTTTCGAGCATTCTTCTTTTACTTCGAGCTCGTTAAAAACAGTAAGTAAGTTATGAGCAGTCTTCCACCTTTCCTTCGAGCTCGTTAAAAATAGTAAGGAGGCTACGAGCATTTCTTTCATCTTCACTTCGAGCTCGTTAAAAACAGTAAGGAAGTTATGAGCATTTTCCTATCTCCTTTGAGCTCATTAAAAACATTAAGGAGGTCATGAGTTTACTTTTCCGGACTCGTTAAACCTTTACGGAAAAGATCCCTATGGAGTTCTTTTAAGCCCTTTTCAGACTCCTTAAATAGGAAAAGTTTGCCGAGCATAGTTTTCATTTCGGGCTCGTTAAAATAACTGAACCGACATCCACTTAGGTATAGAATTACCCCTTTTCCGGGCCTTGGCGGATAATTTACAGAAAAGGTATACTCTAGGTATACTCTTGTATGCGCTAGAAGAGTTCTTCTTCCATTATTTTACACTTTTTCGGGGAAGGAGACTAACTTTACGAAAAAGGACCTTTGGAGTCATCTTTAGGGTTTTCAGACTCTCGAAATGTGAAAACACCAAGCGAGCATTCACCTACTCGGGCTCGATATGAAATCCACGAGATGGTTGATAGAGGACTGTTTAAGTTTTTCAACTCTATAAGCAAGAAAACACCGCCGAGCACAGACCAATCCGGGCTCGATATAAAATCCACGGATAGGTGTATGGATTTTTCTTCTAGGTTTTTCAGACTCCTTAAATATGAAAATACCGTTGAGCATGCTTTAGTTCTTTGTCAAGCTCGTTAAAAAATGAAAAAGGAAAGGGAAGGGAAGAATGTTAAAATATCTTTCAATATGATGGGAGCAAGTCAACTATCTCCTTGAACAAAGCACCTGTTTTGAGTCTATCAAACAAGTTGGGTTCTAGTGTTGGCCTTAGGGTAAACTTGATATCAGAGTTCTTACTCCTTCGTTTGGTTAGTCTTCCAATCATGTGGAGAATCTGTTAATGTCTCCTACAATGCAGACTTGCATCATGGTCCCTTTGTGTTCAAAGCTGCCTAATTCACTCTTGTGTCGTGCTCACTGTTCAAGGATATAACCTGTGTCGGCCATTCTGCAGTTGCCTTGACCTCATGTGTCGGCCATTCCTTGCTGTCAGTATGTTTCATCATGTGTTTAGTCCTACTCCAAATCAGCTCATACCTTTTGAGTGTCCCTCGTGTTGGATGATGGAGGATGCATTAAGGCCTCCCTTCCAACGGACTTCTTCCCATCGACTTCAGCTCATTGTGCTCTGGGAATGAAGTTTAGAGTTTCGGTTAGTACCTTGGGGATTGCAGTCATTAGTGGCAGTTTCCCTCGCTATTGGATAGATGGGAATACATCAATGTCTCCTATCCGATGGATTCTTCAAGTGTTCGATGGCAAGACCATCTATTCGCATTTGCTTGAATGTACTAGGTACCTTGGGTTCCATTTTCATTATTGGTGGACACCCTCGCGTTTGTTAACGGTATACATCAATGACCGGTAATCAAACGATACCTCCCATGTTCAACAACAACTCATTTATTCGCATGGATAGGTTTGTACCTTGGGTTGTTTTTGGATGAAGACCTTGGGATCCTCGATAGCATCATCTCATTTATGTTATCGCCCAAGTTGCGCAAGACTGATCCACACTCTTTTTGGCTCCTTATGAGACATAGATCCAGCTTGTTCTCTATGGCTATGTTCTCCAGTTTTGACATAGATCCACCTTGTATTCATGTGGCTATGTTTACACTTATGTTCTTCATGGATCCACGCTTTTATTTTAGTGGCCATGATATATGCATCAGTATTTGCATCATTATTGTATCCTCTTGGAGGTCATGTTCCACCATTTGAACATGGACAGTTACCCCAAGGATGAGTTTGTCTGACATTGCCTTTGCTTTCAGGTACTTCATTTGAGCCTAGGATTCTTGGTTTCTCCGTTCCTCCATGATTCAACTCTTTTTTATTTATAATGTATTTCGGCCATCGTTTCCCGTACTCCCTCTGACCTCATACATTAGGGGGCATCTGTTATAGCTTGAAATGACACCTCTCCGTCTGTGACAACACTTGCTTCCCTTGGTCGCATGACGACACTTCTTGAGATCAAGTTCAGTCACACAACAGGACATTTGTGGATGGAGGAGTCATTTGGGACACTAAAAATGGTTGAAATTACCTCATTCTTGACCCATTTGATGTATATGACCCTTAGGAACATTTTTCCGGACCAAACCATCTCCTGAAAATGAGCAGAAAAGACTGTTTTTGGCCATTTTTTAACATGAGCACGACTCCACTGTTGACATAGTAGCGCGTGTACGTGACTTTTGCCTCATTAAAGTAGCGCCCATTGCTATGTGTACGCGACTTTGTCTACTATAGAGTAGCGTACACCACTATTTTGGTCAAAATCTCAAAATTGGAGTAAGTTAAGTTGGTTGGGAAACCTCTTGAGCAGTTATAACTTCTTTTCCTCTTCCTCATTGACTATATAAGGAGGGTATAAGGGCCATGTGAAGGGACTAAGCCCAATTACAAAGTTATGCTGGAGGAATGGAGACCCTCATCCCCCTCTCTTGTGCTTCAGTTTTGGTAAACCCTAGTACAATTGCTTAGAGGCTGGGATCCTTGGAGAACGGAAGCAGGAGATCTTGAATCTAGGTTTCGTGAAGTGCCAAGCTTGAAAAAAGGTATAACTTTATGTACTTGCTTTCATTCATGAATAAAGATCAGACGCTCTTCTCTTTCCAAATATGACCTATTAATGTGTCTTAGATTTAATTACTATTTGATTGTAGTTTGATGTCTCTTTATATTATGGATATCAGTATTATATGTGTAGTCAAATGTATTTGAGAAAGGTATCAAGTTGTTTTGCAGGTCTGGGCATTGCGACACTGGATAAGCATTGAAGGGCGAGGGAGGCAAAGCTAGCATCAACCTTCTGAATGAGGTGCCTACATTTCTAAACTCTAATCTCTTCATTTATTTGTTGTACTTGCATAATGCTTGTATGTCTATCTTTATCATCGTAAGTTGGTAGTTTCTCCCCTGAACTATAGGTGCATTTTCCCCACAACGGAATGGCGACTCCACTGGAGAAAGCCTAACTGCTTAGGGGTATCCAAGGTCATTTCTTCAGCTCTATTTGATGGTCTTTGTTCATTTTCTTGATTAGGATCAGTTAGTAGGCTCTGTTTGACCCTCCTAGACTTTTTACAGACCCTTCCCAGCCCTTGCAAACCCTTGTGGACCCAGGTGTGGGGGTTTTAAGCCCATTTTTCAAACTTTTTGTACCTATACGCTACTATTTGTACCACAGTAGCGCCCATACGCTACTTTCCCTCTGCATAGTAGCGCCCATACTGCTATGAGCGCTAGTTTCCTTCATACACAGTAGCGCTCAAAATCTGGGTTTGAATTTTTTGAGTTTTTGGGTTGTGGACTCGAATCTGGGGGTTGTGGTTGCATTTTTTTGGGTCCCTGATGACCCTAGGTCTGAGTTAAACCACTGTAAGTGCTCTCCCATCCTTGTACTAATCCTACATTCATGATTTGAACCTCTTTTGATCAATTTGGGCTTGTTTGGAAAGTTTTGGGGTTGTTGACCCAAGTTGGGGGGTTGTGGACCTGTTTGGTGTTTTGTACCCTAATTTGAGTTTGACTGAACTTGCTTGCCCCATTTCCACTGGATTTGAAACCTCTTGAGTCTTCTTGACCCTGTTTGTGTCTATTTGAGTGAAATTTCTCTTTTAGGTTGGTTTCTTATCCTCCCTTATGCTTTTAGTTTTTCTTTTGTAGTGAAATCTGAAGTGTTTTGGCTGTTGTTCAAGACCTTGTTTGCATTGTTTATGTCTAGACCTGACTTTACCAAACCATACTTCTTTGTATGTCATTTGCTTCGTTTGGGTCTAAAAGTAGTTTTCGTACTCTTTTCCCAATGTTTGGCATGCTTACATCAATAAGAATTTGAAAGTCATATTTGGTAGCTTTTACTGTTTCATAAAGAGAACCTAAAAGTTTCTTTGCTTTGCTTTGATAATAGGTTAGTTTCAGTTTTGTTTCTTACCATTGAAAGCATAAAGAATTTTGATTCATTTTCTTAATAGAGTACCTTGCAAGTGGCTTAAAAGATTTTAGAGTGCTTTGCATAAAAAAGAACAAGTTTTCTTTTGCATACCTAGTTGCTTGAGTAGCTGCATTCTTAGGTTTTGAGTTTAATTTTGTACATTTAGACTTTATTTTTACCTTTTTTGCATTCAAAATATTAAAAATTGCATTTGCACATGCATTCTAGATCATAATTTTAAGACTTGCATTGAAAAGAAAAAGATTTGTTTGGTGGTAAATATTTCATTTTCAGTACTCTATCTCTATTATAACCACTCTCACACACCCACTACCTTTTTGAGTAAGCAAGTAACCTTTAAAATGAACCCTAATAAAATGAACTAGCAACATTTTCTTTTCTAGGTTACACTACACCAACTAGTCTTGGATAGGATCTTGGGTTTAAAACACCTTAAACCACCCAAGATCACACATTACGCAAAAATCGTAGTGAGACTATCACAGGTAAACCCACCTCACTCAAAACTTGCCTGGGATCTATGCAGTATGTAATTGCGAGATCAGTTTGTGGGAATACTCCTCCTACTTTCTGTTCGATCATACGCCAGGATTGGATTGCGTATTGGGGACTCTTTCGAGTTTCGGGCTTAGTTACCCTGCCCACGCTTTCAAATTCGACTGGTGACTGTTCCCCCAGGAGTTTTCGGTGTTGTGGTATCCTTAGTATCAGACTCTAGGTTCATACACAGGTGACAGCGGAGGGTATATCTGATGTACCTAGGACAGACGTGGGAGGAAATCCCTTGCAGGTATTTGGGAGGGCGTCTGGGTGATTCCAACGCTTGCACCCTTAGTCATTGTATTGTGGACCCTGGGTAACTGTCCTTCTTCCTTCGTTGATCTGTTCTGGGCCCTCATCATCCCAGACTCTTCTCCGGAAGGCATCTGTTTTCCTGGTTTGATTTACCTAGGACCTTTTTTAGTGGTGTGCTCTTTGTGCTACTTTTTTTAGTTTGCCTTAGAGAACTTCTTGTTCATTTGAGCAGGAAACTATATCTATCATTCCGGCAAGTTCCAATCAAGGTACCCCTATTCTGGGGGATCCTTGTGCTCTTCCATTCATTGGAAACATTGGTACTCCCTTAATGGCTACTCTGAATCTTCCTGGATTCACTATTGGGCTACCGATTTGGTTGTTTTCCACTCCGAATGCCTTGCATGCTCCTGACGCTTCTTTTGTGAGCACCTCAAATCAAGAGCATCAGAACCCTGTGCCTCCTTTTCCAGTAACATCTTCTCCTCCTCCTTCTACCTCATGTGGTGAAAGTAGCAATACTAGTAGCCAGCAGTCTAAAAGGAATAGACGGAGGAAGAATAGGAAGAAGATGCCAAAACAAGGGGGCAGCAACCCAGCCTCTGTAAGTCATGCTGGGGGCAAGCACCCTGCCTCTGGAAATCATGCAGGGGGCACCTACCCAGCCTCTGGAGGTCATGCTGGGAGAAAACCTTTAGTCACTAAAAATCATACTGAAAGTTTGTCTTCAACCACTGTCAGTCATGTTGAGGACACGTCATTGATCACTGCTAGTCATATTAATGACAAGTCACCAGTTCCTGTGAGTCATACTGGAGACACCAGATCAGCCATTGCAAGTCATGCTAACGGAGTTGACATTGTCGACAAACCAAACAAACAGAAGCTTAAGTTCCCTTGTAAGTTTTGCGAAAGAGATCACCTTACTTACTTGTGCCCTGTACTTCCAGAAGTGCAAAAAGTGTGGTCCTTAGTTCAAAAGTCTTCTGCTTCTGAGCAACCAGCCACTGCAAGTCATGCTGGGGGCAAGCTGTCAACCAATGCTAGTCATGCTAAGAGTAGTTACATTGTAAAGGAGTCAAAACAAATAAGACGGAAACCAAAGTTCCCTTGTAAACTTTGTAAGGGAGATCACCTTACTCACCGATGCCCTACCATTCCAGAGGCACGAAGAGTGTGGTCCATGTCTGAAGGAACCTCTGTTCCTGAGTTGTCTATAGATTCCCTACAATCAGATCAACCTTTGGTTGATAAAGTGGTTGAACCAATGCAATCTTTGGTCGACCCCACTCTTCCTTCGGAGAGTGAAGTGATCGAATCGATGCAATCTTCGACCGATCCCATCAGTCCTTCAGAGATTGATGCACCTACTACTAAAGTCTTCTGCTTTACCAGTTTGGATATTCTTGAAAACGGGGGCACTTCATCTGTGCCATGTGAACCCCTACCAAGCCTTAGGATTGTTTCCTTTGATTGGAATAGTCTAGCCGAGCCTCGTCTTCCTTCTTCGACACCTTTCCAGATAAAGGTTGATATCGGGCACCATACGGTTGACCGATGCATTGTTGATAAAGGTGCTTCTGTTAGTATCTTATCCGCTTATGCTTGAAGAGATTTGGGTTTCCCTAATGTTATTCTAGCTGTTAATTGGCCGTTGGCCTTCGATAAAAGACCTAGTGAACCGTTTGGATTCCTCCGTCAGGCACCTCTTACTTTGGGTGGAAAAACAGTCTTAGTTGATTTTATGTTTTTAAAGGACCCTATGGACTTTGATATGATCCTCGAGCGTGATTACGTTTATGCTATGCATGCTGTGGTGTCTACGCTTTTTCGTGTGATGCATTTCCCTCATAACGAAAACATTGTCACCATCGACCAGCTTGCATTCGTTGATCCTCCTTATTACCCAATTGCAGACCAGTTGGATCCCTCGTCATTAGGCACTACTATGTCACATGGGAATTATGTGGCATATTTTTCTTTGAGTTCAACTACTACTAAGAAGGAGTCTCTGAGCTCATGCTTGCCTTCTCGGGACTTGGTCCCAGCTTTTGACCAAGTGACACCTCCATCTGAATGTTTAGATATGTATTCTATCTGGGATGATATACTTCCTTCCGATGAAGTTTTTCTAGAGTCTATAGTACAGTCTGCCATTCACTTGGATGTTGATCCAGTCGCAGTAATGTCCAGCCCCGGTTTGACCTTAAAGTCTGGTCTTCCTATTGTTGAGTCTTTGGACTCTCCTATAGATCTACAAATCGGTGTTCCTGCTGAGTTTGATTCTGCTTCTAGAATTTTCAACTCCCGTGATGATGAATTTGTTTTTGCAGATTCCATCATGTCTTTCAACTTTGATCTTCATCCTGAGTTTGATCTTGTTGATTGTGAGTCCTTGGGCTTGGATACCATAGAGTCTTCATTTGAAAACTCTGCCTTGTCTATGCCTGTTGTTGATGATAGTGAAGTTGAAAGTATTTCTACCACAGTGACTTGTATCGAGTCTTTCTTTACATATGTTTTGGATATGATCTTGGTACTGATGTTTCTTGGAGACAGGATTCTTAGCTGGATGTATACTTGCTTAAAGATCCTTTTTGACACCTTGTGCGACCATGTCAGGTATATTCCGAACCTTGCATATAGGTTTAGGCTTCCCCGCTGTTATGTTGCATTTGAACCTTTTTCCATCCGATTTCGCCATAGGATCGAACCTGTTGGATGTTGGTGTGTTAGCCATCTCTTTATGCATCGTGCACCAGTTCGACAGCAGAGCCTACCTAACATGGGTCACCCTAGTCGGCACTCTTATGCCATTCTGGTGCCCATGCTGAGTTTTTCTCATAGGCTCGGGAGCCTTTTTAGATTTACCATGACTTTGAGAAGAAGCCTCATATCGTTTTTCCTCATATATTTCTGGCCATCCCTGATAAGGCTCCCATCTTTGTGTTCAAATTGCATATGCATCTATTATGATCTCGCTTGCGCTAATGAGCTTGAAGCCGGCTTCCACGCTTTTAGCCCGTTGTATAAGCCTCCATCTCTGATCTCATTTCCGCTAAGCCCTGTATCATTTTTCCCTCACAATTTGACACCTTTTACCTGGAGGAGACACACCCTGAGTGTCCTTATGTTGCTCATGTTCCTTGCATTAGGCATAGCTTTGTTCCATGCGCTTGGATCTAGTTTTTCATGTCCCTGACACTCGTCTCCTCCCATTTCGAGCATTCTTCTTTTACTTCGAGCTCATTAAAAACAGTAAGTAGGTTTCGAGCATTCTTCTTTTACTTCGAGCTCATTAAAAACAGTAAGTAAGTTATGAGCAGTCTTCCACCTTTCCTTCGAGCTCGTTAAAAACAGTAAGGAGGCTACGAGCATTTCTTTCGTCTTCACTTCGAGCTCGTTAAAAATAGTAAGGAAGTTATGAGCATTTTCCTATCTCCTTTGAGCTCATTAAAAACAGTAAGGAGGTCATGAGTTTACTTTTCCGGAGTCATTAAACCTTTACGGAAAAGATCCCTATGGAAAAGTTTGCTGAGCATAGTTGTCATTTCGGGCTCGTTAAAATAACTGAACCGACATCCACTTAGGTATAGAATTACCCCTTTTCCATGCCTTGGTGGATAATTTACGGAAAAGGTATACTCTAGGTATACTCTTGTATGCGCTAGAAGAGTTCTTCTTCCATTATTTTACACTTTTTCGGGGAAGGAGACTAACTTTACGAAAAAGGACCTTTGGAGTCATCTTTAGGGTTTTCAGACTCTCGAAATGTGAAAACACCAAGCGAGCATTCACCTACTCAGGCTCGATATGAAATCCATGAGATGGTTGATAGAGGACTATTTAAGTTTTTCAACTCTATAAGCAAGAAAACACCACCGAGCACAAACCAATCCGGGCTCGATATAAAATCCACGGATAGGTGTATGTAGTTTTCTTCTAGGTTTTTCAGACTCCTTAAATATGAAAATACCGTCGAGCATGCTTTAGTTCTTTGTCAAGCTCGTTAAAAAATGAAAAAGGAAAGGGAAGGGAAGAATGTTAAAATATCTTTCAATATGATGGCAGCAAGTCAACTATCTCCTTGAACAATGCATCTGTTTTGAGTCTATCAAACAAGTTGGGTTCTAGTGTTGGCCTTAGGGTAAACTTGATCTCAGAGTTCTTACTCTTCCGTTTGGTTAGTCTTCCAATCATGTGGAGAATCTGTTAATGTCTCCTACATTGCAGACTTGCGTCATGGTCCCTTTGTGTTCAAAGCTGCCTAAGTCACTCTTGTGTCGTGCTCACTGTTCAAGGATATAACCTGTGTCGTCCATTCTGCAGTTCCCTTGACCTCATGTGTCGGCCATTTCTTGGTGTCAGTATGTTTCATCTTGTGTTTAGTCCTACTCCAAATCAGCTCATACCTTTTGAGTGTCCCTCGTGTTGGATGATGGAGGATGCATTAAGGCCTCCCTTCCAACGGACTTCTTCCCATCGACTTCAGCTCATTGTGCTATGGGAATGAAGTTTAGAGTTTCGGTTAGTACCTTGGGGATTTCAGTCATTAGTGGCAGTTTCCCTCGCTATTGGATAGATGGGAATACATCAATGTCTCCTATCTGATGGATTCTTCAAGTGTTCGACGGCAAGACCATCTATTCGCATTTGCTTGAATGTACTAGGTACCTTGGGTTCCATTTTCATTATTGGTGGACACCCTTGCGTTTGTTAACGGTATACATCAATGACCAGTAATCAAACGATACCTCCCATGTTCGACAACAACTCATTTATTCGCATGGATAGGTTTGTACCTTGGGTTGTTTTTGGATGAAGACCTTGGGATCCTCGATAGCATCATCTCATTTATGTTATCGCCCAAGTTACGCAAGACTGATCCACACTCTTTTTGGCTCCTTATGAGACATAGATCCAGCTTGTTCTCTATGGCTATGCTCTCCAGTTTTGACATAGATCCACCTTGTATTCATGTGGCTATGTTTACACTTATGTTCTTCATGGATCCACGCTTGTATTTTAGTGGCCATGATATATGTATCAGTATTTGGATCATTATTGTATCCTCTTGGAGGTCATTGTCCACCATTTGAACATGGACAGTTACCCCAAGGATGAGTTTGTCTGACATTGCCTTTGCTTTCAGGTACTTCATTTGAGCCTATGATTCTTGGTTTCTCCGTTCCTCCATGATTCAACTCTTTTTTATTTATAATGTATTTCGACCATCGTTTCCTGTACTCCCTCTGACCTCATACATTAGGGGGCATCTGTTATAGCTTGAAATGACACCTCTCCGTCCGTGACGACACTTGCTTCCCTGGGTCGCATGACGACACTTCTTGAGATCAAGTTCAGTCACACAACAGGACATTTGTGGATGGAGGAGTCATTTGGGACACTAAAAATGGTTGAAATTACCTCATTCTTGACCCATTTGATGTATATGACCCTTAGGAACATTTTTCCAGACCAAACCATCTCCTGAAAATGAGCAGAAAAGCCTGTTTTTGGCCATTTTTTAACATGAGCACGACTCCACTGTTGACATAGTAGCGTGTGTACGCATCTTTTGCCTCATTAAAGTAGCGCCCATTTCCATGTGTACGCAACTTTGTCTACTATAGAGTAGTGTACACCCCTGTTTTGGTCAAAATCTCGAAATTGGAGTAAGTTAAGTTGGTTGGGAAACCTCTTGAGCAGTTATAACTTCTTTTCCTCTTCCTCATTGACTATATAAGGAGGGTATAAGGGCCATGTGAAGGGACTAAGCCCAATTACAAAGTTATGCTGGAGGAATGGAGACCCTCATCCCCCTTTCTTGTGCTTCAGTTTTGGTAAACCCTAGTACAATTGCTTAGAGGCTGGGATCCTTGGAGAACGGAAGCAGGAGATCTTGAATCTAGGTTTCGTGAAGTGCCAAGCTTGAAAGAAGGTATAACTTTATGTACTTGCTTTCATTCATTAATAAATATCAGACGCTCTTCTCTTTCCAAATATGACCTACTAATGTGTCTTAGATTTAATTACTGTTTGATTGTAGTTTGATGTCTCTTTATATTATGGATATCAGTATTATATGTGTAGTCAAATGTATTTGATAAAGGTATCAAGTTGTCTTGCAGGTCTGGGCATTACGACACTGTATAAGCATTGAAGAGCGAGGGAGGCAAAGCTAGCATCAACCTTCTGAATGAGGTGCCTACATTTCTAAACCCTAATCTATTCATTTATTTGTTGTACTTGCAAAATGCTTGTATGTCTATCTTTATCACCGTAAGTTGGTAGTTTCTCCCCTGAACTATAGGTGCATTTTCCCCACAACACATGGTTTTTAGGATCCTCACCAGGATTTCCATCAAATTTGGTGATATCTGATGGTAACTTAACCGGAATAGGTGGCCAGTTATGCCCATGGAAAATGGGATCATTCGTTAGACAATACAAGTCGAGTAAGTCCAAAGTAGCCAAAATGGGAAGCTGTTGGTTCAGCTCGGGGTACTGATAGTACTGATAAGGCATGAATGGACCAGTAGGACCTTAAATTGACCGATTGTAAGGTGTTCCAGGAGGAAACTGACCGTAAGAGGGTGTGTCGCCCGGACCGTAAGTAGGTCCGCAACCATAAAAAGGTGGTCCATTACCATAATAAGGTGGCCCGCCACCGTAGGTTGGACCTCCACCACCTTCACCGGAAGGAGGTGGTGGTCCACCACTACCACCGGGATAGGGTGGGCCTCCACCGCCTCCGCCGAGGGGGGGTGGTGGTCGACCACCACCGCTAGAAGGGTAAGGGCCTCCTCCACCTCTTCCACCATATTATATTGGTCTACCACCACCACCACCATAGTAGGGTTGTCCTCCACCATAACCAGTGGGATGGGATGGTCCTCCGCCACCACCACGAGGATGGGATGGTCCTCTACCACCACAACCAGGATGGGATGGTCCTCCACCACCACCACCAGGATGGGATGGTCCGCCACCGCCACCACTAGAATGGGATGTTCCTCCATATCCACCACTAGGATGGGATGGTCCACCACCGCCACCACCTTGATGGGATGGTCCTCTGCCTTCGCCTCCACCTCCGCCTCTAGGAGGGTGTGGGGCATGATGGTCGGGATGAGGTGGTCCTCCACCAAAAGGGATAGGTCTTCCTCCTCCAGAGTTGTGTGGGGGCCCGCCGCCTCTAGTGGGAGGTGGGGGTGGACCAACCAAGGGTGGAGGGCCTTGAGGGACTGTAGGTGGGGGTCCTTGTTGTAAAAAAATTTGTTGTCCCCATAGAGTGTATGGATTTCTGGGATAGGGTACCCTATAGAGTGCATTTCCGGGATTAAGTTGTCCCAATACAGGGTTAAGATAAACTGGATACACTTGAATCGATGGTGGTTGAATTATATTGGACAGTCCCCCAACATGGGATAATCCCATAGTGGAAGGTCTGGGGGTAAGGAATTTCCAATGGAAGGACCGATGGGAACTCCTGCTACAGTATTATGGTGAAGAGATGGGGGTTTCCCCCCAGCAAGGACTTGCTGACCACTAAGTAAAGGTTGACCCAACATGGTTTGTTGATTATCTACTATAGGATTAACATTACCCGTAAGGAATGTAGGAGTTAAAAAGTATCTTCCCCGTGAGTTTTGAGGTGGGGAAGGAATGGGTAATGTAACCGTGGTAGTAATCGGTGTGTTGGTTTGTTTCCCTTTAACAGGTTGGACTGTTGGGGGTATAGAACTGGTCTCCTGTCTAGGAGATATATGTGCAGGATTTGATGGTTGACCAACCTCAAAAGTGGTCATGCATTGTGTGGATGATTCTCATGAAACATAAGATAAAACATGACTTGGGAGTGGTTGATAAGAGTGTAATGTTGGGTCTTCTACCCTTTTCGAAAGAATCTATCTTCGAAGTTCATCACCCCTAGTATGTAATTGCTCTAAGTGATCATGAATGGGTCTGAATATTTCTTCAGGGGTAGGCCAACTAGGTGCGGATGCAATGGAAAAATGAGCCACTGAGTGGCCTAGAGATGAAGTCCAATAAGCTGCGTCGGGACCAACAGCTACAGCAGGGCTGTCCTGGGGTGGATTTAACCTTTCCACTGATCCAGGCTCTCCCGGTGAAATGAAAGGTAGGTATTGCGAAGTAGAAGTTTGTGCCTCTTCACCCTGCGGAGGGTGGGAGGTAAGTGAATTTGGAGGAAACAGATGTGCTCCAATATTCAAAGGGGGGTTTTCCACTTCAGTTGACACGACCATGGCTTGTGGGTCCACCCTTATCCTCGAAATGACGTCCTCGTTAAGGGGATATTCGGGTGGGAAGTTCTAAATCCTATGGGACTTTTTCCAAGGAAAGTCATCCAGAGTGACTAAAACAAAATTTTCTCCTAAGGCAAGCTAAACAAAAGAAAAGCAGTCCAGAAAAAACCCTACACAAACTAAGTCCGCAAGCAAACTTATGTGATAAGAATGGATTCAATAGTCTGGAACCTCGCAGGATTTTCAAGGCTTCGCCAATCGCTGTATACTGCAGGGTCCAACAGTAAAATGCGACAAGGAGGATTGGGACCGTACCCTTGCCTGAATACCATATTACCTGGATGGTATGTTTGTAGTAATATCCCCGAGTTCTATTATCGGTGTATTGCTCTCCCAAGACGGCCAAAAGGTTAACCTAGTTGGTGTTAGGAATCCTAATGATGTCTCCCAATATACGCAAGGTACGTGGAAGCTCAAATCCGTAGTGGTGCTGTCTAATGCACAACCGTACTGCACGAGACCTTCCTATATATTATCAAGTATGTGAAACACCTTTCTATATACGCCAAGTACGTGAAACACCTTTCAATATACGCCAAGTATGTGAAGTACTTGGTGGGTACCTGAAAGAGCTTTGATATACCTGGTTGGTACGTGAAAGAGCTTCAATATACTGATAAGTACGTGGAATACTACAATACCCCCGGAATAAAGTGCTGGCAAGTAATGACAGCTGCCACATTTTATGACGCCAGAACACGTCTCTAACTTACACACAAGTTACTAAAAATTTTACCCTAGTTCTACCGTTAATTTTATCTTGGATGGTTAGGTGAATGCATGAGGTGAGTACATAATCGTAAACATAATGCATGCCCTAACTACATGCAAAAAATGTACTTTTCTTTTGATGAACTCTATGTATGTGATCCAGGTGGATATCGGTGGCGACCCATCTCTTCCAACTGGCTCAAAACAGTCTTCTGGCACTTTTGCTAATTTACTATTTTGGGCAGTTTTTTTGGTCCTAAACTTCTGGAGCCGTTTTGAGGCCCTAAACGATGTTTTTTCAGCATCGAATGGTTGGGAAAAAAGAGTCTGTTGCAAACTTAAGATTTATTTTTATGGATATAGTCCTTGGATAGATCTTTCCAATGAGCTATTATGCACCCCAAACAGAGACCGTATACAAAAGTTACGACCCTGGGAATTGGATGTACTAACTTACCCAAATAGGGCCCACGTGACTTTTGGCGCTTCATCTCCTAGGGTTAGGTTTTTGGATGTTTGGGATTCTTCCACTCATGCTTATGATAAATAGGCCCTTTCAGCCTCTCTTCGGATTCATCTTGGCACGAATGAGTAGGGCAGTCACATCTCTTCTCAAAGATAGCTACCACCATTCTAGTTGTTGTATTTACAGTCTGTTCTATTTCCGATATTTAATAGATTATGTGCTCACTGTATCGCTATGTTTCTTGCCATATATCTGTGTATGTGAATATATATCTTTGTATATGATTCTGTATATGCTATCTTATTTCATTCTTGCATAAATCCGGATCAGTATGGGAGGGAGAAACTTCTTTCCAAGCGATTTTACCAAAGCAACACAATGCAACACAATTCCAAAATCTACCAAATTTTGATATCAAAATACTCTTTTCTCTTTTCCATTTTTTCCAAGCAAAAATCAACAATCATGACAACCAAATCCAAACATTTTCTTTTGTCTTTTCGAATCAAAGTTTAAGAGATGAAAATAGAGAAATTTCATATCTAGAGCACTCTAACTTTTCAATTTCACTATGATAGCTTAAAAACACTAAAAACAAAAAATGCATACAATTTTCTCAAGCATGGAGTCACTTTTGTAAAAAATTTATCTCATTTGAATAGTTCAAGAAAATGAGTGATTCATAATTCTTGAAAAAACACAAATGACTAATTTTTATTCAAAATTTTCCAAAAGATTATTGAATGAGAATTCCAATGCATGAAGTGATTTTTACAATGATTTCCAAATGCATATGAAAACACTAAAAATGATGCACTTTCAATGTTCCAATGGTATGCCAAGATTATGACTTGATAACAATCATATTTTTAAGCATGGATAACTGAAAAAGAAAGTTGATTTGCAGCACTCTAAACACTCTAGAAATATTAAGCAAAAGACAAGGACTCAGATGGATTGAAAACACTTCAAAACACTCAATCAACCAACTAAATTCAAACAAAGATTAATGACAAGTGCAAGAAGGAATTTTGGTATCAGATCTAACGCAAAGATCAGATCAGGTGAGGAGAGGAGGCTTGAGAAGGTTAACTGGATTAAGATGGGGAACTCAAAGTGTCCACCACTACCAAGATTAAGCTCATAAAAAAAGGGACCCAATACAAATCCACACAATAAGCCAAACACTTTCAACACACTGATCAAAAGGGTATCTGACTGGATCTTGCAGCATAGAGAGGTCTGCACAACAAACCAAAACTCAAATCAAATAATTGAGGGGGATTCCCACATGTCAATTCTAACAGATCAGCACATCCTATGTGTATACATAGAGCAACCCTCGTAGGTCACTATTATGGGATGTGCGACGATGTTGCAGTACACCAGTGGATGGGTTGCGATGACATGACAAAAGACACAGAACATAGGTCCAATCAACGCTTTGGTTGGATTGCCTAGGTGCGATGGGTGAGATCCAAGTTCAAGAATGAACAAATCTCCAAACAATGAGCAATAAAATGGTTTGAAAATATTGAGTACAAACTCATAGGAGGACTATAGACTCTTCAAAGTGAATATCTGATGGTGAAAAAGACTTAGGAGGAAGCTTAGATGGATTGCAAAGAAATCAAAGGAAACTGGCATTCAAACGAAAACTAAGACAATGTAATCCCCATTATGGTCGCCATATTTGTTTGACGGACAATCTACCAAGAGCGGACTCGAGGCTTGATCTCCCTAGATCAATGTGAGTCTAGAACAAATAGAGACAAATCATAAATAACTCTCCTAGATCTAATTAGAGATCAAGGAACTAGATGCTTTACCTTTTAGATAACTGATCCTTTCTGCTTGAATGCTGCTCCAAGCTTGATGGTCTTCATATCTCAGCTCCAAAACCTGTCAAGACAACACAACAAAACAAGTAGTAAAATGCACCTACACAATAAGAAATCTAAGTAAACAGTTAAGTAGGTAAACTACGCAAAATATCATTAACACAATGAGATTTGGTGGAAAGCACTTATATTACTGTATTAAAAGGGAAATACATGGGATGAAGAGATTACAACCAATGACTTAACGTAGCAATCCTCCTCCGATCAAGCCAATGCCAAAGCCTCCAAAGGGATGATCAATCTCTCAAGGGATGAGTAGAGATCTCTCCTAATCCAATTTCACCAGCATGTAGATACCATAGACTTCCTCCCTTTGGAATGGGATTGAGCTTCACTTATATAGGAATAAGTGGATATGGTAGTTTGAGATATGGTAGGAGAGGGATAGTGGATCCTTCCAAGAGTTTAGGAACTAAATTCCAGTTTCTTGAAAGGCTAAGGATAGTGATACACATCAGCTAGCTTTGAGAATGGGCTCGAAGAAGCTATTTTAGTCAATTAACTGACATCGTTGCAGTCTATAAGAGGACAACCTACGACGACCTCTCAAAACCTAGTATAAAAGTGTCTGCAACTCTTCCAAGTGGATGGCTTAGTCAAAGGAACTTCAGGGATGTTTACACTGAGTCTCATGATGGTAATATTTAGGTGTAACATATATCTATCCACTTTCACGTTGTCTTCACTTCAAAACGTCGACCATTATTTACTTCGTCGTTCCTCGAATTAACTTGTCAACTTCACTTAGTCTCCACTACCGCTGTCCTCCCCATCCTCCACGCTTGGCCTTTGCCACTTTCGTTTATGTCACTATTCGACCTTTTGTCAAATTTCGCTTATGCCAACCATACTTCGACATCTTGTTGCTCGTATTCTTGACTTCGAATTCCAGTCTTCATGAACCAGTGGTCGTCGGAAATCCCCCTGGTCGGCCCTCTTTTGTCGATCATCTTTGACTATTTTTCCTAGGCCTCGTTGCACCTACATCGGACATAAAATAGAAGTAAACATTACTCTTATGAAACCTAATATCTGACTGAAAAGTAGATCTTAAAGTTAAGACATAGACAACTGCCTAAAATAAATTAGTTAAATATAAGGTTCTATTACTTATAATAAATTAACAATGTATAAAACAACAAGAGAAATCCCATGTTTTATCTAACTATTATTGATGAAAGCATTGAAACATGAAATGACAAGATCGGTTTAATATTACAAACACGTGGCATCTAAACTAATAAACAAAATAAAGATATCAATCGAATTTAAATTAACATCTCAAAGTTCTATTAATCTAAAAGAGACATGTGACTAATATAAATAATCAGAAAACATTCTATCTACCCTGCAATCACAAAACATCAATAGTGAAAACATTCAGATTGATCTCTTATGATAATTTACACCTGAGATTGAAACAAATTGAATGAATACAAAGGAACAACATTGGGAAAATAAAACTTTATCTTGATCCACGTAGAAACTAAATGTAGGCCAGATCCATATTTCATTAACAAGTTTGCAAGAAATTACAGTTAGGTCTTTGAGAGATGAATTTTTCCAACACAACTGATACAATAAATTATGTCAAAGTTTCCACAACGTGCTCCATTATTTTTTTATCTCCTTCTCCTAGATCAAAATAAATACTATAACAAGTAAGGCCATGGATCCACAAAAGGAGGCCAACTGTCCTACATCTAGGGGATACAAATCTAGTTTCCCTGATCTGGGTTGGTCAAGTGATATTTCCATGCATGATATACATTGAACATGTGAGTAACATCAAGATAATTTGCATGCTCAAGCTTTAGATGGGACTTGCACAAGTAATATCTGATATCTTTATTGTGGATTTTGGACCACGAATCTAGAAAACTCTGTGGCATAACCTCCAACTGATTAGGAACAATAATGAAAGAACTCAAAAGAGAAATATCTAGCTGGACAACATCATGAATAGACTGGGATGTTTGTTCTCTCTAGTCATCTACCTCCGTGAGCCTAAGTTTATCTGGTACCAAGTTTGGAGATTCAACAAAAATAGGAATCTCTGTGCTTTCCATATGATTATTTGTCAGCATCCATTGCCTAACACATATTTTCTACCCCTTTTCAATCATTTGAGGAAATTCATCAGATACTGGTTCTCATTAATTTCACTTGGTCGAGATGAGGAAGAACCTATGGAATATTTTTTAAGTGTGCCTACCACTCACATAGTTGATCATAGGATGAATATGCTTTCTTTCTCCTGTCAACATGGTCATCAAGGATGTTTGTTAGGATTTCGAAGGAATTAAAATCATCCTAAATTTCATTAAGTCCTAGGAAGTACTAAGTTTGTGTCTGTTTGAGTTTACTGTTACAAGAAATAGATTCTTCTTTTAATTCCTAAACAGTTAGTTTGAAAAACTCAAAAAAAGAACCATGTTCTTTTATTTGTTCTAGCTAAACCTTGAGATTAGCCAAGGCATTGTCTTTCTCTATTAACTTTTCTTCAACAATATTCTTCTATTGTTTAAATTGTTGGATTTGATTTTGAATATCTTGTAAGGTATCATTATGTTTAGCTTTCAACTATTCAACTTCCTTAGCCAGGATTTGCTGAAGGCAAGCCTTCTCTGCCTGTAGTGTCAAATTTTTGGCCTTTTCCCTTCCAATGTAGCATTCAAAGTAGTGACAGAGTCGAAATTGGCTCCAACAAAATCTCCCATAGAAACAATTAATTCAATTGCTTCTCTTTGGGGATCATCTGTAACTTGCTTCCAAATAAATTGATTTGGGGTTGGTCCAACTTGTAATTGTCTTGAAGTGGTGCTTCTTGTTTTTTTTTTTTTTTCATTATTGCTTTTCTCCATTTATTGAAGAAATAACCCCCTAATACCACCACAACATACTCACAAAAATATGTTGTGTCCTCTGTTGTAGAAGTCAATAGCCCAATAGATGGAAAAATAGGTAAAAGTTGAATCACAGTAGCAACCATGGATTGAGATAGATTTTGGGATGATAGTGAATCAAGTTGTGAGGAAGAGGACATGGTGGATAAGGTAGCAGAGGGGAGTGTAGAATCTTGAGTGTCAGCCTGAGATTGCAGGGTAGTCACACTTGGGACTAGTGGAAGACTGGGTTGACGAGTTGTAGGCTGTTGGGAAGTGGTATGATCAATAGAAGTATTTAATGTAGTGGAAGTAGGTGAATAAGAATCCTGTGTGTCCATCTTAGAAGGGTTGAGCGTAGTAGATGGTTTATGAGGTGAATAGATGTATATTGTTGCATAGGTTCATCTATACTAGGTACATCTGATAGACCACTTCCATGAGATTGATGAGGACTATTACCATTTAGAATTTGGGTGGATTTGTCAATAGATGGTTGTGAAGGTTCCTGAGTGATTGGTCTTGGATTAATTATCTCTACATGTTGGTATTTTTCTAAATCAATAATTTTTCTAGTAGAGGTATGCAAAGGGGGGTTGAATACCAATTTAGTTGACTTATCAGCTTTGATAGAAATATCAGAAAGTACCCTAGGAACAGAGGAATCATCATAAACAGACTGAGTATGAATAGGTGACTTACTTTGGAGAACCTAGGTATTTTGTATAAGTTGTAGCTAGGGTTTTCACCCTATCTTGTGCAAATGGGCACCTACTAAGGAGAAGGGACTCCTTAGTAGCAGTTCAAGAACAATGTTAAAATGAAACAGTAAATTTAAACTAACATGAGCATTGACATAAATAACAAAACATGAAAATATGGTGAAGATCTCTCTTTTTGTATTAAAAATTACCTCAAGTGTAGAGGTTGATGAAGCCCTAGCAGCAGTCCAAGAGGGTTGTTTCCAAGCTCCAGTGTTGTTCCTTCTCCTTCTTCCAAAGATGTTTTGGAAATGGGGCCAAAAGGGTTCTCAAGAATTAGCTCCAAATGGAGAGCTAGGGTTTCAAGGGAATTTTTGGCAGCGTGAGGATAGGGATGATTGTGGATGTGAAATGGGGAGCCTCCATCACCTATTTATAGGTTTTTATTGGTGGAGTACTGACCCATTGTTTTGGGCACCATATGGTTTAGGTCAGTTGTATAGGATTTTTGCTTCCTTTTTTCCCTCTTTTTCCTCTTTTTTGTATTTTTTATTCCTTTTTTAGAGGGTTTTTGCTATTTTTGGAGGAATTTACATTATTTTTTGGGGGAAAAGGGGGTTTTGGACCTTTTGGAGGCTTTTTTAATGGTTTTTGGCCTTTTGGAGGATTTTTAATGGGTTTTTAAAGTTTTGGAGGCAAATATGGTAGGAAATATGGACGAATGAGTCATGTAATGAGGGAGATGAGGTAGTGAGCACTTTTTGGGTGCTAACATAAGTAGGTTCAAATTTTTAACATGAGTGGTAGAAGGACCAGGTATCATAGGCTTCTTGCCGTGATTTTAATCCAACTCTTGATGTGAGATTGACTAATATGTAGATGAGCTCAAGTCTATAGTGTGCTAGCAGCTTCCAAGGCTTCATTAACAACATTTTTTTGTTGTTGGAAAAACATGTTCCTTTCTTCCAATACCCTGTTTCTCTGCTGTTGTTGTGCTTCATGTACAAGAATTCTTTGATCTGCATCAGGCAATCTATTGAGCACTTCCTCAAAAGAGTGAAAATTTTGATAAATGAAGTCATTTGGTTGAACTCTATCTACATAAGAGTTCTTGAGGTGATCCTGGATAAAGTGTACTGCAATAAGACCTTTGGGATCATGCATCCTCTTTACTGCAAAAAATTACCTAAGGTGATCCATTTCCTTGGCTAAGGTAATCCCATGGGTTTCATTTGAAATGACAAGATGTCCAATATACAATGGAAATTTTGTCCAAGCCCTACTTTTTGAGGAATCTAATTGGCCATGGAATTCTTCATAAACAATTTGGAAAGCTAGTTCTTACAGCACCATTCAATCTGAGACAAGCCTCGAGAGGAGGTGGATTGATTTAATCCCCAAAATCCTGATTTAGGTGAAGTGTTTTCCGACATACCAGTCTCCCATGGTGGAAATTAAGGAGATGGCATATTCTGAGATTCTAGGAGAATCCTTTTTGAAGATAGAAAAGTATACTGCACTAATAAATTTGTCCTAGAATTCATAGATGTGAGGAGCACACTTTTATTCCTATTAGATTGAGCAGTAGATATGAATGGGGGGTTTCTCCTTGGTCCAATTCCAATTCATCGGAGTATAGGAGAAGGATGCACATACAATTTCCATCATCTATGCCGACATAAAAAATATAGGTTGTTTAACAGCTAGGGTTTTTGAACTGCTGTAAAGGCATCTCAGAATGTAACATAGAATATCTGAGCCGAATTGAATACTTTAACTATAGCAATGATGTAATGAGCCAAAGGGACCCATTGCAACTTGAAGTACTAACAGGACTCGGCTCCATAAAATCGACACAGCATGGTCGCAAGAAATTTGTATGATTCCATGCGAAGAGAAATAGGGTATTTCATGTTAGCTATGAGAGTGAATGTATCTGGGTCTGCCATCTAGGACTTCAGAATAAAATCAGGTTTGTACTTGGCCTCAAATTCCTTGATAAAATCCTATGTAAGCAACTGCTGGGGGGTTTTGATCCCATATATCCTTGCAAAAATGTCTGGCTTAAAGGAAGCGTAGACAACCTCGATCGAATCCCTGAAGTTGTTGGTTGGGATATTAGCATAATCGTTCATGTATTTCACTAGGTCTTTGAATGAAATTACCATGGTATGTGCAACAATTGCATGTAGATGGGAGATGCTGATGTTTTGATAGATTGGGGCATCATCCTTGAGTTCGGAAAATTCGTCCCCATAAAAAATGTTGTAAATATGGTCGAATCAAGGCATAGGGTATCCAAGACTCTAGCATCTGTTTTTTAGTAGAACCTGAAGTTGGGGTCCTTGAATTTCATCTCCTTGACTACAACCTTGGACCTTGTTCTCTTGGCCATGTTGATGAAACTACACTTGCATGCATTGCAAGCCAACATAAGTAACTAAAATTGCTAAAAAATTGTCCAAATGATCATAACTAAACCATGCCTATGAAATCAAAGAGAAAATCAAGCTAATTCAATGAAGATTGATCAGCGAATGCGGAGCTACTGGTATGCTTGAGTGATAAGCTACTTTGTTGTAATGGCCGAAAATTCAAATTTTGATTAAGTAGAGATTGGATTAATTTACCATTAATTACGCATTGGTTGTAGTAGTTGGACGATAAGATCAATGGTTAAGTTTAAACCAATAATCAATATGATTGATCCGCACAGATTTCCAAATATTTGGCATGTGTGATGAAATATGAAATTAAACGGATGAATCAGATTGTTGAAGTAGGGATCTGCAAAAGTTAGGAGTTGGGATTCGGGAGGAAAATTTAAAATATTGGTGAAAGGATACCGACTGCCGACTTCCACACTCAAGGTTACATAATAGTCGAGATTTGGGGGTTGGGATGAAAATTGGTACCAAAATGAAAACCTAACGACTACTAACTTCTGCTATTGAGGGTACATAAAATTGAGGAGTCAAGAGTCGAGAAAAAAACTTGAAATAAATTGCAAACCATTCCGACTTTAGAATTCTGCAAATTTATCCTTTTTCGAGGAGTCGGTGGTAAAAATGTATATGGAGGTTAGCACACCCCGACTTCTGAATTCCAACTTTTAGTGGTTGTTTGCATCGATATCGCGACAGGGGTTCACTTCATGCAGTTTCAACAAAGCTCGACACAAAGATGTATAGATACTGACTAAGAAATGGTTTAGGCTTTCCAACAAAACTCGCAAAGCGAATGAGGGCTCACTTGACGCACCTAAGGGAGCTATAGGAACTAGATTCCGTAGGTATAAGAGGACATGCATCATTAATAATTAATCACAACCTAAATCATAAATTGACATAGTTAGAAATTTCATCATAACACCATCATCGCATACAGAGACACACTAATTAGATCTACAAAGTAGCATAGTACAGAAACATATTTAACATATCTACGATACAGATCATAACTGTGACACAACATATCTAAGCATACTGCGATAAAACACATGAGAGACAAAGCAATGGAAAAAACACTCCTCATTAAAAGCATACTTCATACACCAAATCTGTCTTACAAATCACAGAACCAACATAACTGCAGATCCGTAGAACCAATCCTCAAAGACTAAGATCAAATTTAATACAAAATATGCTGAAAGGATTACATTGTGACTCATATTTAAAGGCTCAGTGGCCATTACAAAATCGGTCCACTTTGCAAAGTGGACATATCTTAACCACTAAGTCTAACTACCTCCTAACTCCACTTTAACCACTTTGTTGCGCTCTGCGATAACTCTTTACCATTGTCGCTATCCACTTGTTGTCATTTGTACCAAAAATTCTATGAACTAGCCACGTGCCAACAAGACCCCAACACAAACTTGTGGCTCGCCCTCGAGCCACTTCATCCGGATGCTGTTGGTGTGTTCACTTGTGCCTTAAGATCTTTGTACATTGTTTTAATTCTTTTGACATCTTCCCTAACTGCTTCTTTGAGTGCTGTGCATTCCTCGACCTCTTGCTTCGTTGGATGCTCACTTTCTTTCTGCTGCACTTTCACTAAATTTTCCTTGATTTGTGTTAATACTAGCATTTCTTCAATTGCTAGTTGCTCTGCCTTAGAATGCAACTCGCCCAACTGTGCTGTCCTCCTCTGCTGTATTTTTTGCACCTTATTGACCTGTTGCTATGAGTCCTTCAACTCTGTTGCTTTAGTAATTTGAAAAAGTAGGGGTATTTCCTTTAGCGATCCCCTCAATGTCTCCAACTGCGCTTATGCTTCTCCAAGTTTCACATTCAACTGGTGCAACTACTTGTCTTGTATGAGGCTTCACCAAAATTGTGATACTTCCTCTATGATATGTTGTGCTTCTTTTTCCAACTCTACGATCTCCGTTGCAATGTCCTTGATACCGATCTTTTGTTCTTCTACTTGTTCTAGTGGTGTGCTCGGCGCCACATTCGTTTGCAACTCCTCATTGAATTGAATGAGATCCACAAGGATTGCACCCAACTTCAATGCCTTGGCCTCCACGACCATCTCCTTGGATATTTCTGGTGCATCCGTGCATGCCATAGAGATGGCATGTTCCAGTCTCTTCATGTCATCCATCTCTTTCTCCTTTTCCTTCATTGTTGTCTATTTTTACTCACGTAGTTGTTCAACCTATGCCTCAATACTTCTTTCCTGCCTCTTGTAATTGACCATTTGGTCATGTGCCGATGCTTATCTCTCTTGGATTTCTTCACTAGTCCCAATGTGGGTGCGATGAAGCATGACCATAGGTAACATGTTAAGGTCTATACTTATAGTATCAATCCCCTTTAGGGAGAAGTCTAAATTTTTGTTACCTGTTGTGATCGCACTAGGTAGAACCTGCATGATGCACTGTTGAGCACCGATATCAAACTCTTCCTATTGTACTTTTGATTGAATTACCTCTGCAAGCCTTGGCTTCACCCTAGTCTCCATAACAACATCACTCAATGTTTGTAACAACTGCGAAACTTGGTGGAAATAATCTGTCATGTGGTGTGTCACTTTTGATCAATTTTATTCTGCCACAGTTGTCATCCCGTCGAGTAGTATATTCATCTGCTTTTCGGGGAGACTAGCAGTGGTAATCCCTTCTCCTTTCTCCATTTTCTTCTTCTTTCTTGCTTCTTGTTGCTGCGCTTCCAATTCTGAATCTGTCGGGGTGTCGCTCGACCCATCATGACTTTAGCTTCTTGACTAATCGTTCTCTCCTTCATCCTCATACTTTGGTCCTTTGTCTTAGTCTACGTCATTGGAATTTCCATCAGCTTTCCATTATTTTCATCCGATAGTTGGTTGTCGTCGTCTGGGGTCTTCCATTCAATTGACCATTCCCCTATGATGGCACACAACTCCAACAAACAAGTCTTTCTTCACTAGCAGAAAAATAGTTCTCTTACACAATGTATCCAGTCTCTAATTCACTAGCAAAATTACTCCTTCTCTAATACCCTTTCCCCATATTTATATTACAAGAGAATTTGTTTGAATGGCTGATCATTTTGGCTCCCTATGCATCATTTAACTTTCCATATTTGTCCTTTGTGTCTACCATTTCTTTTGCGCACACCCTTTTATCTCCATTTGCGTCCTTTGTCTTGCCAAATTTCGCTCTTGTGCCAACCGTTTCCTTTGCGCATAGCATTTCAGCTTCCACCACATCATGGCTGGTCACTTTAGCTTCCTCTGCGTCTTTTGGATTGCTCGATCTATCCTTTGTTCCTATGCTTCTTTTTCTCACAACTTTCATCTTCCATGCATCCTGAGGAAACAACTGTTGACACAAACCCAGTCAACAGGGGTTCTACTCACTGTCGACACCCAAAACACCGTGATCTCCGTGAGCACTGGCCCAGACAGGTTTTACCCCATCCAACAACACCTACAGAGTAGATCAGGTCTCACCCGAGATGTTCAAGGGAGAGTTGACAGAACCATGTTTCTACCGAATGAAGGAGGATGTTGTGCATCAATTACTTAACTTATTGCGACATTTAAGAAACAGATCTAAGCATTATATTCATCGCATCATTCAACAGGACAATTCATAATCACAACAGATATAACAGTAAAACATTAATTACAGCAAGTAAACATTGCATCATTCATACATTTATATCACAAAATGCATTACCACAGTTGACAAAAGAAACACAGGAATTCTACAAAATAGCTCTGTCATATCATATTAACTCCGCAAAAACCCAGATACAAAATATTCATCCTTTAGCATCAGATCAAGATCTCGCAGATACCTCCAATAGTTCTGGCATAATACAACTTACAAAACAGGATCTATTTATAGGCTTCCTCCTTTACATTGCTTTTCCACTTACTAACTACTTCCTAACTGACACTTCAAGCAAATGACCCAAAATCTATCTATTGTGGTCCAAATGACCCAAAAACCCACATACCGCAGTACAATTGACCAAAAATTACATAAAATATTATCATCTGTGCTCGTCTTTTCGTCTTCTACGGTATCATAGCACTCATGGTGCTGAGATGGTGGCCCATCTAACCGCCTTCTAACAAGACACCAACACAATCTTGTGGCTCGCCCACGAGCCACGTCAGCAGGACATTATGTACTCAGTTGTCTTGACTCGGAAGTCTTCGTACTACTGGCGGATGTCACTCACCTGCTACGCGACTGCTACTGCAATATCCTGGCACTCAGTTAATTCCTGTGCTAACGAGTGATCAACCAAGTGCACATCAACCTTCCTCTTTCCTTCCTGTATTGCCTATAGTGCAGAGTCGACCGCCGCATTGAACTGTGCACCGAGTTCTTGAAATTCATCCAATTGTGCAGTGCGCTGCTTCTGACATTCTTTGGCTTTGGTGATGCACTGCTTCAACTCCTTAAGCTCTGCTGCCTTGGATACCTGTGTTGTCGGTGGCATTGTGCGCATGGATGCCTTCATTGTTGTCAATTGTTCTTCTTCCTTGCGCCACTACCGAGTCAGCTGCTCTAGTTGCTCGTCCTGAAGAATATTACCCCAAAATAGTGTAGTGTCAGCAGTGATCTTGAGCGCTTCCTGTTCCAACTCACCCAGTTGAATCACCAATGCTTCGATGGCGCTCGTCTATGCTGTGACGACTTCTGGTGGTGTGGCTGGTGCGAGCGCATGAGTCAAGGTAGCATTTTTCTCTAGCAACTTGGCAATGACAACTCCCAGCTTCTGCGCTTGGTGAATCGGCTCCAAGTCTATAGTCAGCTCCAATACATGTTGACATGCTTCAGCAACAGCCTCCTCCAACCGAACCTTACTGTCCCACAAGGTGTTTTTCTCCACCGTCAACCAATCTTGTTCTTTCTTGAGCGCCATGATTGTTGTCTCCTTCTCAACCTGAAGCTGCACCAGTGTGTCCTTTAGTTCATCAGTGACTTCCCATGCCGCTTTTGCCTTCCCCTTTTGGTCCTCGACCTCCTTTCGCAGCACCGTTTCTCCCTCGTGCAAGCGCAACATCTAACTGCTGATGTCCTTCTCTCTGTCCGCCAGTTCCTGACTGGAAACCTCCTATAGCTGCACCAACGTCTGTGACGACAATGCGTTGATGTTAACCATCACCACCTCCAACTACTGCAGCAAAGCCTTCAGGGCCTCATCATCGGTCGCAATCACAATCGAGGGAATTTGGACATTCCAAACCCGCGGCTCAGTGCTGATTCCGTCGATTGTCTGCACAGTTCCTCCCTCAGGTACTTTCATCAAAACAATATTGCATAATGAATCCAGGTGGGCAGTGACCGCATGAAAACCTTCATCCGCCTTTACCATCATTGCATGAGCCACCGGGCTAGTTGCATTGTTGATAGCAAGTAGTAGTCGATCGAGCTGTGCCTCCAACTTTAGGGGAATCCTATTGATTGTCCCATGGTCATGGTGTCCTTTCGTTCGGCCTTCTTCTAGCTCGTGTTCTTCATTCGAAGGAGTTTGCGATGACTCCTAGTCCAACACATGGTGATGTTGTTGGTCCATCTCTAGAACATCTGATGGTATCCATGTGGACTCCTCTGTCTGGTCAACTAGTTCTCGCCATTCGACCGACCAATCATCAATGAGCGCATCTAGTTCTTCATTTGACAGCTTACAGGTGGTCTGCAACCACTGCCTATCCATTTTGCGGCGTGCTTGCACGTAGATAATGTGTGGTCCAAGCAAAAACCAAGAGATCCCCTTATACTTCTCAACCGCTATCTGAGTCAACCGCAGAACCTGTGTTGCTACCACCTGCAGCGCTTCCCAATAGAACCAAAACTGCGTGGTGCAATCCTTGAGGCGCTCTCGCTCTTGCACCCACCACAGGCTTTGGTAGTGCACCCCCTTTTGAACTTGCACCGCGTCCACCTCCATTGCTTGATACTCGTCGGGCTCCATCCAAGTGACAAGCGCGATCAAAATCAACAACCAATTGTATGTTAATGGCCGTCGTCCCGCTTGGGCCTCGAGCGCGTCCTCCATCAATTGATTGAGTAGAAAGAGTGACCAATTGACTTGCACACCTTTCGCACAAATCTCTCTGCATGCGACGACCCCTAAGTTTCCTTGATTGGGATGATTGTCCCAAATGATTTTGGTAGCCAGTATCCGTGCCCCAATGTTAACTATGGGAACATTGATGGTGTCGAGGCGATAGGCCTGTTCGTCGCACTGCATTTTGTACTGCTTCTGCAACCATGTTGCAAGCTTCTTGTCGTTGTTCTTCCCCTAAAAATATTGCGATGGGTCAACTTCGGCCTTGGGAAACCCCGTGATTTCAGAAATCATGTCCACCGTGACAGTGACCCGTCTGTCCAGCCACAGAATGCCGCCATGGAAATAGGCCAGCAGCTATTTCACATAGGCGTTCGCTTCCGTTAGCGGCCCAAAATGTGGCATGTATATTAAACCCAACAATCCATCCTTCTCTAGACCGCACGCCCAGTCATGTGGTATGTGTGGCATCAGTCTAGTCTGCCCCTCTGCGCACGGTTGAAAGGGCTCCATCATAACATATTCCAGCACCAACAAGTCATGATCATCATACCGCAGCTACATCAGTGTGGGCACGATATTGGTGGTACATCTCAGACCTAGGGGAATCGCCGACATTTTGATGGGATACCGCTAGTTCTTAGTGAGATTCCTTGGTTGTGTACCAGGTCGACATGGAGGCCAATAGCCCACGATATCTGCAGCAGATGCACCTACTCGGACTGCGGATTCCAAGGCACCAGAGCTCAATGGGCTCACCTCTGGGACCCTCGATGGCACTTGGGAGCGGGTCAGCCGCTTCTCTGGTCGAGGGGAGTCCTGCTGCATCCCCCCCCTCATTTTTCGCGTGATGGAGGACGATCCCACCGACATGCTGGAAACCTCCTCCATGAGATTGACCTCATCTTCGATAGTAGCAGCAGGGATGAGGGGTGACTCGGATTCACTCGAAATATCTACTGTATCCAACTCACCTGGCATGCCACACACAATTCCCACAATGCCAAGAGATGGCTCAACCTTTCTCACCCGAAGAACTTCCTCACTATACTGCAATGGCACTCTACAACACAACCCAACCCTGCACAATTCGTCAATTGACAACTGAACTTATGCATGCCTTTCGACCAGCTTCGGCCTGTTCTTATAGCGCTCAACAAAATTCCTCGTAATCATGACTAAATCATGCATTAACTCAGACCAAATCCTGTCTTAATGACCCAAATCCACCATCAATCCTATTATCTGATCGACTGGATCGGCCATTAATGCCCATCATTCGAGCAAGCATCGTTAATTAACTGTCTGAACCTTTCAGAATTTATTGATGATTTGACTCGGTCATGGCCCTGCATATGTCGTGGCATTGCTCCTAACTTGTAGCACAAGCCCCCCTATC
This sequence comes from Larix kaempferi, assembly GCA_027924585.1. Taxonomy (NCBI): domain Eukaryota; kingdom Viridiplantae; phylum Streptophyta; class Pinopsida; order Pinales; family Pinaceae; genus Larix; species Larix kaempferi. The sequence goes on along the minus strand of BSBM01000865.1, from coordinate 7,548,977 downwards.
TGGAATTATGTCCCTGTTAATGCGCCATCCTACCACCGAGCATCCTGCATTTTTTTTTTCAATGCGACTCAGGCATCACGCTTCTCCAAGCCCGATCGATAGGGTTTCAATCTACTACCATCAATCAACTTTGGGAGCATTGCTCCATCTAACTGCTACAACTGTACTGCTCCTCCTGAAGTGATGCTACTAATGCAGTATGGACCAAGCCAGTGCATCTACAACTTTCCTGGATGTTTCATAAACTTACTATCATACAACAGCACCAAGTCACCTTGTTGAAACTATTTTTTTTCGATATGGCGATCATGCCCAGCCTTCTATTGATCCTTCTCCACACTCTGATGGAACCGTCAATGAAGCGATCTTCCTCCAGTTGTACTAACTACGCTAGACGTTCTCCTAATGCCTCTTCATCGGCCATACCTGTTGCTATTGCTATGCGCAGACTCGGAACAATGTACTCCATAGGCATAATCGCTTCTTGTCCATAAACCAACTTAAATGGTGTCTGTCCTATCAACCTTTTACATGTGGTGCGATACGCCCACAAAACTGCTGGGATTTTTAGATCCTAGTCATTGCGGTTTGCATAGCACACCTTTTTCAACGCATGCTCCAATATCTTAATGAAAGCTTCCACTGTGCCATTTTCCTACAGATGATATGGCATGCTCTTTCGGTACTGTATCTGCAGTTCCATTGTTAATGCATTGATGGTGCGATTGAGAAAATGACTGCCCTGATCACTCATCAATATATTGGGGCAGCCAAAGTGAGTGACGATGTTGTCAAACAAGAACCACGCGGATGTTGCTGCGGAATAATCAACGACTGGTACAGCCTTCACCCATCATGTCAAATAGTCTATCGCCGTGATGATGTATCGTGCACCAGTGCACTTCCCAGGTGGGTTGATTGGTCCCACAAAATCCACTACCCATTTTTCAAATGGTTGCAGTGTCAGTTGAGGAATCAATGACATCTCATCCCTCTTGGAGGGCTTCCTAGTTCTCTGATAAACATCACAGGACCACGCATAATCAGTCGCATCATTATGCAGCATAGGCCACCAGAGCCCTACGCGAAGCACCTTCTTAGTAGTCGCAAGACCGCCATAGTTTCCCCGAGCTATCCTGACATGTGCTTCCGACAAGATCTTCCCTTGCTCATGAGGCAGGACACAACGCCTCAACATCTCATCTGAGACCAATTTGTATAAATCTCTGCCAATCAACTGGAAATCTACAGCCTTAACCACCAATTGCTTCTTCTGGGTGGTGGTAAACTCCTCTGGTGTGGTACCTATTGTCAAAAACTGAATGATGTCTTCAAAGTAGCCATCAGGTACCTAAACCTTAAAAAGTTGCACATCCAGAAACCCGTCTTCAATGTTAGTTCGCTCCTCTCCTATCTCAATCCACGAAAGATGACTTGGCCCTACGTTCATACATCCTGGCTTCACGATCACATCAAAATCAAACTCCTGAAAAAGAAGTAGCCAACGACATATCTTCCCCCCCAACACAGGCTTATTGACCAGGTATTTCAATGCAGAATGGTCTGTGAACATCTTAAAGTGTCCTCCCAATAAGTAATTCCAAAACTTCTACAGCGCATAGATCATCGCTTAGCCTTCCCTCTCTGTAGTGGTATAGTTTCTTTCTATGGATGAAAACTTGTGACTTGCAAAAGAAATGGGGTGATCTAGATCCCCCTCTCTAGGCTGCGCAAGCACCACTCCTAGCGCGCTCGATGATGCATCGACGTGGAAATGCAATTCCTTACTCCAGACCGGAAATACCAATATCGGTGTTGAAGCCATCTTAGCCTTCAGCGTCTCAAAACTAGCTTGACATTTAGTGCTCCATTGAAATACCGCATCTTTCTTCAATAACTTCTCCATAGGGGCTTTAATCGCTGCATAACCCCTGATGAACTTGCGATAATACCCAGTGTGTCCCAACATCGCTCTGAACTTCTTGACAATAGTTGGTGGTGTTAGGCTCAAAATGAGCATAATCTTCCCTAGGTCAACCAACAATCCCTGCTTGCACACAGTGTGGCCCAGTAGTATCCCAAATGGTGCACAAAAGATGTAGTTCTTCAAGTTCAGCAATATATGGTGCTGTCGACAGCGCTCCAACATCAAGCGCAGGTTTTTCAGATGATCGTTGATCAGGACATAAATTGTCCAGTCATCCATGTATACCTGCAAAAACTTCTTGATGAAATCCCTAAAGGAAGCAATGACAACCCACGAGAATATCGCAGGTACATTCTTCAATCCAAACGGCATCACTGTGTATTGAAAACAACCCCATTCTATAACAAAAGTTGTCTTATTGCGGTCTTCCTTCACGATTCGGATTTGATGATAGCCAGAGAACCCATCCGTGAAAGACTACATCTCATGGCCGCCAACGCCTTCAAGCACCTCATCAATAAATGGGATCGAAAAGGGATCATGCAAGCAGGCATCATTCAACTTCCGCAAATCGACACAAATGCACACTTTGCCAGTCTTCTTGTCCTGTACCACCATATGACTGATCCAGTCTGACTCCTCAACTGGTTTAATAATTCCAGCATCCGAAATGCGATCAAGTTCTACCTTGACCCTCTCCTTATGGCATGAATTCCATTAATATGGGCACTCTCTGATTGGTTTAGCATCTAGTTTCAATAGGATTTTCATTTCCCCTAAATCACCCATAATTCCCTTCATCTCAGAAAACTTAGTGGGAAACAAGTCTTGGAATTCATGTAGCAAGTCGGTGACCTTCCCCATCATCTCATTGTCCCAGTAGTCCCCAACATTTGTGAACTTGGGACTATCCTCGGTCCCAATATTGACCTTATAGAGCTTCAGCGGCTGACTGTTTGAATTACTTGGTGCATCAGGTGCTACAACATCGTGACTTCCTTTATATTCCGGAATGTTGACGTTCTGCAGATCATCACCATCTTCTGGCCCACCAGTGATATTATAATATTCCATTATGGACTGCATTTGGAAGTGCATATGCGGATCCGTAGGGTATGCCACCAGAACAACCCTCACAACCACGTTGTGAATGAGCTGCAAAGCATTATGGACATCGGGGTTGGCATCCACAATGCTGAAGGTATGAGTAAAACACACTGTCAATTCCAACCAAGTGGAAATTTCTCCCCGCAATTTGGCAGCAGTATACCATGACTGCGGCGTCTCATCCAAAGTGTGGACAAAGGCATGGACCGACTCATCTCTTGGTCGTGATGCCCACAACGTCTGACACTCCATCAATGGAATCATTTGTTGAAACAAACCCAGTCAACAGGGGTTCCACTCACTGTTGACACCCAAAACACCATGATCTCCCTGAGCACCGGCTCAGACAGGTTTTACCTCGTCCAGCAACACCTGCAGAGAAGATCAGGTCTCCCCTGAGATGTTCAAGGGAGAGTTGACGGAACCATGTTTCCGCCGAATGAAAGAGGATGTTGTGCATCACTTACTTAACTTATTGCGACATTTCAGAAACAGATCTAAGAATTATATTCATCGCATCATTCAACAGGAAAATTCATCATCGCAATTGATATAACAGTAAAACATTAATTGCAACAAGTAAACATCGCATCATTCAAACATTTATATCACAAAATGCATTACCATAGTTGACAGAAGAAACACAGGAATTCTACAAAATAGCTCTGTCATATCATTAATGCCGCAAAAACCTAGATACAAAATATTCATCCTTCAGCGTCAGATCAAGATCTTGCAGATATCTCCAACAGTTCTAGCATAATACAACTTACAAAAACGGATCTATTTATAGGCTTGCGCCTTTACATTGCTTGTCAACTTACTAACTACTTCCTAACCGAGACTTCAAGCAAATGACCCAGAATCTATCTATTGTGGTCCAAATGAACCAAAAACCCGCATACCGCGATACAATTGGCCAAACATTACATAAAGTATTATCATCTGCGCTTGTCTTTCCGTCTTGTACGGTATCGCAACACTCGCGGTGCTGCGATGGTGACCCATCTAACCACCTACCAACAACAACCAAAATCAATGTATAAGAATAACTTATTTCCCACATAATAATTCCAAATGAAGTGATAACAAGCATAACATAAATTGCATAGATATGAGTGGTAATATTGTTTATACATCAGAAGATTGAAGCTTCCATGATCTAGTTTGAGTGTAAAAATCATAACTAACACAAAGGTGGAAGGCCGCAAAAATCCCTAAAAATGGCCAAAAAATCATCCTTCTGCAGTCAGAAAAGCCCTATAAAATGGCCCAAAAATCATCCTCCCACAATCGGAAAAGGCTTAAAAAATGGCCCAAAATTCATCCGCAATCTGCAATCCGCAATGCGTACATGTGGGGTGTGGGATTGCAAAATTGCGGATGTAATTTACCAACATTCAAAATGCAGTTCGCAATCGACAATCCGTAATCAAAACTGTGGAAAAGAGGAAATGTGGGATGCATAAAAGCGAGGTGCAGGAACTCGAAAATGTGGATATGTGGAATGTAATTCCAATGTCAGAAATGCAATCCACAATCCGCAATCGGGATTGTGGGATCGCTGAGGTGCGGGGCTCCGAAATGTGGAAACTTAGGATGCAGGATTGCAGGATTGAGGGAAGTCGGAATTGTGGGCATGCGGATTGCGTAATTGCAGGAGACTGTTCAACAAAGCAAAAAACAATCTACAATCTACAAGCCGTAATCAGGATTGTGGAAAAGCGATGTTTTGGTATTGCAGAAGTATGGGATTGCAGCATTGCGGAAGTGCGGAAAGTAGGGATTGCAGAATTGCAGATTTTTTTTTTCTTTTATCAAGAAAAACTAACTGTCAGGGGTAAGATGAAACCAACTTTGAGTAAGATCAAAGGAGGGTCCCTACAATTTCACAAAAAAATTTGGGATCAGGTTGTAGCTCCAACCATTGGCGAGTAGCTGGTGAATGCAAATCTCTGAACAAACCTGTTTCAGGATCACAATTGCTTGTCTGTTATTAATTTTGATTGTAAAACTACACTTTTATCATTTTACCAGGATTTTAAAAGGTTAAATATTTATGCAGGGAGAGAATATTTCTTGCATCATATTTGTCATTCATTTGGGAAATAGGGCAACTTGGACCAGATTTTCTAACCACTCTCCTAGGGCCATAATATGGAGTTCATTATTTGTCCCATATTTTGGTTACCTATAAACATGACTCCACAGGATCGTAACAAAGTCAAACATATATATTTGTTTTTTCTTCATTCCCATGCTATCAACATTTCTTTAGATGCTTTCTTTTGACTATTTTTATCGTCCAAGTCTTTCACAAATATCTTTCTTCAGTCTTCAACATTTGACATGGGTTCTTCCATCCATAATGTCCTTTTGTGTGAGTGATGAGTTTTATTTGTTTTTCATACTCACAAACGGATACGAACCTTTTGGAATTACTATCTGGGCAATCTTCTTGATTGGATGTATTTATTTTCAAAACAATTTCTTTGATGGAGATGAAAATTTTCAGAAATTTTGACTCTTCATTATAAGCCTTTTGGCTATAACTTTAGTAGCATGGGATCATTTTAATTGCCATACATATGCAAGACTTGCTTCCTTTCCATGGGTCAAATATATTAGTCTGTCTGAGATGGTTATTTATGTGTAAGTAAGTGGAGCCCCAAGACAGTAATTTAGAATTCCTAGATCCTTATTATTTCACAGGGTTTATATTGACACAACATAAAACATGAAGTAGGTTTCCCCTTTTAAAAAAAAGCAACAATTAAAATCACTAATGACATTGTTTTTACAAAATGAATTCCTTTTGTTATGAATCTAGTTCTAATCCTTTTGGTGATTATCAAAATTTCACATGAGATTGTTCAAATTTCTGCATTCCTGCATAGCACTCTGAAAGTTGAGCTGAGTTTTATTTCAATCAAGCAAAAATCAGTCAAGAAAAACAAGGTGAGACCAAAATGAGATAAGGCTTAAATTCACTATCTAGGAAGATAATAAACAAAAACAACTAGAAAGTTAAGAATCAACCAAGAAATAATTATGTACAACAGATCTCCCTGGTGTGCCATCACTTACTTCCCAAACAAATTATGATAGCTTTAGGATGAGGTTTTTTTTAATAGGAAGAAGACTAAGCTCATTTGGTGGGGTCAAGATTAAACTATCTTCTCAGGTGGAAGAATGGCCAGGAGAGACAAAGTGTTTTCAGGGGTTAGAAGGCATTTCAATATCTCAGGTTTTGGAGCATCTTTTAATATTGTGCACGAAGATCAGGAGCTTAAGGTGCAGTTTGATTGTTGTGTGTTTTGCCATGATATCATATTCATTAAGTTTTTTGAAATAAGAATCATACAGTTTGAAAATATTCAATAGAATTTAATTTATCAGGGATTAGTTTGATATGTGACTGAAAACTCCCCTGTAAATCTAAATGAGACATGTCCTTAGTATTCAGTTGGCTGGTGCGTATTCTTCTGGAAAATATATTTAAATGGTGAGAAATGTTAATAAAATCCTATTGCAGAATTACCACGTCAGTTAATGGAACCTTCCAAATCATATTCATAAATTCAATCTCAGAATGCTTTTTCACATTTATGGGGCGGTAAGAGATGTCAACCAGATATTAGATTTGCTTTTTGAATTATGTATGATCAAACTTTTCAACCAGTGGTCTATGGGATATAGGATTTCAAAATTGTTTTCATGCATTTGTATTAACGTTGTCATGTTGTGATGGATAGAAATTCTAATGAAATATATCTTCGTTATAAACTTTTCAAGAATCTTCATGAAAGTTTTTTTTATTCTTCAATCGATGCGATAGTATAGTGCTTTCTTCTTTCATCGTTAACTAAAACTTTTAATGGTATTAACCCTAATTGTATCCTCAATGATATTCCTTCTTTTTTATTTATGTTGTTCACTTTTATCTTGCATTCAAAATCAAAGAATGTATTTCCATAATTTTGCAGACCTAGATTTTCTTTAGTTTGAATAGATTTTGAATGTGGCTTCCTTCATAAAACAAATCTGTGTTCATATTCATTCTCATGAAAACAATTAGATGCAACTAGTGAAGGCATCTCTTGTGTATACTTTATGAATGTTTGGTTCAGTCCAACATATGCATCAAATAAGGGAATCATATTCATTTCCAAATATCCAAAGGGACAGAATGACAGTGAAGGGGAAAATTTGGGCTATCAAACGAAACCTAAAGAATAACCAGCAACTAGCCTATATAAAGAAAACTATGTGAGTAAAACTCTTATTCTGCATGTTTAGAAAAGAAAATTTATGCTACACCGAAAGTTGAGATGGGCTTTATTAAACAAAACAAGCAAGTAAATCAAAATCAACACAGCATGAGATAAGCCTCTGAAGCTAACTATCCTAAGATGAAAACAAGTGAAATCAAACAAAAGGCTAAAATCAACAAAATTATTTATGTACAACAGGTTTGTCTAAATATAATAAAAGTAGTGTTTGATTGCTAGGTCATTGATAGGGAGGTTTTCTTTCTCCCATTGCAAATATTGTAACTTACAAGTTGTTGGGCCAAGCTTCTCCACAATATTATAAGGACCAAGCCACAATTATTGGAATTTTGTATGTTTTCCCTTTTCTTCATGAGGATGATCCCACTTTAGAACCAGGTATCCTACCTCAAAATATTTCTTTCCAGATTTCTGCTTATCAAACCATTTTTTAACAATGTCTTGGTGACGGTTCAATCTCTCTTTGGCCTTTTGCTGATCTTCCTCAAGTTTCAACAGAGTATTAATTCGTGACTGTAAGATTTCTCTATTGGATTCTCTAGCTTCCTGAGGTAATTGTAGAGAAGTAATTAGTATGTTTGGGGGAAGAATAGCCTCTTTCCAAAAGACTAAGGTGTAAGGAGAAACCCCTAAAGAATTGTTTGGAGTGACCCTATCTTCCCATAAAGCGTTGGGAAGGGCTACATGCCAGTTTCTTTGGTTTTCAATATCCGTTTTCTTCAATATTCGTATGATATTTTTATTGGTGGATTCTGGAAACGCATTCCCTTGAGGATAATAGTTATATGAATAATGCAATTTTATTCCTTTTTACAAAGCAAATGTACCTAACTTAGAAGAATAAAAATAAGATGCATTATCAAAAACTAACGAAATTGGAACCCCAAACCTAGTTATGATGTTTTCTTGCAAAAATATGGTGACCGCATCTTCATTTACTTTGTGTAAAGGAGTTGTTTTAGTACACTTCATGAAATAATGAGTGTCTATGAGAATGTACCGGTGTTGCAATGAATAATTGGGATTGATTTCCCCGATGATATCTAAACCCCATTGCTTGAATGGTTCTGAAATGATAATTGGTTTTAGTGGTTCTGTTGATTTTGGTAGTCTGGAAACACTTCTCTAACATACATCACATATTATTGCATTAGAATGAGCATATTTAAAAACAGTGGGCCAATAATATCCATCTCTCAATATTTTATGAGCAGTAGTGTCTCCAGAATAATGTCCCCCTGCAGATCCATCATGTAACTCTTTTACCACTTTCTCTGCATCATCCTTTTCAAGACATCTAAGAAAAAATCCATCGTAATTATTTCTGAATAGTACTCCATTTATTTTTTGGTATGATGATGAATTTAATCGAAGTTCCCTTCTTTGCTTTGAATTCCAATGTTCTAACAAATATCCATTTTGAAGATAATGAATTAAATCTCTGTACCAAGACTCTGGAGTGGTGAAAGTGGAACATACTTCAATTAAATTCGTTTCTGATTCATTTTCCCAGCCATGATATTTATCAATTATATTTTTAGTCAGCAACTTGCATAATCCTTGACCTTTGATGATATTAGCTAGCTTAAATTCTAGGTCATACTCTTGTAGTGTAGTCACCCAATTTCCTTTTCTTTCTCCCAACTCCTTCTGAATAAATAGATATTTGACAGTTGGGTGAGGTATCATAACCTTTGTTCTATTTTTCAAAATGTAGGTTTGAACTGCTTCACTTCCTTGAAAACTGCATATGCTTTTTTGTCTATAGCTGGGTAGTTCAGTTCAGCTCCTTGTAACCCAGTGCTCATAAAAGATATTGGGTATTCATGTCCTTTCTCTCCTTTTTGTGTGAGCATTGCTGTAAGAGAATAATCTGAAGAGAATGTATATATAATATAATCTTTTTCAAAATATGGATTTCTCAATGAAGGTGCATGAGCAATGACATGTTTTATATCATTAAATGCGTTCTTTTCAATATCATTCCATTTGAACTGCACAGTTTTCTTCACCATCTGCTATAAAGGTTTTATAATTTGTGCAAAATCCAATACAAACCTTCACACAAAGTTTATTGTGCCAATAAATGATTGCATAGTATTCTTATTATGGGTCATGGGAATCTTAGTTATAGCTTGGATTCTTTCTAGGTCTATATAGATTCCCTTTTTAGAGATGATGTGCCCTAACAATTTTCCTTCAAGAACAACAAAAATGATTTTCTTAGGATTCAAATATATACCATACTTTCTACAATGTTCAAACATATGTTTTAAATGGAAAGTATGATCTTCTCTTTTCATAGAAAAACCTGTCACATCATATAAATAAATGACAACAAAGTGGTTGACCAATCCTCAGAATGCGATGCCCATGGCCCTTTGAAATGTGGCTCCAGTATTCATAAGTCCAAAAGGCATTCTTCTATAACCGAATGTTCCCCATTTTCTATGAAAGGTGGTCTTGAGTCGATCCTTCCTGACCACTAATACTTGATTGTAACCTAAAAATCCATCCAATAGGGAGAACATTCCTGATCTTGATACCATCTATAATATTTGTTCCATGGGTGGGACTGGATAGTTATCTTTATCTGATGCCCTATTCAAATTTCGAAATTCAACACACAGTCTAATTGCTCCTAATTTGTTTCTAACAACCACCAAATTGGCCACCCATTCAGAGTGTTGAACTTTAAAGATAATTTTAGCATCCAACAACTTCTTTAATTCTTGTTGTATTAATGGTTTAAGCGTAGGATGCATCTTTCGAAGTTGCTACTGAAATGGTTTTGCTCCTTATTTGATGGGTATCACATGCTGGTTTATGTGTGTATCATAAGTATTCAACTCTTCATATGTACATGCAAAAATGTCCTTGTACTACTGAAATAGTTTAATAAATTTACATCTTTCACCAGGTGATAAACATTTTCCCAAATTAACATATTTAGGTTCCTTTTCTGTCCCTAAGTTCACCAACTCATATTGCATCAAAGAGATTTTTTTCTTGACATTTGCAGGCTTCTTGAACTTGTGTTGTAAGTCAAATAATCCTTCAAGAGTTTGCACTCCTTTTGGCATAAAATTTCCTTTGCTAGTACCCTCATTTTGTAATTCTGACTTGTGCTCATCTTCTTCAATAATAGATTCTTTGAAGGTATCCTCATTTGTCAGAAAACTAATAATCTGCTCATCATCATCGAACACTCTCATATTTTTAATGTTGTCAGGTACAGATGGTCTGAAAAGAAATTCAATAGAACATTTTCCATTGGTTGGTACTAACCGTGAAGCATAAACAACTAGTAAATCAACATCAACGTTATGTAATCTAGGAATGGCATTTGTATTAAAAGCATTAAAATTTGATATTAACTTCCATACTTCATACTGATACCCTTTCAAGTGTGGAGATACACAATGAATGGTGTTTCTTATTTTCCTAAAAAAATTTCCGAGTCACCAAAAACTTTTAAATTCTTAATATTCAAATCAATGGATTTTTTCAATCCTTGAACTAGAGCTTCATATTCTACAGTATTATTTGGGCATTCAAATTCTAATCTACAAGAGAGAAATTGTCTATTTCCTTGAGAATCAACGGGAACACAACCAGCTCTTGCTCCCTCTTGTGTTTTGGAGACATCAAAGTAAAAAATCCAAAATCTATCATCTAACTCAACTATGTTAGTATGATTATCGAAGTCAATAACTAATTCTACTATGTTACAGTCAATATCATCATCCCGTGAAAATTGAAGGATATCGGACTGGTTGTCTAAATCATGGCCATCATTTTCTACCTGATAGTTCCCTGTCTCAATTTCGAAAAAATAATTCTCAAAACTGAAAATGAAAAATTCACTAGCTCATTTTTTTCTTCTAACTGAGTCACATTTATGTTTCATATGAGGTTCCCTTAACACCTTAATTTGGTTATGCTTATTCTGATAAGGAAACCACAAATGATACCAATCAGTTGAAAAATAACAATTTAATTTATTTGACCAGTCTCTACTTAGTATTAACCCATAATCCTATCGTATATCCACTACCATAATATCAATAAATTGACACACTCTTGGGTCTGCAACCAATCTAATCAAGACATTTTTCATTTCCCCAATAAATTTAACATCAGATCTATCTAGTTGAATAATCCGAGAAGGGGATGAAGTGAGTTTTCCATTAATATTTTTGAAAATGGATAGTGGCATGATGTTAGATGAATCCCTAGAGTCTACCAAGCAATTATGCACATTATAATTGAATATTTCAAAAGTCAAAAGGAAAGGAAGAGTTTGAGATTTCAATTTTCCACCAATACTTGCTTCATTAATTTCATTATCAGACTCAATCCTTTCTGACTATTTATTTACTGTACTGCTTGATTTTACATCAAAATATTATAATAATTTTCTCCTCTATTGTGGCAGGTTACACAATTCAAACATAGATATATTTTCTTTAGTTTTCTTGATATCTTCTGCAATGTCATATCCCATATTATGATTTTCTCCAACCTTTTTACCATTATGAGATTTGTTTATTACAGGGTTTACTTGTTTATTGCTTAAATATGGGTTTGTTTCCTTAATGATCCCAGAATTTGCTTTTGGTTGTGACTGATTTAAATTGTTATTTTTCTTTATATTTTCTTTGAATGTCTTCATTTTGGGAAGTACCATACTTCATTCTTATAATGGTCCCTTCTAGTGGGATAATCCATAGATGATATTTGTATTTCTTCTACCTTGTCTTGTTCATCTAAACCCAAATTTGGTGCCCAATCCCATAATACCAAGGTAGTTTCTTCATTTTTATCGTTTGGTTCGTTAGGTTGCTCTTCTTCTTGATCTTCCTGGTCTATTAGTTGTGTATCTAATAATTGATTCATTACGAGGGTCATTGAATTAATCCATTGTGGGAATGTTTTATCGGAATGATGCTCTTGATGAAATTTGCAAAAGTGGTCCATGCCAACTTCATTCAAATTGAAAACAACGGAATTATTTAATGGTGGTTGTGATTGTGTGCTTTCTTTCCTTTTCTTATAAAAAGGCTTAAATGGTTTTCTTCTTGAAGAACTACCACCCTTTTCTTTTTCCAAATCTATTATTTTATTGGACAACTTTTGAACCATCTTGACCACATTTTCTAATTCATTTGTAGATTATTGTTTAGGTTTGGTCAATATTAAAGGATCGTTGTTTACTGTAGTTTTTACATCCAAATCCAAAGAATGTTTGATGATACTGTCTATATCTGCTTCTACTTTCTTTGCCTCTTCATAATTTTCTGCTAAAGTAGTTTTAACAGATATTTTGACAAACATGGCTATGGATGGGAGAAGCAATGTAGTATAATATTCTACCAATGATTCTTCAGCAGGCTAGTTGCAGTGCTAAATCTATTCAAAATTATAGTAAATATTTGATTAAAATCTTGAACTTTCTACTTCTTTTCCATCCGCATAGACAATAATTAATTCATAAGAGAAGCCACAATCTTTTGAGTACCAAAATTATTCAATTTTTTTTTTTCAAAACTATCCCAATTTCTTATCATGAATTAGCCTGTAAGCTAAAATAATAGGATTATGCTCTTGGTTCAAAAGTGTAAGGGAAAAATCTGCACACTACATCCTCATGTTCCACATTTAATAGGTTCAATGCCAAGTCAAATATATTTAGGTTATCTTCATAAGAGATCCCTTTTCTAGGGTCAAACTTAGGAAGCACTCGCTACGGGGGTTTATGCAAATCATGCAAAGGAGTAGCTAGGTTTAGTGGACCTTTAGCTCTCCATGCAAGTGGTTGATTGACATTGTGAGCCATGTTAGCAATATGCCTAGGAGAATGTGGGGGTGTATGGGGTGGTGTATGATTCTGTGTGCTTGGATTAGTGTTTGTTTCTGGAGAATTAGGCCTCAATTGATTAATAGGATATGGTATATATTGTAATGATAAATCAACTAACTCTTAGAAAGATTCCACAAGCACAGAATCCCTAGTTTGCACAACTTGTCTTCTAGGAGCTTGCCTTCTAGGTAGTAAAGGTACAATTGATAATCGACCAACTTTCCTCACATATGATCCGGTATGTCTCCTGAAATTGTCTACTTCTGTGTGAGGTACCACATATAAGCGTTCGGTATGATCGGTTTCAGAATCAACCTTTTCTTGATAATCAGTTTCATAAATAAATTCTTTTGGTTTTTTTGTTTCCAATGTAGACCTAGATAAATTTCCTCTTGAAAATGGATTTCATATGCCAGCCATGCACTCGCCCCTCCTAGCACCAAAACTATTGGTTCCCAGAAAATCCTAGCATCGACAGTAGGGATTCTCCCCAATGAATAATCCTAACTAGATTACTCACTATTTGGTATGGGGAACCCGTCCATTTAACGGTCCGGCTACCGTAGGTGTGGTTGTTTAATTATTTAACGTTTGCGTCCCATCCCACCATTTATATTTTATGTTTAAGGGTATGAATATGCAAGTTCTTCTAATCTAACTAATGAATTTAACCTATAATTGATAGGAAAACACCACACAAGTGATGCGTACGTTCTTACCTCCCATCTAACCGCTTCTACGTTGTCAATTAGCTAACTCGATTTTGTTGATGTATATGTAACTTCGGAATGTATTTCATCTGTGTATTTTATATATATTTATTGTACCCTTATAAGAGATGTGTCATTCCTCTATAAGGAAGTGTCGTCATGTGGATTGACAAGTGTCGCAAGTGTGTGTACTTGCCGATGGGTTATTAGACCACCATGTGTGGGGTTAGCCTTGAAATATATATTATAATGTGGATGTACCTAGCTAGACAAGTCAGCCCCATAAGGTCACTGGGCAAACAGGTTAGTATAAATAGAGATCAGGTGATCTCTATTTAGATCATTCGAAAAAGTACATCTCTCTCACTCAGAAAGTGGCGCACTAGTGAGGAGGAGGATTATCTACTACTAGGAGACTATCTTAGTGTATTTTGGTTGTACTTTGGTTGAGCCATTGCTCTCTCTATCTCTGAGGAAGTTGTCGGGTTTTTCACCTTAGGTTTTTCCCCACGGAAACTCTGTGTCTCTTGTCTCTTATGCTTTTTATTCTTGTGATGCTTGTCATACTTATTGTGATTTTCATGCATTGATATACTGTATATGTTATTCTCTCAGTAAAGATCCTAGAGTATTGTGAATTAATTCTCAAAATCTAACATGGTATCAAAGCTAACCTGAGAAGAAGACATTTTGCAGTGATGAAAACTTGAGTTTCTTGTTTATTGGGTTTCTCTCCATAGATTTTGGAAAAGCAGTATAGTAGATTGACTCTACTCATCAAGGCGCATCTATCTGTCCAATCATAATTCAATTCTGAGCTTTTTCAGATTTGGCCCTAAAAGTTAGGGTTTCCACAAAAATAGGAATTTAAAAAATCTGAAGACATAGCTAGAAGCTCCTTGCAAAAATCGAATTTAGAGCTTTGGATCGATATTTTTGGCTTGGTAGATCTCCGGGAAACTCAAACCCTAATTCAGGGCTCTTCTTAGTGAACCCGAGAGGACAAAAAGACAAATCTGAAGGGTAAAGATTTGCTGATCTCAAATTCTGAATGCACCAGGATGATTAGCTCATCAAGGTGCATCTTTCTATCCTTTCAGAAATTTGAAATTCACATTTTGAATTTTTAGGGTTTTTCCGACAAACCCTAATCCAGGACGAGATCCAGTTTTCAACATTTCAAGTGGTAAGACCTAAATATTTTCTATTTCCATTTGAAGTACTCTTTAAGATGTCTCACCACAGCAAGCTTGAGGATAAGCTTGAAGGGGCTGATAAATTCCGAGCTTGGAAGTATAGGATTGGGTTAATCCTGGAAGAGAATGAGTTGGACTCATATATAAAAGAAGACATCCCTATCCCAGAGGATGAAGAGGCTAAAGTATTGCATAAGAAGAACTTGGTCAAGGCAAAAAGAATCATTGCTGATTTTATCAAAGACCATCTCATACCCCATGTGTGTTCTCTAAAGACACCCAAAGGGATGTTTGACTCTTTGACCAAGCTATTTGAAGGGAAGAACATAAATCGGAAGATGACCCTGCGGAACCAATTGAAAGGGGTAAAGTTTCAGAATGGAGAAACCATTCAATCTTATTTTTCAAGAGTCTCCTAGATCAAGGAACAACTAAAAGAAGTGGATGAAATGGTAGAGAATGGTGAAGTTGTCATGACCACTCTGAATGGCTTACCTAGGTCATGGGACTCCTTCATTCAAGGAATCTGTGCAAGAAAGAAGTTGATTTCCTTCAGTAGACTACGGAAAGAATGCTCACAAGAAGAAGCAAGGCTTGTGGCACGAGAATAAAAGATGGGGAATGAAGATCAAGCTCTCACAACTCACACCAAGAAAGGGAAGTCCAAGAGAGAGCCATCTCACTCCAAGAAATCTTCACATCACTTCAAAGAAAGAAGAATATGCTTCACCTGTAATGAGAAAGGACATATTGCCATAACTTGTCCCAAGAACAAGAAGGACAACAACAACTCCAACAAGAAGAAGAAGGGCAGCAAAAGAAGGTTTCATGCTCATGCTGCCGAGGATGATGAACCACCCAAGAAGAAGGCTAGGGCAGAAAGTGATGATAACTCATCAAGTGAAGAAGAGTATGTTCCGATCTCTACTCTCATAGGTACCATCTCCCATGGTTGTAATGATTGGTTGATTGATAGTGGGGCTTCCAAACACATGACTGGGTTTAAGGAATCTTTTGTGAATCTATCTGAACATGAATCACCCCATAAGGTGAAATTTGGGGGTGATTATCAATAACCAATCAAAGGAAGTGGTGAGGCCTCCTACAACCTAGATTCTGGAAAATCTTTGAAGATGAAAGAAGTTCTTTATGTACCTGGGCTCAAGAAGAACTTACTCTCCATCTCTGCATTGGATGTAAAAGGCATGAGGGTTGCATTTTTGGATGGCCAATTCCTAATGTGGCCAAAGGGAAAGAACATAGATGATGCAGTAGTGATTGGAGAGCAAGAGGGAGGTTTGTATAAATTGAAGGGACAACCTGAACATGCCATGGTACATGAATCCATGGAGCCAAGTGAACTTTGGCATAGAAGACTTGCTCATATGCACTATAGAGAACTTCCAATTGCAAGCAAGGCTATAGAGGGTCTTCCTGAAATCAAGACCAAACATGAAGGTGTTTGCAAAGGATGTGCAAAAGGTAAGAACATTAAGAAGGATTTCCCAAGTAGTGAAAGCAAGGCAAAAGACATCCTGGAAATCATCCACTCAGATGTATGTGGTCCTATGTCATCCAGTTCTCTAAGTGGGTATGTTTACTATGTCTCATTTATTGATGACTTCTCCAAGAAGACTTGGGTCTACTTCTTGAAGAACAAAGATGAGGTACTTGATAAGTTCAAGGAATTCAAAACCTTGATGGAAAATCAAACTGACAAGAAGATCAAAACATTTAGATCCGACAATGGTGGAGAATTCACCTCAGGTGACTTCAAGAAGCTTTGCAGTGATTCAGGGATTAAGAGGGAGTTGACTGCTCCTTACAATCCACAACAGAATGGAGTTGCAGAAAGGAAGAACAGAACAATCATGGAAGCAGCAAGAGCAATGCTCCATGACCAGGATCTACGTATGCATCTATGGGAAGAAGCAGCTAGAACAGTTGTATATGTGCAGAACAGAACACCCCACAAGATATTGGACAACAAGATACCAGAAGAGGTCTTTTCTGGTAAGAAACTTGAAGTCATCCATCTTAGAATATTTGGTTGTCCAGTATTCACTCATGTCCCAGAGGAAAAGAGGACCAAACTAGATCCTTCAGGAAAGAAGGGTATCTTTGTGGGTTACAATGAAAGCTTGAAGGCTTATAGAATATACTGTCCAGGGTTCAAGAAAATTGATGCCAGCAGGGATGTGACATTTGATGAGAACTCAACATTCATCAAATCAAGGAAGGCACTGATCGAAGTTTATGAAGAACCTAAGGAAACTAGATTTCAAGACGCTACCATGACTGAAGCAGTTCCAGAAGTTTTTCGTGAGTTTGAAGATCCGCAAGAACCTATAGATCCACTCCGTGAGGATAACTCTCACAAGAGGAAACCTGCATGGGCTAGAGAGCTCATTCAAGATGTAGAAAGATTTCGCATTCCAGAAGAGGAACACAGAGCAAAGAAGAGAACCAAATCACATACCAGCTATGTTGCTTTACTCTGTGACATTAGGAACAAAGAGCCTTCCAGTTATGAAGAAGCAGCGGAAAATAAATAATGAAAGGATGCCATGGTTGAGGAATATCAATAAATAATGAAGAATGATGTTTGGGATGTTGTCCCAAGACCTAAAGAGAAGTCTGTTGTGACTTCCAAATGGATTTACAAAATCAAGCATGCTGCAGATGGCAGTGTGGAGAAATACAAGGCAAGATTCGTAGCTTGTGGCTTCTCTCAGAAAGAGGGAATAGATTATGAAGAAACTTTTGCACCTGTCTCCAAGTATACTTCCATCAGAACACTACTTGCCCTGGCTGCAGCGATGAAATGGAAAATACACCAGATGGATGTCAAGACTGCTTTCTTGAATGGTGTAGTTGAAGAAGAAGTATATGTGGAGCAACCACTCGGTTTCGAAATACATGATAGGGAGTCATATGTGTGCAGATTAAAGAAATCCTTGTATGGCTTGAAACAAGCTCCCAGAACCTGGTATGGTAGGATGGACAGTTTCCTATCTAGTTTGGGCTTTACCAAGAGTAAAGTGGATTCCAACCTTTACTACAAGGTTGAAGAAGGGAATCCTGTGGTTCTACTCCTGTATGTGGATGACTTATTTGTAACAGGAGATGACATATTGATTGCAGATACTAAGAGGAAGCTTGCTGCTGAGTTCAATATGAAAGATTTGGGAATGATGCATTATTTCCTAGGTATGGAGGTGTGGCAGAGTGCAGGTGGGATCTTCCTTGGTCAAGGAAAGTACACAGTAGATATCCTGAAGAGATTCGGGATGATGCATTGCAAGGCCATGGCCACACCTATGGCATCGAATCTGAAGCTTCTATGCGATGCTTCATCTGAGCCGGTTGATGTCTCTATGTATTGTCAGATGATTGGGTCCTTGATGTACCTGACGAACACGAGACCGGACATTTGCTTTGCTGTGAACATATTGAGCCAGTTCCTGACGAATCCGAGGAGTGTTCACCTGGTTTCTGTAAAGCATGTTCTGAGGTACTTAAAGGGTACAGTGGATTATGGGCTCAAGTATGAAGTGAATCAAAAGTTTAACCTGCAGGGTTATGTTGATTCAGATTGGGCTGGTAGTGTTGTAGATAGGAAGAGCACATCTGGGTGCTGCTTCATTATGGGATTAGGTGTGATCTCTTGGTTTAGCAGGAAGCAGTCCTGTGTAGCACTGAGCATAGTTGAGGCAGAGTATGTTGCAGCCTGTTCAGCTAGTTGTGAGGCAGTATGGCTACGGAAGCTACTGTCTGAGTTATTTGATCTCCCATTGGATGCTACTGGTATTTTCTGTGATAACCAGAGTTGTGTGAAGCTGTCCGAGAATCCAGTGTTTCATGATAGGTCGAAACACATAGAGATCAAATATCACTATATCAGAGATATGGTGTAGAGAGGAGCTGTGAAGCTCCTGTATGTTCCGACAGACGAGCATATTGTAGATGTGCTGACGAAGCCACTAGCCAAGGTGAACTTCGAGTACTTCAGGGAGAGGCTTGGCGTTCTTCAAATTGAGGACACTTCGAGGAAGAAGTGATGGACACATTTGCTGAAGCCATTCCAAGCATGTTGGAAGGAGGATCCTTCACATGGTTGTGGATGTAAGCACTGGATGATGAGCATCAGGATGATGTTCTAGTTTATGCTTTGTATGATTAGTTGGATCATTTATATGTATATGTATGTACGCATCATGTTGGATGCTGGATATGATCAGTTGGATCATTTATATGTATGTACGCATCATGTTGGATGTTGGATATGATCGATTGGATCACGTGTATGTATTTTGTATATGCATCATGTTGGATGCCTGGACCATGTATCTGTATATGTATCAGGTGGATACATTGTATGATCAGGTAGATCATGTATGTTGATGGATACATTGTGTGGATCATGTATCTATGTATCAGATGGATACACTATGTATGATGATATGTATCAAGTAGATACTTGGTGTGCATTGCATGATCAGGGTGATCGTGGATGACGAGCTTCTCCAGATGACATGCAGCAGGATGTTGCAATGATGATGATCAGGATGATCATGTGTACATCAGGATGATGTATGATAAGTATCAGATGATACTTTGTGGTCGTGGATCAGGTTGTTCAGATGAGCATGTCTGGGAGATCCTATAGGTCGAAGTTGCGTACCCATAACAGCCTGGGATGCTCTTTCGAGACATTGCTCTGGGAGGACATGTAATTTGTGCCCTGGGAGAACTTCATGTCGGAGTTGTGTACCCGTAACATCCTGAGATGCTCTTGGGAGGTTTTTTCCTATGGCATGTAATTTTCTCCTGGGAGATCTGGATAGGATGAAAAAGGCCTCAGATGCTTCAGCCAGGTTTTGCCATGACCACATGTAATTTGCTCCTAGGAGATCTGGACAGGATGAAAAAGGCCTCAGATGCTTCAGCCAGGTTTTGTGGTGGACCACATGTAATGTGCTCCTGGGAGATTCGATAGGTAGAGCTGTGTGCTCATAACAGCCTCGGATGCTTCAGCCAGGTTTTGTGGTGAGATCACATGTAATGTGCTCTTGGGAGATTAGACAGGTAGAGCTGTGTCCTCGTAACAGCCTGGGATGCTTCAGCCAGGTTTTGTGATGGGTCACATGTAATGTGCTCCTGGGAGATCCTATAGGTAGAGCTATGTGCTCGTAATAGCCTGGGATGCTGCAGCCAGGTTTTGTGACGCACGTAATAAGTCCTGAGAATTCCACAATATGGCCAGGGATGATGAAGACCTGCAGGAGGTGGGCCTACATCCAGTATGAAAAAAGGACTGGCTCTGTAGAACTTCCTATGACGAGTAGATTCAGATATTGGTTGAGATAGCAGCAGTAGTGATGATGATGATAACAATGATCCCGAGAAGAAGACTTGTCTAGAATATTTGTGTCGAAAAATACCTTCCTAGTTAA
Organism: Larix kaempferi; assembly: GCA_027924585.1. Taxonomy (NCBI): domain Eukaryota; kingdom Viridiplantae; phylum Streptophyta; class Pinopsida; order Pinales; family Pinaceae; genus Larix; species Larix kaempferi. The sequence continues at coordinate 7,528,426 of BSBM01000865.1, read as the reverse complement.
GAGGGAGTGTTGATGTATATGTAACTTCGGAATGTATTTCATCTGTGTATTTTATATATATTTATTGTACCCTTATAAGAGATGTGTCATTCCTCTATAAGGAAGTGTCATCATGTGGATTGACAAGTGTTGCAAGTGTGTGTACTTGCCGATGGGTTATTAGACCACCATGTGCGGGGTCGGCCCTAAAATATATATTATAATGTGGATGTACCTAGCTAGACAAGTCGGCCCCATAAGGTCACTGGGCAAACATGTTAGTATAAATAGAGATCAGGTGATCTCTATTTAGATCATTCGAAAAAGTACATCTCTCTCACTCAGAAAGTGGCGCACTAGTGAGGAGGAGGATTATCTGCTACTAGGAGACTATCTCAGTGTATTTTGGTTGTACTTTGGTTCAGCCATTGCTCTCTCTATCTCTGAGGAAGTTGTGGGGATTTTCACCTTAGGGTTTTCCCCATGGAAACTCTGTGTCTCTTGTCTCTTATGCTTTTGATTCTTGTGATGCTTGTCATACTTATTGTGATTGTCATGCATTGATATACTGTATATGTTATTCTCTTAGTAAAGATCCTAGAGTATTGTGAATTAATGCTCAAAATCTAACATATTCTAAACTAACTAACCTATCCTTGCAAGGAGCGAATTGAAATAAGAGTAATAATATGAAAATTCTCATACAAATCCAACATATAGCTATTAAGATAAAATATGCACATTCCCAATAGAAAAATACCAAAGATAGCTTTGATTTTAATTAACACAATTTATTACTCTGTTAACACATAGACATTTGCATAGATAAAGAAATCATTCACCATCATTGAAATAGTTCAACAAAATCAGTAATATATCACAGTATGAACATAAACAAAAGAATAAATAGTTTTGATTCGTTAGCCACAATTTTCCACATAAAATCAGTGCAAGATTTTCCCAACGAACAAGTCTTTATTCATTAGCAGAAAAATAGTTCTCTTACACAATGTATCCAGACTCTAATTCACTAGAAAAATTCCTCCCTCTCTAATACCCTTTCCCCATATTTATATTACAAGAGAATTTTTTTGAATGACTGATCATTTCGGCTCCCTCTACATCCTTTAGCTTGCCATATTTTTCCTTTGTGTCTATCATTTCTTCTATGCACACCCTTTCAGCTCCCTCTGCGTTCTTTGGCTTGCCAAATTTGTCTCTTGTGCAAATCGTTTCCTCTATGCATAGTGTTTCAGCTTCCACCGCGTCATGACTGGTCACTTTGGCTTCCTCTGTGTCTTTTGGATTTCCTCATCTTTCCTTTGTTCCCGTGCTTCTTCTTCTCACAGCTTTTAGCTTCCGCTCATCCTAAGCAAACAACCAAAATCAATGTATAAGAATAACTTATTTCCCACATAATAATTCTAAACAAAGTGATAACAAGCATAACATAAATTGTAGAGATATGAGTGTCAATATTGTTTATACATCAGAAGATTTAATCTTCCATGATATAGTTTTAGTGTAAAAATGATAACTAAGAGGTGGAAGGCAGGAAAAAGCCCAAAAAATGTCCAAAAAATCATCCTTTCGTAGTCGAAAAATCCCTAAAAGATGGCCCAAAAATCATCGTCCCACAATTGGAAAAGGCTTAAAAAATGGCCCAAAATTCATCCTCCCCCAATCCGCAATCCGCAATCGGAACTATGAAAAAGTGGAACCGTGGAACAAGGGAAAGAGAGGTGCAGGAACGAGAAATGTGGATATGCGGAATGCGGAAACGTGGAATGCAATTCCAATGTTGGAAATGTAGTCCGCAATCCGTAATCGAGGTTGTGGGATCGCCGAGGTGCGGGGCTGCGGAATGCAGAAAAGCAGGATGCAGGATTGCGGGATTACGGGAAGTTGGAATTGTGGGAATGTGGATTGCGTAATTGTGGGAGACTATTCAACAAACCAAACAATCAATCCACAATCAGGACTACAGAAAAGAGGGATTTCGGTATTGCGGAAGTGCACGATTACGGTGTTGCTGAAATATGGAAAGTAGGGATTGTAGAATTGTGGAAAGTCTTTTCTTTTTGTTATTTTTTTCAAGAAAAACTAAGTGTCAGGGGTAATATGAAACTAACTCTAAGTAAGATCAAAGGAGGGGCCCTATAATTTCACTAAAATTTTGGGGATCAGGTTGTAGCTACAACAGGTGGACTATGGTCGACCATGGTTAGACAAAGGGTTACCATGGTTGACATTAGTGAACCGTGGTTTACTATGTTTGACTATCATTGACATGTTTGGCTATGGTTGACTTTAAGTAAGCATCGTAACAATGTTTGAATATGGTTGACTATAGTTTGATAATGTTTGACTACTTTTAATTATGATTAATCATATATGAGCATGGATGAATTTTGGTATATATGATTAACTTTGTTTGACTATTCTTTACCAAGGTTAACTATGGTTTGACCATAGTTATCCATGATTTTAAATAGTTGAACATGATTAAATATACTTAAACATGATTATTATTGTAATTAATCAAATTTATATTTATGTATAAATATAAAGCATGACATTAAAATATCATAATTGCACAACAACCAAAATTACATTCTATACATTAATTCAATACACGATATTACATTCTCCATTAAGAACAATGAGTTGGCATATACTCATTCTTATGATTTCTAAGTTTAATGATATGAGCCTCAGTTACTTGTCTCTTATTAGTCCCTCCAAAGAGGAGCATGAACTCTTGAAATCGATTTTGACTATTTATAATACTCCTGCACATTTTACAAAGCATTATATCAAACATTTTTATTTGCATTGGGAGAGTTATGTCTACCCGTAAGTTCTTAATTGTTAGACATAATCAAAATCCTAAGAATGGCCTTCTATATCCTCACATAGGTTAAACTTATCCCAAATAATAACTTACATATAAATGTAGAAATAAATTATTACCAAAAGATCAATGTCCCACGCTTCGTCCCTTAGCATCTATAGTTAGTTGTAAAGTGTTTGTTGGTTGCACCACCTATTTCGAATCTAACTTAGGGAAGTGGAGGAATCCATAGTGGGGAATAGAGAATGACACTTGAAGGTTATAACACCATCCAAAGGAGATGGAACCTTCCCTTTCACATTTTTCATCCCCTACTAGGAGAATATTCCCTTATTGGTGAATGCTCTAATGAATTTTATGGAAACTAGTTGTTGCTCCTCTATTCACATGAAACTTCATAATTACAATAGACCTCTAAGAGTGTATTTAAGCACTTATTGACTGCTAAAAGACTAACCTATCTCATGCATGCATCTTTATTCTTTATGCTGAAATCATCTTAACTTCTAATAATAGAAATGATAAAAGCGGTAGTTAATAATTTTTTCTAACACTTCCCCTTAATTAATACCACTAAACATATGATCTATTTTATTTTAAAACATAGTTCCTTTAAGGGATTTCATCAAAAAATAATTCATGGTGGTCTATACCTCACTTAGGCTTACAAAACATCTTCATCTTGACCTTCTTTGCTGCTATGTGTTGATGTAGCTTCTTCTTGTAGTTTCTGCTCCAAACTTTGAAGCTTTCAATGCTTTTCTTCTTCTTTGTTCTCCAAACTTTAAAATATGGATATCTCTTATTCTTGTTATTGCATGTTTTTTTCCATTTCTTCTTCTTGTATATGGGATTTTCAAAAGTGCACTACTCTTTTCAATGACTTTGGTTATAAAACCAATTATCCACAACATATTCAATGCTTCCTTTAACACCTGCAAAATACTTGTTCCATATTTCTTCCTCTAGCTCTTCAACTTACTACTCACATGCATACTCAAAAAAAAATCAAGGTTACAAATAATCTCATACCTAGAACCACGTTGGTTCTTTTCATTTTTTTCTTCTTGTAGATCTTGCTCATGTAGGTTTTCATCTTCAAATTCTTTTTGCTTTGCAATCCAATCCTTAATAAATGCCAAATCTTCTTGAAAATTTGATTCTTTAGCTTCCTCTTCCTCATCTACTGCTGCTGTAAACATATCATCCACTTAATCTTGATTTCAAGTAGGGTTACTATTCCAAGCAACAACTCATTAATGAACTGATTTTGTTGTAGCAGTGTCACCCTTTCTTTATAACAAATTTATTCACCATCATACTTTGGTTCAAATGCTTCATCCTCTGCTACTAAAAGGTTATCTACTTGTGTATTTTCCTTATGCCAAGGCTCATTGAGGACTATGGAATGATTCTCTTGATTCCTCATCCTTTCTTCCTTATTGCCCCCCTAAAAAAAATATAGGGTTTGATTCATGTCCCTTTAATGCAAGATCTCTATGATTGATGCTCAATTTCAAATGGCATGACAAGAGTTTTTTATAAACTTCAAATCACTTGCTCAAAAAATATATTCCAATGAATATATATGTAATCACTTTAAATTCCACTAGCACCTTTTATGAAGACTTTATATACATAATACTTGCTTTGAAACACTCCCAAAGAAGAACTTTTCTTCATACCTCCTTTTCAAAAACCTATTTTTTTAATATTATTTTGAAATTCCTTTGGCTTTGACAATTCTTCTTTTGTGGCAGCTACACACTCCTCCCCAATTAGGATTTATGGGCTGCAATTTTACCTTTTGTGGATTCCTTCAACAATTCTTCAACAATGAATTTGTTATTTTCACGAATAGTATTCTCCATGACCAATTATCTTCACAATTTTATTTGCATGTGGATTTTTCAATGCAAAGCATGGATTCTTCATTCATGCGAATTATTTTTCAATGGCACGAGGTTTCTTTTTATGGATTTCACACGATTTACTCAATTCATTTCTCCCTTCACAAGAATTTATCCTCGTGCAACCAACAATGTCAATGGAGGGCAACTTCTTGCCATAGCTCCCTCCTATAACAACGATCTCTTCACCACCAGCAGAATTGGAAGCCACAGATTGACTCCCTGCTACACTGCTAGTGAGTGGCCCTTTCTTCAACATCACATGGATGGTTTATCTTCACGATTTTTCTTGGGATTCGCAAATTTGAATGCTTTTTCGGATCCATTTATGATTCGACCTAGATCTCTTTCTCTCCAAATTCTTGGATCAATTCTCTCTCACTTGATTGGTGAATGATCTTGGCTTCGATCGAAATTCCTTTACGATCTCTTCCTTCTTTTCCATGGAAGAATATTTCTTCACGATGGGATAATGCACCACAACTCGGAAGATTAATTCTCTACCATATACTTCTTAATAGATTGCAGGCTACGACTTGATAATCAATGACGAATGATCTGGTCTCCTTCAATGGATCTGCTCTTGGATCAATTGGCTCTCTAAGAGACTTAATATTGCTCTGATACCATGATGAATTTTATGGAAACGAGCTGGTACTCTTCTATTCACATGAAACTTCATAATTACAATGGACCTCCAAGAGTGTATTTAAATAGTTTTTTTTTATGCAACAAATTTCCAAAAAGAGTGTGAAAAGAGCAGAAACATATTAGAAAGAGTACTCCACAACTTGATTGAATAAAATAGATGAATAAAAATCCTCTTCGAGGGGGAAACCTCCTTACACAATGTAATAATACACAAGACAATATACTCCAAATGAAAGGTCTCCTTCCTATATATGGGAGACTAAGGGGTAGAATCCCAACTAACTGACCCAAGCCGACATAACTAATATAACCATAACAATGATAATTACCACTAACGGACCAAAGACGACATCAAAACTAATGTAATCAACCACAATATAGGGGAAATGTGCCCATATTTAGGGCTTAACATGCACCTCCTCTTCATACAAGTGTTGTCCTCAATGATGGATTAGTTGTGGATGCCTCTATATAAAGGACTCATCTTCCCATGTTGAATCTTCAACTGGTAAGTTCTTCCACTTTATGAGGTACTCAGTAATATCCTAATTTTGTAGCTGTTTAGTCCTTGTTTTAGTGATTTTTTGAGGTTCCAATATGACTTTTCCTTCTTCATTAAGCTCTGGCAAGCCTGAATTGGTATCTTGTCTCCTATTACCTTCTTTAAGCAATAAACATGGAAAAATGGATGTACTCTTGAAGATGAAGGGAGCTCCAATTTGTAATCCATACTACCAATATTCTACAACACTTTATAAGGACCATAATACTTGAGTGCTAATTTGTTTTCCTTATTTAATGGCTTGAGAGACATCTACTTGTAAGTTTCTATCCTGAGAAATACACAATCCCCTTTTTCAGAAGTCCTTTCACTGCGATGTTGATCAACTTGTTGTTTCATCCTGTTTTTTGACATAGTCAGGTTATCCTTAAGTATCTGGAGAACTTATTTATGGTGCTCTATGTGATGTTCCATGGATTGAAATTTAGATTTTCCTTTTAAGGGAGATGTGATAGATGGATGTTGGTACCCATAAAATGTGCTAAATGGAGACATTTTTTATGATGTACGGAAGGAAGTATTGTACCACCATTTTGACAAAAACAACCATTTCACTGAGTGTGTTTTTGTATAAGATGCAAAGCAACGAAGATAGCCTTCCAAACACTTGTTCACTAACTCAATTTTCCCATTAGATTGAGGATGATAAGATGAATTGTGATCCAATTGAGTACCCAAACAGGAAAATAATTCAGTCCAAAATTTTCAATTGAAAATTGGATCTCTATCAGTTACAATAGTATTCGGATTTACATGTAACTTCTAAATAGTTTCCATAAAGGCTGCACCTACTATACTTGCATTAAAAGGGTGAGAGAGTGCACAAAAGTGTGCATACTTCGTGAGTCTATTAACAACCACCATAATAACATTCTTTCCTTTAGACTTGGTTAACCTATGATAAAATCCATGGATACTTCCTACTAGCGCTGGCAAGGTATCTCTAATGGTTGTAGAAGTCCTGGGGTCTTAACTGTTTCACCCTTATTCTGTTGGAAAACCAAGCATTCATCCACGAACCTTTGAACATCATATTTAAGACCTTCCAAAACAAATTCCTTCTTTACCATATGGTAATTTTTCATGAATCCTGAGTTCCCACCTATAGGAGAGGTGTGTAATTCTGAAAGGACCTTATGCTTGAGTTTGGAGTTTTTGCATAAATATAAGTGGTCCTTATACCATAGTGAATCATTTTTCCACAAAAAAGTATCTGATACATTGGTATCATTCTATAGCTTTTGAATGAGCGTCCACACAGATAGGTATTTTTTCCATTCTTCCCTTGATTCTACTATCCAATCTGGTTGTAGAATGGAAATGGAACAAAGTAATGCCCCAACATATTCATCTTTTCTAGAGAGTGCATCTTCCACCAAATTATGTTTCCCCTTTCTATAGATGATTTCAAAGTCATATCCCAACATCTTAGTTACCCACTTTTGTTTCTCTTCTGAATATAGTCTCTATTCCAAGAATTATTTAAGATTATCATGATTTGTTTTGACCTTGAAGTGCCTACCTATGAGATAAGGATGCCATTTCTTAAGAGCATGTAGTATTGCCAACATTTACTTCTCATAAATGGGCTTTTGTAAGTTCTTTCCCTTGATTGGATGACTTTTGAAAGCAAGTGGGTGTCCTTCTTTCATTAGAACAATGCCAATGCCATTTCCTGAAGCATCACATTCCACAATAAAGGTTTTTGTGAAGTTTGGTGTAGCCAATACAGGAGCTGTGCACATTGCTTGTTTAAGTTGTTCAAAAGCTTGAGTTGCCGCTGGAGTCCAAGAAAATGCATATCTCTTCAATAATCTTGTTATAGTAACTGTTATTCTTCCATAATTTCAAACAAACTTGCGGGAGTACCCTGTCAGACCTAAGAATCCTTGAAGATTCCTCATGTTTTTAGGAATCGACCAATCTCTCATGGCTTTAACTTTGTTGGGGTATACCTTGACACCTTCATGAGATACACTACGACCCAAATACTCTACATCCTTCTCCCTAAAGAAACATTTAGAAGGTTTTTCTTATAGTTGTTTCTCCTGTAGTAGTTGTATTACCCTGTCAACATGTTGAGCATGTTCTTCCCAAGACTTGCTATAGATTAGTATATCATCAAAAAACACTAGCACAAATTTTCTAAGAAAAGGCTTGAAAATGGAATTCAACAATCCTTGAAATGTGGAAGGTGCATTTGTGAGACCAAATGGCATGACTAGAAATTCATAATGACCTTCATGAGTTCTGGATGTTGTTTTTGGGATGTCTTCCTCTTTCATTTTAATTTGATGATACCCAGAACGAAGATCCAACTTGTGAATAAAATTTCTCCATGTAATTCATCTATCAATTCATCAATGACAGGAATGGGGAGCTTATCTTTAATGGTTATCTTGTTGATCTCTCTATAATATGCACACATATGCCATGATCCATCCAGATTGTGTACCATTACCATTGGTGCATAGTAAGACCTTTGGATAGGCCTAATTATGGCAACCTCTAACATTTCTTCAACCATATTCTCAGTTTCACTCTTCTGTCCATAGGGGTATCTGTAAGGTATGATGTTAGGAGGAACACTTCCTGGAATTAAATGAATAGCATGAACAAAATCTCGGACAAGTGGAATACCTTTTGGAATATCTTCAAATACCTTGGAATGCTTATTAATGACCCTTTGGAGATCTGGGGCAATAGGAGGCTTAGATGTTTGAAGATCTAATTGTTGAGATATTGTAACTTCAAAGAATATTATATTTGTACTTTATTATTCCGGAAATGTTTCATTCCTCCGTGAAGATCTTATTGTATATCCGGAGATGTTTATTCCTCCGTCGGAATGTGGTAACTCGGGTTATTAGACTTCCCTAGTGGGGGTCGGCCTTGTATATGTTATGTGGGTCAAAGGGTTATTAGACCACCCTAGAGGGGTCGGCCCAGTCAGTTGTAGTGGGGTATTTAACCCATTGGTTAAATACGAGCCTACGTGTACCTTTGTAAAATACATGTCAGTGTAGTGTATAAATAGAGGAGGTGTGTTCCTCATTTGACACATACACTCACTTGAGAAAGGAGCACTTGTGGAGGAGAGGTCTGCTATGGTGGAGGAGGAGATCATATCTTTGGTTTGCATCTTTGTGTATTGCTGGTCATCTATATTGAGGAATCTTTACTGGGTTTTCTACCCCATGAGGGTTTCCCAGGATAAATCTGTGTCTCTTGTGTTTATGTTATGCTTGTTGTTTCTTCAGTGATCCTGTATATGCTATTATTGTGAAATGGAATGTAATGCTGCTATTTTCAGTCTTATCATATTAAATATTAACATGGTATCAGAGCTAACCTGAAGGAAGGCAAGGTATGGCACTTACGACACTTGCTTTACTTACGACAATTTGAAGGTTAGGGTTTTACATAGCAAAAACTAGTCATCGTGGAAATTTCGCTATAAATCCATTTATGAAAAGTTTCAGGGTATGAAAAGTTTACAGGTCGAAGATAACATCCCCAGGTACCTTGTGTCCAAAGGGCACCCTCAGATTCGTTGTACTTTATGAGTTATGATCAGTACAAGTTAGGGTTTCTGCCTCTTCCAGATCTCAGTCAAAATCAGGTAACCTTGGAAAAAAGGTCATAACTTGGGCTAGGAAGCTCCAAATGAAATTTCGTAAAAAGTGACAGGTATTACACAGACTGTACTATCTCAGGAAACGTTTTCAGAGGCCGAAGGTGAACCAGTGACACGTGGCACGCCATACAAGTTCGCTCTCCTGTTTTATCCAATAAACAGGTCACGTTGCGACACTTGGCATAACTCTCTCTCAGAGAGTCCAATTGAGGTAAGACCTATTAGGATAGAAAGCTAACAGGGAGAGCTATCTCAGGAAAAGTTTTCAGAGGCCGAAGGTCAAACAGTGACACGTGGCATGCCATACAAGTTTGCTCTCCTGTTTTATCCCATAAACAGGTCACGTTGCGACACTTGGCATAACTCTCTCTTAGAAAATCCAATTGAGGTCAGACCTATCAGGATGGAAAGATGACAGGTCAGGATACTACAAAAAATGTTTTCAGACCCTGTGGAGCAAAAATTTCAGAGTTATAGCAGAAACAATCAGGTGCATATTTCTGTCAAAACAGAATTATTTTTGGAGCACCTTTATTCATGGCTTCCGGAATTTAGGGTTTCGGAGAAATTTAGAATTTTTGGAATCGGAATCCACGGCTGGAAGCTCCTCAGAAAAATAAGAGTTTAGAGCCTTGGATCAAACCTTTTTATTGAGCAAAAGGGTGGGCTTCATCAAACCCTAGGTCGGGATCCTGTCAAGAAGATCTAGAAGTTTGAAAGGCAATTTTGAGGGGTCAATTTTTGCAGATTTCAAAATTGAAGTATGCTAGTTTGATCAGCTCAGCAAGACACATCCTTCCATTCATTCGGAAGTGTGAAAGTCAAAGATTGAATTTTTAGGGTTTCTCTAGAAAACCCTAATCAAGCTCTAGATCAAGTTTCAGGGGGAGTTGAGGCTAAGGCCTTACATAAGAAGACTACAAGAAGTCTCGACAGGTATGACTTGAGGTTCAGGTATGTCTTGAAATCTGATTCTTGATTAAGTTCATAATGTGTTTGACTTCATGTTATTTATTAGTACAATCTTGATTAATGTTAGAATTGTCTTATAACCCTAGTAATAGTATGAATGCATGTGAATGATCGAAGACATTCATTGATTAGGGCTATATGATTGTACTAATGCATTATGGTGTTGTATGAGGTTGATGTCGTTTGCTAACAAGATACAGGTACATCACAAAAGACAAATCAAGCTCCTTAAAACATGACAACATGAAGACAAAGACTCATCCATAATCTTTGTTCTACTTACGAGGTATGTATGACTTTGTTATATTATGCTTAACCTATGAGACATGCAGGTTCTAGCTCAGGATCTCTAAATCATTGAAGAGATTGTTTAGGTATGTTGTACATAGCTAAGCAGATATACTAATCCAGGTATGTTTTCCTATGACAAGTTAGAATCTTACCTTAGGATCCCTTATATAAGTATACTTGGTATGATTGGTTATGCTTATTCATAAAGTTAGTAATCAAGGGTTTATGCATATTATGTCTCTTATCTTGATGATCTAATTAACCAGAAGAGTACTATGATCAAACAAGAATATGCAGAAGTAAAAGAAGACTTCCTTGAAACCTTGAATATTATCTATAATCATGACTATACATTTTCAAAGATTATTTAGAACTAGAATGTTTTGATAATATTGAGAATATACTAATGAATGTATGTCTGTGTATGAGGATGACACTAGTGCACACTTGAGCATGCACAGTGGTACAGAATGAATAGAAGTTCAAAAGACATATAGAAGATCAAGCGGGAGGCAACCACACAAACATAAAAGATAAGTATTTGAGATGTTATTTGAAATAGTAAATTATATTGCTTGTATGCATATTTGTATTCCTAGAATATATCATGCTGAGTGTAAACATTCATAGAGCATTGAACAGTATACTACTAATATGCATATGATTGGTAAGTTGGACAAACATTCCATTGTTGCTTGTCTAGAATGAAACCTCTTTGCTGACATGCTGAGAGCTGTGCACACTCTCAATAGTATGTTCTGGTAGAGATGGAAGGCATCTAGATAGCCACTGTATGCATACAGGATATGGGAAGGTGTTGTGCCAAAGTATTGGTCAAAATAGTTACATAACTATGTAAATGATATCTGTATGCATAATAGGTTATCATGTCAATATGATTTGATGATTATGAAGTATTACTAATCATGTACCTAATTTTTATTTGTAGGAAAGATCATGATGAATGATGAACACTGAACAAGCGATGGATGTTCAAACAAAAGAATTTACAAATCAAACAAACTATAGAAGGCTTGTGGCTAGAAAATTCTCTTAGAAAGAGGAAGAGAATCATGATAAGATGTTTGCTCCAAGTGGCTAGATAAGACCATTCTCTTAATGGTGTAATTAAAGAAGAAGTGTGAATCAGGTTCTGTATGGGTACCCAGGATCGATAATCAATTGATGAGCTTAATGATCACCATGGGTGATGAGGATCTCAACCTTTGCTACAAGGTTGAATATTGTTTCTATACACAGACGATATGGTGCAGAAAGGAACCAAAAGTTTGAATTTGTAACAATGTACTAACCAAACCTCTACCGATCCAATGTACTAACCAAACCTCCACCTCAAGTAAAGTTTTCTGAGACAAACTTAATATAGTTCAGAAGGACCCTCCTCGAAAGGGGGAGTGATGTGATAACTCATGATGAGATTGCCTGCATCGACAGTGAGGTCGATAATGAGGATACCTATATTAGTGATGCCAACAAAGAGGTTGGTGGATGGTCCTTAGATAGGGTCAAAGGTGACAAGGGGATTGCATCATCCTTGAACATATGTTCTAAAGAGAGTCGTAGACGTATGTCTTCGAGAATGAAGTCCTTGGTCGACATGATAGGATTGCATCATCCTCAAGAGAGCCGTAGACGTATGTCTTCGAGAATGAAGTTCTTGGTGAACATGTGAGGGGATTGGATCATCCCTGGACTTCAGTCCTAAAGAAGAGCCGTAGACGTATGTCTTCGAGAATGAAGTCCTTGGTGGACATGATAGGATTGCATCATCCTCAAGAGAGCCGTAGATGTATGTCTTCGAGAATGAAGTTCTTGGTGAACATGTGAGGGGATTGGATCATCCCTGGACTTCAGTCCTAAAGAAGAGCCATAGACGTATGTCTTCGAGAATGAAGTTTTTGGTGAACATGTGAGGGGATTGGATCATCCCTGGACTTCAGTCCTAAAGAAGAGCCGTAGACGTATGTCTTCGAGAATGAAGTCCTTGGTGGACAGTTGAGGATTAAGTCATCCTTGGACGTAGTCCTAAATGTACGGTTGAGGATTAAGTCATCCTTGGACGTAGGTCCTAAATGTACGGTTGAGGATTAAGTCATCCTTGGACGTAGGTCCTAAATGTACGGTTGAGGATTAAGTCATCCTTGGACGTAGGTCCTAAATGTACGGTTGAGGATTAAGTAATCCTTGGACGTGGTCCTAAATGTACGGTGGAGGATTAAGTCATCCTTGGACGTAGGTCCTAAATGTACGGTTGAGGATTAAGTCATCCTTGGACGTGGTCCTAAATGTACGGTTGAGGATTAAGTCATCCTTGGACGTAGGTCCTAAATGTACAGTTGAGGATTAAGTCATCCTTGGACGTAGGTCCTAAATGTATGGTTGAGGATTAAGTCATCCTTGGACGTAGGTCCTAAATGTGCGGTTGAGGATTAAGTCATACTTGGACGTTGGTCCTAAATGTACGGTTGTGGATTAAATCATCCTTGGACAGTAAATCCAGTAATTCCGAAAGGAAGGATAGTCCTAAATGAATTGAGTGGATTAAATCATCCTTGGACAGTAAATCCAGAAATTCCGAAAGGAAGGATAGTCCTAAATGAATTGAGTGGATTAAATCATCCTTGGACAGTAAATCCAGTAATTCCGAAAGGAAGGATAGTCCTAAATGAATTGAGTGGATTAAATCATCCTTGGACAGTAAATCCAGTAATTCCGAAAGGAAGGATAGTCCTAAATGAATTGAGTGGATTAAATCATCCTTGGACAGTAAATCCAGTAATTCCGAAAGGAAGGATAGTCCTAAATGAATTGAGTGGATTAAATCATCCTTGGACAGTAAATCCAGTAATTCTGAAAGGAAGGATAGTCCTAAATGAATTGAGTGGATTAAATCATCCTTGGACAGTAAATCCAGTAATTCTGAAAGGAAGGATAGTCCTAAATGAATTGAGTGGATTAAATCATCCTTGGACAGTAAATCCAGTAATTCCGAAAGGAAGGATAGTCCTAAATGAATTGAATGGATTAAATCATCCTTGGACAGTAAATCCAGTAATTTTGAAAGGAAGGATAGTCCTAAATGAGATTGAGTGGACTAATCATCCTGTAAATAGATTGGGATTGCCTCATCCCTAGACATGGTGAGATGTCTTAAACTGATAAGGACTAATCATCCTGTAAATAGATTGGGATTTCCTCGTCCCTAGACATGGTGAGATGTCTTAAAGTGATAAGGACTAATCATCCTGTAAATAGATTGGGATTGCCTCGTCCCTAGACATGGTGAGATGTCTTAAGTGATAAGGACTAATCATCCAGTAAATAGATTGGGATTGCCTCGTCCCTAGACATGGTGAGGTGTCTTAAAGTGATAAGGATTGATCATCCTATAAGTTGATCTGGATTGCATCATCCATGGACATGAGAGTTGTCTTAAACTGAGAGGGACTGATCATCCCGTAAGCGGATCAGGATTGTATCATCCTTGGACCTATGTCCTAAAGTGAGAGGGATTGATCATCCCGTAATTGGATCTTGTGTGTTGCAGGGTATGCTGCTATTGTGTATACTTGTATTGATGAGGATACTTGATTGGATGATGTGTATACTTGTATTAATGAGGATACTTGTATTGATGATGTGTATACTTGTATTGATGAGGATACTTGTATTGATGATGTGTATACTTGTATTGATGAGGATACTTGTATTGATGATGTGTATACTTGTATTGATGAGGATACTTGTATTAATGATATTTATACTTGTATTGATGATGTTGTTGATCGTGATGATCTAGATGACGATGTTATTGATCGTGATGATCTAGATGACGATGCTACTGATCATGATGATCTAGATGACGATGCTGCTGATCGTGATGATCTAGATGACGATGTTGTTGATCATGTGATGACGATGCTGATGATTGTATGATGACGATGCTAATGATCGTGTGATGATGATGCTGATGATCGTGTGATGACGATGCTGATGATCGTGTGATGACGATGCTGATGATCGTGAGATGACAATGCTGATGATCGTGAGATGACGATGTTGATGATCGTGCGATGATGATGCTGATGATCGTGAGATGACGATGCTGATGATCATGTGATGACGATAATCGTGAGGATCCAGATGATGATATTGTTGTAGCTGTTCAAGTGCTACAGAAGATAAAGACTCAATACTGAAGATGTCGATGTTCTAGTATTGAAGATGTTCCAGTAACTGCTTGAGTTACTGATGATGTTGAGAAAGCTTCCAATGATTTATAGATGTATCATGTATGATGTTGATGACTCCTTGCTCGTGCAGATGTTGTTATAATATCCTTCTTGTTAAGGGGGAGTGTTGAGATATTGTAACTTCAAAGAATATTATATTTGTACTTTATTATTCCGGAGATGTTTCATTCCTCCGTGAAGATCTTATTGTATATCCGGAGATGTTTATTCCTCCGTCGGAATGTGGTAACTCGGGTTATTAGACTTCCCTAGTGGGGGTCGGCCCTGTATATGTTATGTGGGTCAAAGGGTTATTAGACCACCCTAGAGGGGTCGGCCCAGTCAGTTGTAGTGGGGTATTTAACCCATTGGTTAAATACGAGCCTACGTGTACCTTTGTAAAATACATGTCAGTGTAGTGTATAAATAGAGGAGGTGTGTTCCTCATTTGACACATACACTCACTTGAGAAAGGAGCACTTGTGGAGGAGAGGTCTGCTATAGTGGAGGAGGAGATCATATCTTTGGTTTGCATATTTGTGTATTGCTGGTCATCTATATTGAGGAAGCTTTACTGGGTTTTCTACCCCATGAGGGTTTCCCAGGATAAATCTGTGTCTCTTGTGTTTATGCTATGCTTGTTGTTTCTTCAGTGATCCTGTATATGCTATTATTGTGAAATGGAATGTAATGCTGCTATTTTCAGTCTTAGCATATTAAATATTAACACTAATGAGCATAATTATGCAATTACACATTGATGTCCCTTTTTCATCATTTTTTTCATAGCATTAGAGTTTATCACCTTGCTTGGTTTCCCTGTGATACCTTGTAATTCATATTCCTTTCCTCCCATAAAAATTTCATGAAGAGCTTCTGAAAATTAAAAGCCACAGTTCCCAAAGATTGTAACCATTGAAATCCTAAGACAACATCAACACCACCCATTGGAATAGCAATCATTGGACTATTCAATACATATTCTCCCATAGTAAGATTTATATTGTGACATTTCCTTGAGCAGTTGATAGTTCCTCCATCTGCAATCAGTACTTCAAACTCTATATACAAAGAAATTGAGATATTTTGCTAATTTATAGTGAATTAAATTATGAGTACTACCAGAATCAATTTGCTCATTTATAGTGAATTAAATTATGAGTACTACCAGAATCAATCAACATTGTTACCTTTTTTCTTTTTGATAAATCCTTCGATCTTGAGAGTTTGAGGAATGCTAATTCCAACCAATGCAGGACATGATATGGTGGGAGTAATCTCTTCTAAAGTAGTATCTTCTATTTCTTCATCTGGAGATGGTTATTTTTCTTTTGGTTCTCCATCTTCACATTCTATGTAAAATAATCTCTTCTCACTACACTTATGTCCTTTACTATACTTGTTGTCACAATTAAAAAAATGCATTTTTCTCTTCTTTCCTCTATATGTTGAGGTGACAACCTTTGAGGTGGGTTAGAAGAAGTAACAATATTCTCTCGGTATGTTTTGGACGCTCTCTTTCTAGTAGCCATCGTCATATTTTTACTTTCAACCTTCCTTTCCATCATGAAGGCCTTCTCCAAGGATGGTGGTTCAAAGAGACACACATCATGTTGAATGTTATCCTTCAAGGTGCCAATGAAGAGATCTGACATATTATCTTCTGAAATGTTCTTCACTCTAAGACTTAGCTTCTGAAGTTGTTTGATGTGCTCTACAACTGGACCTTTTTGCTTGAGATTTATTAACTTGATAAAGAAGGTATTTATATTAACATCCCCATAATGTGCAATTGAGTCTTCGATGAATATAGACCAATATATAATAGAGTCCTTTTTACGGTCACAAATCCATTGCTACCATACAAATTGATCAGACTCTCAATATAATGATGCAATAATTACCTTTTGCAAAGTTGGAAATTGGTGTAGATCAAAGAATTGCTCCATTTGGAATATCCATGTTATTGGATCATTTCCATCAAACTTTCTCATATCAATCTTGGGAAGTTGGGTACCCCTCGGTGACCATCCCTGATGAATTCCATTACCAGAATCATTTCCTCTTAGAATATTCTTATTTATGGAAGGTTTCTCAACATGAGAATTATTTGTATCCTCCTAAGTATCCTGGAACACATCATCACCTGTAGGAAGAGTATCCCTTGAATTTCGTATGAGATTAACAATATTTGTCATATTCCCATCTTCTCCTCTAGATTGAGTAAATCAACCGTTCTCACCAAAGCTTTCATATTTTCCTCCATTGTATTCAACTTATCCTCTAAAATATCCAAATCAACTTTTTTCACGGTCCCTTTAATCATATCTTCCAGCTGGGACACTTGAAAAAAGAGGTCTTCCCTTTCATCATGTATCGAGGATGGATCCTCTAGTGATTTGGATGGAGTGTGAGTCTTTAGACTTCCTTTTGGTGTAATTTTGAACAATATAAATCGATATCACACCTTAGGTGTCACCACAATTAGATGGTTCTACTCAAGGTTAATCAAAATTAAAATTGGTGTACTTTTTCAAACACTGAATGGAAGGCATTTTTAAGGCCGACTTGAAACTGATGTAAATTTTAAATTTCTGCTCCTCTAGGTCTAAAACTTCGTATTGGTGTATCCTGATGTGTCATCTTTCCAATTCCACTGGTCTAACCTAATTTTGATTTACCAATAATAATTTATTGTGAATATCCCAACACCTCTTATATTTGGTATTTCCATAATAGCGAACTTGTACTATATACCACGTGTCCAATATTTTGTATCTGATATTGATAACCCTACCAAAGATACTGTGGTCCGTCTTATTTAATATGTAATAGGTATCACTCAATTTGGATCTTTCATGCCCTAGATATGACCTTTTTTCTTATAACACTTGTTTTAGACTAGTTTTTGGACTAGTCAGAATCCCTAGCTTCTAGAGTGAATATCTACGAACCTGTAATGTTTCAAGAGCTGAAACTTGGACCACAGTTCACTCGGCCTTTTTTGTATAGGGGTTTTAAGTCTTGCACTCTGAACCCTTGTATAAAACAATTTATAGTAAAAGTTCCAAGATGAATTGTTTGAAGAAACCAGTCTCGAGGAAAGGGCTCTGATACCAAATGTTATGCAACAAATTTCCAAAAAGAGTATGAAAAGAGAAGAAAGAGATCAGAAAGAGTAATCCACGGCTTGATTGAGTAAAATAGTTGAATAAAAAACCTCTTTGAGGGGGAACCTCCTTATATAATGTACTAAGTACACAAGACAAGGCAAGACAAGATACTCCAAATGAAAGGTCTCCTTTCTATATATAGGAGACTAAGGGGTACAATCCCAACTAGCTGACCTAAGCCGACATAACTAATCTAACCATAGTAATGCTAATTACGACTAATGGACCAAATCTAACATCAAAACTAATGCAATGAACCACAATATAGGGGAAATGTGCCCATATTTAGGGCTTAACATATTGACTACTAAAACCCTAACCTAGCTCAAAGTATATGTCGATATGGACATAAATGATTACAACAAAACTGATGATATTCTGAAGACATAGATTCACCATATAATCTAATGGCATAGAGTCACCATATACCCTAAATACATCTAGCCTCTGTATCTTCCATATAAGAGATGGCATACATACTTATGGAACCATATGGATCAAAGTTGTTTGCGTCAGGTATACTTCTAGGAAAATCCATTGGAGTAATTTTGATCTGATAGGATTGCTATCTACTACTCAAATGTGTTCCCAAAACCCACATATAAACTCCCCCTTTGTATGTTAATATATTTGGATGCGTCCTTGATCTATCATCTTGTAATTTTGAAAAATTCGGTAGATAATAAATCCTTATTTTTCCTATAATGCAACTTTGGACAAGTAGTCTAGCACTTGATTGTATTCTCTATATATATCATCAAATTTTACCTCAGCAAAGGTTTGGACAAAAATATCTAATCCTTTGCATTCAATTTTGGAGCTGCACTACTTATAATGCGTATATCTCATTGATCCATTCAATGACAATCCTGGAATTGCCAACTACCCTCAAAGCAATTATTCCTCTAGATTTAGAAAAATATAATAACATCCATAGTGCCAGCAACACTTATTTGGTATTTGTTCTGGATCCACAGTTCATCATTAATTTCAAACATCTCTTATCATCTGTCCATAGGATATCCCCAACCCCATCCCCACCGCGTGTAGCTTCCGACTCTGACGGCCCATCAAAAAATCCCCTACAACAATCATGCACAAAAACCGTTTGGAAATGTATTTTATTCCTTTTCACTAGCTCTAGTCCCAGTCTCCCACCAAAGTACACAGTTATTATTCTACAGGTCCATTGTGCACAAGGTTTAATCCCCTCAAATATATTTATGTTGTGTTTCTTCCAAATTTCCGAAGACACCAACACAGGCAGGGTCTTCCATCTCATGATTCCTGTCTCTGCAAATTTCCATACACCTATCCAATGTTTCTCCACCCCACTTCCCTTCGAAAGACGTGTTTTGTTGCAGTATCTGCTAGACCTCCTGAGTGAATGGGAAAGTAATGAGGAGATGTACATATGTTTCTATCTACTATTTGTAGAGAGAACATACACAAGGTCCATTGAATCCCCTCTAGACTATATTTTCCCACATTAGTATGCAATTGCTAATTGCCAACAAAAATAAAATTATACTCTTTAACGACAAGTGCCATTGCCACAAATCCTTATGCCACCAATAGTATTCAACCTGATATCCATACCATTGATAGAAGTGTGCCTATTTGGTTGTAATGATCCTTGTCTTTTTATCGCATGTCCATGATAATTGGTCCTCAATAATAGATAAAAGAATACCCCTATTCTCAGGAAAAAGATATATTATTCCCATTCTGTGCTACTATCCCCATTCAAACCAAGCTGATATGAATTCATCCAAACTGTATGTCTCATATTGAGATCCTCATCCCCATATATCTAATCCAAAGTATGTCTTCCTTATGAATTAATGGTATGAAGTAGTTCCTCAACAAATTTATGCTTTCTGTGCAAGCTTTATGGGCTGGTGCAAGGTAATGATACCCACTTATGACATGTTAATTGCAAGGGCATGCTAGAAAACATAAATAATATCATTAAAATGAATTATTAGAGGTACCTACAAAAGTTTTTAGAATTAGGTGTAAAAATATGAAACGTAGAAAAACGGATCAACTTCCATAATATATAACTTTTATTTATGTAAAAGTGGTATAACCACCTGAAAATGTCATTATTTTAAGATTGGCACATTATTTTTTCTCTAAAACATAATGCATATGTTTTTGTTGGTCCACCGGTTTTTTATGTAAATTGTCAACTTATGAGGAAATAAATATGTAGAGGTGTAGGAAACAAACGAATCTTGTGCAAGGCTATTTTTCCAAAATTTTAAAAGTTAATTTTATATTTTTTTTTAAATTACGAAAGTCAATGAATGCTTAAAACGACGTGGTCGAGTGTTGGTCTACCATATCATGGTCTGAACATAATAAAAAAAAAATTAGCTTGTACGTATTCTTGTACTCTTGTGCGGGTTCTTTTCCATTCTCGAAATAGGTAAGCCAATCAAAAGTTATAGGCCAAATAAACAACTTATGTTTTTTACAAATTTGACATGAGTGCAGTTAAAAATGAATTAAAAATAGAAAATAATAACAGATCTATTCAAAAAATATATAGTTAGAATCTGCACACAAAGCTCGACAAGTGTGTGCAATTTCATCAGTAGTGCACAAGTGGAGCATATGTGGAACTAAGCGTGCAAAACATGAAGTTACATAAATTGGTGTGTTCTGCCATAAATCAGACTAAGCCTCAAGGGTTGGAAATCTGAAGCTAATACCAAACCTACAAGGGCACCAAAAACAATTTGAATCTAGACACAAGTACGCGAAAATGCATAGACGCGTATGTTAACACCCAAAAAGTGCTCACTAGCTCATTTCCTTATTCACATTACCCATTTGTCCACTTTTCCACCAGTTGAGCCTCTAAAACCATCAAAAGGTCACCAAAATACCATAATACACCCGTTTTTCCCCTCAAAATGAATATTTTTCTTCAAAAAGCATAAAAAACCCTCAAAAAGGGTCTAGAATACCCAAAAATATTAAAAAGGGAATAAAAATATTCAAAATATTCAAAAAAGGAAAAAGGAGGGAAAAGGTACCTAAACCATGTTGGTCAATACCATTGGTTTCCTCAAAACCATAATGGTATTCCCCACCATCAAAAACTATAAAAAGGTGGTAGGGGCTCCTCACTTTCCATCCATCCATCATCCTATCCTCACGCTGTCAAAATATCTCATGAGACTTTTGGCCATTTTCAGGATCTTGGAGAAGAGACCTTTGGAGCTTGGAGCTATTCACCTTGGGAGTTTCTCAACACAAATCCTCACCATTTGAGGTATCTTAATACAAAACACCTATTCTTTTATTTCTTGTTCTTGAATCGTTTTTAAAAAATTTATTTGTTATATGCACATGCAAGTTTAGATTTAGATTTAATTTATAATTGTTTTTGCTTTCAATATTGAAACTGCTATCACATTGTTGATAGGTTCCCATTGCACAAACCTTGGTTGCAAAACCAAGCCAACAGTTTTTGGCGACTCTGCTGGCTTCGAATTCTTAGATCTCAATTTTTTGCTTTAGATCTTAGTTTTTGTTAGTTTTAATCATTTTAATTCATAGATCTGCCATCCTAGACAGCAGATCCATTGCTGTTCTAGATCTTGGCCCTTTTTATTGCCATTAACAGCATGAAATTACCATTTTCGGGTTCATTTTTCGGCGTCTGTTTTACGGCTTTCGCCTCGCGGATTTTCGCCCAACAGTCGCGTGGCTCATTACGACCTTGCGGCTTTTTTTCCGCGCGGCGCGCCGCGGCTTCACGGCCATTTTACGCGCTGCACATCCCGGCTTCGCGGCCATTTTCTTCACTGCACATTGCGACTATGTGACCGAAACCCACGCTGCACATCGCGACTGCACGGTCGAAACCCGCGATGCAATTTTTTTGAATTCGGCCAATTTTTTGAAAAAAAAAAAAACATTTGCTGTATTTTTTGCCCATTTAGCATATTTTATAGCATTAATTTTTCTGCATTTTAACAGCCATACTAAATCTTTTACTATTTATATATGCTCCATTAAAAGTCTTTTTAAAAATTTTCAGTAATTGAAAGAAAGATTTTCTGCATTTTATTTAGATCAAAGTTTTACTGTTTATTTGCTCAATACTTTTCCCAAGCAACTTTTAAGAGATCCATTTATTTCTTGAAATATTTATGTTATTTGCTTCCCTTTAAATTATTTCAAAGATTCATTATTTTTGAATAGTTTTTTCAAGCATTTACATTTCAAAAATGCCTTTATTTTTTGCAAAATTGGAAGCATCTTTTCTTTCATTTGTAATCAATTGCCCAAGTGAGGAAATTCAATTTCAGTTTAAATACCACACTTGCACCCACTCTGCCACATAATTTAAACTGAGCCTTAAAATTTACCTTAACTCAACAAACTTTTAACCCCACTTGGGGAGCACTTAAAAGAATCTTGTAGTTAGGTAGAATTGAGAGGATAGGTGTACCAATAACACCTCTCAATTATTTACATTTGAGACATAGTGGTTGTCTTTAGGGTCCAAAAATCCCTTATAATTTTGACACAGTTATCAACCAATTTATCAGGAAGGCCTCTCCCTTAGGAGGGTTGAAGTAGCCAGACTGGTTCCGGAAGTCTGAGTGGAATACCGCAATCCATTCAGTAATCGAAGGATACCTTTCGAAGTTCTTAGTGTACACCCAAGAGGGTGTACAACGGCGATAGAACCAAACTGCAGATTCACCTAACCGAACGTGTCATGAACGGGGTATCCTAGTTGCCACTCTTTAGGATTGTCTACCCGGTAGGGGGATGTCTAGCCATTGATTCAACACTCTATATTGTCTGAGTTGGATTTCATCACCTTGCATAGAATATCATTTGTTGACTCACAATACTTCTAGTTAGGTGTTTGCATAATACATTACCCACCTTTGGTCTAGTAACACCCCTTTTTTCTAGGAACTGTTTGACTTTTGGTATTCTGACCAATTTTGTTGCATCCCTCCACTTATTATAGCACAGCTGCTATAATAAGTGCTTTTTGAGGTTGGTTGTTGGCCTGAGAGCCTTTATTTTTTCACTCCCCTCTTGCACTCATTGTTTCATTAGGGTTTCGTGTTTTTTACATCACCACCTTACACTGAAATTTTTAAAATATTTCTCACCATTGAGAATTTAAGACGATCTCGTCGTCTTCTTCAGGGTGAACCCCCTCAGTTTGGTATACTTGTCTCTACACATCATCGACGTAGACACTTATCCCTTGACTCGACACATCATCAACCAAACACACAGTCATCCAATTCTGACACGTCTCACTTCACATCTGATTCTGAGGCTGAATCCAAAAACTCTACTGAAATATCACCAACCAACCTCATGGATGGATCACAATATGACCCACTTTTCACCAGTACTATTGGAGATACATCCACAAACCCTTCTACTACTGTGCCACCCATGGTAACAACAACCCCTTTAGGCATGCCTAATATAGGGGCTACTCCACCTTTAGGTATGCCCAACACAGGACTACCTCCTATTATGGGTATGCCCAACATAGCAATCACACCACCTCTCATTACCACAACCCAGATCCCAGGAATTCCTAACACTATTCCTAACCCCTTTGCAACCCATGTTGCACTTGGGAGCGCTGGCCCATCCCAAACCAAAATGGTTGGAGGACACATACCTTCAACACCTAGCATACCCTTAGGGGCTACTGGACCACTACATAATTCCACCATTAATAGTTATGTCCCAGTCACTACGCGACACCCATCTGCTAGTTTACCTTACATGGCTAGTCTAAACTTACCATACCTAGCCAGGCTAACCAATGATCCTATCAGGCACAATTCTACATGGCCACCCATGCCTACAAAAATCCCCTCGGACATCCCCAAGTTTGAAGGAAAACCTGGGGAGGATCCCCAAAACCACATAATGTCATTTCAACTATGGTGTTCATCTAACTCCATAGTGGATGACTCCATTAGACTAAGACTATTGCAACGAACGTTCACTGGCTCTGCAGCCAAGTGGTACATCGAACAACCACATGGGACCCACCATACATTTACATCTCTCACCTCCACTTTCCTTTAGTTTTTTCAGCTACCTGTACGCTATGATGCAGGAGTTGAAATATTGTTGTCTTGCAGACAAAACACAGCTACCCACATCACCAACCATATCCATGAGTGGCGCAAGCGTCAAAGCCTCTGTAAGATAAAACTGGTTGACCGTATATTTTTGGACTGGTTTCTTAAATCACTCCTACCCCTCATAGCCAAAGACGTAGCTTCCGAATGACCCTAGTCAGAGGAAGAAGCTATCTTAAAAGATCAGCAATTCGACCTGATTTATGCCCAGTCAAGATATCTCTACACCATCATACCAAACGTCCCACGAGACGATTCTTCACATGGTGACGCTCCGGGGGCATCACATGCCGTTGATGGTATTATCGGCCAATTCACGACACAAAATAAACCTTTTAGCATGGTGAGCACCATAAATGCCCCATACCTCTCTAGGGCTACATCTAATTCTGGAGCAACAACTTCGTACGCTCCAACGAATTAGACTCATCACACTCATGGACCCTCTTGTCCACAACATTGCTATGGGAAAGCGCCATCGACATATGTACCACCCACATACTATAACCAACCAGCCACCCAGAACCCAATTCATTTACCGGCCCAACCAATGTATTACCCACAGCAAGCTACACCAACTAACCCATCACTTCCAATAGGTCAGGGTTACCAACAACCCCAGTAGGAAACTGGACCACCTCCAGCCCCACCAGCTTATTATCCATCGCAACTTGCTCCCGCACCTGCGACACCCCAAAATACTCCCACTACTCAAGGGCAAGTGTACACACAACAAAATCAGCCCCAACATCAAAACAACCAATGTAACCAAGGTGGAAAACAAAACCGTGGAAGAGGACGTAACCGCAGCAACAACCAACAACATAATCAAGGTCCACCACCTCCCAATCCTTCAAATAATAACAATGCTGCTCCTGATCGTCATCCCAAGTAGCCAAAAAATAATAACCTGAGAACAAACCATCCATGTTCTATATGTGGAGTCTATGGACACTACACTCACAACTGCCCCCATTTAGAGAAAGCACATAAACTTTGGGATGACGATTCCCAATGCTAGGGCCACACTGAACAACCCACTCCACTTAATCATACACAACCCATGATATTACAAAACCCATTGCCAAACCAAGGAGTAGTAAATACTCACCCTATGGATCCCCCACAAGGATCTGCTACACCTCAGCAGCAAATCACCTATGCCGCAACTGATTATTAGCATACGGATCCGGGAACACACCATTTATTAATGATGTCATCCAATGACATTAACCTCCAAACTTGCAGGAATCAGTATGGCCCACCCCCAGAAACTCCTCCCACTGACGCATCCACCTCCCTTCCACCAGATCAACCACTACGCATACCAAATATGTCGTTGGACAGAGGACCTAAAATCCCTCGCATCCCTTTGCGAAGGATTAAAAACAATCGTAATGCTCTCGCACCATCCAATTATAATGTCATGGAAGACCTAGCACAATCCCCCGCTACTATGTCTGCTTTAGAGGTACTGAAAACATGCCCTACACAACGAAAACTACTACTATCCGCCATCGGAGAAGTAGACCCTGACGACACACACATGATGGCTTTCGACTTAGACAAAGACGAACCTCAATTGCCATCAAATCTGGCTTTCCAAGTATTAGTAAACATTTGAAACCTTGTTGTGCATCGATGCATCATCGATGAAGGAGCTTCAACCTGCGTTATGTCCACCCTTGTGTGGCAGAAACTTGGCTCCCCCGCTTTACAACCATCCACCATAGAATTACGAGCTTACGACGGATGCTCAGCTCAACCACAAGGCCTATTACTGAACGTACCCATAGAACTAGGCATCAAATTAGTTCTTATTGACATCGAAGTGATCAATGCCCAGCTCGACTACAACCTCTTTCTTGGACGTAGCTATATGTACAAAATGAAAGCATTGGCTTCATCTGTTTTCCGCCTCATGATGTTCCCACATGAAGGATGCGTTATCAAGATTGATCAACTCACATATTATGATCCTAATGCCCCCGCAGCCCCTCAAAATGTGCTACCAATGATTGAAGAAACCATTGAAACCGAACCAACATCATTTGTGTCGTCAATTGGTCCTGGAATCTACACCAAGTCACCTATGACTTCCACATTTCCATCGATCTCACCACCTTTACCAATAACAAATACATCGTATTTGTGCACCCTGTCGCACACCACACAGCAGCCTTCGTCACTACCACAAACACCCATAGTGCCTACTCATATTGGCACAATGCCAATTCATACTATCCCATTCTTGTTCCCATTTTCCAGAGTTGTCAATTCACCAGTAATGGCTACACTCAACCTTCCTGGTTTAACATTAGGGATTCTTGTATGGTACTTACTTGCTCTGATCCCCTCGCCAACTCCGACTGTTATTTTACAACCGATACAACCTATCCCTACTACCAACCACCCACCCCCTCCTGTCGCTCATCTGCAAAACAGACCACCCCCAATAGTGACTATGGCATCAACGTCCAGAAACGCCCCACCTCCGTTATGGAACACAAGGGGCAGAGGCCCACCAACTTATAACACTGGACCCATAACTCGTACTCCCCTAGCAACCCCCAAGGTAGCCAAAAACCCCCCAACTATTCGCATTCCCCCTAAGTGCTCTTTGTGTGACGACGTAGGCCATTCCACTCATCAATGTCCACAATTACCAGCACTCCAAGAACACATGAATATGTTGGATGATGACACCGTAATTCCAGTGGTAAGACTTGAGCCACCTCCTCAACCTCGCGACAAAACGCTCCGCACTAACCACCCTTGTGCGATATGCGGCATTTATGGCCATTATTCACACCACTGCCCTGATCTCCTAGATTATAGAGCAGCCTTATAGGAGATGAACAATGCCGACTTAGAGATATCTCCTCCCCTCATCGAGGAGATCTACCCTCCGAAATCATCTTCTTCGGAAGAAATCAATACCATCTATATGATTTCAACCACATACAAACCAGAACCCGTTGATTTATGGTCTGATTACTTTCGTACTGATGAGCAAATTCTAGAAACACTCACTGCACCGGACTACTCTTGGGACGATAAGCATCATCGCTCATACTTCCTCCCTGAGGCGTCTACATCCACCGTAGAAAACCAACTATCAGTTGAATCGAAAGATTTCCTACCAACTAAAGTTGATTGGTTCAAAGACCCCATCCCAGCACCAGATGCCTTTGAAGAGGGGAACATGTCCAACATTTCCCCTATTATACAAACCGACATTTCCACCACACCTGGAAAACTTGAGCTCATCTCGCTAGGTGCATCATGCACTCAAGCGGAAACTAAGGCATATAAGAAACTCTTCCAAGAGTTTCGTGATGTCTTTGACTGGTCTTACACCGAGATGCCTGGCCTCGATCCCAAAATTATGGAACATCACATCGACACTTGGCCCAATGTGCCTCCTGTCCGATAGAAACAACGACCAATTCACCCGTCCAAGCTCCCAGCAAGATTGAGAAACTCCAAAAAGCAAGATTCATATATCCTATTGCCTACACCACCTGGGTTTCAAACCCAGTGCCAGTAAACAAAAAAGTGGGCACCATACGCGTTTGTACTGATTTTTGAGACCTCAACCTCGCTTGCCCCAAGGACAACTTTCCCACTCCTTTCATTGACCAATTAATCGATGAATGTGCGAGACATGAGGTCCTTTCTTTTATGGATAGTTTCTCCGGATATAACCAAATCAAAATCTGTAAAGAAGATCAATACAAGATAGATTTCACTACCCCATGGGGCACCTTTGCCTATCGCGTCATGCCTTTCGGTCTCAAGAATGTTGGAGCCACTTTCCAATGTGCCATGACTTATTGCTTCCACGATCTACACAGAATCATAAAAGTTTATTTGGACGACCTCACCGCTCGATCCAAGAAACGATCTGACCATTTAGACGACCTTCGACAAGTTTTCTTGTGTTGTCGAAAATACAACATCCGCTTAAACCCTCTCAAGTGTGTCTTTTACGTTACTTCAGGTCGCCTGCTGGGGTTCGTCATTTCAGAAAAAGGCATCACTGTAGACCCCTTGAAAGTCAAATCCATTGTAGACTTACCATCACCCCATACATTAAGACAACTTCAAATCCTTCAAGGGAGGTCCAACTTCCTTTGTTGCTTTGTCCCTGACTATGCCACAATGGTCCACGGTTTCCTATGACTACTACGTCTGCATACTCGTTTCATATGGGACCAACAAGCATAAACAACTTTCACCGACTTAAAGAAAGCACTCACAAACGCCCCATTGATCTCTCCTCCAGATTTCACAAAATATTTTACCCTCTATGTTTCAACATCCGAATATGCTGTATCTAGAGTTCTTGTGCAAGAAGATACTACTCGCCAAGAGCATGTCATCTACTATGTGAGCCAGACCTTGTCAGGCCCACCCCTCCACTACCCACATGAAGAAAAATGGCCCTCGTCGTCGTCTTTTCAGTACAAAAGCTGCGACATTACATTCTCCTCAGCCACACCACGGTTGTAGCCAATTCCAATCCAATGGTTTACCTTTTGACGCGTCGCCTCCTTCAAGGCCGCGTAGCTAAATGGGTGATTATCTTGCAAGAATATGACCTAACTTTCAAAACCCCAAAGAGCACCAAGGCCCTAGCACTCGCTCAACTCATCACAGATCTCCCATCCTCTTTGTCATCACCCGCTATCCAAACGGATCTCATTGACGATCACATTTTCATCATTTCTTCTGATGACCCATGGTACGGTGACATCTTAATCTACCTCTGCACACAAAAATTTCAACCCCACATCGATCGTGACGGACACCATCGTATACGACACCACGCCCCTCGATATCTCCTATTAGGTGATGTACTTTATCGACATGGCGTCGATACCATCTTACGACGCTGCCTATCTCATAACGAGGAAGAACAAGTCCTTAATGAATGCCGTAGCGATGCCTACGAAGGCCACTTCTCCGGCATTGCCACCGTCCAAAAGATCACCCGTGTAGGTTACTTTTGGCCTTCATTATTTACTGATTGCATCACCACAGTCAAACATTGTCAAAAATTCCAACTTTTTGCCCCCAAGGAAAGAACCCCACCCGCCTCCCTTCATCCAGTCGTCACTGTCGGACCATTATGCAAATGGGCCATCGACTTCCTAGATTGCAATCCCAGGTCAGTCGACGGTCATAAACACATCATTGTGGCCGTAGATTATTTCACCAAGTGGGTGGAATCCATGCCAACTTACAATTGCAAATCCGACTCCGCAACACATTTTTTCCTCAACCATGTTATTGCTTGTTTTGGAGTGCCAAAGCAACTCGTCTCAAACCACAACTCTCACTTCGAAGATGCCGTTTGGAGAGAATTATCAACCTTACTGATATTTGAACACCATTTCTCCTCTGCCTACTACCCCCAAGGAAATGGCCAAGTCAAAGCGATTAATAAAATTTTGAATACCATCCTCCAGCGCACTGTGGACAAACACAAATAAATTTGGCACCACATGCTCTTCCCAGCACTATGGGCATACCGCACATCAACCAAAACCGCCACCAGTTTTACCCCTTTCCATCTAGTTCACGGTGTCGAATCCATCCTCCCCATCGAGTGCCAGATTCCAGCCCTACATATGGCCATTGAACTCCTACCAGACACTTCCCCAATTTAGCAACGCTTACTACTCCTGGAGCAAGCCGATGAAGATCGGCACACAACCCTCCAAACCATGGAAGCAGCCAAGAAATGATCCAAACTGAGTTATGACAAACATGTCCACCCAAGAACTTTTACTGAAGGGGACCTTGTCCTCGCCTATGATCAAGCTCATGACAAAACTGGAAAAGGAAAGTTTGCGTCCATGTGGCAAGGCCCATACATTATACACACTTGCCTCGGATAGGGGGCATACATTCTAACCGATTCATAAGGTAACCCCCTACGCAACCCACTCAACGGGTTGTACCTCAAGCGATTTTACCCATAAAAAATCTGATGGACACCACCATCCATTATTGTACAGTCTTATTTTGTTTTTCACAAAAAATTCAAAAAACCTAAATATTTGTTTTTTCTGCATGACCATAGATGGATCCTGTTCCACTCTGCTACGTCGGTTTCGCTGATAGTGCAAGCCGTTGGTCCCCCAATCTGGCCTTCGCAACTTGGCTAATATATTCCCCTTCACATGAGTTGATCCACATCGACGGAGTGTGCGTAGGTGCCGCCACCAACAACCAAGCTGAATACGATGCCATGACCGATCTTTTTGCCGCAGCTCTCCAAATGAGCATAAGTCACCTTAACGTTTTCTTGGACTCACAACTCCTTGTTTCCTAGATCAACAATGATTACCAGGTACGCGATCCCTGTCTTTTCAGGAAATTCTTGCACACTAAACAAATCGTTCGACAGTTTGAATCCATTTCATTCACACATGTCCCAAGGAATCTCAACAATGTAGCAGACCATATGGCCAACAACATTCTTGACTGGAACACCAATCAAACCATATAGTAAACACAAAATGTACCTCCACGGGCTTAAACAAAAATGCATCCACATGCATAACATGTGCCTCCACGGGCATATAAAAAAATCAAAATGTTGCATCCACGTGCATAACATGTGCCTCCATGGGCATACAGAAAATCAAACATGCCTCCACGGGCAAGCAAATAGACAATAAATGCATCCATGTGCATACACAACTATATACCAAATCATAATATAGTCAAACATGTCATAGGTGCCCTTAGCACCCAATATACAAAAATACGTAAGCCGTACAAAAAGGTACTTCCCCATATGCTCATCAGCATTTGGGGGAAGATACAAGATCATCTAATCATCATGGTCTCCAGGCTCCTCTGGCGCCACCTCCACTGGCCCCACCGGATCATGCCGAGCCCGAACTCTCCTCTCCGCCAGCCCCACTGGATCATCTCGCACCCAAATCCTCCCCTCCACTGGCCCTACCAGATCATGCCGAGCTCCATCCCTCCACTCAGCTGCCAACAATGTTGCTCTAAGCAAGATCGAGTGCCACTCACAATGCGCATCGAAACAACACTTGACGATGTCCTGATCCAAATCCTTCCACCCATCCTC
The DNA here is from genome assembly GCA_027924585.1 of Larix kaempferi. Taxonomy (NCBI): domain Eukaryota; kingdom Viridiplantae; phylum Streptophyta; class Pinopsida; order Pinales; family Pinaceae; genus Larix; species Larix kaempferi. The sequence goes on along the minus strand of BSBM01000865.1, from coordinate 7,496,875 downwards.
TGGCAATCCTGCCAGGATCATGTCTAGTGTCTCTCGGAAACCCTCCATGGCATCATCTCGAGGCCCAGCTCCTCGACCGTGAGGCCCAACTCCACGAGCATGAGGAGGCGGGTACCGCTACAGGAGGTGGAATGACCACAATCGCCTGTCCCCTACAAACCACATGGTCGACCGGTGGTACAGGACCAACATCTGCATAATCACGCAAGTGAAACATCATATAAATATCTAACTATAATCATATAAAAAACATCTAAAAAACATGATATAGTAGAGAACAAAACACAAAAACATACCATCTAAACCACAGGCCTGTCCCTGGGCTCGAGGCATCTCCGGATCTCCTCAATAATCCATACCGGCATATGGATAGTTATCAATCAGTAGGGGGATCTGCTCCCACTACTCATACATATCCTGTGAAAAGAACCCGCGGATACCACCACCACCACGGGGCATCATCTGTCCCCACCACACCATGCACGGCTCGCTCACCAACCTGTCTCAAACCGGCACCCGTGGTCGCAAAGTCGGTACCTGCTCAAAGAAGAAACAACATAGGAAGGAGGCATAACAAAACTCTCCCCCCTCCCAACTGACCTTGTCCAGATCTCTCTGGACACCAACCGAAAACATCTGACCCCACGCGTAGTAGGTCCCCCTCAGCATAGAATCCACCATCATTGTTTGTCCCCCTGACAAACGATGTGGCGTCATGACACCCAACACCTGCAGAACACAAGCCCCAACAGCCTACATGTCCCACTCCCGCAAAGATCTCAGGCTCAAAGCGTTGTTCTGCACAATCGCCCCAGCAACACAGAAGGTCTCCAGGAGATCCCGATATCCAAACCTGTCGGGATCCTCGGCAGAAGATCCCCTACCTCCCCTAAGCGAGGCAACCCAGTAAGAAAGTATACATCAGTAAGGGTGATCTCTAGCCTCTCACCCCCAACAACGAACGCACCCTCTGTAGGGACCCAAAGACTCACCAATTTGTTCAGTAGTGGTCCTACTGAACGCATCGGTGGAATCTGAGCGAACTTCAGGAGCCCACTCACAGCCAGAGCCTGTCGGATCCCCTGATTGGTCTGAATCCAAATCATCAAGTCCTCCTCCATCTCCCGCTCTTGCCATGAAACCAATGGTCTCCTCAACATCCTGCAAAAAAAACAAAGAAAATTTTTTAGAACCAGAATTTTTTTTTCAAAAAATTCCATCGCATCTTTTCCATCAAAAGCTGCAATGATCATCGCGGCTTTCATCCAAGAACCCGCGATGAACATCGCGGGTATTGACCACACAGTCGCGATGAACATCGTGACTATCAACCCCATAGTTGCGATGAACATCGCGACTTTCAGCCCGACAACCGCGATGAACATCGCAACTGTCATCCCCAAACCCGCGATGTTCATCACGGAAAAGGATGCGAAACCCGCAATATTCCATGTTGGAAGGCCAACATGGAATTTCGCGGCCTTCGGGGGCCCGCCGCTAACCAAAAAATACATAATTAAAATGACTAAGGTGAATAGGGTTACCTGAAACTCGCGGAATAAAAAACCAACGGTCAAATCTCCTGAAAATCAAGAAAGAGCTCTGATTGCTCTACCAAACTCACACGTAACAATGACACGTCATATGGGCCCCACACCTTATTTATAGAAATTTGACCATTTTTCAAACAACCATTGCGGTATCATACGACGTCCGTTCCTCAAACCATTGGTACCATTGCAATCAGCACAACGCGAACTTCACAACAATCCTTTCCTTTTCCTGTTTTCACCAGGTCCATTTTTTGACCATTTTTTCACACCCTTGTTGCCTTGGTTTGCATGCCACAACGGTCGTCGTCTGTTTCTAACGAGTCTTATATCATCAGATTCATTTTTCCGCACTCCTGATGATGCCTGATATCATTTCTCGCCCTCATGCCCAGATTTTTTGGGCATTTTTCCCATGCCCCCTCATTGCCTCAATTTGCGTGCCACATCGGCCATTCTCTGTTTTTGCCGAGTCTTATATCGCCGGATTCCATTTTTCGCGCTCGTGATGATGCTTGAGATCATTTCTTGCTCTCACGCCCAATTTTTTTGGGCATTTTTCCCATGCCCCCTGGTTGCCTCGGTTTGCGTGCCACATCGGCCATTCTCCATTTTTGACGAGTCTTATATCGCTGGATTCAGTTTTCCGTGCTCGTGATGACACTTGAGATCATTTCTCTCTCTCACACCCAGATTTTTTGAGCATTTTTCCCATGCCCCCTCGTTGCCTCGGTTTGGGTGCCACATCAGTCGTTCTCCATTTTTAACAAGTCTTATATCGTCGGATTCAATTTTTCGTGCTCGTGATGACGCCTGAGATCATTTCTCGCTCTCACGCCCAGATTTTTTGGGCATTTTTCCCATGCCCGCTCGTTGCCTCGGTTTGCATGCCACATCATTCGTTATCCATTTTTTACGAGTCTTATATCTCCAGATTCAATTTTCTGCACTCGTGATGACGCTTGAGATCATTTCTCGCTCTCATGCCCAGATTTTTTGGGCATTTTTCTCATGCCCCCTCGTTGCCTCGGTTTGCATGCCACATCAGCCATTCTCCATTTTTTACGAGTCTTATATTGCTGAATTCAGTTTTTCGCGCTTGTGATGACACTTGAGATCATTTCTCGCTCTCATGCCATACTTTTCGGGCATTTTTTCAAAATGCCACTCATCACCTCGGTTTGCATACCACATTGGCCGTTGCCCCTTTTTGACAATCTTTATGTCACCGGATTCAGTATTCCACACTCATGACAATGCTTTAGACCTTTTCTCGCTCTCATCAATCCCTTTTTGTTCGGTATAGTTTTACCCCTTTTTCTGGCTGAGCAATCCCTTTTATGAAAAAGGCACTTAGGGAGTTTCTGTTAAGCTCTTTTCTGACTCCTAAAAAAATGAAAAGATCGCCGAGCAACCTTGCTTCCTTTCATGCTTGCTAAATGTATCTGAAAGGGTGTCTACCTGGTATAAGTTTACCCTTTTCTGGACCTTGTAGACTAATTACGAAAAAGGAATACTCTAGTCACATCGGCTAGAAGAGTTCTCCATTTGCATCATTTTATGCTTTTTCGGGCCTTGGAGACTAACTTACGAAAAAGAACACCAATGGAGTCCACTTACCGCTTTCAGACTCTCTAAACATGAAAGCAACCATGAGCAATCACCATCCTGGGCTCGTAAAAACCCACAGGACGGTACTCACAACCACTACAGAGTCTTCTTATCATTTTCAGACTCCTTAAAAATGAAAGCACCCATGAGCACGAACAGTCCTGGGCTCACAAAATCCACAGGACAGTACCATTTCAGAGCACACTTTTATCCCTTCTTGGAGCTCATTAAAACTACGAAGAAGGACCCAATGGTGCTTCTCAGTGCCACAACAGATCACATCTACTCATATGGCAGCTTCCCCATTTTGGTCGCCTTTGTTCAGAGTATTTTGCAGTATGTCACCCTAAGAATCCATCGACAACACCCATCAGCTTGACCCCCCAGAGTCAATACATACCCTTCAGTCCCTAAAAGCTATGATCCCCACACCTACAAATCAGTTCCCTACGTTTCCAATTCAACCATGTCATCATGCTCTGAACAAAGGAAGTTTGAGTCTACCCACTCTATGACCCCAGTTACTTCCCATCCCCACAAGTATGTCAGTCCTGCCATCAGTACTATGACACTTTAGTTCTACACCTCGTGCTGTTATCAAGGAAACATCATTGCGTTGTCAATTGGTGGTCTCCCTCTGTTGACGACAACCAAATTTATTTCAAAGGATAGACCTAGAGGTCCCTGTGTCTTGGACTCATCACCATTTATGATGAGTGCCTATGAATCATTTCGAGAAGATTCCTCAGTACCTCTCCAAATGATTGTTTCTCGCATGATCGACTTCAACACCTTGATCGCATCGTTGAGACTCGCACAGGGTATTGGTCCTTTCAATTATTGGTTGAAGACCCCGGATACCACCTGACTCTTCCACATTTCAGAGTCTACCTATGGAAACAACCAGTTACATTTTTTCTATAGATATCCAGGTTGCGCATGGAAACAGTATTCAGATGTACCCCTGTTTTATACTCCCTCGAGTATACAGTTACATATACTCCTCAGAGTTGACTCAGAGTCATTGATGTGAAAATCCTCACAGCAGATCTAAGAGATGATGTATACCTCACAAGAGAATAGTGGATTAAGCAAGAAAATAGAAGAAGAGTGATACATGCAGTATAATGAGCAACAGAATAATATGGTATAGTAGAACTCAGATAGAAGCAATAATACTTCACACACACTAGATTATTAATCACAAATGGACATATAAATAATACAATGCATGAGGAATTCGAATGCCTGAGGTGGCAATTCGAATTAGCCTTCATGGATTGATCAAAGGATCACTGGAGTGTCATCGGAGCACAACTAGGTGTCCTCATGATCATCGGAGTGCAACTGGAATTCTTCATCATCATCAGTGGAGTCATCAATGCTCAAGTAACTGTCAACCATCAGTCAAACTAACTCTGGTAGGTGTAACTCAGTGTAACTAAGTGTAACTGAGTGTAACTGAGTGTAACTGACTGTAACTGAATGTAACTGAGTGTAACTGAGTGTAACTCAATGTAACTGAGTGTAACTGAGTGTAACTGAACTGGTAGGTGAAGAAGGGCGAGTTGCTCCCTAAAATCAAGGAAGAAGGGCGCACTAAGCAACTGGAGGGCTAAAACTGAATAGTGAGAAGCTCCTGGGGGCTGGCTAACTGAGGGCTAGGTGCTGGACTGATGACTGGGATGCATGCAAAAATGCATTTAAACCCTAAAATGCATGCAAACCCTAAAAGGTGCATGCATGACTGAAAATGTAAATGATCAAAAATACTGGTGGGACTAGGATGGAGTATAGGAATATCCTAACAATTGAGTCCCTACAAATGTTGGACACCTTTAGATTCAACAGTTCATCAACCCTTCTGAGACCTTGTTCAGAACGGTTGTTGCTTTATTACAGTGTATCAGGTATTGAGATCAATCATGTTATGATCATGATTACATCCAAAAATAGTGTCCCCTTTGGACCATTATGATGTACCAGTAGATTTTTTATGTAGGTCCCCCTTCTTGGGACTAATTGTTATGTATATGTCTTGATACGAGCATGGGTATGCCCGCCTTGTCCATTATCAGAGATTATTCCTCATTCATATTGAGGCCATGTAATATTTTTTGTTTTAGCAGCTTCCAAGGGCCGTGGATCCAGTCTCCAACCGGTCTCTTCTCTTCCCCAAACCCCCAAAAATAGACAAAAGAACTATGATGTCTATCGGCCATACACTGAGCTCCTTCCCTCACACATCAAGGGGCAATCTGTTAACACCCAAAAAGTGCTCACTAGCTCATTTCCTTATTCACATGACCCATTTCTCCACTTTTCCACCATTTGAGCCTCTAAAGCCATCAAAAGGTCACCAAAAGACCATAAGACACCCCTTTTTCCCCTCAAAATGAATATTTTTCTTCAAAAAGCATAAAAACCCTCAAAAAGGGTCCAGAATTCCCAAAAATATTAAAAAGGGAATAAAAATATTCAAAATATTCAAAAAAGGAAAAAGGAGGGAAAAGGTACCTAAACCATGTTGGTCAATACCATTGGTTTCCTCAAAACCATAATGGTATTCCCCACCACCAAAAAATATAAAAAGGTGGTAGGGGCTCCTCACTTTCCATCCATCCATCATCCTATCCTCACGCTGTCAAAATCTCTCATGAGACTTTGGCCATTTTCAGCATCTTGGAGAAGAGACCTTTGGAGCTTGGAGCTATTCACCTTGGGAGTTGCTCAACACAAATCCTCACCATTTGAGGTATCTTAATACAAAACACATATTCTTTTATTTCTTGTTGTTGAATCATTTTTAAAAAAATTATTTGTTATATGCACATGCTAGTTTCGATTTAGATTTAATTTATAATTGTTTTTGCTTTCAATATTGAAACTACTATCACATTGTTGATAGGTGCCCATTGCACAAAGCTTGGTTGCAAAACCAAGCCAACAGCATAGATGTGCACATGCACAGAAGCGTGCATGCGCAGAGGCGTGCACATGTTGTTGTGTGCGCACATGTAGATGGGCGCACACATTATGGCGTGCACGCGTTGTGTTTTACACCTTAATTTTTATATATTTCTACCTAACCCCCCCACTCTATAAATCCACCCCCTTTCTCTTCCTATCCACCCAATCCCTCCCCCCTCTATCCCACTCTACCAAATCCCTCCTCCCTCCCTCACCCCTCTCTTCTCTCCTTCACCACAAGGGTTAGGATATATATTATTACACAAAATCACTAAATTGCATTATCCTCATGTACATATAAATCTTCATCCTTGTAACCATAAATACATGACCCCCATACTCAATCCCCAAACCCTTGACCATTATGCACTAGCCACTACGATCCCTAGTCCCTAGTACAACTAACCATCATAACTCTTGGCCCATTATAATCCTAAACTAGTATAGCCCCTAAAAATCCTAAATACTAAAACATAATGATGTATATCCCTTACCCCTATAACCCTAACCACATAATCCTAACCTCTAAAGTGTCTAGTCAAATAAAAATCAACCCCTAACCCTTATAACCTCTAATTCTCATCAACCCTAAACTCTATCATCAAACACCCAACCTTCCAAACCTATAACCCATAGCCAGTTTAGAGAGAAAGTCAAGGACAGAGAGACCTGAACCTTGAGCCCTAAAGGAATATTTTATCCAGAACGAGCTATGATGATTTCCTCCACTAACCACACATGACGTCTTAATGGTATCATTGGCCTATGATTAAGGATGTCGATACCATGAAGTGGTTTTGAGCAATATGTATGTTCCTAATAAAGGATTTTGGAATGATGTTGTGGTGCAAGTGCGGTCGAACGGATCTTCTTTCCTAACAATGACACATGACACACGACACACGACGATCACATAGACTCAGTGTAAACAGGAAGCCAGAAGTTGGATTCTATTAATTGAATCAAATTAATGATTACAATGTCGAATGTAAACAAATGTAAACAGTTAAACTAGTCCGCCTCATCCTTTACAAAATACAGAAGTAAATGTGTGTTATCTCTATGTGCAATCTTCTCCCTCTCACGGCCTCTGCCGAATGCAAGTGCTCGATGAGCTATGGATGAACAATCTCTACTCCCAACTGGAATTCTCCCACTCGTTCCTGTGCATTGGTCTTCTACCTTGCTGCTACTCTGCTTATCCTAAGGTTCACTCCATTACCCGAGACACTCTTCCTCTATCCGTCCAATCCTCCCGATCCTATAGACTTGTAGTTGTCAGTGCCCTCTGGTCGTGCTACACAACCTCTGCCTGTGGTGACATATGTCCTGATTCCAACAACCTTCTTAACTTCTCATAACTTCCTTAGCAACCCCGAACGACTACCAAGTACTTCGCCTTGACTTCACTGCTCCTCTGACACTGCTACAATAGCCGGTCTCATCACTCAACTCGACCATATTGTCTTCTGTTGGCCTTCGACTTACCCGTCGGCTTCACTTCGCGTCTATGGCTTCACCAATTTGTCCCTTCCTCCATGCTTGGATTCCACCTCAAACATGCAAGTGTTGTTGTTCGACAACCTGTTGACACTCGACCTATTCGTTGTGATCCTCTCGTCTGCTGACCTTGAACATGTTGACTTTTGACCTTCTCCTTCTATCGAAACACCTCGATAGCTTTTGCTCGACTTATTGACTTTGACATTCAATCCTTCTTCGCACCAGTGGTTGTCGAAAATCCCCCTGGTCGAATTTGCATGTCGATCATCTTCAACTAACTTTCCTAGGTCCCGATGCTCCTGCATTAGACTCCCCAGGTGAAAAATAACTCAACTGCTCCGACAGTCTCCTGAAATCTTCTTCGTAAATACATGTCGCCTCCTGCAACTCATCATCTTTCCATCGCACTAAGTATTCTTTCTTTTGTGACCTACACGTATGCTCGACTTCATGTTCCTCTAGTACTTTGGCAATTTCTTCTTTCTGTCGATCTGGAATCTGCACTGTCCAGTTGATGTTTGACACTTCCGCACCTCCGCTGATTGAACCTTCTTCGAACTTGTACAAATCTGATACATTGAACGTAGGTGAAATTCTCAAGTCCTCCGGTAGCTCCAACACATAAGCATTGTCAGAAATCTTTCTTAGAATATTACATGGTCCAATCTTCTTCAGCTTCAGCTTGTTATATGTTCCTGTCGGAAATCTCTCCTTTTGCAAGTGTGCATAGACTAAGTCTCCTTCACTGAATGACTATAGCCTCTTCTTCTTTTTGGCTCTCAACTTATATTTTGTGTTTCTCTTCTCACTACGCTTTCGCACATCTTCATGCAATTATTTCATGTGCTATGCGAATGATTCTGCATCTACACTTTTCTTGATTTCTATCAGTGACTCAACCAAATCTACCACTCCATGTGTGCTTCTTCCTTGAACAATCTGGAATGGGCTCAAACCTGTCGAACGATTCATAGAATTGTTGTACGCGAACTCTGCTTGCGCTAACATGTTCTCCCACTGCTTGGGTCTATTGAACGTCAAACATCTCAGAAGGTTTCCCAAACTTCTGTTCACCACCTCGGTCTATCCATCTATCTACGGATGATATGCCGAGCTAGATTGTAACCTCGTGTCCAGTTTCTTCCATAGGGTTCTCTAGAAATGACCCATAAACTTGGTATCTATGTCCGACATGACACTCTTTGGAAACCCATGCAATCTGACTATCTCTTTGAAGAATAGTACAACAATTCTTGTGGTGTCACTTGTCTTCTAACATGGAATAAAGTGTGCCATATTTGAAAATATGTCAATTACAACATAGATTGAGTCATTATCTTCTTGTGTCTTCGGCAATCCTAGCATAAAATCCATGCTCATGTGCTCCCATGGGGTATTCGGTACTGGTAATGGTGTATACAACCCTGTATTTTAACTTCTTCATTTTTCCAACTGGAAAGTTCAACACTGTCATACCCACTTACCGACATCTGTCATCATTCCTTGCCAATAATACTTTTCTTCGACCAACGCCTTGGTCTTCTCGATGCCAAAATGACCTGCTAACCCACCGGTATGCAGTTCTTGGATTAGGTTCTCTCCATGGGGACTTCACTCAATGACTGCGTACCATAGCACATTCATTCGTGGCATATGAAACAATACCCCTAATTTCAAAAAATATTGGAAAAAAAAACCCAAACTCGTTTTTTTTAACCCCCTCCCAATATTCCTTCCCAATTTAAAAAGCCCCTAATACCCCTATAATATTGTATGTATCCATTTTTTCATTTACATTTTTTATACCCCTTTATATATCTACCTAGTATATTGGCATGATACCGTGGGCTTGAATAAACCTCCCAAGGCCTGTAATAGGCACGAGTGGTTGGGTATTCAAGGCCCCAAGGCCTATCGAGGGCCTATAACAGGCCGTGGAGGTGCCCTGGAGGATTAGAGCCTCCCGAGGCACACTGGGGGCTTGGACACCTTCATATTTTTATAGCCTTCTTGTTCTATAAGAATCCAGTATGACTAAGGGCATGTATGCATGGCCTACTCAACTTAGAGAAGAAAATGCTTATATGAAATGTAGTATTAGACAGAAAGTTTAAAATTTATATTGAAGAAGAAAAAAAACTTTCCAAAAGTGAAGAATTTAGGGTTCCTTACTTCTGACGACCTTCTGGTCTCTGTCGACGTTTTGAAGATACAACAAAGATTACCAACGTATACTTCAACTTGCACAAAAATGTACTAATGGATGGATCCTTTATGCACAAATTGCAATTTTTGCTCCATCCAACAGTGACAACTGCACCATTTAAGTCTACATGTGGATTCTTCCAATACAAATCACAAACATTTCAGCAATTTAAGCATGTTGGCATATTTAGTATCAAGCAATTCAATTCCTAAAGAGGTCAAAAGACTGTTTCTCTTTATGTAAAATATTGTATTCCATAATGTATGTGTAAAAACCAAATCAGTGAAAAAATTCTTACCCTTGCTTTGCTTCAATGTCTCTGCTGATGTCAATGTTGGAAAAGTGATTGTCATCACTTCAAGAAATATGGAATATCATCTAAAAAACTAAATCTAATACTTCGAGTGCATGTGGTTCTTTCCAAGGTAAACTGTCACAACCAAATGCACCAGGTATGTCACAAGCTCCTCCAAGCATGGAGGGAAATAGAGCATCAAGAACACGCTGCCATCAGAACCAGGAACAGTTGGTAATTAAAATAAAGGTTAACATTTCCTATTTTACATTACTTAACATTCACATCTATAACTCATATACATGTCTAGTCAGGTGTGGTGTATCAACTGCAAGCTTGGCAGAGACATGCCTAGGTGTACGCACAGGCCAAGTATGTAACAATATAAAAGTGCACTAATGAATATACTATACTAAATAAGTCCACTTTGAACTAGGATAATAAAATGATCATACATCATTTTAAATCCTTAGCACATCATCAAAAAGAAGAAATGATCTCATGGAACTTGAAGCATTGTAAGGTGCTTTTTATCTCCTTGAAACTCTAGCTCTAGCACGTATCTTATGAATAACATGAAAAATGACATAAAAAATAGAACATAAAACATGTTTTTAGAAAAACAAAAGATACAAGCATGATAAAGAGTGAGGAAACAAATAAAATTGTATCAATGTGATTATGGGAAAACAAATACCAGGAGAAAATGGGTCAAAAGTGTGCATCCAAGAACTAAAATGCTACAATTTACATGGAACTTGAAGGTATAACACCAAACAACATTAAAGCTAGAAATGCATAATTTCTCACTATCATAAACTTTAAATCCCTCTAGAATTATCAATACATCTTAGAGGATCAACTTGAAATACCAATTTTTCAGTGAGCCAATTTTCTCGCGTAGTTTAAAGTTTATACACATGGCCCATTGGCTTACTCTACTCCTAAAATCTCCAACCTCTACCTAGTTGGTTGGAATGATAGCTCACCACCAATTAGACTCACCTTGAGGATGCATACCAAAAATTATAGAAATCCAAATATTTGGAGGAAGAATATCTAGAATACTACTTAATTAAATATCTAGCATCAACCCTGAAGAGGGTAATGTTTCTGCACAACTTATCAAAATCATCCTTCTTTTCAAGCATTAAACTATTTGCATTTACAACTAGAAGAGAAGCCTCACTTGAGCCTCGCATAAACTCTACATTTGGCACAAAACCATTAATGATTAGGTAGGGCAGGGGTAAAAAGCATTTTCTTGATTTTTTCTTTTGGTTCTATGAGCTATAATAATTTCAAACATATTTAATAAATGACTGTGAAATTTCATGTATAACAGCTCTGATCATCCCAAGGCTACAAATAAAATAGGATATTATTCAATAAATGACATAAGAGAGAGCTAAAAGAGAATCAAAACTCCACATACTCTCAATGCCAAGGCTAAGGAAAGCAAAATTAACAAACCATTACTCATGCATTCCATTAAAAATTATATACAATGAGATCTTGGGTAACAGTATAAAAGCAGAGAAACTTTCAACATTTGGGAATAGAACCCAACCAATCAAGATATGATTTCTTAGATTCCATGCTTTACCTAACTCTAGCATTCTGTAGACAACAATTGAATAAACCAATGGCACGTTGACAGATAAAATAACACATATTATACAAGAGATAGCTATGAAGCTAATTAGTATGGCTAAACACTGAATACATTCAATACCCATCCCAATGGGGATAGTTCACCTGGTTGTTTCCAATGTTATGGGCATTTGGTTAGTCCCATGCTAGTAGATGCTCCGTTCAAATCCCCCTATGTGAGGTACACTAGAGCACCTGTTGAAAATACAGCTGATAATTTATTACTATCATGAACTTTAGATCCCCCTAGCATTGAAAATATAGCTCAGAGGATCAACTTGTAATAGCAATTTTCCAGCGAGCCAATTTCCTATGGATTTTAAACTTGTAAAATTTATACATATGGCCCATAAGCTTACTTCACTCCAACAATTGGCAACCTCTGCCTATCTGGTTGGAACAATTTCTCATCACCAATTAGACTGACCTTAAGGATAAAGACCAAATATTATAAATTCCAAGGAATGGGTGGAAAAATGTCCATAATACTACTTAATTAAATAACTAGCGTCATCCTTTAAGAGGGTAATGTTTCTGCACAACTTGGATAAAGACCAAATATTATAAATTCCAAGGAATGGGTGGAAAAATGTCCATAATACTACTTAATTAAATGGCTAGCTTCATCATTGAAGAGGGTAATGTTTCCGCACAACTTATCAAAAACACTATCACTCGTTAGGTTTGAACTTGAGAAATGTAGCTAACTAATTCTACACTTTGCCATTAGACCACAGGCTTATGTCCTAGTGTTTTTGTTTTAAGATAATAAAAAAATCTTAGAGAAGATAAGACCTAGTATTCTAGTCTATGATCCGTCTAGAACATCAAGGCAATCAACACCATGTGTGCATTCATGATATATGTTGACCATACAGTCACAAAAAACCACTGGATGACAATTATTGAGAGATGGTTGAGAGTAATTTAAACCCTAAATCTGCAGGTGCTGTTGGTGAATAACAACATGCTGAGCTGATTCAGATGATAATTGGGATTGTTGTACTGCTTGTTGTTGCAAGAAATGGTTTTGTTGGAAAATCAATTGTTGGTGAATCTGAGGTGAATAAGATTGTTGTGGATTGAAATGAGCTTGGGTATAATATTGTTGATTCTTCGAACCCATCACCTGACCAGATGGTATTGAACTAGCTGATTGGGTTGCCTGCTGCTGCGAAGGCTTGTTCCCTAATAATCTTGGAGCCATGTGATTAGGGGATGACCTTTTACCTAAGGTTGGAGCTATTGATCTCTGTGGTAATGAGACAGTTCCTTTACTCCTAGTAACAGTCTTTGAGGTTGGAATTCTTGTTGTCTTTGACTTAGACATTGATGCAGAGCTAGAATTACCATGTTGGTTACGGGATTGTTGCCCATAATTATTTTTGCTTGTAGTAAACACAGCTTGAGGTATGGCACCACCAGTTAAATTAGCCAACAAATCGGAGGTAACTTTATGATGACGTACTTGCTGTGAATAATTTCTTATAGCTCAAACCACAACAGCTTGATGAGATGTACCAGCTAAAGTAGGCACAATTGAAGACACCTTCCATTCTGGAGGATGTTGATCCTGCTGATTCTGAGACTGCCCACTTATACTGGCCTATTGGAATTTGCTAAGGTTGGAAGCCCCTGTGACTTGATCACCATAGTTTAATAGTGTAGACTGAGCTTTTACCCGACTCACTGCTTGTTTTGTACTCTGATTGCATTTTTGTACCTTCAGGCTTATTTCCTGATTTGGATCAGATGCATTAGGTTGCATAGAAATATGCATTTGTTGCTGCTTGACGTTATGCTTTCCTCCAAAAACAGTCATCATGGTAAAATCCTTAGAATGTCCTAGTGAGTTTGTGGCCAGCAGCGTTGCAGGATTGGCATTATTACTTGAGATTCTTCTGACCAAGTGGAAGTTTTCTATCTGCTGTCAAGGCAGTGTCTACTCCATTAGTATACCCATTCCCACATTTAGCTTGACTTGTTTGTGATGGTGAGAAGAGATGGTGATGTTGTTAACTTGAAGGTGTTTGCTGCTGCGGAGATGAGAAGTTGAATTGATGTTGAAGCTTCTGGAAAGAGGATCCTGTGTTGCTCTGATTTTGTTGACCTTGCTGCTGAGGATGGGTAGGTTGATGCAACAAATGTGCTACATAGAAGGAGCCATTGTAAACCTGAGGGTGCCCGAGATGATTATGTGTTCCATTGTTTGTTGCTCCAAAATGCACAGGTGGAACAGGAAAATGGAACCCACTTTGCTGGAACATAGCCAAGTATTGAGCTTGCACATTAGCTATGCTTGCAAAGCTGCTATTAGCTGCTCCAGTTCCACCTACTAAATTTGTAGAAGCTCTTGTGTGCAAAGGAAGCCATGTTCCATAATTTTTACCTTTAACCAAAGGAGTAGCATTAACTGTGTTGACAGCTATAGCACTGGTCAAGGTTCCAGATTCCATAATGGGAAACACAAAACTTGGAAGATTGTGGTGTACACATATGATTCAGAATAAAAATTGGGTAGATATCAAAAGAAATCTTAACGTCCATTCAAGTGATAATTGGAAAAGTGAATCCTGCATTGAAGATTCATACCTAAATGGTCACTGAAGATGTTGGATGTGCCTCTTGTTGTTGTGCAGAATTATTCCTAAGAACATCCATGTAGGAAGTTGCAGCTTTTTCTTTCAGATTATGACCACTTATTGTATCCAGTGCAGCCATAGCTATATTACTATCATTAAAGGATGACCTCATTATGTTTGAATTTCGACCCGATAAGGAGTCGGATCCTGGTAATGGGCTTCCCAAAATTCTTTCTGTTGCAAAAGACAAAGGAATATTCAAACTGTATGGTGTCCCTCCATACAAAGCAGTTGAGTTGCCATAAGTAGTGGCCCAGAAGGGATTACGAGCCATTTACTGTTGATAATCAATGAAGGGATCTATATATGCATGAGTTGCAGATCGTTTAAACATTTGCCACTGCTGCTAAACGAAGGAAGGCCACAACAAAATTAAATTCTCAGCCAGCTTCATCAAAACAAGGATGCTTCAAAAGTACTGATACATTCCCCAAGCCAACTAACATTAATGGCAGTTGCATTCCTTAATTATCAAGGTTAGAATTCCTAAATTGCATTCCTAAAAATTGTCGCTTACACAGTGCAATCATTACCAAGAATTGACTAGTGTACATCTATAATCAACTTATTAGAAGGATTCACAATGCAATGCACAATAGTCCTCAACTAAATGATCAATAGAAATCAAGTAGCTACCTGTATGCCTTTTGTCAAGTTTCCTTCCACAGGCATCATTCTAGGTAGAGATGGAGTTCCAGACTAAGTGCCTGATAATAGTCGGTCTAATGCAGACTTAGACTCAGACAAACACCTGCTCATGGCCTTAGAAAATCAAAATGACATTTTACAAATAGAGGAAGAAATGGCTAAGAAATGTGTGAGAATCGAAAGATATACCTTATGTAGAAGTTAGCTAACCAAAGCAAAATATAAATATCAATTAAATCATGAGGTGTCAATGAGTCTTTAATGACTTGGCTCTTTTTAGGATCAACATGCACACCAATGTCTTTGATGATAAAAGATACTAAATCTGCTCCATGGTAAAAAACACTCTTCACCAAGTTTCCTCATCATTTATGTTCTTGGAGGGTTTGCAACAATTGTAAAATATGATGGTACATGTTCCAACCTAGCTCAATAGAAAAAATCAAAATGCCACCTAAGTAGGCCATGAAAAACTTGTTAATGTAGAGTCAAGGAATGTTGATCACTAGACACATGATTGTATGATTATCAATGCATTGTTCAAGCCAAAGGCCATAACCAACCATTCATAAATTCTCTCCTTAGTCTAGAAAGTAGCCTTCAATACATTGTCAGGATTCTTTTGAACTTAATGATAACCCAAGTAGAGGTCATTTTAAGGGAAATATTTTGACCCCTCAACACTAGTCCAAGTGTTGGTTGATCCAAGGAAGAAGGTACATGTTCTTAACAAACATTTTCTTCAATAAACCTGTAGTCAATACAAAGGCACGATGAACCATCGTTCTTTCGAGCAAGAACTACTTGGCAATGTTGCAAATAACGTGTCAGTGAACATCTTGCTGAAGGTCTAAAAAGAAAATTATGAAAAATATCAAGAAAAATATTAGAAAGTATCAATAAACTTTAAAAACATACAAAAATATCCATTTTTCCATTTTTCTAAATGAAAGCAACAACATCGAATAAATTCATTACCACGTAACTATGAAAATAAAACTAATGTGCAAGATGTGTATAAGATGTCAAGCAATACCTCATGCATCAATATAGAATCTTGTCCTTAGTCCTCACTCCTCCAAATATCAAAAAGCAATAAACAACACAAAATTACAGCTAGGAGATTGCAAGAAATAATAAATTTTACATTTTTAATCCTTTGCCAATTATAATTTGAAAAAAATGAAAAAAAAATTGTAAAATAAATAAATTCTGTATGTTAATGTTTGTCATGGTTTGTTGATATTTGCTAATCTTTTTTTGATTTTCAATGTCTTAACCCTCAACAAAAATTTTCCATTGTCGATGTTTTTAGTGAAACAAGGTGAGGGAAATCTCCCCACAAATTTCCTGGCATGGAAAAAAAAATTGAAAAATTCTTCAAAATATCCAAAAAAAAATTCAAAACTTCTAACAATACTTGGCGTACCTCATAAATATAGGCATGTCTTAGAGCTTATAGGGCCCCAAAAGTCGTGGGATGCATGGGATATGCAAAAAAGGACAATGGAATCATCAAACGTTTTGAGACCTCCATAATGTCCCAAAGATGTTCCTTGCCCGTTGGGATGTCCCCATTGTTACAAGTACAAGGGAATTCAAAGGGAAAGTTCCACATGTGCATGGACATGTACTCATGCAACATTGGTGGTAAATATTGAAGCAATGGGTAATGAGCAACTATGAAGAATAGGTGGTGAAAATAGTATGAAATTAGTATCTTTGAGCGTGAATATGAAGACAATTTGCAAAAATTAGAAGGGACAAGATAAAGGACATAAGGTATTGTTTACACCAAGGCATATGGTAGTCATAAACTCCTAAACAACAC
This sequence comes from Larix kaempferi, assembly GCA_027924585.1. NCBI lineage: Eukaryota > Viridiplantae > Streptophyta > Pinopsida > Pinales > Pinaceae > Larix > Larix kaempferi. The sequence continues at coordinate 7,479,966 of BSBM01000865.1, read as the reverse complement.
CAGCCCTAATGACACTCAGTAGTAAGTAATTGAAGATCATAATCATAGTCCTTTAACAAGGATATGCATATGAATGGGGGAGAAAAATTTGTTAAAAAACAAGTTGACATAAGGCTTATTGATAAACAAATATCGAAACAAGAGAAATGGTGATAGGGGGAGCTAATCTAGTTGTCAAAATACTAAGATGGATGATAGGGAGAGAAAGTAGTCAAGACATAGAAGAAGATATCAGATAGGGAGAGTAGGTCTATCACTTTGGATGCATTGTCTAAATTAGAGGCTCACAATATATTACTACTGCACTGGTTGGTTATCTTGTGGACAAAGAGGTTACACATACACATTTCAAGCAAAATATCATGTGGTGTCTCCTTTGGTATTTTAAAGTTTTTAAAATCTTACTATTACAGACTAATAAACAAAAGAGAAGTAATTGCATGATCTTGTTCCATCATATAGATGGTGAGCACTTCCACCAATGAAAAGGTTTCAGTGATATCTCTCTCCTTTGGTTTCCTTTTATTTTGGCTAGACATTTTGTTTAGTTATAGTTATTATTTATGGTAGATATAAAATAAGGCCATGAATAGTACATATGTTGATTTCCAAGTGCTAGGTAATAGTTAATGCATTTAGAGGTCATGTTCTGGACACGCTAATAAGAGTAACATGACATAGGAAATCCCAATTGATTGATCTAGACAGATTGCAAAGCACATAAGTTCATCCAGAATAAGCAAGTATTTTAGCATCTAGTCAAAGAAGATAATAAGACAAGTGGATGAACACATGGAGTTAATGATGTGATAAAAAGAAGGTTGAGAGACTTTGCGGAACGAGTGTACATGTACAGGTTTCTTGTAAGGCTAGAAGTTTGGACCATATTTTGAACTCTGTTATCAGTCAACATAGCTAAATCAGATAGCAGGAATGTTGAATATTCTATAGTGTGTAGCCTATGGTTATAAACAGGGCCATCGGGTATCAAAGCTGGAGTTGAAGATGGTGGTGTAGGAATCGAATTGATGTATTTCCTAGCATACAATATTGAAATAGGAGGGAACAAGATGTTGATAAATGTTTCCCTTGCATATAAAACTACGCCAACTAGCCCCAATAGCAAGGCCACAACTAGAAATTGGGAGGATTACAATCTCACACTAATTCCTTCTCATGCCAAAAGAAAAACTGCCCTTTCTAGAGATTATTTCTAACATCAAATTTAATGGAAATTCTACATAAAAATTAATTATCCATTAGACAAAAGAAAGGGAATGGGAGAATCACACATAAGTTAGCGCTTGATTAATTGCTCCAAATATATCTTCATCTAGGATCCAAATATTTTCTTGATTAATTTAGTCATTACATAAAATGAGGGAGCTACTCTTTAAATAGAGTCACTGGCTCAACCTCTTACAATAAAAAAATGATTTCTCAACTTTGTTGTCAATAGCTAAAAGGCATGCTAAATAACATGTAAATAACGAGCACATCAAAATTAAGTGTGAATTAATTCTAGTTTGAGCAAAAATATCTTATCCAAGAGCATATATTTTGAAAAGGATTGTGCATGACTCTTCAACAATGGCAATAAGAAACCCAAGAACACAGCAAAAAGATAATCTAAACCCTACAGAGCATCAATGCACTCAATTTCAATCTTTGCATTTAAAGGTAATGCTGCAACTTGATAAGTCGATCGAGCTGGTACAAGTGATGAAAAATCTGTATGAAGAAAAGATGAACTAGGTCAGCTTTGTATAAAATCACCTCCACATACATAAAAGCAGTCATAATTGTTTCGTCAATCAATTGAAACAGGGTAATATTTGCGTACAAGGAAAAACTCGATGAGATAGCTTGGACTTCTAGAAACTAAGAATTCATATTTCAATATCAGGATAGACCAATTATGTAACAGATATAATATGTAGCTTGGAAAGCAATAACAAACACTTTCATTGAGAGGCATGCAAAAGTTTTGAAATTACCTTTGCTATAGTTCTTGCTAGAATGAGATTTTAATTCTCTTGAGTTATCCCAACCATTCGACACCCGAACCATTCACCGCACCTAAATATAAGAGAAATTAAAATGAGTATGAAATTGATACAAACAAATCATTTATAATACAAAAATAATACTTTATAAATAAGTTATAAGATAGTAGTAGAAAAGATAAGAGAAATTAGAATGTTTTGAAAAATTCACCGTATTAAATTTTTTGATGAAATCCACAAAAATTCTTTGGTCGCTTTCTTCTAACTTGTATGTGTCATTCTTGATATTGTATGATAGGTTTGTCGTTGCTATAACAGATTCAAGTTGTATGAATAGATGATCTGTTGAATCATACTTGTACATGCATTGCCCCTTTATTTTATTGTACCAACAACATTGAAGCTCAACACCTTCAGGCCTATCCAAAATATCGATATCATTATGGTAATCAAACACCCTATTACCGTCCTTTTTTATATTCTTTGCACTCTTCCAATGTACCAAGTCCCACAAGAAACGTCGTGCTTTGTACTTTGAGATACACCTTTTCTTGTAGTACGTTCATCTACGGCTATAGACTCACTCTCAAATAACACTCCACAATCTGATCCAATTCCAAAACCAATTGCAACACCCTTTTTGGGGGCCCTATCATCTCGCCTGAAGTATACTCCATTCCTCACTTTAGTCAATCTATCTTTCGATAATGTCGGATTTCCATTCAATTGACTAACCAAACAAGATTTGTAAATGTCCTTGCCATCAAGCTCCACAACTGGTTTGGTAGTTATGTTTACATTCTCATCAATGGAATCTAAAATTCCATCCAACTCGTGTCTCCACTCACTTTCCATCGTTTCTAATTCATAATCATTGAGTACCATAAAAGATGAATATTGGAATATGGATGCGGAATGATCCGGGGGAGAATTATCAACTACTTCATCCACAGCTTCAAATGTTGAATAATTTGTTGATGTATATGTAACTTCGGAATGTATTTCATCTGTGTATTATATATATATTTATTGTACCCTTATAAGAGATGTGTTATTCCTCTATAAGGAAGTGTCGTCATGTAGATTGACAAGTGTCGCAAGTGTGTGTACTTGCTGATGGGTTATTAGACCACCATATGGGTTCAGCCCTGATTAATATATAATATAATGTGGATGTATCTAAGTAGACAAGTCGGCCCCAGTAGGTCACTGGGCAAAAAGGTGAGTATAAATAGAGATAGGAGATCTCTATTTACTCACTCGGAAAAAGTAACTCACTCTCTCTCTGGAAAGTGGCGCACTAGTGAGGACAAGGAGGATCATCTGCTAGGAGACTATCTCAGTGTTATTTGGTTGTATTTTGGTTAAGCCATTGCTCTCTCTATCTCTGAGGAAGTTGTGGGGTTTTTCACCTTAGGGTTTTCCCCACGGAAACTCTGTGTCTCTTGTCTCTATGCTTTTGATTCTTGTGATGCTTGTGATGCTTGTCATATTATGATTGTCATGCATTGATATACTGTAGATGTTATTCTCTCAGCAAATATCCTAGAGTATAATGATTTAATGCTCAAAATTTAACATGGTATCAGAGCTTAACTGAGAAGAAGACATTTTGCAGTGATGGAAGCTTGTATTCCTTGACTATTGGGTTTCTCTCCACAGATTTTTGAAATTCAGTATAGTAGATTGGATCTACTCATCAAGGTGCATCTATCTGTCCAATCAGAATTTAGTTCCGAGCATTTTCAGATTTGGCCGTAAAAATTAGGGTTTCCACAAAAATAAGAATTTCTGGAAACTGAAGACACCGCTGGAAGCTCCTTGTAAAAATCGAAGGTTAGAGCTTTGGATCGAGATTTTTGGCTGGATAGATCTCCGGGAAACTCAAACCCTAATTCAGGGCTCTCCCCAGTGATCCCAGGAGGACAAAAAGGCAATTTTGAAGGGCGAGACCTTGATGATCTCAAATTCTAAATGTATTAGGCTGATCAACTCTCCAAGGTGCATCTTTCTATCTTTCAGAATTTTGAAATTCACATTTTGAATTTTTAGGGTTTCTCTGACAAACCCTAATCTGGGACCAGATCCAGTTTTCAGCACTTCAAGAGGTAAGTCCTAAACCTTTTCTATTTCCATTTGAAGTACTCTTAAAGATGTCTCTTCACACCAAGCTTGAGGATAAGCTTGAAGGGGCTGATAACTTCCGAGCCTGGAAGTATAGGATTGGGCTAATCCTGGAAGAGAATGAGTTGGACTCATATGTGAAAGAATACATCCCTATCCCAGAGGATGAAGAGGCCAAGGCATTGCACAAGAAGAACTTGGTCAAGGCAAAGAGAATCATTGTTGATTCTATCAAAGACCATCTCATACCCCATGTGTCTTCTCTCAAGACACCCAAGGAGATGTTTGAATCCTTGACCAAGCTATTTGAAGGAAAGAACATAAATCAGAAGATGACCCTGCGGAACCAATTGAAAGCAGTAAAGTTTCAGAATGGAGCAGTGGATGAAATGGTGGAGAATGGTGAAGTGGTGATGACCACTCTAAATGGCCTACCCAGGTCATGGGATTCTTTTATTCAAGGAATTTGTGCAAGGAAGAAGTTGATCTCCTTCAACAGACTGAGGGAAGAATGCTCTCAAGAAGAAGCTAGGCTTATAGCTCGTGAGGAAAAGATGGGAGGAGAAGATCAAGCTCTTGCAGCTCACACCAAAAGAAGTAAAACCAAGAAGGATCACTCTCACCACAAAAGATCTCATCAAAGGAGTAAGAAGGACCTAAGATGCTTTACATGTAATGAGAAGGGTCACTATGCTTCAGATTGTCCCAAGAACAAAAGGGATAATAACAATAACTTCAGTAAGAAGAAGAAGGGCAGCAAAAGAAGATTTCATGCTCATGCTGCTGAAGATGATGAACCCCCAAAGAAGAAGGCTAGGGCAGAAAGTGATAGTGATGATGTCTCATCAAGTGAAGAAGAGTATGTTCTGATCTCTGCTCTCACAGGTACAATCTCCCATGGTTGTAATGATTGGTTAATTGATAGTGGGGCATCCAAACACATGACTAGATTCAAAGAATCTTTTGTGAACCTATCTGAACATGAATCACCCCATAAGGTGAAACTTGGGGATGATTATCAATACCCAATCAAAGGAAGTGGTGAAGCCTTCTACAACCTAGATTCTGGAAAATATCTGAAGATGAAGGAATTCCTCTATGTACCTGGGCTCAAGAAGAACTTACTCTCCATCTCTGCATTGGATGCAAAAGGTATGAGGGTTGCATTTGTAGATGGCCAAGTCCTAATGTGGCCAAAGGGAAAGACAATAGATGATGCAGTAGTGATTGGAGAGCAAGAGGGAGGACTGTATAAATTGAAGGGACAACCTGAACATGCCATGGTGCATGAATCCATGGAGCCAAGTGAACTTTGGCATAGAAGACTTTCTCATATGCACTATAGGGAACTTCCAATTGCAAGCAAGGCAGTAGAGGGTCTTCCTGATATCAAGACCAAACATGAAGGTGTTTGGAAAGGATGTGCAAAAGGTAAGAACATTAAGAAGGCTTTCCCAAGTAGTGAAAGCAAGGCAAAAGACATTCTGGAAATCATCCACTCAGATGTATGTGGCCCTATGTCATCTAGTTCCCTGAGTGGGTATGTTTACTATGTATCATTTATCGATGACTTCTCCAGGAAGACTTGGGTATACTTCTTGAAGGGAAAAGATGAGGTGCTTGATAAATTCAAGGAATTCAAAACCTTGATGGAGAATCAAACTGACAAGAAAATCAAGACATTCAGATCTGACAATGGTGGGGAATTCACCTCAAGTGACTTCAAGAAGATTTGCAGTGATTCAGGGATTAAGAGGGAGTTGACTGCTCCTTATAATCCTCAACAGAATGGAGTTGCAGAAAGGAAGAACAAAACTATCATGGAAGCAGCAAGGGCAATGTTGCATGACCAGGATCTTCCTATGCATCTATGGGCAGAAGCAGCTAGAACAGTTGTATATGTGCAGAACAGAACACCCCACAAGATATTGGACAACAAGACACCAGAAGAGGTCTTTTTTGGTAAGAAACCTGAAGTCAGCCATCTCAGAATATTTGGTTGTCCAGTATATACTCATGTTCCAAAAGAGAAGAGGACTAAACTAGATCCTTCAGGAAAGAAGGGCATCTTTGTGGGTTATAGTGAAAGCTCGAAGGCTTACAGAATATACTTTCCAAGGTTCAAGAAAATTTATGTCAGTAGGGATGTAACATTTGATGAAAACTTAGCATTCATCAAATCAAGAAAGGCACCTACCGAAGTTTATGAAGAACCTAAGGAAACAAGATTTCAGGACACTACCATGACTGAAGCAGTTCCAGAAACTGTTCGTGAGTTTGAAGATCCACAAGAACCTGTAGATCCACCCTGTGAGGATAACTCTCACAAGAGGAAACCTGTATGGGCTAGAGAGCTCATTCATGATGCAGAAAGATTTGGCATTCCAGAAGAAGAACACAGAGCAAAGAAGAGAACTAGATCATACACCAGTTATGTTGCTTTACTCTGTGACATTATGAACAAAGAGCCTTCCAGTTATGAAGAGGCAGCAGAAAAGAAAGAATGGAAGGATGCTATGGTTGAGGAATACCAATCAATAATGAAGAATGATGTTTGGGATGTTGTCCCAAGACCTAAAGAGAAGTCTGTTGTGACTTCCAAGTGGATCTACAAAATCAAGCACGCTGCAGATGGCAATGTAGAAAAATACAAAGCAAGATTCGTAGCTCGTGGTTTCTCTCAGAAAGAACGAATAGATTATGAAGAAACCTTTGCACCTATAGCCAGGTACACTTCCATCAGAACAGTGCTTGCCCTGGCTGCAGCAATGAAATGGAAAATACACCAGATGGATGTCAAGACTGCTTTCCTGAATGGTGTAGTAGAAGAGGAAGTATATGTGGAACAACCACTCGGTTTTGAAATACATGACAGGGAATCATATGTATGCAGATTGAAGAAAGCCTTATATGGCTTGAAGCAAGCTCCCAGAACTTGGTATGGTAGGATGGACAGTTTCCTATCTAGTTTGGGCTTTACCAAGAGTAAAGCGGATTCCAACCTTTACTACAAGGTTGAGGAAGGGAATCCTGTGATTCTACTACTGTATGTGGATGACCTATTTGTGACAGGAGATGACAGACTGATTGCAGATACTAAAAGGAAGCTTGCAGCTGAATTCGATATGAAATATTTGGGAATGATGCACTATTTCCTAGGTATGGAGGTGTGGCAGAATGCAGGTGGGATCTTCCTTGGTCAAGGGAAGTACACAGTAGATATCCTGAAGAGATTTGGAATGATGGATTGCAAGGCCATGGCCACACCTATGGCATCGAATCTGAAGCTTCTATGTAATGCTTCATCTGAGTCGATTGATGTCTCTATGTATCGTCAGATGATTGGGTCCTTGATGTACCTGACGAACACGAGACCAGACATTTTCTTTGTTGTGAACACATTGAGCCAGTTCCTGACGGATCCGAGGAGTGTTCACCTAGTTGCTGTAAAGCATGTTCTGAGGTACCTAAAGGGTACAGTGGATTATGGGCTCAAGTATGAAGCGAATCAAAAGTTTAACCTATAGGGTTATGTTGATTCAGATTGGGCTGGCAATGCTGCAGATAGGAAGAGCACATCTGGGTGCTGCTTCAATATGGGATCAGGTGTGATCTCTTGGTTTAGCAGGAAGCAGTCCTGTGTAGCACTAAGTACAGTTGAGGCAGAGTATGTTGCAGCCTGTTCAGCTAGTTGTGAGGCAGTATGGCTACAGAAGCTACTGTCTGAGCTATTTGATCTCCCGTTGGAGGCTACTGGTATCTTCTGTGATAACCAGAGTTGTGTGAAGTTGTCCAAGAACCCAGTGTTTCATGACAGGTCGAAACACATAGAGATCAAATATCACTATATCAGGGATATGGTGCAGAGAGGAGCTGTGAAGCTCCTATATGTTGCGACAGACGAGCAGATTGCAAATGTGCTGACGAAGCCACTAGCCAGGGTGAAGTTCGAGTACTTCAGAGAGAGGCTTGGCGTTCTTCAGATCGAGGACACTTCGAGGAAGAAGTGATGGACACATTTGCTGAAGCCATTCCAAGCATGTTGGAAGGAGGATCCTTCACATGGCTGTGGATGTAAGCGCTGGATAATGGGCATCAGGATGATGTTCTGGTTTCTGCTTGGATATGATCAGTTGGATCATTTATGTATGTATGCATCATGTTGGATGCTGGATATGATCAGTTGGATCATTTATGTATGTATGCATCATGTTGGATGCTGGATATGATCAGTTGGATCATTTATGTATGTATGCATCATGTTGGATGTTGGATATGATCAATTGGATCATTTATGTATGTATGCATCATGTTGGATGCTGGATATGATCAGTTGGATCATGTGTATGTATTTTGTATATGCATCATGTTGGATGCTTGGACCATGTATCTGTATATGTATCAGGTGGATACATTGTATGATCAGGTGGATCATGTATGGTGATATGTATCATGTATCAGGTGGATACATTGTATGATCAGGAGGATCATGTATGATGATATGTATCAGGTAGATACTTGGTATGCATCAGGTGGATGCATTGATGATCAGGTGGATCATGCAGCAGGATGTTGCAGTGATGATCAGGATGATCATGGATGATGAGCTTCAGGATGTTGCTCCAGATGACATGCAGTAGGACGTTGATGTGATGATGATCAGGATGATCATGAGTACATCAGGATGATGTATGGTGAGTATTAGGTTGATACTCTATGGCCGTGGATCAGGTTGTGCAGATGAGCATGTAATCCGGTGCCCTGGGATATTTGTAGATGGTCTTTCGAGGTTTTGCCTATGGCATGTAATATCGGTGCCCTAGGACATCTGGAAAATGCTCTTTCGAAGTTTTGCTCTGGGAGGACATGTAATTCGGTGCCCTGGGAGATCTGCAGATAGTCTTTCGAGGTTTTTCCTATGGCATGTAATAGCGCCCTGGGATATCTGGCAGATGCTCTTGCGAGGTTTTGTCCTATGGCATGTAATAGTGCCCTGGGAGATCCGATAGGTTGGGCTGTGTGCCCGTAATCAGTCCTAGGATGCTCTTGCGAGGTTTTGCCATGACCACATATAATAGCGCCCTGGGAGATCCTACAGGTCGGAGTTGTGTACTCGTAACATCCTGGGATGCTCTTTCGAGGTTTTGTGGTGAGGTCACATGTAATAGCACCCTGGGAGATCCTATAGGTAGAGCTGTGTGCTCGTAACAGCCTGGGATGCTCTTTCGAGGTTTTGTGACGCACGTAATAAGTCCTGAGGATTCCACAGTATGGCCAGTGATGACGAAGACCTGTAGGTGGTGGGCCTACATCCAGTATGAAAAAGGACTGGCTCTATAGAACTTCCTATGACGAGTAGAGACAGAGATTGGTTGAGATAGTAGCAGCAGTGATGATGATGATGACGATGCATCGATGATGATGATCCAGAGAAGAAGACTTGTCTAGCAGATCTGTGTTGAGAAATACCTTCCTAGTTAAGAGGGAGTGTTGATGTATATGTAACTTCGGAATGTATTTCATCTGTGTATTATATATATATTTATTGTACCCTTATAAGAGATGTGTTATTCCTCTATAAGGAAGTGTCGTCATGTGGATTGACAAGTGTCGCAAGTGTGTGTACTTGCCGACGGGTTATTAGACCACCATATGGGGTCGACCCTGATTAATATATAATATAATGTGGATGTATCTAAGTAGACAAGTTGGCCCCAGTAGGTCACTGGGCAAAAAGGTGAGTATAACTAGAGATAGGAGATCTCTATTTTACTCACTCAGAAAAAGTAACTCACTCTCTCTCTGGAAAGTGGCGCACTAGTGAGGAGGAGGAGGATCATCTGCTAGGAGACTATCTCAGTGTTATTTGGTTGTATTTTGGTTGAGCCATTTCTCTCTCTATCTCTGAGGAAGTTGTGGGGTTTTTCACCTTAGGGTTTTCCCCACGGAAACTCTGTGTCTCTTGTCTCTATGCTTTTGATTCTTGTGATGCTTGTGATGCTTGTCATATTATGATTGTCATGCATTGATATACTGTAGATGTTATTCTCTCAGCAAAGATCCTAGAGTATAATGATTTAATGCTCAAAATTTAACATAATTGTGATCCTCTATCCATGGTTTAAACCACCAAGAATCTTCCGTGTGTCTTTTTGGTTGCATGCCAAGACCTACTAAAATTTCTTATGCATCCTCCAATCCTATCTTGAGAGCTTCTATAATTTTATCATTTGTGGATATTGAATCATATTGTGACAAGACGTCACCTTGCTCTACTGTTTGTTGATGCAATTTATTCCAGATACTCATTTGTTTCTTATGAGATTTATTGAAAAGAAGCCCTTGGGGATTCGATTCTTCTTCAGCAACTCTATTAATGGTTCCAATAGCATGAAGTAAGTCAGTGAAATCATATGCCCTCTCTGCTCCGACCATGCCACCAACTTTTCTAAAGAAGTTCTCACATACATCTGACCCAGTCAGGTGCAATGCACATGGCAAGTTAGGGTATTGATCACAAAATAATCTCATCAACAAAACTGCAAAGTGGCAAGAAATTTTCACATCTTGATATGCCTCTCTACTAATGAAATTAATGTTGACATTAGTATTTTCTTGTTCTTTCACCCAGCATAGCCATAACGTGAAGAAATGATGGACTCTTGAAGAATTTTGCACCCTTTCCCAAAGAGTCAACCTAGGAGACAAACAAATATTGATATAGTTAGCAACGATTGCTAGATAGGTGTCTATATCCGATGTCCTCTCTGTCCTACCACCTGTACTTCTCATTTCCTTCAAGCACCTCTGGACATTCCTTGAAGCAATTCGTTTTGCTGAACCCCAGTTTTGGCGATAAATCCTCTCTATATCCTCAATTTTAAGCCTGTGGCCATCCACTTTAAAATTGTTATAAACCATTCTTACATGGTTAAAACTAATCAACTCTTCTCCAACAATCAAATCTTGTTGAACACTAAACAAAGGATTCACTAGCTTTTTTCCATTGTGGATGTAATCCTGGTCATGAAGTCCTATTACTTTAAAGCCATCATACAACCTAGTTAGCCCCCACCCTTCCCAGGAATTTGATATCTCATGTCTGTCGTTGAGTAATAATACTTCAACATAAGCATTCTTCTCCTACTATCCCCATGTGAGGAATGACCAATAATAGGTCCTAAAAAATGTTCCACATGTTTCTTTCATAGGTCTTCTACTTTTTCCCATTGTCGATGGACTAAATTTGCATCAAACTTGTTGCATGTTGTATGAACAACCACAACCAAATGAGGAAGCTTCTCATGTAAAGGGTTTGCAATAATAACACATGCATAATGGCCAATCACACAATTCTTGAAGGCATTCGTAATAATATCATAGCCTGTGGCGCCCTCACCAACTGTGACCAAGAAATGTGATTGACACTTATGTTCTTCTTTCTTACCACAAAAACCCACCAATGTATCGCATTTGGCTACCCACTTGACATATTTTTTCACAACAGTTTCATCTTCAGCAAGGCATACTGGAATTGGGCCCTCTATACCATGTTTGGATTTATAAGAAGCATACACTTTTCCGATTTCCTCAAAAATGTACTCATGCTCCCCTGGGATATATGTCAATGATTTTCTAACTTTCCTTAAAGTCGTAGATATTGAAGGGCCATCCAGATTCAAGCTAATAAAGCTATGTAATCTAGGACCTCCCCATAACTTAATCATCTCATAAATGGATTTAGTGGATGCACTATATCTTCTCCCTGACTTTGAATTAACTAGGTTGTGAAATATATCTTGAACAAATCCCCAAACTGCATCTTTACCTTGTAATTTTCCTTGCTTATGAGCATCGCACACATCCTTGCAAAACTTGAACCATCGTTCCTTCCAGCAGATTCGAACAACTTTTCCCTTAGAGACCTCGTTCTAATAGACAGTGTAGCAACCTTTGTCCTCTCCCACCAAAGAGATCGCATTGTTAATCTATGTGTAGCATTTGCATCTCTTGCAACAATTTTGAGCTCAGATTGAGTCAAATGGTCTAACCTTCTCCCTTTCCCTGTATCTCTCCCATGTCTTTTGATGTTGCTCCTTGATTCGTGATATAAACGCATCCGAAAGTCATCACAACTAGGTATCAACTTACAAATATTGCATGTCAATGAATCAAAAGGGATTCATGTTTCAGAAACCCTTTTGCAATGGATATGTCTATATGTACCGTTAATATGGCATTCAACACCATAATAACATAGTGTTATCTTGGTATGTTTCTCTATGGCCCACAATTTTCCACCATGTTCGTCATCCATTAGAACCTTTGTGTCCAATCTCTCTCCTCTTCTATCAAGATAGGGATCCCAATACCCCCAACATAGTAATATCGGGGGAGGCAATTGTCCTAGAATAAGATGGAAAAACAAATTAGAAAATGATCTACAAATTGCTACTAATAAGTAATAACAAATAAAGTAATGTGAAAATTCAAATTCAAATTAAATTAAAACTTGGGTAATTAACACACCTGAAGTAGAAGCATGTGAACTTGTAGAAACCCCATGTGATGGTGATGGTGATGGTAGTGATGGGACCAAGAACATAGTCAAACTTTGTTGGGACTTAACATTGGTAGGCTTCTTCGGTCTCCCAACTATTCCACTCCTCAACACAACTGTATCATGCAAAGCATCATCTGTAGTAGTAGTGTGCTTCCTTGATTTCATGTGCTCATTTAGAGAACTGACAATCTTACCACTTGTCGGCACCAAAGAGAACCATCTATTGCATCGTGTACATTCCACTCTTACTTTTTTCTTGTCCTCATAGTTTGCAAGTGTTGCTTCAACCACTGTGAAGAAATTAGGCTCTTACGTTTGGTTGAAATCATCTAGAAGTTTGATTGCTTGATCAATCTCAAGTTGATCTCTAGCCACGGTTCTCTGCGCTACTCTATTACATGAAGGAATTTCATTACTTCCCAACATTGAAATGTGACGTTGAGGGGATCCTATTTTCATATGATTGTTTTTGAAGTTACGAACCATTCGCATTGCCAAGGATACTTCCCCTATTCCATAATCAATGCCACAAATCTCACAACGGATCTTTATACTAGGTTTTCCATTTTCTGAATATACCTTCACTGTTAGCTTCTCCTTGACAAACTCTTCCATTAAACTATTCACTTTCTATTCCCAAGATGCCAATACTTTAGGATCAACCACTACAACTTGTTCCATTGCCTCGAACACATGATGATCCACTTCAACTTGTTCCACTGACTCGGACACTTGATCAACTCTTGGTTGTTTATGCATAGGTTCGTCCACATTCCCTTCAATGTTTTCAGATATTGGCGTTCCTTCCATTACATGTGATTGAAATGATTCAAAAACCATCGTGTCTACTTTCCTTTTAATGCCTATATTTGTTGTTGTAGGTTTCCTTCTTTGCTCTTGCTTTGTATTTAAAGGATGTCCAATTGGGCCAATAAATTCAAAAGGATATTCGATGATTTCATCCTCCACAATTTCACAATGGATATCAGCATATGTACAACCTTTTCGACACTAAATTGTTCCAAGGACACAATTCTCTTCGCCAATAAAAATTGCAAAGTTCTCAACATCACTAGGATCCATCTGCATATTAAAATTTACACATGCATACTAGTTCATTAATAAAACAAAGAGCTAGGAAGCAAGGTATGCACTTTCAATTCAAATCTCTAAAAAGGATGAAACAATATTACTATCGAGATGAAATACCCAGAAACAAAATGTATTGTCAGTGGCTTATTCAAATAACCCTCCCCAAACTAAAGAGTCAACTTCAACGTACCTACAGAAGATCAAAAGGTGATCAAAACAAGAGATGAAGTAGTCTTTATAGAAATTTACATGTTAGTCCTTATTTACATGTTTCATGTGTATGCATGATAGCTTTGATATCTTAAATAGTCTTTAGAGAAATTCCATGATGAAGTTGAAAATAAATCAATGAAGCGTTGTCTACATAATTCAAAGTTCTGATATTTCAGTTTTTCTATGCAAGTGTGGTGGGCTATCTCCTTGAGAAAGGTCACATAAGAATTTCCAAGTAAATGTATGGAAACTTGTGTAGGCTACTAGATGATTCCATGTCTCAAAAGATTGTTGTGCAGCAAGTCAAACATAGCAATGGCAGACAACTTGAGAAGAGAGGCACAAATTTACCAATCTAGAAAAGTTCCTAGTACATATAAGATCCTGCATTGTACTGTATGCTTCAACGGAAAATCCCCTTACTATATTTGTGCCAAGGTGAAAATATGTAATAAAACAAACAGTAAAAATACAATATCCAGACTCCAAAGGGTAAAAATAATATTTAATAAGAATGACAGATATAGAGATTCTTGAAAGGTTGTATGATAACTAATAATATGATCCAAAATGGATCCGCAACAAACTCGAACAGTTTAATGGCTCAACTCAATGACAAGCCCTTAGCAAGACCAGAAGGTAGGCTATGGAAGCTAAAGAGGAGATATTGGGAGGCAGATGTCAGTATGACGGGCCCCATGCTTATGCAATCTGCAACCACCCACTTCTAAATTGTCTTGTTGCCGATGTCAGCACAAAAGAATTTACATTAAAATTATTAGAAGCAAATAAATAGCAGGAACTCATATTGGAATGCTGCCAAAAAAAGGACAAAGGGGGAGAAGAGCACTGAACAATTGGGGAGTTGAAGAGTTGGGGAAAGCTAGCTATCCAGTTGATCCCAGGCAAAACCAACATTTCCTATAAGCTCATAAACAACATTTGAGAAGGGATTCTTTGGAAGAGAAGAGAGGGAATGCATTAAAATTTGTGTGTGTAATCTGTAGTGCTCCATATTGCCTAGATAGTACCTAGAATTTAAAGTGATGAGGTTTTACTATTGTTTGATGGCTAACACTTGCCCAGAACTTCCCAGAAATCACAATGACTACTGTTGACTACTTCCTTGAGGTCAAAATAGGTCTACTCAAGATTTTATATATGTTTTCCTTCAAAAGTCGCCGGTACCCTGTCCTATGAGAGGAATTGGAGCACATAGTCTTTTATTCATGGAATGAAGAGAAACTAATCAAAATTTAAGAGCGTAGAGAACTTGACCTACATTCATAGAATACTTCCTTGCTAAAAAATAGTAAGGTACAAGGAGGGATCCTGCAAAGAGATGGAACCAAAACACAAATGATATTGCTCAAAAAAACTAAGAGTAGAAGGAGGAGTCCTTCCAAGAGATGGAACCAATACATAAATGATACTATATGTGATGATGAGGAGATGGAACCAAATGGTCTTATTGAGTAGCTTGGAGTTACATGGCATCTAAACAAAATGGCTAAACGGCTTTTGTCAAAATGAAGACCAACACCACAGCCAACAATCAAATGTCAAAATGAAAGTGTCAAAATCATCCAAGATTATGCTCATAGAAACAAGGGATTCAAAAGGAAATTGAAATGATAGTTACTAGAATCAACCAAGACCAACAAAAATTTTCTCAGTTATTGCAAACCCCCTCGAGATGAAGCTAATTCAATTCTTGAGGAGCAATTTTATGAACCATTTATTTTGTTAGTTTCTTGCATGAAATTTGGATAGAAAGACAATTGGTGTTAGTGTCTATGAGTATCCATCTTTCAAAAGAATGTCTACTGCGCAATGTATTTGAACTTGAATGCTCAAGTGCCATTAGTCTATTACACCAAACTTCTACAAAAGGCATCCAAATGAAGTAAAATCCTTCATTCCATAATCAAAATCTCTATGCAAGGAGTGTTGAAAGTTGAAACAACTCAACCTTGGGTAGATGTTGCTTACTGATGTTGCTTACTATATTCATGTTTCTGTGGGGTGGTTGACTGAAATAAATAACTGGATAAATATATTGAAGTCACTGATTGTTTTCCCAGTGCACTGAAGGATTAAGGGAGTTTCTACAAAGCAATGATAATGGGAACAACTAGGTTCTTATTGTGTTTTTATAGAATCATATTCACAAGAGCACTTAAGCATGCCTATGGAGGAATCGAACCAAGAAAAGACATGGAGGTCGTGTTTGAAGTTATGAACTTCCTATGGATTTCTCTTTGTGCCAAAGTCTCTGAAAGGTTATGAAACGACATAGATATATTGCATTGTTTTCCTTTGTAATAAAGATAATAATTTATCATGTCTTTTTGGATCGCTTAATGCTACATGTGAAGGAGAACTTGAAATATGAGCTAATATGAGTTAATTTCTGCTACATAAAAATGTAATTGTTCACAATAGTGTTATTTGGTTATACAGAGGATATTGTTGCTAGACTCTCTGCATGTTTGATTGATTCACATGCAACTCTAGATTTCCCAACTTACATTAATACAAGCCCAATCAACTTGTTGCTTGCTGCTAAACCACATCATCATGGGATGACAATGCTTTGATTTGTGCAAGCCCGTCCTTTGTAAATTTCAGAACATGTATGAAAAATTCAAATAAAGATGGCCCGTATACAAGAATTATTAGATTTATGGGGTGAGGCACCCTGCAACATGAGTAGGGTTTCACCTATCACTTCTCCTACCTAGTAAACATGTTTGGAGCATGCTAATGATAGTTCTTTCCATAGGCCTAGCACCAGGTTTTTTAAAGGAAGGAACATAGGGACAATTGGCATTCCCTTTAGTGCAAAATGACAAACTTTTGGACATTTCCTTTGGCCATTTCCAAAGGAACCAAGCTCCTAAGCTGGCCAATTACAGGTGGGAACATATAGTGGTTAAGGATTAGCTAGAGGGCTAACCCCAAATGATCATCGTGATCCTCTACCAGATGTTGGATTGGTGCTAACTACTACTTAATATTTAATATTGTGCTTGTGCTTAACTTAGGTAGTGATAGGGCATTACAGAGACTGAAGAGTCTGTCTTTTTTGTCTATCTCTCTTCGAGTTTGTACAAGATAGCTTCAAGTATATTCTGATTTCAAACTCTGAAATATTGAATATAAAGATTTTTTTCTTGGAAGAAAAATGGTGGAAGGAAACAACACCCAAGGAAGATCAATTAGATTCTTGAAGTCACAACAACTAATGAAGAACAGATCAGAAACACTACTGCCACAAATATATTGAACAGAGTTTAGAAACAACATCAGATGCATTTTCCCAAAAAAAAATATTGATCAAAGAAGTGAGTGAAGAGATGGGTCAATTCGAAAGCAATCCATCAAATGCTGCTAATGCTGATAGAACTGAACAGGAAATAGAAAACAAAAAAAATGTATGTATTAAAGTTTAGATTGCAATTTGTTTTCTTTTTCCAGTTCTTTCTTGTCCTTTTAATTTTGATTTTTTTGTTTCTTCTTTTTAGGCTGTGCAATCCTGCCTCCTCAAAAACATTACACGTCCAACTAGGGACCCATCTCCATATCCTACATATCGGGCATGGACATGCTAGAACACATGCCCTAGACATATCCAACATGTATGACTCTCAAAAAAAAATTGTTCATTGTATTTTCTCACTCTAGTTGCAGGGAAAGAGCTCCCGTGATCTCTCATTGTGCAGGTGAAAGGTAAAATCAAGATTTGAAGGGACTCCAAATGTTTTGTAAAAGTTCTAGTTTCCAAAATACTTTGATATTTATGTTTACATTTTAGCTTTGTATTTGCAATCTGTAATTTTTTTAATATATATTTTACATATAACCATTAACATGTTTCTGTGTCCTATTTCTGGGGTCGACATGTCCTGTGTCGGATGCTCATATTTCCATGTCCCATGTCCTCGTATCATGTGACTTAGCCTGCCACTATTTCAAAAAAGCCCATTTTATTCAGATGAGTCAAGTTCAAGAAATTCAATCTCCACGACCAAATTTGGTAACTATGGTTTGAATAAAATGTTTTCTTTTTTCTTTGACACCCAATGTCGCACAACTTCCTAGGATATGGATTTAAAGCTTGTAGTCATGTGTATCAATGTCACAAGATTAAATTCCCACTTCACAAAGATTGCTCTGATATTCAACATGCAATCATCTATTGATTGTGACTGAACTTCACTCAACTCAATCAGAAGCATCAAATTTCAACTAAGCACGCTACTTGTAAAGTTCAACTAATTTTGACCAAATTTATTTGGTTCTTAAAGTTGCATAGCCGGTTAAGACACTGACAGGTCTTTGCTTTCAACTTAACTGATGCAATTTACTTCAAAGGATTTATCTCAATTTACCAGTACATGCTAAGTTCCCTAACACAGCAGAGAAATTAGCCGAGCTCACTGATATAGCACAATCACATCACAGATTTGCACATTTACGTGTTGAAAGCTCCAAATGCATGGAAAGTTTTTCCAATCTACGAATTACGATGAGACAACTTCCAGGGTTGATATTTGGTTGGATAGATGTTTAAAGACTAGGACAAAATAATCGATTCATCAAGTCCTAGCTTTGTTATGATGTTACTTCTAATTCATTTATTAGCAACTCAAATAGAATATCATGTGAAGGTATTGATTGATTGTAAATTCATTTTTTAATTTGGTTGCTTCTTGATTGGCTTTTACATAAACCACAGAGAAAGTACAAGGTAAAAATGATGCTTTTACAAATCATGTAAATATCCAATTAACTGAGTGTTTTCTTGTTAATGAAGTTGCTTCTTGATGAGATTTTACACAAACCACGGAGAAAAAGTGGTAACATAAAGCTCTTCTAAATATTAGCTTACAAAGCACCAAAGGGCCACAATAAGAATAATACTTGATATTCTGAAAATACAAGTACCAGTAGCTTAAAGAACTCATTTATAGACACCATATAACACTGCAAAAACAAGTTCTAGCAGTTGATCTCTCTATCCAGAGGATGATATTAGTATATTACTACCTATACATGGACTCTGGGAGCTCCCTCTCCACTTTCTTCCAGTATAGTGAGCAAAGATGCCTAGCTCTCTTCAACCACAAATATTTTTTCTTTTAGGCATTGCCTCACCCTGTGACTACCAAGAAGATCACCTCATACTTTCAGGCTGCCCCATCAGATCAGATGAACAAAAGAACTGCCAGCACATCATCAGAGTACTTCAGACCATAGAGTTGTGAGACCTCAGGTCTCCTCTCAACCTGCCCCCACCCCCCAGGGGTGGTTGACCAACATCTTCAAGGCTAGTGAGACATTGCCAGACTAGGCCACAGACCATGCTTTATCAGAGTGACAGACATACCAGTTCTAGATGGGTATAGAGCAAGGTGCCTCCCACCTGCCACACTTCCCCGCCAGACTCAACCAAGCAACCTGAGTTCTATCCAGAGCTTCTTTCCTTCCATGTTGGATGGTAGAAAAGCAGGGCTTCCTCACTCCTATGCCACCCCCTCTGCAGGATTGTGCAAATAGAACCTTTCACGGTGCTAGAGAACTGCAACAACGAGCCGGTCACCCAATCACCCCCGTCACTCCCAGTCATCAGGACCAAGAGACCTTGGCGTCTCTCTTTCCCTTTTGTCTAACACCAAGATCTTCAATCTCAAACCCTCCCTTTGTATCTTTGAACTTCTAACATAGTTGTAACTTTTGGGTTCTTTGGTTATATTTAGAGATTGACTTAGCTAAACACTTACTTATGATGTACTATTTTCACTTTTTTCTCTTTTTTTTTCACCATTTATAGGAGTTTCTTTCGTACTCCCACATTGTACTCACACTAGACATCTTTTTAGGCCCATTGAACTACTCTTGTGGTCATTTGTTTGACAATAATAATATTATATTATCATCTTATCTATCATGGAAAATGCTAAGAAATATCAGAAATATAAGCCTAAACACAGTGTGGGGTCCTGATTTTCTTGTTTATGGAAGTGCTGACAGTAAGTGGAAAGAATAAAATATATATATATATATATATATATATATATATATATATATATATATATATATAGATGTATGTATGTATGTATGTATGTATGTATGTATGTATATAAAAGATTCAGCAGACTTCAAATTTCACCACAAAAAGGTAATTAAAATGGATATTTTGAAAATTGGCAGGAGTAAAAGCATAAAGTAAGAAAACAAGATTCAAGTGCGCCTAGGGGGCTTCCAATATACCTGAATGTACATGGAAGATTGAATCTATAGGAAAAATCAATTTAATGAGAGGTGCCACTCAAAGGGGTAGCAATAAAAATGTATAATGGTGTCTAACTAGGTGACTCCAGCTGTATTGCCTGTGTGTATGTGCAATTTTACTTGTTGAACAACAGATATTTGTGTTTGAAGATTCCAAAGGCCCAAAACACATCTTATAAAAAATTCTAACATTCATGCACGTGTTGGGATAGTAAAGAGATTTGATACCACTTGTAGTGTACTTATCCAACAGAAAAAAATGATTATTGAACAATTATTCAATAAATATAAACCGCAAAAAGTAAATAAGAGAAACAGTGATATAAAACCTATAGAATATTGTGCTTGCATTGATAATTCAGAAAAGAGAGAGCAATGTTCATGGACCTCTTCGAGGTGGCAAATTCCTTTGAGCAAATGTCCAATACAATAACAACACTTGACAAAAAATTCCATAGCCTACTAGCTATATAAATAGTTTCTTTCTAGCAAAACCCTAACTAATTGTGGTGGCATCACTAATGAGTACCAGGCACTTAGTGGGCCTTATTTAATAAGAGGACCCTTTTACATTAACTACCAACTAACTACCTAATTAGCCTCATTCCAAGAACATCACTTCATACATTAATTATTAACTCCTCGGTAATAAAAAGTAAGGAGGTAAGGGTAGGGCCCTAACATAATAGGGATGATATATAATTTGCAGAGTCAAGGAATACACATACTTTCACAGGCTGCTGACTCAAATACTACCACAGTTTGGGATCAAGGTTGGAAAAATAAAGAACTGTTAGTGTTGACAGAGAGGGAATCTGATCACTGGAGAGTATATGTTGAACAGATTAAGAAAAACAATATTAGAATTATAGATGAGAAGGATACTCTGGTTTGGTCTAAGAACCCTGCTGTGTGTATTTCCATTCCTGCATTGGGGTATAAAGCAATGTTTGTGAAAGAAAACTGAGTGGTCTGGTGGTGGAAGGCCCTATAAAATATTAAAGCTCCACTCAAATCTAAGGTCTGTAAGCATGAACTCCACTCTGGATAAACTTGGGGAAGTTCTTCAAAAACAAAATCAACATGATCCTAGTCATTGTATTTAGTGTAATATGAACTCGAAACTATTGATCATCAGACAGTTTTCAATATGAATGGGAGGTTTGTGCAGAGATGGAAGAGTTAACAGGATGCAAAGGTGGCTGGAAAGGGTAGTCAGTAGAAGAGTGTTTGAATATCTGGATATAGAAGAAGGATTAAAAAGATTTCAGAGATCTCCTGTAGAAGAGTATTTGAAGATATGGAATCTGGATACAGAAGAAGGATTAAAAAGATTTCAGAGCAATCCTGTAGAAGAGTGTTTAAAGATCTGGAATCTGGATACAGAAGAAGGATTAAAAATATTTCAGAGCTCTCCCCCTAGTGGTATCAGAGGGCGTTTAGTTAGCTAGAAACTTTGAAATTTTTCAAGACAGGGCTATACCATCCTTCCAATGTGGATTACAAATTAGACCAAGTTTCAAAAGCATAAAAGTATCTTGCAAGACTGTAAAAGCTAGGATATTGACACAGCCACCAAATGTTAAGACAAGGGTTTGGAGATATGTCAATGGTGCTAGCAAAGAGACGCAAGTTCTATGTGGTGAAGGAGGTATTCTATTTATTAATGAGTCTTGTTATATTAATGTCAAACTTGCCTTACTGGGTAGTTGAAATAACTATGTAGAGCTACTGGCTGTGAAAATTCTGATGGGAGTGGCAGTAGATAAGGGGGTTACTGAACTTCAGGTTTTCAGCAATTCATCATTACTAATAAACTAGATGTTGTGTGAGTTCAGGATGGGAAACATGGCCCTACAACTGATTCTAGAGCAGTTGACAAGAATGGAGTCATTGTTCACAAAATCTCTTATCACCGTGTTCGAACTTTGAAGAGAACTCAACTCAGTGACAGATGCCTGGTTTAAATAAGGTATGCAGATGGCACCTACTGTTGCTTTACTAATGGAGAAAAGGAATGGAATCAGTCAATCAGGATACTCAATGTTAGTCAACATGCCTTGAGTCAATCTCATTTTCTCAATGGGCAGGAGGATACATCAAACTCTGGTTATTAAGTTGGTTTTTACATATTAAAATTTTCATAGTATTAGTTTGGAAAGACTATCTTAAGGATGCCTGGGGTAAAGTATTTAGACACTAAAGCATAACATCTGATATTAACTATCTTGAGCATGAATCATGTAATGTTCCATACATTAGTAATACTTCCCAAAAAGGTCACTTGTCCTGATACTACACGAATGAACGGGCTTAAGAATGGAATTTCATCACAAATTTTTTTTAATCGACACAATGAGATAATTTTTTGTATCTTATTGAGTTCACCATTGTATTCTAATTATAGATACAGTAGGAGATATTACACTCATTGTTCAGAACCAGTGGCCAATGGGGCATTGGTTCACTAATGAGGTCATGGTGTTAAGTTGTCCACTAGTATTTATTCCCATCGTGGTCTTCTAAATTCTTGTTCATAACCACTCATCCCTAATTTTTTCTTCTCAGAGGAAGTATCCATGACTTTGTAGGAGGTGATCAACCCATCTCAACCATAGCCCTTAGATTCATAATATATTCTACCATGTGAAGTTCCATTGAACCAATTATTCAAAGTATCTATAGAATCCTATTGGGATCACAATTGTATACACAATTTAAAAACAGAACCATTCTGAAATTCCCAAATGGTTTAGACACCCAGGGTTTAAAAAAGAAAATTGATGCAACAATCATGTCCATTTAGGCTTCATAAATTTCAAAGCATGCTTGTAAAATGTTCAAATTGGAAGCAGAAGGTATCTTGTATGTGCAGCCCACAAATTACAATTTTAGGGAAAATGGAGAATAGAAGAAAGTAAATACCCACTTGGCAACTGAGCATTCCTCACGCATTACTCCAACTTATTTCCGACTTCCATCCCAAATGCACAGGTCTGGTCTCTCTTTTATTCTTATTAAAACCCAAAAGGAGTGCACAATCAAGCACCTCTGAAACACATTATCTCCATCATTGTTTGTTGCAGCAACTGTAGCAGCAAGCCCTTGCTTGATTTATTTGAAGAGATGTAGAAGAAAATCCATGGTTTCTGCAATGCTTCCAGTGTTTGGTTTCTGCGGTCGGTTGGGGGCTTCCCTGCAAAAAGCAATAGGTTTTCAGGTGGATAAGTGGAATAGCAGACATATTTATGTGAAAGGTAGTTTTATTCCTAACAATAGAGTGGGTTCCCGATAAGCGATTCTGAGTACTTACTGACTTGTATGGGCAAGGCTTAGCCGGGTTCTTCCTCTCTAGATTCATATGCTTTCTTTAACGCCTCTCCTGCAACTGTATACGGATCTACATAGTGACTTTGAGGTTGATAGTAATTGGCTTGCAATAGCGATGGAAAATACACATGACCCTTTCTGTTTCCCTGCCCAGGAAAAAATCAGCTGCTGCAACCATGCCAAATCTCACCTCACGGCTTCCTTGCAAAACCCAACTGCGCGAACTCTCACCACACAGCAATTTCGGCGGAACCCAGTTATGCGAACTCTCACCACACAACAATTTCGGGGGACATTAGGCAGCAATGCACTATAATATATACCCCAGCATATTGTATATTGCATAAATAAATAAAATAACCCTAACCAACCTAATTATATAGGCAATATAATGTTATGGTTTTCATGTTTAATTAATACCCCCAATATGAACGGACGTGGTATAATATTTCCCCCTAGTGAAGACCTCGTGGTTCTCTCTTACGGATCCTATTGGAATACACAACTTCTGTCCCCTGAACAGGTATCCCTTGTGGATGAAATAATCCAAGTATGGCATTCTGTCAACACTCCACGGTTCTCGACTCGCCTTCCATTGTTTCACTAAATCCTCGTCGGTCTCATACTCTATATTCACCGACTCTATTTGTGTTGCATGAACTGTTGTCGTGTTCAGCAATGCAACTCTTCAGCTTAGCGCATTGGAAACCTTATTCGACTTCCCCGACTCATGTCGCAACATGGAGGTATATCCCTGTAGGAATTCGACCCATTTCATGTGCCGGTAATTCAACTTCGACTAAGGACTCAAGTACCTCAGTGCTTGGTGATCTGTGTACAACACAAATTCCTTGGGAAATAAGTAATGCCTCCACTTCTTTAGTGCTTGGACAATAGCATAGAACTCCTGGTCATAGACCGAATATTTCTACTTCGCATCATCCAACTTCTCACTGAAGAATGCAATTGGTCGGCCCTTCTAGCTAAACACTTCTACAATTTCCATGCCACTCACATCGCAATCGACTTGGAAAACATTATCTAAATCTCAGAGCACTAACACCGGGATCTCGGTGACCTTTTCCATCAACTTGTCGAAATATCTCTGGGAAGCTTCCGTCCACTTAAACTCCCCTTTCTTGATGCACTCTGTCAACGGTGCACATATCTGACTGGATCCCCTGATGAACTTCCTGTAGAAACTGGAAAGTCCATGAAAACTTCGTACTCCACTCGCACTTGTCGGTTCCGTCCAATCCAATATTTCATTCACCTTTTCTGGGTCCATCACTAACCCTTTACCCGAGATGAAAAATCCCAAGTATACTAGCTCTTCCTTCATGAAGAAACATTTTTGCAGGTTCACCATCAACTTCTCTTCCTACAACTTCTACAATACTTGTCGAATGTGCTCCAAGTGTTCTTTCTTGGTTCGACTAAATATCAGGATGTCATCTCAGTACACTATGGCGAAATTCCCCAAGAATGGCTTCAGTACTTTGTTCATCAACCGCATGAACGTACTGGGTGCATTAGTCAATCTGAATGGCATGACTAACCACTCATACAACCGTTCTTTCATCTTGAATTCTCTCTTCCATTCATCTCCTTTTCTAAACCGAATCTGGTGATAACCGCTCTTTAGGTCGATCTTCGTGAAGTACTTTGCTCCACTCAAGCAATCCATCAAGTTGTCCATTCGCAGAAATGCAAACCGATACTTTATCGTGATCTTGTTGATGGCTCTGGAGTCTGTACACATCCTCCATTCTCCACCCTTCTTCGGCACTAATACTGTTGGTACCACACAAGGGCTCAAACTTTCCCTAATCCATCCTCTGTCAAACAACTCCTGGACCTGTCGATTGAGTTCCTGACCGTCTGCTGGAGTCATTCTATGCAGTTCCTTGTTTCAAAAAATCAGTCCTAGAGTCAAGTCGATCTGATGGGATATGCTTCTCGTCGGTGGCAATCCCATCATTGATTCATCGACTACTATGCTACTGAACTCGTCAAGCATCTTTTCAAATTCGATCGGAATCCTCTCCATTGTCGACCTCGGTCCTTTCGGAATGATGGCGAAACATCCCAACTGCTTTTCCTCCTCCACGAGGAATTCCTTGGTTGAACACATCAGCACTCGCTTCTCCCAATAGTTTCTCTCGCCCTGCTTGCACTCGGCTTGGTCCTCCTGCACTCGGCTTTAGAGTCCTCCACATGCCATTTTTCCACATTGTAACTGTGTTGGATTGACCATCATAGATGATCTTCCAATCATATTACCATGGTCTCCCTAACAACAAATGACATGTGTCCATTGGGATTACATCGCATAGTACACTATCTTTAAGTTTCTTGACCTCGAATTTAATATGGCATTGTCTGGTTCCCTTGACATCATGTCCTTTCTACAACCAAGATATCTTGCATGGGTGTGGGTGTTCTCGACATCTCAGACCCAACTTGTCAAGGACCTCTATCAACAAAAGATTCTTTGTACTACCACCATCAACTATGGTCTTGCAATACCACTCGCTGATCCACACTCTCGTTCGAAAGATAGCCTTTTGTTGTGCCAACTCTTTCTCATTGCATCGGTCGTCCTGAACCAACATCCTCCTAGCCTTCATGGTTTGACATTTTATTTTTCCATCTTCACTGCTGTCGGATGTCGATTCCGCCCTCTCGTCGGCTTGCTCATCTCTTTGATGTCTGGGTCTCGAATATTTTGTAGTGTGTAGGTTCTCTGGGAATTCACATGCCTTGGGTCTGACTCCTCGACACTTGTAACAAACCACAGCTAGTCTGTCAGCTCCTTTTCTATCGAATGGACCACTTCAACCATACACACCTCAACCGTGGTTCTCCAACTTCTCTCCTAGTTTTGCTACTTTTTCCTTTCGCGTAAATAGTCTTCGCACCTCGACTAGTCATCCTGCCTTTGGTCAATGTGGATTTCCTCAACAATTTCTCTTCTTCCTTCAAAGCTAACTAGTAGGCTTCATTGAGTGCTTTCAAGCTAGATAGGCTCAACTCGTCCTATATGGCATACTTCAAGCTGTTCACATATCTCATGACAGCTTCTTATCCTTCGTCATTTTTTCTCGACCGAATCGACAGTCTGTAGAACTCTTCTGTGTACTCCTTCACGGTCATCTCTTTTTGTCGAAAGTTTTGCAACTTCCGGAACAAGGAAATCAGATAGTCACCTGGCAAGAACTTCCCTTTCAACTTGGCGACCATCCTGTCCCAAGACTTTATCTTTTCCTTTCCTTTCTTGACTCTGTCAGCCTGCACATTGTCCCATCACAATGAGGCATGACCCTTCTACCTCAGACATGCAGTCTTAACCTGTCTAGGATCCTCAATTTACTCTATGTCGAAGTATTTCTCCATTTCTCTGAACCAGTCGATCAAGTCTTCTGTATCTAGACTTCCTGAGTAGGTACGTATATCCATATTTATCCGAACTCTCATATCCATCAGCCTCTTTATGAGTTTGTCTTTTGGTTCTTCCTCTACTGCTTGCCTTGCTTCCACCTCTTCGAATTCCTCGAAGTTGTGGTCTAACGCATCAAGAGCGCATCCATGCCTTTGGCTTTCTTTGATTGCTGCGACTTCACTAGTCAAACTTTGCATTGTTCACATGCATTCGTCGAACATTTCATGATCAACCGTGACTGTTGCGCCACGCGCTCTTCGTCCAACCCCTTGGACATTAAAGCCTCTATGAGCCATTTTCAACCGCATCTGAAACTCCCACTCGTCCAATCGCAATCGGACTTTCACAACTCGTGCACAACTCTACCCAACCGTAGGTGGAGCTATTCACTCTCAACAT